>LR991077.1:9066799-10266799 GCA_905163555.1 Notocelia uddmanniana
TTTTGATAATGTTAATTATTTCGGAAATAATCGCTCCAGAAGTAAAAAAAAATGTGTCCCCCCCCCCCCCCACCCCTCTAACTTTTGAACCATAAGTTTTAAAAATATGAAAAAAATCTCATAAGTAGAACTTTATAAAAACTTTGTAGGAAAATTTTGCCGATACATATGTTCAACTCGAAATCGTTATTTTTATACGTTCTTCAATTTGAGACAGGTCTCATTCGGGTCTACCGTACCCCTGCACGAAATTATTAATATAGATGACGACCTGTTTAGCCTCGTTGGTAGTGACTCTGCCTCCGAAGCTAGAGGTCCCGGGTTCGAATCCCGGCCAGGGCATTTATTTGTGCATTTTTCACGGATATTTGTTCTTGGGTCTTGGATGTTTTCTATGTATTTAAGTATGTATTTATCTATATAAGTATGTATATCGTCGTCTAGTACCCATAGTACAAGCTTTGCTTAGTTTGGGACTAGGTCGATTTGTGTAAGATTGTCCCCCAATATTATTATTATTATTATATTATATACATTTCATGATAAATATTTTACTAAATATTTGTACACCAAAATTGGGAGAACATAGAGTGCTTTTTTATCCTATTTTATGTTCCGCAATGTATAACCTGTGCTTCGCAAATTAAAAAAACCGGCCAAGAGCGAGTCGGAGTCGCGCACTGAGGGTTCCGTATAACTAAAAATTTACGGTTTTTGCAATTTTTCCTTTATCTGTGCTTGAAGACGTTGCTTTGTACCCAAGATTCTGAGTTCGCGGGAAGTACCCTGTAGGTTTTGATTCCCTTGCGAGTGTCGAAAATTTGCGGCATAAACGGCTGTATCTTTTGATTGCGTTGGCTTAGTTTGATTTTTTCACAGCTCCAAGGGACAGTAGACCTGAGTATTTGATATAAATTCCAGCTTGATACTTCCACGGTTTCCTGAGAAAAAGGGTCTTGACAGACAGACAGACGGACGGACGGACGGACGGACGGACAACAAAGTGATCCTATAAGGGTTCCGTTTTTCCTTTCGAGGTATGGAACCCTAACAATTACTTGCTTACTTCTCAAGTAACCCGACGTATTTAGGTTATTGTTATTTGAAAGCATTAAAAAGCTACAGTACTCAACTCACCTATAGTATTTCATAAATTCCATTATAGGTATTATCTATGGTATAGCAGGCATAAGTACACACCTTAGCATGCCTTTTCAGGAATGTAGTGGAGGGACCTGTCGATAGCCAGGCGCTTCAAGGAACCCTCGAGGTACCTCAGTCCGCCCGCGTAGCACAGCGTCATGCATGAGCCACGGCTCCATAGCATGGCTCAAATCTCCTGCAATTGTATACAATTATACATCATGATGAAGGCATGAGTAATAAGTATGCACTATGGAATAATTCATAACTATTTTAATTCGGTGCGGTGCAATCGTCATAACTTGATATACAATACATACAAAATTCATAATAAATGTTTACCATAAAAAACTGTTATCATAATTTTACTAGCAAAAGCATAATTTACATAATATAAAACTATCATAACATTCATAACATTTGTTATAGATCAAAAACTTAACTCTGGACTCTCTTTTATGACATCATAAACACGCACAGCACACACACACACAGACACACACAAACAGCTTCTAGTACATAGCTGTGAAGTGTTCGAATAGGAATTACATATTTAAAATTTGTATATATAAGTTTTTCTTGTGTGCAATAAAGATAATTTTTAAGAAAAAAAAACCGACTTCAATGGGGGAGTCCGGTGAAAGATTATTAATCTTAGATGGTGCACTCTTAGATTCCATACAATAAAATACAAAAATGGCTATAAGTATGTTTATAATGTGTAACGGGGTGTTTTTAAGGTTTGAAAGTTGGATTTAAGTTGTATGCGGGTGAGTAATTATAATGCTACAGACCAATAATGATGGTATACTCACCTACCCCGTGACAGGTTGCTTAAGTTGCACAGATAGTCAGCGAAGAGTGCTCATCAAACCTTTGGTTCAAGGACCGTCTGGTGCTATCGGAACTTGGGCTGGTTCAATCATGGGAAATTAATAATATATAAGGCCAGAGTCAAGTACATGCATTTATTACACATGGGAAAAGCGATCAGTCGACACTTAACTAATTACATGGGTGAATTCCACCAGTACCATTCGTTATACTATATCTAAACGACGGTTGGGTGGAGGCCTCCTGACGCAACACGATACGGACGCGAACGCGAGACGCTAATTTTATTTGGCCAAATAAATAGTGAAAAGTCAAACACTTACGGCAACAGTTCAATCACGACGAGATGTAACATTACGCTCATCCTGAATCCGCCAGTACGGGCTAAGCAACGATGAGCTCCAGAGCTGGTCGAGATCCCAGTCGTCACTCAACGGTTAAGCAACCGCGAGGAGATCAGGGACTCGAAGGGTCGTCGCGATGGCTCTGTGGTCCCTTGGTTAGCCACCTTGGTATGGCGACCGGGGCGGCGGTGCCCCGTCGCGGTGACGACGGCGCGGCGGGACGCCGGCGCTCCGATGGCCCGCGGGGCGGGACGGGTATGTACCCCGCGACCTACGGTGGTGGAGTCCGAAGACAAAGAGGACCGACGTGACGAAGCCTTGGCATCCTCAGCTACGCAGTCACGACGAGGGCGCAAAATCGCCCAGCGCTCTCGTCCCGAGACGTAGACTGAGACACGAGCCGTCGGTCGAAACTCGCGGCCTGCGGCTTGGGCGAAGGAATGTTCTAGCACGCGCTCATGGCGTGGTCACAGCGCGCGAGGCGCCGCGCTAAACACTAACACTGATCGTTCCACAACTTACATGTCAATACAAACGCGAGACGGGGGCTCGCCACTACAACATGTTGGACGTTTACATGCTCATCTTCAAAAACCCAAGATTTTGCTAGAAAGCGAACATACCGGCGCGCGGCCGTCTCCTGTCCTTCTGTCGACCTCTGTTAGTCCCGTGTCCACACTGTCATACGTTCCGAAAACACCCGCGAATGAACTGACGCGCTACGAAAATATAATTTTACAAATCAATTCTACTTGTATTAAAACAACTAACGCTACAATAATTACTTTCGTAAGGAAAGGCGAATTCTAAAATATTCGGAAGTCGTTATTCTATACTTTTTATTTATTTTCTAAGTCTGCACAAATACATTACTAATTTCGCTAGTATGTGTTCGGAACGCTCCTCTGTTTGTCATGTCAACTGAGTGTCCAGGTTATGTTTTCATCTGATACGAATATTCCTATCTAAATTCGTTGTTTGTGATAAACTAGTGTTATGATTGGATTCCGGGTGTCCCGAGGACTAGATTGATGCGCATTAAGCCTAGTTCGGTTCAGGCGGAGTGTGAAAATTGTGAGTGGCAATGTCGCCAATGTACCATGGGATATTATGGATTTGCTTTATGCTCCCAGGCAATCGCGGCTATCTGTATGACATTGGATGGATATGGCATAAGGTCTGTAACAATCTCCTATAATTGCAGTGTCGGTAATATGTCTGTTTTTAAGAAAATCAGTAGTAGTGAAAGCAGGTGTGCGGCAGGTCGCTTTTGTAGGAATAAATCACTACAATACCCCCTTTCTCAGGAAAGAGGTTAAGTCCTACTTAACCGAAGCGGCCGGGGTGGCCGGATGAAATTTGTACAAGCGTACGTATGTAAAGGCTTATCCTTACTAATATTATTCTTAAAGGTGCTGTTGATACAGCTTGACATGCTAAAGTACACGTATCCACTAAGTATGCTACATATATTACTACTTAGGGTTTTATGCATTTGTCTCTCGGACTATGATTCTTATCACATGCCCTATCTAAGTCTATCTATTATGAGTTAACTTTTATTCTAAGTTTTTATTACTTAGTTCTTAATATTATACTAACTTACAATTTTTGGAGCTGGCTCTTAGACTATAAATTTTATATGTTAATATTTTACAAGTCCAGCTCATGTACTAATTACTGTTATACATGTCTATGCTAAACTAAACTGGCTAAGCATAATGAATGTTTGCCCTAGTTCTAAGTAAATACCTAGTGTAACTAGTTGCTATATATGTACATTCTTACATGTATGTTTTATGTTAACATGCCTTAAGTATGTTTTATGGTTCATCACAATGCGTCCATTGTAATGACCGTTATTCTGTCTATGTGATGCCACTGGTTGGAGTGACATGCACTTTGTTTAAACTTAGTTTTTATTTTAAAGTGTTTCTTGGCTCATGCCTCACACTATAGAAAAAAACTTAATTTTCCTTATTTTGGAAAAAGTTGTGGACCGATATTGGTTCCACCTGTATTCCCTGGTACCTAGGGTTGTACAGTTATCTAGAAATTTTTGTTCCATGGAAACAATTCAAGTTTGACTTTCTTGTCAAAACTTGTGTGCGCACAAAAAATAATATTTTAAATTGTTTTACCATCATAACAAAGTATGTGGTTTATTAATAAAAGCAAGATTTCTACGTTTGTACACACCTCATGGCACTTTTATTATATCTTTGGCGTGATATTTTCCAACTTTTCCTGTTTCTAACTCCTGGAGGTCGTATATTACATCTGAATGCCTTTTTGTAACTTTGCATTTTACGAACCGAGGAGCTAGTTTAGCAGAGAAGAAATGTGCTGCGTTTGACTGTACGAAGTTACGCCTCCATACGATATCCCCTACGTTTAACCGTAATTGGCGTCTTCGTAGGTTATATCGTACCGCGTTTTGTTTGTACGCTTTGGTCAAAGCAGTGGTTACGCGTTGGAAAATATCGGCTAGCTCTGTTATGGCTGCTGCCTTTTGGGAGCGGTCAGTGAGTTGGATATTATCTAAGGAATTTGGAGCGTCACCTCGTACAGAGTGAAACGCGCCATCCGTTACCATCTCACGGCCTCTTGCCAAGAAATATGGTGTGTATCCTGTAGCTATGTTAATTGTGCTATTCAATGATAGCTGAATTTGTGGCAAATATTTAGACCAATTTCTTTGGTCTTCGCCTACTAGTATTGACCAGCAAGTTTGTATTGTAGAGTTGTATTGTTGACTCTAAATAAGCAGATGCTAGGTCTGCTGAAGGTCGTAATGGTGAAAACTCGTGAACACCAGACGTAGGTGGTACAGACAAACGAACATCTCTAATACCCCGTGGTCGTGTATTGACATAAGACGGGTTATAGTTAGTCATGTCATGTGTTGTCTGTAAGTTTGTATCGCGAACACCGGACGTAGATGGTATGCTAGTACCTGTAGTGTCTCGTGGTGTTGTGTCAACGTAAGATGGGTTTGATGGAGTCGTGTCATGTGTCGTTGTCATGGTATTATTGTCTTTCTTATCAAGATCGTGGTATTCATCGTCCGACATGTTGCTAGGTATAGTTTACCTATGCGAATCAGAGAGCCAATGATGAAATAAATTGCTTCTCCGATGAGAAGTTTCAATAAAATAGTGTATTAAATTAAATACACAATAGCAAATGCCTTTAGCAAAGTGCTGTGTCACATAAGTGGCGGTTGCTATGCTAAATATTCATAGCATGGCCTAATAATAATTATAATTCAAATAATTGTGCGTCTCTGACTGCACATAAGCTCACATATTACACTATATCAAAAGGGAATATTAATCAGTCATAATTATGGCCAAAGTTATCTTCATATAACGGACAAAGTCAACAGAAATTATGCACAAGTATATTATATCCACACAATTCAACCAGACCAAGCTTCAAATAGCACAGGTTTATTAAAATGAACATGTATGAAAGGATTCGGGCGCCATTGTAACGGGGTGTTTTTAAATGTTTGAAAGTTGGATTTAAGTTGTATGCGGGTGAGTAATTATAATGCTACAGACCAATAATGATGGTATACTCACCTACCCCGTGACAGGTTGCTTAAGTTGCACAGATAGTCAGCGAAGAGTGCTCATCAAACCTTTGGTTCAAGGACCGTCTGGTGCTATCGGAACTTGGGCTGGTTCAATCATGGGAAATTAATAATATATAAGGCCAGAGTCAAGTACATGCATTTATTACACATGGGAAAAGCGATCAGTCGACACTTAACTAATTACATGGGTGAATTCCACCAGTACCATTCGTTATACTATATCTAAACGACGGTTGGGTGGAGGCCTCCTGACGCAACACGATACGGACGCGAACGCGAGACGCTAATTTTATTTGGCCAAATAAATAGTGAAAAGTCAAACACTTACGGCAACAGTTCAATCACGACGAGATGTAACATTACGCTCATCCTGAATCCGCCAGTACGGGCTAAGCAACGATGAGCTCCAGAGCTGGTCGAGATCCCAGTCGTCACTCAACGGTTAAGCAACCGCGAGGAGATCAGGGACTCGAAGGGTCGTCGCGATGGCTCTGTGGTCCCTTGGTTAGCCACCTTGGTATGGCGACCGGGGCGGCGGTGCCCCGTCGCGGTGACGACGGCGCGGCGGGACGCCGGCGCTCCGATGGCCCGCGGGGCGGGACGGGTATGTACCCCGCGACCTACGGTGGTGGAGTCCGAAGACAAAGAGGACCGACGTGACGAAGCCTTGGCATCCTCAGCTACGCAGTCACGACGAGGGCGCAAAATCGCCCAGCGCTCTCGTCCCGAGACGTAGACTGAGACACGAGCCGTCGGTCGAAACTCGCGGCCTGCGGCTTGGGCGAAGGAATGTTCTAGCACGCGCTCATGGCGTGGTCACAGCGCGCGAGGCGCCGCGCTAAACACTAACACTGATCGTTCCACAACTTACATGTCAATACAAACGCGAGACGGGGGCTCGCCACTACAACATGTTGGACGTTTACATGCTCATCTTCAAAAACCCAAGATTTTGCTAGAAAGCGAACATACCGGCGCGCGGCCGTCTCCTGTCCTTCTGTCGACCTCTGTTAGTCCCGTGTCCACACTGTCATACGTTCCGAAAACACCCGCGAATGAACTGACGCGCTACGAAAATATAATTTTACAAATCAATTCTACTTGTATTAAAACAACTAACGCTACAATAATTACTTTCGTAAGGAAAGGCGAATTCTAAAATATTCGGAAGTCGTTATTCTATACTTTTTATTTATTTTCTAAGTCTGCACAAATACATTACTAATTTCGCTAGTATGTGTTCGGAACGCTCCTCTGTTTGTCATGTCAACTGAGTGTCCAGGTTATGTTTTCATCTGATACGAATATTCCTATCTAAATTCGTTGTTTGTGATAAACTAGTGTTATGATTGGATTCCGGGTGTCCCGAGGACTAGATTGATGCGCATTAAGCCTAGTTCGGTTCAGGCGGAGTGTGAAAATTGTGAGTGGCAATGTCGCCAATGTACCATGGGATATTATGGATTTGCTTTATGCTCCCAGGCAATCGCGGCTATCTGTATGACATTGGATGGATATGGCATAAGGTCTGTAACAATCTCCTATAATTGCAGTGTCGGTAATATGTCTGTTTTTAAGAAAATCAGTAGTAGTGAAAGCAGGTGTGCGGCAGGTCGCTTTTGTAGGAATAAATCACTACAATACCCCCTTTCTCAGGAAAGAGGTTAAGTCCTACTTAACCGAAGCGGCCGGGGTGGCCGGATGAAATTTGTACAAGCGTACGTATGTAAAGGCTTATCCTTACTAATATTATTCTTAAAGGTGCTGTTGATACAGCTTGACATGCTAAAGTACACGTATCCACTAAGTATGCTACATATATTACTACTTAGGGTTTTATGCATTTGTCTCTCGGACTATGATTCTTATCACATGCCCTATCTAAGTCTATCTATTATGAGTTAACTTTTATTCTAAGTTTTTATTACTTAGTTCTTAATATTATACTAACTTACAATTTTTGGAGCTGGCTCTTAGACTATAAATTTTATATGTTAATATTTTACAAGTCCAGCTCATGTACTAATTACTGTTATACATGTCTATGCTAAACTAAACTGGCTAAGCATAATGAATGTTTGCCCTAGTTCTAAGTAAATACCTAGTGTAACTAGTTGCTATATATGTACATTCTTACATGTATGTTTTATGTTAACATGCCTTAAGTATGTTTTATGGTTCATCACAATGCGTCCATTGTAATGACCGTTATTCTGTCTATGTGATGCCACTGGTTGGAGTGACATGCACTTTGTTTAAACTTAGTTTTTATTTTAAAGTGTTTCTTGGCTCATGCCTCACACTATAGAAAAAAACTTAATTTTCCTTATTTTGGAAAAAGTTGTGGACCGATATTGGTTCCACCTGTATTCCCTGGTACCTAGGGTTGTACAGTTATCTAGAAATTTTTGTTCCATGGAAACAATTCAAGTTTGACTTTCTTGTCAAAACTTGTGTGCGCACAAAAAATAATATTTTAAATTGTTTTACCATCATAACAAAGTATGTGGTTTATTAATAAAAGCAAGATTTCTACGTTTGTACACACCTCATGGCACTTTTATTATATCTTTGGCGTGATATTTTCCAACTTTTCCTGTTTCTAACTCCTGGAGGTCGTATATTACATCTGAATGCCTTTTTGTAACTTTGCATTTTACGAACCGAGGAGCTAGTTTAGCAGAGAAGAAATGTGCTGCGTTTGACTGTACGAAGTTACGCCTCCATACGATATCCCCTACGTTTAACCGTAATTGGCGTCTTCGTAGGTTATATCGTACCGCGTTTTGTTTGTACGCTTTGGTCAAAGCAGTGGTTACGCGTTGGAAAATATCGGCTAGCTCTGTTATGGCTGCTGCCTTTTGGGAGCGGTCAGTGAGTTGGATATTATCTAAGGAATTTGGAGCGTCACCTCGTACAGAGTGAAACGCGCCATCCGTTACCATCTCACGGCCTCTTGCCAAGAAATATGGTGTGTATCCTGTAGCTATGTTAATTGTGCTATTCAATGATAGCTGAATTTGTGGCAAATATTTAGACCAATTTCTTTGGTCTTCGCCTACTAGTATTGACCAGCAAGTTTGTATTGTAGAGTTGTATTGTTGACTCTAAATAAGCAGATGCTAGGTCTGCTGAAGGTCGTAATGGTGAAAACTCGTGAACACCAGACGTAGGTGGTACAGACAAACGAACATCTCTAATACCCCGTGGTCGTGTATTGACATAAGACGGGTTATAGTTAGTCATGTCATGTGTTGTCTGTAAGTTTGTATCGCGAACACCGGACGTAGATGGTATGCTAGTACCTGTAGTGTCTCGTGGTGTTGTGTCAACGTAAGATGGGTTTGATGGAGTCGTGTCATGTGTCGTTGTCATGGTATTATTGTCTTTCTTATCAAGATCGTGGTATTCATCGTCCGACATGTTGCTAGGTATAGTTTACCTATGCGAATCAGAGAGCCAATGATGAAATAAATTGCTTCTCCGATGAGAAGTTTCAATAAAATAGTGTATTAAATTAAATACACAATAGCAAATGCCTTTAGCAAAGTGCTGTGTCACATAAGTGGCGGTTGCTATGCTAAATATTCATAGCATGGCCTAATAATAATTATAATTCAAATAATTGTGCGTCTCTGACTGCACATAAGCTCACATATTACACTATATCAAAAGGGAATATTAATCAGTCATAATTATGGCCAAAGTTATCTTCATATAACGGACAAAGTCAACAGAAATTATGCACAAGTATATTATATCCACACAATTCAACCAGACCAAGCTTCAAATAGCACAGGTTTATTAAAATGAACATGTATGAAAGGATTCGGGCGCCATTGTAACGGGGTGTTTTTAAATGTTTGAAAGTTGGATTTAAGTTGTATGCGGGTGAGTAATTATAATGCTACAGACCAATAATGATGGTATACTCACCTACCCCGTGACAGGTTGCTTAAGTTGCACAGATAGTCAGCGAAGAGTGCTCATCAAACCTTTGGTTCAAGGACCGTCTGGTGCTATCGGAACTTGGGCTGGTTCAATCATGGGAAATTAATAATATATAAGGCCAGAGTCAAGTACATGCATTTATTACACATGGGAAAAGCGATCAGTCGACACTTAACTAATTACATGGGTGAATTCCACCAGTACCATTCGTTATACTATATCTAAACGACGGTTGGGTGGAGGCCTCCTGACGCAACACGATACGGACGCGAACGCGAGACGCTAATTTTATTTGGCCAAATAAATAGTGAAAAGTCAAACACTTACGGCAACAGTTCAATCACGACGAGATGTAACATTACGCTCATCCTGAATCCGCCAGTACGGGCTAAGCAACGATGAGCTCCAGAGCTGGTCGAGATCCCAGTCGTCACTCAACGGTTAAGCAACCGCGAGGAGATCAGGGACTCGAAGGGTCGTCGCGATGGCTCTGTGGTCCCTTGGTTAGCCACCTTGGTATGGCGACCGGGGCGGCGGTGCCCCGTCGCGGTGACGACGGCGCGGCGGGACGCCGGCGCTCCGATGGCCCGCGGGGCGGGACGGGTATGTACCCCGCGACCTACGGTGGTGGAGTCCGAAGACAAAGAGGACCGACGTGACGAAGCCTTGGCATCCTCAGCTACGCAGTCACGACGAGGGCGCAAAATCGCCCAGCGCTCTCGTCCCGAGACGTAGACTGAGACACGAGCCGTCGGTCGAAACTCGCGGCCTGCGGCTTGGGCGAAGGAATGTTCTAGCACGCGCTCATGGCGTGGTCACAGCGCGCGAGGCGCCGCGCTAAACACTAACACTGATCGTTCCACAACTTACATGTCAATACAAACGCGAGACGGGGGCTCGCCACTACAACATGTTGGACGTTTACATGCTCATCTTCAAAAACCCAAGATTTTGCTAGAAAGCGAACATACCGGCGCGCGGCCGTCTCCTGTCCTTCTGTCGACCTCTGTTAGTCCCGTGTCCACACTGTCATACGTTCCGAAAACACCCGCGAATGAACTGACGCGCTACGAAAATATAATTTTACAAATCAATTCTACTTGTATTAAAACAACTAACGCTACAATAATTACTTTCGTAAGGAAAGGCGAATTCTAAAATATTCGGAAGTCGTTATTCTATACTTTTTATTTATTTTCTAAGTCTGCACAAATACATTACTAATTTCGCTAGTATGTGTTCGGAACGCTCCTCTGTTTGTCATGTCAACTGAGTGTCCAGGTTATGTTTTCATCTGATACGAATATTCCTATCTAAATTCGTTGTTTGTGATAAACTAGTGTTATGATTGGATTCCGGGTGTCCCGAGGACTAGATTGATGCGCATTAAGCCTAGTTCGGTTCAGGCGGAGTGTGAAAATTGTGAGTGGCAATGTCGCCAATGTACCATGGGATATTATGGATTTGCTTTATGCTCCCAGGCAATCGCGGCTATCTGTATGACATTGGATGGATATGGCATAAGGTCTGTAACAATCTCCTATAATTGCAGTGTCGGTAATATGTCTGTTTTTAAGAAAATCAGTAGTAGTGAAAGCAGGTGTGCGGCAGGTCGCTTTTGTAGGAATAAATCACTACAATTGGTAGAAGACTAAGTAAGTACCCTCAATTCCTCATGAAATCATGGAAAAACCTTGCTTGCTTGACAAACAAAACGAAGAGAACAAATCGCCAAACGTGAACTACGCGTCGTTGAAGAGTTCCGTTCTGATCATCATCAGCAGTTCCACTTCATCAAATGTCACTTTTATGAATGAAAATGCTTGATTAGTTCATGAAAATACTAAAATCACTATTTGTGTGCCTTTCACATTTGAGGAGTTTCCTCGATTCCTAATGGATCCCATCATCAGAACTCGAGCATGACAAAAATCAATCGTGAAAATAGAACTTTCTTAACAAACACAGCTAGAAGGACAAATCGCCATGCGTGAACTTTTCGTCGTTGAAGAGTTCTGTTCTGATCATCATCAGCAGTTCCACTTCATCAAATGTCACATTTTTGTATGACAATGCTCGATTTGTTGATAAAAACACAAAAATCACTATATGTTTGCCTTTAAGATTTGAGGAGTTCCCTCAATTCCTCATGGATCCCATCATCAGAACTCGAGCATGACAAAAATTAATCGTGAAAATAGAACTTGCTTAACAAACACAGCTAGGAGGACAAATCGCCAAACGTGAACTTTTCGTCGTTGAAGAGTTCTGTTCTGATCATCATCAGCAGTTCCACTTCATCCAATGTCACATTTTTGGATGCAAATGCTTGACTTGTTGATAAAAACACAAAAATCACTATATGTTTGCCTTAAAGATTTGAGGAGTTCCTTCAATTCCTCATGGATCCCATCATCAGAAGTGCCTTTTGACAAAAACGGGACCGCTTTTGCTTTACGAGATGAAGCTTGTAAATAATAATAAAAGTGGGTAGTTACCAGTTCATATGCGCTTTGAGGGTAATATTTGCAGGGCCGCAGGAACCTCACAAGCCATGCGTTGCTCTCCAGTGGCACATGCAGCTCCTTGTCCGCTGTAATACATTAGGGCTATGTTCCGAATCACGCTCACAGCGCTCACAACGCTTACAGTGCTGGCGGCCGGTCCGAATCAGTTAGCGCGCTCAAGGCCGCGTGAGCGGTGTTTTGTTTCGGACCGGTCATGAGCGTGTTTACTGTCAACGTCAACTGAATTTGAATTTTGAGTTCGTCAATTAATCGTAGTATGAAATTCTGGGCTGGGTTTAATCTGTAAAAAAATTAAATTAATCGCAATCTGCAACTAACTAATATAAAACTGACGACATGTTCCAGGACCAAATTGTAGAGCATAGGGAATAGTTCATCTTCACACCTTAGAACCTGAATGGTTGCGTACGGTACGGTTTCAGAGGAATTTTCTCCATTGGACGCTCTGACTGTGGAATGAACTCCCTGCCGAGGTTTTCCCGAAGGGATCGGGTTCTTCAAGAAAGGAGTATATAAATTTTTAAAGAGTTGGTTATGCGCATGTGACACCCCTGGAGTTGCAGGCGTCCATAGGCTGCGATGACCACTTACCATCAGGCGGGCCGTACGCTTGTTTGCTACCGATAAAGTACAAAAAAACTAATAAATAAACTAATATAACTGTAAAGTTTATTTTTCGCGCCTAAAATGAAATGTCAAACGTCAACTTGACGTTTGCGCTCACGGTGCTTACGGCTGGAAGTGTGAGCACCGTGAGCGCCGTCCATGACGTCATCAATGACGTCACGACATCTCGTGTAAACGCTGTGAGCGTGAATCGGTCCGACCGTGAGCGCGCTCACAGCGCTGTGAGCGTGATTCGGAACACAGCCTAGGGGGTAATTTGAAGTGTGCAGGATATTATTAACATAATGCCATAACTAACAAATTAGGGGGTAGTCAAATGCGTACGTGGTAGGCCTCTGCATTTAGCTCAGCATGCAGGTCGGGATTATTCTTACAGATAAACACATAAGTACTCTTTGAGTAATAAGAATGGTAATACACAGAATATAAGTACTAGTTCCTGGTGATAGCAGAAATCTCAAATAATCGATGCATGTCCCATGTTACTTACTTTGACTGTACTTTATAGTGTGTTGGCTTATATGTAGCATGATTGGACACATATCATTCGCCCCTTTCGTACTGAACCGACATTTACTTGTAAGTATATGACTAGTGCCATATGGCGGGCATAAACGTGGTCATGCTCGGCTAGCAACTAAGTAGGGCAATAATAACTCCATTATTGTAACTTAATAGCATATCTAATAAAATGCCAGTATTATGTGATTTGATTAACATTACAGTATACTTAAGTATTCGTTGCGTGCGATAGAAAGAGATAGCCACGCTTAGGCACGTTTGGTATACCTAAACGGGGGATTTGTTAACGGTGGGTCTTCTGTACGCAGTACTATTACTGATTCTGGCGGGATTTACCTTCTAACAGCCTCTTGAGCTCGGCGATGGAGGCAGCGGCAACGTCGGGCGTCTCTCTCAGCTCCTTGCGCGCGATCTCGCGCACGCTGTCGCTCGGCTCGTCCAGCTCGATCTGCAGCAGGAAGTCTCCGAGCTGAAACTTCATTTATTTTGTCAAATCAAGTAGGCCATGGCCTAGGACAAATTGTGTTTAGCAAAATTAAACTTTATGCATATAGTAATAAGAATTATGAAAAGTGAAATCATAATACCAAGCGATTTAATGTCTTTCTTTCGGTAGGGTTTACATGACCTATAATTCGGCATTGTCGAGCATGTGGTTTGAAAATAAATTAATCTCTCTTTTTCTTGTGTGCAATAAAGATAAATCACAAAATAATCACATATACGAGAGAACCGGTCAGTTTGACTTAAACACCGCAATTTAAACCTACCCGCCCGTAGCTCGAGTCCGTCATTTTTGTCTGTCCGCGTCCAAGGCCCGCCAGCCCGCCAGCCCGCCAGCCCGCCAGTCCGCCAGTCCGCCAGCCCGCCAGTCCGCCAGTCCGCCAGTCCGCCAGTCCGCCAGTCAGCCAGCCCGCCAGCCAGCCCGCCAGCCAGCCCGCCACTACGAAATGTGCATGACTGCAATAAATAGTAAATAATAGTAGATTATACACTAAGGGGATAAAGCACTGTTTTATGTCACGGGAGCGAATTGAATCCCGAACGTAACGAAGGACTCATAATTTAACTCCTGAGCGTAGCGAGGGAGTTATAAGTTTTAATTCTCTCTTCGCTCGCTTCGCTCAGGAGTTAAATTATGAGTCCTTCGTTACGTTCGGGATTCAACCGCCCAAGACTAAAACAGTCTTATCCCCGAGGTGTATACTCTACTTTTCACACCTTATGCGAGACAAAAAAACTAAGAAGAAACTAAGAAGTGAATTTTAAAATTGTGACTACTAGTAACATGACGAGTGTAAGTGTCAGTTAATAATTGGTTATTTATTGCAAAATATGGGCTCTTGTCACGATTTCGAGCGGAGGCACCACCAGCGGGGAATGTCAGCGAGAAGCCACTCGTCGCTTGCTCGTTCCAACTTATAGCGCGCTGCTGTAGCCGGAGTTAAAAATCGTGGCCGAGCCATTAGTTCATTAGTGGGCTCATTAAATTTATTGAGGTGGTTACAGACCCGCGTCCCGCGTGCGAGCTAGTGTTATGCTGTTTTAACAAAGTGATCCTATAAGGGTTCCGTTTTTCCTTTCGAGGAGGTATCAATCAACCGTAAAAAATTTAGTATGCTACTCACGCGACATGAGGTCCTTCCACAGGAATGGGAGTGGCCGTGGCCTATACCACCAGGCGCTTGATGATCTTCTTCGAGCATCAGCCGGAGCGGCGTCCGGAATACAGCAACTTTCGAAGCAACAGGATTCAAAGTTCGCCCACTCTCACTGAAATATGTGCGAGAGGGGTTTCCGCTCCGAGCGGAGCGGACTCCGTAATGAAATGACCTGCAAGCTGTTGTCGGCTGCGATTTAAACAGAATCATTCAAGATCCCCGCGATAGTGCTTCGTTCTAATATGGATAGAACAAAATCGCGAGCCAACTATAATGATGGCGTCGTAGAACAAAACAAAAACGACAAATACAGCCAGCCATAAAAGTACCTGTCATGACAAGAACACTTTTCGATTTTTTTTTTTTTTTTTTTTTTTTCCTTTTGGCTTTCACTCCTTTCTTGAATTTGCAAGGGGTATTTCGCCTATGTCAGCGTATACAGACATTTACACGAGAGGAGATCGGTCGTTAAAATAAATTTCTAGTTTTGTGTAGGAATATGTCCAGGGAGTGGGAACCTAAAAACGAAAAACACATATATTAAGACGGCACAGACAAAACAGGACGATTGTTCGGTTAATAAGAGAGCGCGGGAAAGGAAATGGGTGGCAGAAAGTTAGGAATGCCAACATAGAATGAAGATGAAAAATATAAATATACATAAATTTATATATAGTAGAGTTGACAGACGGAGAAAAAGAGAAAATATATTGTGTACTAAAGTTTAATATTATGTTCTTGAATATATTTAATAAGGAGAGCAGTGAGAGGGGGGTCCATACAGACGAGTAGAGCTTGAAAGTTGATAGGTCGCGGAATATGTATAGGGAGAATTTCGTAGTGAGTAACTGAATTTCGGGCAGTTGAAAAAAATATGATCCAGGGAACCGTCATCCAGACCGCACTCGCATAGTGAACTATCCCGGACTCGAATCTTGGACAAAAACACCGGAGTACAGACATGTCCCAATCGTAACCGACAGATAGTAGAGATGACCCATTTGCTTGCAGAGCGAAAGCGAAAGAACCATGGCTTTCGGGGGATAGATGGTTGAATATCTCCATAGCGACGGCCTTTTACAAGTCTTGAAGTATCCCATAATTCCTGCCAAGATGTTCTCAAATTAGAATGTGCAAGGGTCATTAGATCAGACGCTTGGACATAGTTCTGAGACTGGGAACCAGCTCTGATGGATTGCTTTGCCCACATATCCGCCTGCTCATTGCCTTCAATGCCGCAGTGACCCGGGATCCAGGCAAGTATTATTTGGAGGCCTTTCTTTGAACATGAATATAAAATTTGTTTGATTTTTAAAATTACTGGGAATTTTGTTTTCATTTTAAAATGATTGCTTACAATTGCTTGCAGGCAACTTCTGGAGTCTGAAAAAATTAAGACTTTGGGGATGTTGTGGGACTCTATATATGTGACAGCTTCTAGAATGGCCACCGATTCCCCAGTGAAGACCGAAGAATGGGGTGGGCATTTGTGGGATAAGAGGATGTTAAATTTAGGGATCCAGGCTGCCACTCCGACATAGCCAGAAGCATCAAGCTTGGAAGCATCAGTAAATATTGAGAGGTAATCAGGCCATTTATTTAATTTGTTATTAAATTTAGAGTTTGCTGCCAGATCATCTTTAAAAATGCCGAAATCAAGGATTACCTGGGGTTGGTGGACAATGCACTCAAATTCGTTTGTAAAAAGAGGGTTAGTGTTATCAGAATAGACTGGGCAGGAGAGATTGTTAAGTGTCACAAAGCTGCTAACAATCTTGGGTGATTCCTTATTAGACCAGTATGTATTTGCAGGTACCTCACGAGCTAAGGCCTCTAGCCGTGGGAGGAGAGGGTGGTTTGAAATGGCACAAACTTTGAAGACATAGCGGTCAGCTAGGTACTGTCTACGGAGGAAGAGAGGAGGGTCTAAGGCTTCGACTTGCATGGCATTTTTTGGGGATGATCTCATGGCTCCCAGAATTATTCTGAGACATTTAGCCTGGGTTAAGTCAAGTTTCTTGAGAGCAACTTTGCTGCAGGGCTCCCAAATCATAGAGCCATAGTCCATCTGGCTGCGAATAACTGCATTGTATATCAGTTTTTGACAGTAAGGATGAGCGCCCCACCAGACCCCAGAAAGGGCTCTAAGGACGTTAATGCCTCTTTCACATTTACCAATTATGTATTCCAAGTGTGGAACACCAGACATTTTGCTATCCAATATGACACCGAGGAACTTAACTGTTTCCTTACAAGGAATAAATTCACCATCACATTCAATGTCTGCTGGAGGGATGGTTCTGCTACGTGTGAATGTGACTGTGCAGCTTTTAGAAGGAGAAAGCGTTAGGCCATGCTCGTCTAACCATTCCTGAAGATAACTGAGGGCCTCAGAGACTCTAGATCTAGCGCCATCTACCGATTGATCTGCAGCATATATGCACAAGTCGTCAGCATACTGGAGGACATTGCAGAAGGGGGTAATGGTTTGGTCAACATCATATGTGTACAAGTTGTAAAGGATCGGGCTGAGGACCGAACCTTGAGGAAGGCCTTGCCACACGGTTAGGGGTGAGAGCAGGGCATTACCATGGCGGATTTTTATGGTTCTTCCCATAAATAGCTTGCAGACAATTTGTACAATCCTCGCGGGGATGCTCAGCTGAAGCATTTTAGCTCTGAGCAATGGAAGTCGTACATTGTCATACGCAGCAGAGACATCCAAAAAGCAACCAACCAGATGTTTCTTGTTAGATAGAGCTAGCCTAATGTCTGAGGTTAGTATGCTTAAGCTGTCCATAGTACTTCTGCCCTTTCGGAATCCAAATTGAGAGTTTGCTAAAATATTGTTATGTTCGAGGAACCATTCCAGTCTATTCTTAATTAAATGTTCAAAAATTTTACTAATTGTTGCAGAGAGAGCGATGGGGCGATATGAAGCAGCTTCCTGAGGGTTCTTTCCCGGTTTGAGAACTGGGACGATAATTTGTGACTTCCAGTCAGCAGGAACCTCACCAGATAAGAAAAAAGAATTGAATAAGGACAACAGGTACTCCTTTGAAAATTTGCTTAGTTTAGAAATAAAACAGTATGGGATGCCGTCTTCGCCTGGTGAACTGTTACGAAGTCCTTCTAGTACCAATTCCAGTTCACGATAGGAAAAGGAATTGTTAAGAGGACCAAGTGTGGCGGGGAGAGGGGGAGGGAAAATACAGGACTCTTCAGGAACCAGGGGTGGAGCCATTATATTCGTAAATTCGTCTAACCAGCGGGAGTCGATGCTCGACGGGAGTTCTGATTTGAGTGAGCCTCTGAATTTTTGTAAGTTTTTCCAAACAAGTGATGGAGGAGTCCTAGGGTGTAAACTTTCGCAAAATCCCTTCCAACCCTTCTTTTTAGTTTTGTTTAGGAGTCGTTTGGTGTGGGCTGCAATCTTCTTATAAGAGATGAAGTCCTCGGATAAGCCAGAACTATTATATCTACGCTCAGCCTCTTTCCGGGCCGAGACAGCAGAAGTGCAATCGGCAGTCCACCAGGGAGGGGAGGGGATGTTGAAGTTATGAGCTTTTTTTTTGGGGATGTGAGAATCAGCTGCTTCAATTAAAGTGCTTTTGAATAATAGATATTTATGGCAAGAGTCTACTAGGTTGGGATGAGTTAATCTTAGTCTGTCCTCTACACAAAGTGAGAAACTGGGCCAATCAGCTTTTTCTACTCTATATTTCAGGAGCGGCTCGGGGGCAGGAGAAGGAAGAACAGATGTTGGATTGGATATTATGATTGGGAAGTGATCACTACCAAAGGATTGATTTAGGACTTGATGGGAGAGAAGACTGGAAAGGTTGGGTGAGCAAGCAACCAGATCCAATACAGATCTAGGATCCTGCCCGGGATACACCCGGTGAGTGGGTGTGCCGTCATTGAGAACCGAGACATTAATGTCATCAAATAAGTCGATTAGAAAAGAGGAAAATAAATCAGTGTAAGATGAACCCCAAGAGATATTGTGGCAATTGAAGTCGCCTAAAATAAGAAGGGGGGGCGGGACAGAGAATAAGATCGTGGAAAGATCAGGTATTAAATTTAAATTAGGGTGAGGGATATACATGGAAATGAAGTTTATTCCCATGACTTTAGCTGCAACAGCGTTTATCTCATTTGAGTGGGGAGGGAGAGAAATTTGAGAATAAGAGTAGCGTCTGCTAATCAATAACGCGCAGCCTGCACGGCCGTCATGACGGTCCTCTCGGAGGCACGCAAAGCCCGGAATCCTGAAACGGGAATCCGGCCTCAGCCATGTCTCCGAGATGGCCGCCACAGAGATAGAGTGGTCATTGATTAGATCAATCAGATCAGTTTTTTTAGGGTTGATGCTTCGACTATTCCATACTAAAAATTTGGCCGAGGCGGCAATTGGAGAAAAGTTTTTCAGCGAGAGTAACCATAAGGGGGGCAACGTCGGGCGGTAAGATGTCTGTCATTTTGGCGACTAGGTTGGTCAGTAGTTTGAAGACGAGTTCCATCATATCTTCATTGGGGGTAATCATTCCAATGAGCTGAGAGAGAGCAAATCCATTTGGGAGCTCAGATTTAGGAGTCTCCACGATGTTCTGATGAGCGCGGCGGTCGTAGCTAGGAGACAGAGGGGTTCTAGCACGCGGTTTGCGTTCCACCGTTCGGCGGTATGATGTTGTGCCAGAAGACTGAGAGGGAGAGTGAGGTATCTGAGAGGGTTGTAGTGGGGACTCTGGGTCAGGGGCGAACATGGCCTCAGCCACGTCGGCATAGGGTCTCCGGACAGCGGGGTGACGAGTCATAGCCTCTTGGTAAGAGATGCTGAGCTCAGACATAGTTTTTTTTATTGCTTTTTGTCGACAAAATTCTGGACAACGTTGGTCTGTTGCAAAATGTCGGCCAGTACAGTACAGACATTCGACGTGTTCTGGAGCCACATTGCAGCTTTCACCGGGATGTTTGCGGGAACATTTGAAGCAGCGAGCATCAGATCGGCATTGGGACTGGATGTGGCCAAATCTAAGGCACTTTCTACATTGGATAGTGGGGAGTAAATAAACTTCAACAACTAGGGAGGTGTAACACGCGAATACCCTTGGAGGGAGCACTTGTCCTTCAAATGTGACCACAACTGCCTGAGTAGGGACCCAAGATGGAGGGCCACCTTCTCTTAGTACTTTGCGCTGTAGACGACGGGCTTTAAGGATTCTGCCATTACCTTCTTTAAGTTCTGTAGCAGTGACAAATTCCTCCATTGACCACTCTACGGGGACGCCTCGTACCAGACCCATACGGGATACCTGATAGGAGGGGATGGAGGCAACAAACTTGTTACGGACAAGACATGGGCCATCTACAAAATTATTTGCTGCTGCACTTTTGTGTCACCAATTCCCAACACCAGACTGGTCGTGAAGCGGCAGAAAGACATCCCCAGAAGGGTGAAGTCCGCTGTCCTGCTACCAAACTGTTCGGACGACATCAAGACGATCCAGACCGTCTTGACAGGTCAGAACAAGTGGTATCAGGTCAGTCGATGGTCGCTTTACAATGTTGAGCGCCATGAAGGGGAAACGCCTGGAACCTTCTTGGTGCTTGGCATCCCAGTCGACCAAGTGCCCGGGATCCTAACGAGGGGGCGTAGGCTTTGCTATAAGCTTGGCAACGCCTATATCCGTTTCTTCGGCAGCACGGGTAAGCTGCAAGACTTGCCGCCAGACCCTGCTGAGACTGCGACAGCACCCCCGATCCCCGGCGCTTCCTCCGCTGAAAAGCAGAGTGAGAGCGCTGGACCGGATCGTGAAGCTGGCGTGTCTATGTCCGTGGCTGGCCGGCCAAGCTCCGCCGCAATGCAGAGCGTGACCGGCGAGCCAATGATCACCCAACACTCCTCCGCCGAAATGCAGAGGCAGGATGGGATGCCAGCTTGCCCGCTGACTACTCCTCTCATGGAAACCGGTGACGGAGACCTGGAGGAGGATGTCGCGCAGCTGTCGGATCAGGACATCCTGTTAGAGACGGATGAGGAAGTGAGCAGTCCTCTTCGCTCCTCCTCACCTCACTAACTTTACCCAAACCAACCTCCAGCATAAACAAGCCGCAACGGCTACCTTGCGCAGAATGCTGGAGGTAAACAACAAGACCGTCGCCCTTATCCAGGAGCCGTGGATAAGGAAGGGCAGGATCTGCGGTCTCAACAACATCGGAGGTAAGATACTCCTCGACACCACCGTTACTAATCCACGCACTTGCATCTACGTACCCAAACTAATCAATGCAGTTTTAATGAATGAGTTCTGTTCCAGAGACTTGACTACGGTCAGGCTTCAGACCAACTGCCCTAGCATCCCAGAGGTCATCATTGCGTCTGCCTATCTGCCGGGCGACGCGGAAGTGCCAACGGTTGAGCTGGCAAATCTCATCAGACACTGCGAAAACAAGAAGCTTGAGCTGATCGTCTCGGCGGATGTAAACGCGCACCACCCTCTGTGGGGCGGCGGATCTCCCAATAGACGAGGTGAGGACTTTGTTGATTTTCTATTCTCCACCAATCTCAGGCTTATAAACAGGGGGTCTGAACCAACTTTTGTCACCTCCAGATTCCAAACTATAATAGACATCACACTCGCTACGGAAAGAGTATCGGACAAAATCTCCGACTGGCATGTGTCAAGCGACCTGTCATGCTCCGACCATAGATGGGTAAGATATAAACTAAACGTTGACTCCCTAAAACCAGAACTATGGCGCAACCCCAGACGGACAGACCGCGCTAAATATAGCAATTTGATATCTGTTAGTCCGGCTCTCACCAATATGCCCATGAGCTATGAGGAGCCAGCCGACATAGAGAGGCACGTGAATAACCTGACGGAAACGTTAATAAAGGCATTTAATGAAAGCTGTCCACTAACATCGCCCTCGACAAAAGCCACCAACCGCAACGGCTGGTGGGGACATGAACTCGAGAAGCTGCGACGCAAACTACGCAAACTGTTTAACAGAGCGAAAAACACAAGGAGGGCAACAGACTGGGACATTTACAAAACAACCCAAGCTCTGTACAAAAAACGTATCCGTGAAAGGAAACGAGAATGCTGGAGAACCTTCTGTACCAACATCGAAACCAACAGTCAGGCAGCCAAGGTAAAAAGCATTCTGTCCAGCGAACCGAACAGAAATCTAGGCTCCTTAAAAAAACCAGATAACAGCTACACAACCTCCTCCAGCGAAATGTGCGAGCTGTTACTAAATACACATTTCCCAGAATGCTCCGTCACGGAAAGCACTACGTGGGATGAGGAAGATCAACAGGGTTTTAACAATCCAACCGTTGAAGCCACCAACACTGCCCATAGAATAGTAACTTTGGAAAAGGTGCTATGGGCAATCAACAGCTTCTCTTCATTTAAAGCGGCAGGCTTAGATGGCATCTTTCCAGGTATTCTACAATGGTGCAAATACACGATCGCTCCGCATCTAGTTAGAATCTACCGAGCATGCCTTGAGCACCGCTATGTTCCCTTAAAATGGAGAGAAGTCAAAGTGGTATTCATACCCAAACCAGGTAAGAGTGATTACACGCAGCCCAAAGCATACAGGCCAATAAGCCTTACTTCTTTTCTCCTGAAGACCCTAGAGAGACTGTGCGATCGGGATCTCAGAGACAGGGCACTGGCGCGAAATCCTCTACACCACCAACAACATGCCTATTGTGCAGGCAAATCAACGGAATCAGCGCTCCACAGTGTTATCTCGCCGATAGAAGACGCACTATCAACACAATCATCTGCTCTTGCAGCCTTCATAGATATCGAAGGGGCTTTTGACAAGACGCAATTTAACAGCATTAGCCACGCGCTGCTCAACCACGGCGCGGATCGGACCACAGCTGGGTGGATCGACTGCATGCTGAGGAACAGGGCAGTGCAAGTGACAGTGAATGGGACCACACGAGCCATTGTCTCCAGAGGCTGCCCACAGGGAGGCGTCATTTCACCGCTCCTATGGAACCTCGTAGTGGATGACCTTATCAGATCCCTAAACGAGGCTGGTTTCTACACTGTTGGCTATGCAGACGATGTAACAATCCTCGTAAGAGGAAAGTTTGAGAAGGTCCTATGCGAGCTTATGCAAGGGGCACTCAAAATCGTCGAACGATGGTGTTCTGAACATGGATTGTCAGTGAACCCATCAAAAACCGAATTAGTACTGTTCACAAAGAAGCGCACTCCAGACAACCTTAGCTTACCAAAACTTCAAGGCACTACACTAGCTCTTACAAAAGAGGTAAAATACCTAGGTGTAACCTTGGACGACAAACTGCTATGGAACAAACATCTAAGCAACAAACTGGAAAAGGCCTGTGTCATATTTTGGCAGTGTAAAAGGCTACTTGGGAGAACCTGGGGCCTACACCCCAAAATCACCATGTGGCTTTACACCGCAGTGATACGACCCATAATCACCTACGGCGCAGTAGTCTGGTGGCAGAGAACTAGACTAACCACGGCCAAAAATAAACTGCAGCAGTTCCAAAGACTAGCTTGTACAGCGGTGACTGGCTGCATGAAAACTACACCCACAGCAGCACTGGAGGTACTGCTGGGACTGCCGCCTCTTGATCTGTTTATCCAGCAGGAGGCAGCCTCGGCGGCCATCAGGCTAAAGTCACTTAACCTCTGGGGTGTAACAAACGGGACCCATACCGAAGTTCTTAAGGAAGCTGTCACCTACCAACCAATGATAGCCGCTCCTAATGACAAGGTGCCCAAACAACATATCTTCAACAAAAGCTATGCAATACAGCTAGTTGAAGAAAAATACGATCGGTCTGGAGCACAGGAACTGCGCATTTACACCGATGGCTCTAAAACAAAGACAGGATCGGGCGCAGGAGTGTACTCACCTGAGATAAACATTAACATATCAATAGCCTTAGGCGAATATAGTTCAATCTACCAATGTGAGTGCATCGCCATAACACAGGCTGCCAAGGCAGTAGCAAATCGGAGTATCAAAGATCAGAAGGTACGCATAGTGTCCGACAGCGCTGCAGTATTACAAGCCCTAGATAGCAACCTCATCCAGTCTGGGCTCATCCTAGAGTGCCACCAAGCCTTGGAGGTGATAGGGAAAACAAACACTGTCACCTTGCAATGGATAAAAGGGCACAGTGGCTCTCTAGGTAACGACGTAGCTGACGAGCTGGCCAGGAGAGGTTCTAGCCGGCCGGCGTTTGGCCCTAGCCCAATACTCCCGCTACCCTTTAACCAGCTAAGATCATGGCTACGTCGCAGAACATCTGAACAACACGCTGATCGATGGACAAATACCAGTACATGCAGACAATCCCGGGAGATAGTGCCACACCTGGAGGCACGATTTACCAGGCGTCTGCTCTCTCTTAACAGAGCGTCACTACGTATAATCGTAGGCACCATCACTGGACATTGCTCACTCAACAAACATTTATATGTTCTAGGTACGACCGACAGCCCCCTATGTAGGGGATGCCTGTCGGCCGATGAAACAGCTCCCCACGTCATCCTGGAATGCGAAGGTGTAGCTACACAACGGACTCAAATCCTCAACGCACCGAGGTCACTCCGCGAAGCCTGTGGTGACACCAGGAGGATCCTGCGCTTCTGGGCGGAGTTAGGCTGGCTAGATCCCTAGCCGGCGATCACTTCACGCACAATGGTCCGACTCTCACGGACTAAGTGCGGAAAAAGGAGTCCATAACCATAACCATAACCATATTGCTGCTGCAGCTGATCTAAATTCAACCGAGACGCGATTTCTTCCTAGGGATTTAATGCCATCTTTTTTGACATCTGCTACACATTCTTTGGCCAAAACATGGCCGACTTTGATTGGCTGCAGAGAGATTCCCGAGTTGGGAGACTCCGCATCTCGGGAGACATGTACGATAAATGGACCACTGTCCTCGTCTCTGTACTTGCGGGCCTTGTCCAAATCAGGGTGCTGATACAGTGATGCATAGCTAGCGGCGGATTCCTGAATCTTTTTTTCCTGTGGCTCTAAAACCTTGTCGGACGGCGACAATTCTGAGGGATTTAGAGTACGCTTAGCTTTTATTTTTTGTCTATTATCTTGGGCAGTGTCGGTGTCCATCTCACTCAACGAATTGTCGCCGCCCGGATCCGGGGGCTTCTCCTTCTCGTTCCCCTCCATTACCCCGTTTGGTCAGCCAAACGGACTAGATTAATAATAACCAGTAATGTAAATTAAGTTAATAAACCACCACCTAAATGAAGGGAGTTGTTATTTTAAGGACTTCTGGGAGATAACCTAAAAATTCGACCAGACTCACTCAACGCGCTTCTGTCAATCCACTTTTCGATTTATCCGCACTGATTTCACATGATGACAATGACCAATTACGCTAGTATACATCAAATTGCGTAGATTACCAGTAGCTGAATGTTTATTTGCTCATTTATGAATACATAAAATATACAAGCCGCGGGAAGAAAAATTGCTGTCAGTTCAGTTGACGCGATACAGAGTATAAATGTTTCTTCCCACAGGAGCTGGAAACTTAAGAAAAATCTTTTTAGGGCGCAAGTATACATTGCAACTTAAAAAATATAATAATAATAATAACACGCGAACTAATTTTAGTTTGTAATATTCAATAAATACATTTTAATGTGTAGAAATTAACATAACAATGTTATCACGATACGTATCACGTGAATATTGAAGCAAAAACCAAACAATTTTGAATACGGTGATAATATTGACATCCCACTATTGTGATAATATTAACCGTGTAAAGGCCCCCTTTGCTTTATCAACAGCCATAACAAAAGATAGTAAAGAAAACTCACTTTTCACATCTCCTGCTCGTAAAGTTCATCTTTATGCTTCGTAAATAGTGCATAAAATGCGATTTTATGTTCTAGTGCATAAAGTAAAATTGTCGTCGAATACCAAGGCAATAACTCCAAACAGCCACATGAACAACTAATTAATTTCATAGGGGCCATAGCCAAGGCAATAACTCCAAACAGCCACATGAACAACTAATTAATTTCATAGGGGCCCTTTATCACAATAATATCGCAGTATTCAAATTTGTATGGATTTTGTTTCAATTATCATCAATATTTACGTGATATGAGTGTGTTTCGCGTGATAATAATAACCATGTAAAAGGCCCCATACCATAAACTCTTTATTTTATTTTATTTTATTTCGTTTCGTTAGTATTCTAAGACCAAGGCAACAATACCAACAGCCAACATATACTATAATAAATTAATAATTGGGATGTTGAAACCAATAAAAATAAATTACTCTTACATTACCATTAAATAAATCTCACGAAAATATTCAGACGCTTCTACTTATTTTTACTATTTTAAAGATTTTTAAATACGTAAAGAACAACAAAGGGACGCTTTTATTTTGACGTTTGACGTCCATTGGCAGACAGGCAGTAGCCAATGAGAGCTAAGAAAGGAGCTAAATATGGCCGCTATCATACACGTTTCGTTCTACGTAGATAAACAGCCGTGAATCAGGCAGGGTGAATCAGCCTGGCTAGTATGATAGCTTATACCGTCACGTTTTATGTGACGTTTCAGTACATTTTTGCCATATAACGTGACGGTATAAGCTATCATACTAGCCGGGCAGTACAATCTACTTATTGGTTGTTGATGAAAGCAATGCCAACTAGTTTTTCAACTTACGTTGACGTTTTCTAAGTTAACGTTTCGTTGAAGTTGAAAAACATGGTGCTGCGTCCGCCGGCTTTAGAGTAGTAGAACAAAGGTTACAGCTAACATAGAATAGGGTACATGACACTAGACAAGAATCACTAAAATAATGTATTTATCTGATTAAACAGGATTCATGGATTTCGAATATAATTTTTGTTTTAATTTTAGATGTAGAATGGTATATTTATTTAATGAAATAAAAACACTAAACGCAGCAATCCGCCATGTTGTGTTGAACACCAATCAGAGCGCATGACGTCACGCCTGTGTCAACATCAATTTGTTTACTAGTCTGTGACTAGTCTGCAGTCGAGTGATCTCCGCAATTATATTAATTTCATCTTCTATAGTGAAATAATTAGTCGTTTCGAAGTATCAGTTACCTACTTTTGTATTCCCGAAACAAGCCAAACCATGGAACAAGGTTATACAAAGGCAAACAGCTCTAATTTGCCGAGAGTAGATTTGTTAATATTGGGAGAATTTCTGGCTTCAAACAAAGATTTTTGTTCAGCGGAATTCAGGAATGTTAAAAATACCATGTAAGTATTTTAAAAATCTTTAAAAAATTCAATCATTTTAACCTTAAAATGCCTAAAACATATTTAGAAAAGAACTTTTAGTTTGTTAAATTTTGGAGGTTATGTAACTTATGTCTTATTATAAAAGTATGACCTTATGCTTATCATACTGTTTTCTTTGTTTTAGATCCTCCAGGCCATCCTATGGCGATGACGCCGTAAGCATGTTATTGGATGAAGTCCAAACTCTCTAGAGTTGGGACTACCCTGAAGTATATGTCTTGCAAACAACTCTCTAATGGTAAGCCTAGCTTGCCTCCAAATAGAGTAGTGTTAGAAAAGTTTTTGGAAGAAAGGAAAAAAAGGAAACTCAACAACTGTGAGTTAATAAAATATCAAGAAGATTACTTTTCCAATGAAATAGACCAATTGTCTATGCATAAATTTGTGTTTAAGTATAAAGAAAAGTCCTGTAACACTTTTTGCACAAACTTAGTATAACAGATGCAGATGTTGTGAATGTTGAGGAAGAAACAAGAGCTCAATATCAAAACCCAATGTGGCATGAATTAAGATACGGTAGAGTAACAGTCTCACGAGCTTTTGAATTTAGTAGGTGCAAAACCACTGATGGATCTTTGATAGCATTGATAATGGGAGGAAAAATAGCAGACACACCGGCCATGAAACAAGGAAGAATGTTGGAGGATGATGTCCAACAAACTGTTAGTACTAGACTCCTATGATAGCCGGTTCACCCGACGGGATCAGTGAAGCTGGGATCATAGAGATTAAATGTCCAGTTAATGCTAAAAGCTATAAAAGATATGTACAAAATGGGAAGCCAACCCAAAAGTTTTATGCACAAATTCAGCTGCAGATGTATGTGACAGGGGTCCAAACCGGATACTTTTGTGTAGCCGATTACAACTTTAGTGTAAATAAAAAAGTCAACATCATAGCTGTTACATTTGACGAGCAGTACATATCAGATTTAATGGAAGTAATAGTTTCTTCATGGAAACAAAATATTTATCCATTATTATACCAAGTTGCTTGTTAAATTGTAAATAAAAGACATAAATGAAATAAATGAATTTTATTCTGAATCTATATAATATAATATCTGTATATTATGTACATTGTTGCACACAATAAGTTTGTATGCCTAATTTAACCATTAGGCATACAAACTTTTACAATATAAATTCTTCTTAATATACATAGTTCCACAGAAAGCATGTCAAGTTATAGGAAGTGACATTAAGTGTAGCAATATGTTCCTAGGTAGTTTGACATGCGTCTGTACATGAACTTGTCCCCAAGACTAAATAATAACTAAGCACCAATAGTCCCTGTACACCCCAGCAGGTGCTGTGCAGTCCTGTCTCTCTCTCTCTCTCTCTCTCTCTCTCTCTCTCTCTTATGTGTCCAATCGCCTCAAAGTTATTTATTTTGATTGAATAAAACATGGTGGTATACATTTATGAGATACGGCTGGCATGCAGGATTTTAATAAAACCCGAGCTGTAAGGTACATATAAAGAATTATATAAAATACATATTTATTTAGCAGACATACATAATTGGGATGTTGACACCAATAAAAATAAATTGCTCTTACATTACCAGTAAATATATCTCATGAAAATATTCAGAATATCTCTCGCTTCTACTTGTTTTTGCTATTTTAAAGATTTTTAAATACATAAAGAACTTTAAAGGGACGCTATTTGATCATACAAAAGGCGTGACGTCACTTGTTCCTATTTCCTTACGAACTTCATACTAACAGAGCGTTTTTGACGTTTCATTAAAAGTTGCTGATTTGACTATCAGTCAACATCCCTATTCAAAACTTTATATTGTAGAACTGTGTACATAAAAGTTCATTACAAATTAATATTGGTACATACCAACAGTTAGTTACCCTTTGCGGCGTACAATATTTGCCTGGCCTGTAAGTATGAATCAGTTCTGAAGGGAACAAATTATTCACATTCACAAAGTTTTTAACAGATCTAATTTATTATATTGTTTTACCAGGTTCAAATATTGATTTCATGAAGTTCTGACCCGAAGCTGACCCTGGCTGAGATGATATTTAATGGGACCGGTCGACTGTTCACCCGGCCTTACTTTCTCCTTCTGCTGCTGAAGAGTGCCGACTGTGGCATGAATTGATTCTGGCTGTGAAGTACTGATGGTTGATCATGTTCATGGGCGTGCTTGAAGATCTGAAATACCTAGTTGAGAAGATTTTGACACCTTGGCTTACCTGGCTTACCTTACAGTGATGGATGTTGCCGGAGTGTGATGATTAATGATTATGTGTTTATATAATATGAGTTAACCTTTGCTATTACTTTCCCTTAAAGATTGTCAATAGCCGCATGTTTTTAGTAATTCTCGTGATTGATCGGACTCCCACGATACAGGCTGTGCCTGGTGTGGTGGATGTCATTGTTGTGTAACAAAAAAAAATGTTAAAGTATTTTTGGTAAATAAATTCTATTCTATTCTACAATAGGTGGTGTATATTCTCATGAACCGCAGCTGTGCGTGCTACTGTATGTTGGTTGTTGCCATTACAATGTTCTTTGTGATATTTTATTGTATTTTTCAAACCACATGCTCGACAATGCCGAATTATAGGTCATGTAAACCCTACCGAAAGCAAGACATTAAATCCCTTGGTATTAGCCGGGTTATAATGTTGTACTGAATTTCATTATAACCCGCTGGTTAATAATATGATTTCACTTTTCATAATTCTTATTACTATATGCATAAAGTTTAATTTTGCTAAACACAATTTGTCCTAGGCCATGGCCTACTTGATTTGACAAAATAAATGAAGTTTTCAAACCACATGCTCGACAATGCCGAATTATAGGTCATGTAAACCCTACCGAAAGCAAGACATTAAATCCCTTGGTATTAGCCGGGTTATAATGTTGTACTGAATTTCATTATAACCCGCTGGTTAATAATATGATTTCACTTTTCATAATTCTTATTACTATATGCATAAAGTTTAATTTTGCTAAACACAATGTGTCCTAGGCCATGGCCTACTTGATTTGACAAAATAAATGAAGTTTGCCTCCGTGTGAACCCCGGTCCGGAGGAGCGCGGTGTTCGAAATTCGAATTTCGAATCTAGGACCACGGCTTGTGCTTTCGAATTTGGAACGTCGCGCGCCTTCATTTGTTCACGCGTGACGAACAAATCGAGTACCAAATAAAAACATTACCTTATCTTTCCATAATTGGACTAACGTGTCTAATGTTACTATGTACTTTTAATTTGCTAAATAAACATTATTTATCTACTGAGCCTGTTTTTTTGTCTCGCATAAGGTGTGAAAAGTAGAGTATACACCTCGGGGATAAGACTGTTTTAGTCTTGGGCGGTTGAATCCCGAACGTAACGAAGGACTCATAATTTAACTCCTGAGCGTAGCGAGGGAGTTATAAGTTAATTCCTGAGCGAAGCGAGGGAATTAAGACTGAGTCCTGAGTGCAGTGAGGAATTCGCTCCCGTGACATAAAACAGTGCTTTATCCCCTTAGTGTATAATCTACTATTATTGCTTGTTCCCAACATGTCACCAAGTTGAAGTTGAATGAATAAAAACTTGTAAAAAGGATAATATGGATGGAGAGTTGACAGCCAAGTAGGGTGACCAAGTTGTATGAAAAAGTATTATGTCCCATTACAATTTCAAAAATTATAACAATAATTATGTCTGACCATGTACAATCAATCATATGGATTTGTGGAGGGCAAAAAAAAAAAAAAACTTAAAAATCGCTGTATGACCGCTGATTTCCTCATTTTATTGCTTAGTCTTCACCATTATTTCTAAGAAGGTCCAAATCAGCGGTCATACAGCGATTTTTAAGTTTTTTTTTTTTTTGCCTCCACACCCACCCAGTAGTCAGACGCCATGGCTGGGTGAATGGCAGCAAACTCTTAACAGCGCGTTCTAGCTTTGCGATATGAACGCCATCTACCGCTTTATTATTAAAATACTGTCTGCTTGCAAAGACTGCTGCAATTCCTGGTTTTCCTTTGTTATTCATTTGGTTAGTTTCATTAAGAAATAAGAAGAGTCGTAGAATGTATGGGTGCCCTTACATTACACGCCTGTTCTTATTCAGAACAGACTACCTAATAAACCATTCAGTCTTGAATACAATTAAAAATAGACATAGATGGCGCCAGTAGTCGTATGCTTTACGCGCGTCATCTGTGCTACTATATTATTTTCACCTCAGCGGCTCGAAAATACTTTTGCTGCTTGAAACCAGTGAGCAAAATGCAATTTTGATGCGAGCGTGAAAAAACCTTTCGATTTTTCATATCGTAGGTTAGTTTAAGTAACTTTATTCTTTGCGTTTCGTTTGCGTGGACGCATACGAAATTCTTAAGACCCTAAAGAAATGCATTAGAGCGATGAAAGATTAAATTATTATAGAAAGTTTGGCACTGGTTTGGTTATGTGACATAAAAAAACACAAAGAAAATATTGTTACCAGTCAACCATAGGGCGAAACAAGGAATGTAAATTTGTTTGACAAGAGGGAAAAACTCACGTGGACGTAGTCACAGCGCAGAAAACAGGAAAAGAAATAAAAACATAAGCTGGTCACCTAAGTGTAACACCTCTTTTTAACAACATTAGCGTCATGTTTTTTTGGGGCTAAGATGACCAGACTGCTGGCAGAACTCACCCTTATAGCTCATATATATAATATTACTAAGAATTATAAAAATAAATAATTTAATTCGCACTGCTAACGCCACCTTTTGGTGAATAGTGTTACTACTCGCCTTAAAACTATTTAGCACATGTACATCAAATGATAACATAAAAATAGTATGTTTTGTCATTTATCAAATGTAAACCAAATTAGTTTAAAACATGTAAGTAAAATTAAAAAAATAAATTGAAAATGCTAATAACTTAGTACTACTAACCCCACCTATTGATGAATAGCCTGAGAACTATACTTTAATCAAATATAATCCTAATCCTAATAACATTATAAACGTGAATGTTTGGATGTATGTACGTTCCACTTAATCTCAAAAACTACTAGACGAATCTTTATGAAACTCTCCAGTTATGTACTTTATAATTGCATTTTCTATGACTATTAATAAATCACAGGAACAAACGGTAAATGTAGCAGGAATACATTTATTTGGACACGCCCTGTTTTTCTCATGGGATATTCTATATTTAGATAAAAGTTTAGTTAGGCGTTACGAAGTTCGCCGGGTCAGCTAGTAGTTCAATAAATTAAGTTGTAAAAACAAATTTAGAAATAACTTTCTAAATTTGTACAAAAAAAAATATATGTCGAGCATGTGGTTTGAAAATATACATACTTATATAGATAAATACATACTTAAATACATAGAGAACATCCAAGACCCCAAGAACAAAATCCGTACTAAATGCACAAATAATGCCCTGGCCGAGATTCGAACCCGGGACCTCTAGCTTCGGAGGCAGTGTCTCTACCAACTAGGCTAAACAGGTCGTCAAACAGGTTATAACAACCAATGACTAAGGAAATTCTGTGGACGTGGCGTATTGTTTGTGTGGCGTTTAGCGTGGAAATTCTGTGGACAAAGCTACTGAGGCTCAAAATCGCCATATTATGTTCCCCAAAAGCTATAAAATAGACATAGACATAGACATAGACATCATTTATTGGTAATGAAGTGTACATTACAAGTCAAAATTCAAGTTTAGATTAAATAAATACATCTATAATACATTTATATTTATTCAGGTAATATTTCCTAATTCCTTAAAACTATAAAAACATTTTTCGACGAGCCACTTTTTTAATTTGATTTTAAATATCGGAAGACTATTGGTTTCCGTTATCTCTTTTGGCAGCTTATTATAAACTATCGGACCAGCAACATGGACTGTCTTTGCAGTTTTAGTGAGCTTGTGTGAAATAGCGCTGAGTTTATCTGCATTACGAGTGACCCAGGCACATCCATCCCCTCGCTTCCCATACAGTGACAAGTTCTCCTTCACATAAACGGCGATCTGATAAATTAGTAGGGACGGCAGTGTGAGAATTCCTAGCGCTATAAAGTGTGGCTTGGTGCTCTCGTCTCGCTTGGAGCGGGCTAGTGTACGTACAGCACGCTTTTGTAGCCTGAAAACGCGCTGCCATTCGGCGGCTTGTCCCCAAAATTCCAGCCCGTATTGCATTGGACTGAACGTTAGCAAAGTAGCATGACCGGACTGCCTGGCATTGTAGGGATTGGCCTAACCCTGACAGGGCAAAGCAAGCGTTACTGAGTTTTCCACAAACGGCACTGATTTGTGTTTCCCATGTAAGGCCTTGATCGTGCTTGAAGCCTAAGAAGGTGGTCACGGTCACTTGTTCGATTGTGGTGCCTTGGTGTTGTACGTGTAGCGGCTGACGTTTCCTTACTGACAAGTCGAACTGGATAAATTGTGTTTTAGTTTTTTTTTGTTACTCCATAACTCCGTCATTTCTTAACCGATTTGGAAAATTCTTTATTTGATTGTAAGTATATATATTCAAGTTGGTCCCGTTTTTGTCAAAACGCAGTTTTGATGATGGAATCCATGAGGAATTGAGGGAACTCCTCAAATCTTTAAGGCAAACATATAGTGATTTTTGTGTTTTTATCAATAAGTCAAGCATTTGCATCCAAAAATGTGACATTGGATGAAGTGGAACTGCTGATGATGATCAGAACAGAACTCTTCAACGACGAAAAGTTCACGTTTGGCGATTTGTCCTCCTAGCTGTGTTTGTTAAGCAAGTTCTAATTTCACGTTTAATTTTTGTCATGCTTGATTTCTGATGATGGGATCCATGAGGAATTGAGGGAACTCCTCAAATCTTTAAGGCAAACATATAGTGATTTTTGTGTTTTTATCAACAAGTCAAGCATTTGCATCCAAAAATGTGACATTGGATGAAGTGGAACTGCTGATGATGATCAGAACAGAACTCTCCAACGACGAAAAGTTCACGTTTGGTGATTTGTCCTCCTAGCTGTGTTTGTTAAGCAAGTTCTATTTTCACGATTGATTTTTGTCATGCTCGAGTTCTGATGATGAGATCCATTAGGAATCGAGGGAACTCCTCAAATGTGAAAGGCACACAAATAGTGATTTTAGTATTTTCATGAACTAATCAAGCATTTTCATTCATAAAAGTGACATTTGATGAAGTGGAACTGCTGATGATGATCAGAACGGAACTCTTCAACGACGCGTAGTTCACGTTTGGCGATTTGTTCTCTTCGTTTTGTTTGTCAAGCAAGCAAGGTTTTTCCATGATTTCATGAGGAATTGAGGGTACTTACTTAGTCTTCTAATTTTTGTATTTTATTGTATGGAATCTAAGAGTGCACCATCTAAGATTAATAATCTTTCACCGGACTCCCCCATTGAAGTCGGTTTTTTTTTCTTAAAAAATATTTTTTTAAAAATTATGTTTGTATAGTATTGGGTCTTAGTGGTTTTAATCAGTTCGTTATACTTTATTTTCAATTCATTTACGCGATTTTCGATCTTTTCACACGCCGGATATTTATTTTGGAAGTTTATTAAATCGAAAAGTATGTATTTTAGGTTTAATACTTCGTTATTTATTTATTTATTTATTTATTTATTTAAACTTTATTGCACAAAATTCAATTGTACAAATGGCGGGCTTAATGCCAAATGGCATTCTCTACCAGCCAACCATTGGGCTAAACAGAGATTTATGAAAGGTGCAACGAAAAAAGTTTGAAAATATCTACTAAGAAAATGTAATACATAATACAATACATAAATACAAGATATTTATATAAGTTACATAAATACAAGAATAGATATACTACTTCATATTAAATACATACTATAATTATAGGGATGGATTCTAGTCGAACTCTTGTTTAAGCATATGCTTACGCAGCATTCGCTTGAAAGCAAACTTGCTTGGGGCTTGTCTGATCTTGAGAGGGAGTGAATTCCAGAGACGGCTTGCCTGTATGGCGAAAGAATGAGTCATGAATCTAGTGCGATGGAAAGGTATTGATAATTTGAGAACACGGGAGGTACGCAGCTGACAGCCTGGGCGAGGGGTATCAAAAACAAATTTACTTTTGAGATATCCTGGAGCAGAAGGCTCAAACAGGATTGAAAAAAGGGTGCAAAGGATTCTAAGGGACCTACGGCGACGAATGGAGAGCCAGTTAAGCTGACGACGGTAGAAGGAAACGTGGTCATACTTACGGAGACCGAAAATGAAGCGTATGCAATTATTGAGGAGACTGTCCAGTTTATTAAGGGATTCCTGAGTAATATTGGTAGTGCACACATCACCATAATCAATAATTGGCAACACCAACGCCTGAACCAGCAACTTCTTTGTAGCAACTGGGAGGAAATTTTTAAATTTATAGAGACCTCTCAGCGTTCCGGTGACCTTACGACTTATTTCAGATAGCTGACCATTCCAGGAGACGTTCGGATCTAACACCAATCCAAGGTTCTTGACCTGTGTGCTGAGGGGAATGACAGCGTTCTCGAACCGGATCGGCGCAACAGAAACTGAAACAAGTTTGGAAAGTTGTTGCTGGCTACCAATAATAATAGCTTGGCACTTAGCTGGGTTGACACAAATGCCGAAACTATTTGACCATTCCGAGATGTGATCCAGGTCTGCGTTAATAAGGGAAATGGCACAGTTAATATTATTCACATCAGCTTGAGCGTACAGCTGCAGATCGTCCGCATACAAATGGTAAGAGCATTGAATCTTAGTAGTAATGAGATTAATAAAAACAGAGAATAAAAAAGGAGAAAGAATACCACCTTGCGGCACTCCGGTGCTCAGGTCACACCAGTCAGACAGTGAGCGATCAGCACGAACTGCTTGGGCACGATCGGAAAGATAGGATGCGAACCACTCCGTCGCCTTTGAAGAAACCCGCAAATGAGTAAGTGTCGCAAGAAGTAAATCATGGTCTACAACATTGAAAGCGTTTGAGAAGTCTATTAGCACCAACACCGTAACTTTAGTGGATTCCAGACCAAGTCTAACGTCCTCTGTTACATTCAGAAGCGCGGTGGTGGTGCTATGTCCAGATCGAAAGCCAGACTGGAATGGTGAAAGTAGATTGTTGCTGTGAACGAAATTTGAAATCTGTTTATGGGCCACAGCTTCGAGAATTTTTGAAAGAAATGGGAGAATCGATATGGGACGAAAATGATTGAGAGAACTGGGATTGCTAATTTTAGGAAGTGGGATGACAAAGGTTATTAACCCATGAGTTTCTTTTGCCGGATACATTTTTAGTTTTTAAGGGAAAACATACTTCTATTTTGGTAGAAATAATGTTCAGTATAGTTTCGGCTAGGTGCTCACTGCTGTCCGTTGTTAATTTGCGGTTGTACACCTCAAGCCAGTCAACACACTCTATAGCGCGTATGAAGGCGATCTGCGACGCACGCGTAAAGTCGCGAACACGTCGTACCAATGGCGAAGGAGCTATTTGTGACGCACACACAACGGTTGCGCGTACTCCATAGTGATCGCCGATGTTCGTCACCACTGCTGATGTAGTTATCGTGCTGCTGGTCATGTTGGTGTACAGGTGGTCTAGACAAGTGGACGTTGTCCGGGTCACTCTAGTAGGAAACGCAATTTCATTTGTAAAGTTATGACAAAATAATACATCTTGTAATTGTTTGTGATCCGAGCTATTAACTAAACAGTCGATGTCGGTGTCACCTACAATACTACAATCTAAATTTAATTCATTTATCTTGTCGAGAAGCCGTTCTAAGACACATATAAGTCAGTGGCTTTTATTAAGTTGGTACGATAAATACATATCACAATTAATTTATAGTCTATTAGTTCAATAGCTGATATTTCACAATAGCGTTCTTCTGATAAGTTACGAGTACATAACTCGGGAAGTGCGATTAAAATAAACATAAACAGTGTTATTAAAATAAAAACCGCACAAGACTTTAAAGGAATGTGAAGTTAAATGCTGCGATCACGCCTAAGTGTAGCATAACAGGATGTGGCTTAAGACAAAGCCAGAAACAGAAAAGTTTGTCGTTGCATAGCTTTGTACTGTTTTTTAACCGACTTCAAGATTTCAAAACAGGAGGTTATCAATTTTTTTTATAATGTTTGTTACTCCATAACTCCGTCATTTCTTAACCGATTTGGAAAATTCTTTTTTTGATTGTAAGTATATATATCCCAGTTGGTCTCGTTTTGTCAAAACGCAGTTCTAATGATGGGATCCATGAGGAATTGAGGGAACTCCTCAAATCTTTAAGGCAAACATATAGTGATTTTAGTGTTTTTATCAACAAGTTAAGCATTTGCATCCAAAAATATGACATTGGATGAAGTGGAACTGCTGATGATGATCAGAACAGAACTCTTCAACGACGAAAAGTTCACGTTTGGTGATTTGTCCCTAGCCAATCTCCTAGCTGTGTTTGTTAAGCAAGTTTTATTTTCACGATTGATTTTTGTCATGCTCGAGTTCTGATGATGGGATCCATTAGGAATTGAGGGAACTCCTCAAATGTGAAAGGCACACAAATAGTGATTTTAGTATTTTCATGAACTAATCAAGCATTTTCATTCATAAAAGTGACATTTGATGAAGTTGGAACTGCTGATGATGATCAGAACGGAACTCTTCAACGACTTCACGTTTGGCGATTTGTTTTCTTCGTTTTGTTTGTCAAGCAAGCAAGGTTTTTCTGTGATTCCATGAGGAATTGAGGGTACTTAGTCTTCTACCATTATAAACATACTTATAGGCATTTTTATTTTATTGTATGGAATCTAAGAGTGCACCATCTAAGTATAATAATCTTTCACCGGCCTCCCCCATTCAAGTCGTTTTTTTTTCTTAATTATTATTATTGAAATATTGGATGATTTGAACATTGTCGAGAACAAGGCACATGTATCATAGCTTATTTAGTGTGCAGATTAAGATAATTTATATTTTGTAGTGGGAGGTAGCTTTATTTATAATTGCGATGACTTACTATTCCTACTCATTGATTCGGTGATTTATATTTTTAAAGGTTGCCAAGAAGTGAATTTCAAAAGAAAAAATGGTTAGACTCTATTGGAACTGAGAATGAAACTAGTGGTAATTGTTTGAATTAAAAAATGAAGACCTGTGTAAATTATTAATATATAAATATTATCCTGATCTCACGTTGTTTCAATAGTAACCTTTTACTATACCTAATTTGGGGTTATCTCTTGGTTAATTTTCCCCTAATCTGGGGTGGTGGTGAAATGATAATACTTAGGTAGGTATTATTGGCCGGTACTGTATGCATGACTTCACACCCCTATTATTTGACGTCCCATATCAAATATACGCATCCGACCCATAGTTACTGGAGCTTCGACAAGATCCATTTAGTAGTTTTTGAGATGAAGACGAAAGAACATCTATACAAAGTATATAATATTATTAGGATATTCCAAAACTAAACTACTTAATGGGATACATCCAGCATACTTGAGGGTGTCTCGTAGGTTTTTATTATTGGTGTTGGGCTGATCTATTTATGCTACATGCCGTTATTGACTGCATGTAATTAATACACGATATTTAGCGAAATAGTAAAGGAACTCTTTACTAGTAACTTTAATCATGAAATCCCGTAAAGTAAATGCCTGTTTCAAAGAATCATTAAAAAAAACTTTGTAGAAAATAATTTTTAAGAAAAAAAAACCGACTTCAATGGGGGAGGCCGGTGAAAGATTATTATACTTATATGGTGCACTCTTAGATTCCATACAATGAAGTAAAAATGGCTATAAGTATGTTTATAATGGTAGAAGACTAAGTACCCTCAATTCCTCATGGAATCCTCCATCAAAACTCAAGCTTGACTAAAATGTGTCTTGAAAACATAGTTTTCTTGAGAAACATAACGAAGAGAACGAATCGCCAAACGTGAACTATGCGTCGTTGAAGAGTTCCATTCTGATCATCATCAGCAGTTCCACTTCATCAAATGTCACTTATTTTCATGTTGAAAATATTAAAATAACTATATGTATGCCTTTTAAATTTGAGGAGTTCCCTCGATTCCTCATGGATCCCATCATCAGAACTCGAGCTTGACAAATGATTGTCTTGAAAATCTATTTTGCTTCACAAACACAGCAAAGAGGACAATTCGCCAAACGTGAACAATACGTCGTTGAAGAGTTCCATTCTAATCATCATCAGCAGTTCCACTTCATCAAATGTCACTTTTTTGAATGAAAATGCTTGATTAGTTTTAGGAGCCGCGGGTATGTCCTAAAACTACGACCAAGACCACCGGGGAATGGGCAGCAGCATTCCTAGAGTGCGGTGGAGATACTGCGATCGCCGACCCGCATGCCAAGCGTGGCGATTATGGCGTTTACCCCCCATGAAATTGGGGGAGGCCTATGTCCAGCAGTGGACGTCCTAGGGCTGATATGGTGGTGGTGGTGGCTTGATTAGCTCATAAAAATACTCAAATCACTATATGTGTGCCTTTCACATTTGAGGAGTTCCCTCGATTCCTCATGGATCCCATCATCAGAACTCGAGCATGACAAAAATTAATCGTTGAAATAGATCTTGCTTAACAAACACAGCTAGGAGGACAAATCGCCAAACGTGAACTTTTCGTCGTTGAAGAGTTCGGTTCTGATCATCATCAGCAGTTCCACTTCATCAAATGTCTCATTTTTGTATGAAAATGCTTGATTTGTTTATAAAAACACAAAAATTACAATATGTTTGTGTTTAAGATTTGAGGAGTTCCCTCGATTTCTCATAGATCCCATCATCAGAACTGCGTTTTGACAAAAACGGGACCAACTTGGATATATATACTTACAGTAAAAAAATAATAATTCAAAATCGGTTCTGAAATGACGGAGTTCTGAAGTAACAAACATTAAAAAAAAACAACCGAATTGATAACCTCCTCTTTTAAAATCTTGAAGTGGGTTAAAAAGGTCACTTTTATTCTAGTATATAGTGTAGTAGTAGTGTATTCTTTTGTTATAGTATAACTAATAACATCCTAGGAAACCATTACGTTTTAAGAGCTGTCTATAATATCGATAAAAATGTTGATTAGCGGGATAGCACTATATCCGCCATGTTTAGTTCCAGTATGGCCGCAAAATGGACACGCTCGTAATGATGACACTTCGCGTCCATGGAATTTCCTTAGTCATTGATAACAACGCGTTCCGGGTGCTCGTAGGGCTGCCTCGCTCCTGTAGCGCATCAGGGATGTTAGCTGAAGCGCGTATCAAGATTGCTTTGATACGACTTTGCGCAAGCGATGCACATCCCTGGTGCGCCGGGTGCGGGCCAGCCCCAACCCCATCCTGCGTTTGATGGCTGGGAGGTTTGACTGCCCATATTTGAGGCATTGTGAGGACCTGCATGTTTCTATTAGTACTTAGTATGTTTAACCTACTTAGTGCTTCTAGAACCATGACCCTCTTAAAACTGTTCTTTTAAATTTTCGTAAAATAGATATTATAACATAGCTTTAAATAAATACTAACCAAATGTATCAGTCTAAAGTTACTTGAAATAAATGATTTATTATATTATACTAAATGTGCCTAGTTGCTCATTTTCATTATGTTCCATGAAGTGGAGTCTTCTCTATCCGGCTGCGTCGCTGTCATGGAACCTCCACGGCCTCGTTCGGAACGTGTTTGTCGCGCGACAGTCCGTGACGGCAAAGAGCGTGACAGTTGACAGCCTGTCATAATCGCAGCATGCGGCGCCCCGGATCGGCCCTCTCTCCCGGCTCGGCCTCCTGAGTTACACTTATTTAAACTAACAAGTAAGAACTATGCTCGTTCGGTCCGCAAAGGAGCACCCCGCCCCTACAGCCTGAAAGAATACAAACGAGTAGGTATGCAATGAAAAGGGTATACTTTCTCGGTGATTAAACAAATTATTTTGGACGACATTTTTCATTTTCCGTTTAGTCATGCATGGGTTGCGAATGGTTTTTCGCAAGGAACAATCGCAAATAAGTATGTGCCGTGTTCGCAACCGGTCTTCATCGTAGATATTGGCGTACCAGCGACAAAGATTAGGTCCTATCAAAGACATTGCGAGATACCTACACATTTTTGACCGAGCGAGGGAAGCGTCTCCGTTTCAGCTTTCAACAAAAAAAATTCGCATGTCGGTCTGTCCGGATGTCTCCTCTAAAGGTCACATTTCTCAACCGATTCTCGTAAAATTTTGTGAGCAGGTTCGATAATTATTTAGATTGTTTTGTCGAGTCACTTTTTTTTGCGAGGTCTACAAGCTCGCAGAGCCTCTAATTTACTTACGAGTATAGATAGTATATAGATAGTATCATACGCTTACCACATGTGTACAATTGTTTTTTCTCAAACATGCAATGAAATATTGATGTTATGTTCCTTATAATAGGCTGCGAAGTATGACGTTTCAGGTGCGGCTAGGACAAGAGGTCGTTAATGCAATTTCATACAAATGTTGCAGGCCTAGGCCGGCAAAGTCCTTTTTTTAATTTCCATTCCACATAAATTTGTGGCACAGGCATCATGACATTCTGCCACTATGCGTATTAAAAATAAATCTTTGATTTTTTTGTTGTTTATTTCATTGCATGTTTGAGAAATTGTTTTTGATGTAAATGTTCAAATACCTATGTAATAATTAGTGTTCGGAGTATCGGTGGCAAATGTCACACAGAGGGCAATTGGAGTCGTTTTTACAAGCTTTTTAACCGACTTCAAAATTTCAAGTGTGTAAGTTCCCTCAATTCCTCACGGATCCCATCATCAGAACTGCGTTTTGACAAAAACGGGACCACTTGAATATATATACTTACAATCAAAAAAATAATTTTCCAAATCGGTTACGAAATGACGGAGTTATGGAGTAACAAACATTAAAAAAAAAAACATACTACCGAATTGATCGAAGATTGATCGAATTGACCGAAATCTTGAAGTCGGTTAAAAAGGAAAGATTTGATTGTTTGTTTCCATTGAATATGCTCCGCAACCCCTAACTCCTTACAGATAGCCGTGGCTAGATAACTAGTGAACTGTGAAGATTTTTTTTCCTAGGAGATAACTAGTTATCTCCGAGGATTTTATATTCTTCGCAGATAACTATTATTTTTTTAAGTTTTCTGTGAGGAAAATCCAATCCTTGTAGATAACTGGTTACCTCCAAGGATTTTATACTCTTCGCAGATAACTATTATATTTTAAGTTTTCTGACGCAAGCCAGCCTTCCGATCAGATTCGGTGGCTTAGGCATTCGCAAAGTATCTAGCGTGTCACTCCCAGCGTTTTTGTCCTCGGTGCATAGCGTTCAGGGTTTGATCGGGGCAATTCTAGCCCCCTCTCTCGGAAACCCAGAGGCTTCGCATTGCTCCGAGGCCAAAAACGTATGGGCCTTAACCTGTCCTAACACAGACCTGCCCCACAATCTACGTTCGCAGAGACAATGGGACGAGCCGCTTTGCCGACTAGTACGGAATAACCTTCTAGATACGTCAACTAGTCCGGCGGAGCGAGCTCGTCTCCTTGCGACTGCAGAATGGGAGTCGGGTCTGTGGCTGCAAGCACGTCCATCACCCAATATAGGTACTTTGCTGGATGACCATACTTTTAGGCTGGCTACGAGTCTGCGGCTAGGGACTGTAACCAATGTCCCACATCGCTGTCAGTGCGGTACCATGGTGGATTGTCTTGGTCACCATGGTCTCTCCTGCGGCCGAAGCGCAGGCCGCATTCCACGGCACGCGGGCATAAATGATATTATCCGACGAGCCCTAGGAAGTATCAAAGTGCCCGCTGTCCTGGAACCTGTTGTTCTATCAAGAGATGACGGCAAGAGGCCTGACGGCATGACGCTGGTGCCCTGGAAGATGGGCCGCCCCCTTGTATGGGATGCTACGTGTGTAGACACACTTGCTCCGACCCATCTTCCAGGCACCAGAATCAATGCCGGCTCTGCTGCATCCTCAGCCGAAGACCTCAAACGCCGCAAGTATGCCTCCCTGGGGAGTAGATATTTATTTGAGGCGTTTGGGGTCGAAACACTTGGACCACGGGGACAAAGTGCGCGTCGACTTTTCAAAGATTTGTCGGCGCGCTTAATAGAGACCACAGGTGACCAGAGGGCTGGCCAATATTTCGCACAAAGAATAAGCATTGCCATCCAGCGTGGCAATGCGGCCAGCCTTCTGGGCACTCTACCCGCTGATGGCGACTTGGGACAAATTTTTTATCTTTAAGTTTGCTTATTTTATTTTTATTTTATAGGTTATTTTATTATGGAAATAGATATTATGGAAATAGATATTTATTTACGAAAAAAGTACTTCAAAAACATAGTGGCTATGGTCCCACACTAGGCTGGGCCTGTCCCGTGGAAACCAAACAGTGCAGATTAACAAATACGCGGCTTTAAAAAAAACAAAAAAAAAAAGAGCAAGACAAGATATGCAATTTAACATTTCACTTATACAAACAAGAAATAATAATAATATTGATTAAAAATTGAAATACCTATTATAAATAACTATAACCTATTATAGTAGGAGTAAGTGGAGGGTGTACGAATGTATATGTGTGTGTGTTTGTGTGTGTGTGTGTGTGTGTGTGTGTGTGTGTGTGTGTGTGTGTGTGTGTGTGTGTGTGTGTGTGTGTGTGTGTGTGTGTGTGTGTGTGTGTGTGTGTGTGTGTGTGTGTGGTGTGTGTGCGCGTGCGCTTGCATGTGTGTGTGCGCGTGACTGTAAGCATTATGACACTACCCGAAGTATGATTTCTGACTGTTCATAATTCCAAGATAATAAAAGCGTTTGTATCTTCTTTTTAGCTTGTTGGACGCTGCAATTTCTAAGTTCAGTCGCTTTTGCAAATTCATTATAAATATGTGGAAACAGAAACCTAGGAAATCGCTTTGCAAATTTATGTCTGATTATACTGAATAAATCCTCTAATTGAACATAAAAAAAAAAGTTTTCTGAGAGGAAATTGTATTCCTCGGAGATAACTAGCTATCTCCAAGGAATTTAAGATCTTCGCAAATAACTGTGTTACCATACTGAATTGGCCTATCTATCAGCTTAGCACACAAAAAAAATCAAGCATCTACCGAAATAATTCACGTCACCATAAATAAAAATCTCATCGTACGCGGCGATAGGTGAAAAATTAAAAAAAAATCATAACTCCGAAAATACTTAAAATCGCGGAACATACATGGGGGTGATTCAGATAGCCCTCTAGGTCCTCTACCTCCCAGCTTCAGTATATCACTACTTCTTGGGACACCCTGTGTAGAATATGAAGTATAAATATCTCAATCTAATACGGCGGAAATAAATAATTCTATGGGCCCTAAATCCGACCAAAAAATTATTTTAGAGTTTTAATCTTATGCTTAAAATGACAAGAGGTCATACTTTCTGCAGAACGGCATGCGACAAAAATAGGGTCATGCTTAGATTTATGACAGGATTTTGCTCTTATACAGGATGTCTCAGGAGGAAACCAAATAATTTTGCCAGCGTGTTCCTGACCATGTTTAGAAAATATAATGTCGTATAAAGTAAGCTGGATTTGGCTTAGTTTTCGAGTAATCATTAATTTTTGTTTAAAAAAACCTCCAGTATAATGCACCTTTATGATAGCGACGTTGCAAGGCGATACATTATCCGACTGACGCAAACTACAGATATGAAGTTCGTTCGTAAGTTGTTAGTATTTTTTAATCTTTGTTTTTCTTTTTGAAAATTACTCGCAGATAACTGTTAGAAAAGACAGTTATTTGCGAAGATCTTAAATTCCTTGGAGATAGCTAGTTATCTCCGAGGAATACAATTTCCTCTTAGAAAACTTAAAAAAATAATAGTTATCTGCGAAGAATATAAAATCCTAGGAGGTAACCAGTTATCTACGAGGATTGGATTTTCCTCACAGAAAACTTAAAAAAATAATAGTTATCTGCGAAGAATATAAAATCCTCGGAGATAACTAGTTATCTACTTGGAAAAAAATCTTCACAGTTCACTAGTTATCTAGCCACGGTTATCTGTAAGGAGTAAGGATCCGCAACCACAGAACCGATTTGAAAAATTCTTTCACTGTTGGGAAGCTACAGTATTCTTGGGTGATATTGACATGGGCTACACCATATTTTCAAAAAATTAAGGATTCTTACTAAAACTCCAATAATGTAACCCAAGGTGTATAAAAAATACCTAAAATATTCTTTACATCGCGTGCGCTGCGAAAACTATTGATGATAAAATAACTATTTGATAATTATTTGTTTGGGCCGGGCTGCTAGTGTGTAATACTAATCTAAAGCTTGATTGAAATGGAAAAAAGTATAGAAACCTCTGATTGAGCCACCGCCGGCTCATAAAAATACTGCCGATCTTGGTCTCGTTATAGTTTTATAGAATTTTAATAATAGGTATGTTTTTTTTCTTTTTTTTTCTTTTTTTTTTTCTATGAAAATTATATATGTATCTGCAGGAAGGTTAAAATAAAATAAAATAAATAAATAATGTACGTTACGAAAGAAATGTAATTAAACAAAGCGGAGAAAAACAGGCGGGGCGGGCTTGCGATACTTTCGCCGAACAAAGACGTACGATTTGACTTTGCCGTAATCTAGGGGCTTACTTGATAGATCCTCGATTTTCCTTCAGGCTGCAATCTGGAGAACTCTGGTCTTGGTGATAGGGAACACCACGTGCCCACTCGATGACGAAAACACTTCAAATCCTGGTCGTGATCACAAAATCCGGTGCTGTCCATGTAAATCATAACCCCGAGGCGAATAATCACACAAAACACACTAAAGAGTTAATAAGGGCGGTGCTGCGGCGTGGATGCAAATATTTTGCTTTTAACCGTAGGAGTTTCGAGCGAAAACTGATTTTAATCATGGCCACCGGTGTTAAGGCCGTATTGCCCCTAGGTGGGGCTGTCTTACTTAGTTTTGTAGGCGATTATCGCATTGGCTCAAACATAGGCCCCGGCCTTGAAAAGTTCCCTTTTCAAAATAAGACGAAATGGTTTACCAACTAAACTATACAAGCTAACAATAAGATGGCCACATAATAGAGAAATATATATATATATATAGATATACGTTAACCTAATTAAAACTACAGTTCTAGGAGATAGCAGACTAAGGGACGTTAGAAGGAAGTGGGCACAATCGAACTACCGGACGCTTATGCCATTTTTTGTTTTTACCAAGACTAGTTGTTTGTAACTCTAGTTGCACCATCTTTTCCCGGATAAGTCTCAATATCTATGCCCATTGGCCAGTGTAACGGCGGGGCGTTATCAGTGATAATAAGAACTACAGTCCCGACAGTGAAAGGTTGCGAATCCGTGTTCCATTTTTCTCGCGATTGTAACGTATGCAAAACTTCCATGAACCAACGACACCAATACGATTGCACTAAGTTTTCGAGCAAACTGTAACGCGATAGTCGATGGATACGTTCTTTGGTTATCTCCGCGGCGGGCAACGATCTTAAAGGTACGATATTCAATAATTTTTAAGAAAAAAAAACCGACTTCAATGGGGGAGTCCGGTGAAAGATTATTAATCTTAGCTGGTGCACTCTTAAATTCCATACAATAAAATACAAAAATGGCTATAAGTATGTTTATAATGGTAGAAGACTAAGTACCCTCAATTCCTCATGAAATCAAGGAAAAACCTTGCTTGTTTGACAAACAAAACGAAGAGAACAAATCGCCAAACGTGAACTACGCGTCGTTGAAGAGTTCCGTTCTGATCATCATCAGCAGTTCCACTTCATCAAATGTCACTTTTATGAATGAAAATGCTTGATTAGTTCATGAAAATACTAAAATCACTATTTGTGTGCCTTTCACATTTGAGGAGTTTCCTCGATTCCTAATGGATCCCATCATCAGAACTCGAGCATGACAAAAATCAATCGTGAAAATAGAACTTGCTTAACAAACACCGCTAGAAGGACAAATCGCCAAACGTGAACTTTTCGTCGTTGAAGAGTTCTGTTCTGATCATCATCAGCAGTTCCACTTCATCAAATGTCACATTTTTGTATGATAATGCTCGATTTGTTGATAAAAACACAAAAATCACTATATGTTTGCCTTTAAGATTTGAGGAGTTCCCTCAACTCCTCATGGATCCCATCATCAGAACTCGAGCATGACAAAAATTAATCGTGAAAATAGAACTTGCTTAACAAACACAGCTAGGAGGACAAATCGCCAAATGTGAACTTTTCGTCGTTGAAGAGTTCTGTTCTGATCATCATCAGCAGTTCCACTTCATCCAATGTCACATTTTTGGATGCAAATGCTTGACTTGTTGATAAAAACACAAAAATCACTATATGTTTGCCTTAAAGATTTGAGGAGTTCCCTCAATTCCTCATGGATCCCATCATCAGAACTGCCTTTTGACAAAAACGGGACCAACTTGGATATATATACATACAATCAAAAAAAGAATTTTTCAAATCGGTAAAGAAATGACGGAGTTATGGAGTAACAAACATTAAAAAGGCTGCGGTGACCGCTTACCATCAGGCGGGCCGTACGCTTGTTTGCCACCAATGTGGTATAAAAAAAATGCCGGCGTGAGCGGCGCCGGTTCTGAGGGATCGGCGCTTTACAAACCCAAAGGTCGCGAGTTAAGAACGGCTTCAATCTGACACAACAATGTATATAACTCATCGTACGACAATATTTGAGCCCCGATCACCCGAAACAGGTGAGTCTTAAATGATTTTACCACAGCTTCCCAGCTACCTCCCCAGTGTGGGGCGTTCGGTGGGATAAATTTCCATTTTATTTGATGGTTCAATAGCTCACCTTTTAAAAAAGTTTCAGATAAGCCCTGTTTAATGAGGTTTTTTAAATGAAATAAAATTCGTTGCATTGTCCGAATACATCGTATCTACCGGCCCACGACGACATATAAATCGCTTTAGCGCGTTAAGAATCGTTTCCGAGCTCAAGTCCGAGCATATTTCCACATGATTGCTTCGCGTAGTCAGGCAAATGAAAACACAGACGTACATCTTTTGACTCTTAGCACCGCGTTTTCGAACCATGGTAACGTTGAGCGGTCCACAGAGATCAACGCCAGTATGCGCGAACGCCTTGGAAATTTGAAGTCTGCATTCTGGCAGATTCGCCATGGCAGGTGGAGTTATGCCTTTCGGACGTGCCTTGAAACATCGCACACACGACGCAACTCTAGAGCGCACTACACCCCTAGCGGATAAGATCCAATAACGGAGCCTTAACAAAGAAAGCAAATGTCTTTCGCCTGCATGGCAATTTTTGTGGTATGTGTAATCTATGATGAGATTAACGACATGATATTTTCGCGGCAGCAAAAATGGATGTTTGTGATCGAAGGTAAGGTTACTATTTTCTAACCTGCCTCCTACTCTCAGTACACCATCAATAACAAAGGGCCTAAATTTTTGAATAACTTTCGAAGCTTTAGCTTTGCCAGTCCGACCGGCCTCCAATCCAAATACTCCGGAAAATGCACGGATTGTATTGCCTTGATAACGGCTAGTTCCGCCACACCCATGTCCTCTACGGTGACAACACCTCTAGATGGCAGCAATTTCACGAAACGTGAAACGTAAACGGTCACGCGCAAATATTTCAGCCAGGATGACATTCTTTGAGACAGCATATACAATACAGGCTTCGTAGCGACCGGTGTCGTAGTTAGCAGGGCTATTATTACCTTTCGTTCCGGCATTTCCGTCTCCGAGTAGTGGTGCTATTATGGCTGCTATCTTCTGTAAGGCGGCGGTACTTCCCCAGGTGGGCTGCTCCAAATTCGAGCGAGATGACATGTCGCTATGCCCTACCTCTCAAGTGATTCTGTTTTAGTGTCAATTTTATTATTTTGAAACCCAATATAATTATTTGATGATTGATATTATTTTCAAGTAATTTTTAATTAATATTTAGGCAAGCCTTTTAATATGATTTGGTGATTCAATTTAGGTGACAGATCTACTATTATAGGAACAAATATAATTTATTAGGTCACTGAAAATGCATTTATTAGGTAATTGATAAAATCATACTCCTTTCATTCCAGGTGGCATTAAAAAATTCCATCCTGTATATGCACAGCGTTCAAGACATGCGTGCACTGTGAGCTGTGGCAGGATGGTGACGTCGTCGGAGACTTGGTCGGAGGTGGCGCGCGCCGGCGCAGACATCCTCGACTTGGACCGGTACATGCGCGGCACGCGGCCTGCGCGCCGCGCCGCGACCGCGCCCTCGCCGCGCGACATGTGAGTACGCCACCCAGGTCGTTAGCCACCTTGTGGGGAGTCTACCCAGGCTGCACCTTCCGGTACGTGGTCGCCATTCGACAACCTTTCCGCCCCAACGGCCATCGGTGACCACGGTTGTTAAGGTTAAGCGGCAGCGTGTCCAGCCAAGTTCGGTCGCCAGGAACTGGCGGACAGCAGCCGTGTGTTATAATAAATGTGAAAATCCCATCAAAAACATAAATGTGAAAAAGGGAGCCAAGTTCTATATTCACCGACAAAAGAATTGAGATCTGAATGGGTGCCAAGTTCCGTAAATTCTCTGAAATGATGCCAAGTCCGGCACTACATTGTTTACAGTAAAACTAATTTACTGCGGCTTAATGCATTTTGAGCTTTAACTTGGCAGTTTTCTTAAATATCCAACAGCTTTTATGGTATTACTAGCATTTGCCCGCGGCTTCGCCTGCGTACTAAGCGAAATTTTTAACCGTCTTCAAAAAACAAGTTCGTATATTTGCCCACGATTATTTCGCGTTTGGCTGAACCGATTTAGATGAGGTCTCCAAAAAAGTAGTTGTTACATTCTGGGGGTTTCGGTATACGAAGTTTGGTGATTGTGATTCATTAACATATGAACAGATGAAAAGTCAGTATACATTCTGAGAACCAGAAAACTGTTGAATTTCATTTGATTTTGGCAAAAATAAGGATCGAAAACTATTATCATACATTTCCGAGAGGCCGAAGGGGAAAGGGCCGATGAAATAAAAGCATGTCTTAAATGGCCCTTAGTAAAAGTATCTGTGTACTACAGTAACACCAAAAAATAGGTCTGTAAACGACCAAGCAGCGCGCAGCGGTCATAAACTCTGGTCCTTTGAAGTACAGAAATACGGCTAATTCAATATCACGATTAAACATTTATTTTTCCTAAAATTAAATTTTCTTTTTTCCTAAAATTATTAGGTAGGTTTTGCCAGTTCCCATTGGAGCATCCAAAAAGAAAATTTGGCCTCACTTTCATTCGCACTCTTTACTGTCAGTCCGTCTGTTACAACCAAATTGCTTTTACTGGACCGATTGAATTGCAATTTGGCACAAACTATCAAGAATTTAGAGCGCTCGTGGCCCAGCGGCACCCGCTTACCGCGTGCGTTGTGCGAGGTTAAGCAATGTGGGCGCAGGTCAGTTCTTGGATGGGTGACCGCTTTGAGTGGTTACTAACTGACTCTCGTGCGTTGGAAGGCACGCTAAGTTATTGATCCCGGCTGCAATCGTTAAGCCAAGTTAGAGGCCTTCGAGAGGCTTGCGAATTTCTAACAGTCAAGTTGCCCACTCACTTGACAAAGGGGGGTCGTAGTTGCACCACGTCCGTAGGGAGTACCCACCGTTACCCTACACGTGACCCCTGGGTGGTGCTAAAAGCCCATACAAACTTCGGACCCCCATTTCACCCCCTTAGGGGTTGAATTTTAAAAAATCCTTTCTTAATGCACCTCAAGACGTTATATGGAACCTACACACTAAATTTGGAATCTCTAGAACCAGCAGTGTGCGCTGTGCGTTGATATATCAGTCACTCAGTTATTTCTTGAAATTTGGCACAAACTTTCAAAAGTTTTCAGGTCCACAATATTAAATTTCAAAACCGATGCCATTTTCGTAATTAACGTCCCAAAAAACCATAAATACAATTCAATTCAATTCAATTCAATTCAATATAACATAGTTATTGATAACATAGTTATAAGTCAATCACAATAATACGACACCCACACCCATATTAATATATAGACATTTCAACCCCCTCGCACCCCAACAGGGGGTGAAAGATTATTATACTTAGATGGTGCACTCTTAGATTCCATACAATAAAATAAAAATGGCTATAAGTATGTTTATAATGGTAGAAGACTAAGTACCCTCAATTCCTCATGGAATCACAGAAAGACCTTGCTTGCTTGACAAACGAAACGAAGAGCAATCGCCAAACTTGAACTACACGTCGTTGAAGAGTTCCGTTCTGATCATCATCAGCAGTTCCACTTCATCAAATGTCACTTTTATGAATGAAAATTCTTGATTAGTTCATGAAAATACAAAAATTACTATTTGTGTGCCTTTCACATTTGAGGAGTTCCCTCGATTCCTAATGGATCCCATCATCAGAACTCGTGCATGACAAAAATCAATCGTGAAAATAGAACTTGCTTAACAAACACAACTAGAAGGAGAAATCGCCAAACGTGAACTTTTCGTCGTTGAAGAGTTCTGTTCTGACCATCATCAGCAGTTCCACTTCATCAAATGTACATTTTTGTATGATAATGCTCGATTTGTTGATAAAAACACAAGAATATGTTTGCCTTTAAGATTTGAGGAGTTCCCTCAATTCCTCATGGATCCCATCATCAAAAATCCAGCATGACAAAAATCAATCGTGAAAATAGAACTTGCTTAACTAACACAGCTAGGAGGACAAATCGCCAAACGTGAACTTTTCGTCGTTGAAGAGTTCTGTTCTGATCATCATCAGCAGTTCCACTTCATCAAATGTCACATTTTTGGATGCTTGATTTGTTGATAAAAACACAAAAATCACTTTATGTTTGCCTTTAAGATTTGAGGAGTTCCCTCAATTTCTCATGAATCCAATCATCAGAACTGCGTTTTGACAAAAGCGGGACCAACTTGGATATATATACTTACAATCAAAAAAAGAATTTTCCAAATTGGTTAAGAAATGACGGAGTAATCGAGTAACAAACCACCTTCGGGTCGCCACCTTCCCTAACAAATGGTCGAGGGAGGCGATGGCTGAGATACGCGTCATACTCGTGATCGGGTGCTGTTTGTGGAGTCCGGTCTGTTCATGCTTGCAAGGGCATGATTAATACCTTAATACTAGTGTTATTTTATTGGAGATTGACGAGAGACATCATCCTGTTTTGGATTAATTTTATTGTTATTGACGCTTAGAGACCTTATACATCTCTGAGAATATTAAATTACTTAAGTGCTATTTTCATTTACTACTTATTTTAATTTAGACGCTTAGAGACCATGTACATCTCTAAGGACTTAGGAATAATGGACGCTCAGAGACCATATACATCTCTGAGATATTAAATTTATTGTATATACTTTTGTGTATTCGGACAGAGACCGTAATAGGTCACTAAAAAAATTTTTTTTTATTTTTATATAATGTATTATAAGTTAATTTTAATTGAATATTGTGAGTTTGTTAATCACTATAGTTTTAAAATCATTATTATTATTGTCTACTTTATTTTTAGTTCTGCAATTCTGTTTTGAAAACATTATAATTATCATTGTCAATTTTTTTTTAATGTTTGACTAGTTTATTAATAAGAATATACATAGTTGGATATGAATATTTATTTAATTGTATAATTCATGTGTTGACTTGTAAAAGTGCCCTTGTGGCCTATTTGCAGAATAAAATTTTTGATTTTGATTTTGATTGATTTTGAAACATTAAAAAAAAACACCGAATTGATAAACTCCTCTTTTGAAATCTTGAAGTCGGTTAATAAATATAGGTTTAATAGTTATTGAGATATTAAATTCTAAAAAACCGCATTTTTACCACTGACTGACTGACTGACTGACTAGTAATCAAAAACCTAACCCACTTCCAGGTGACCTAGAAAGCTGAAATTTGGCATGCAGCTTGGTAATTATGTGTGTACACCAGAAATAATTTTTAAGAAAAAAAAACCGACTTCAATGGGGGAGTCCGGTGAAAGATTATTAATCGTAGATGGTGCGCTCTTAGATTCCATACAATAAAATACAAATATGGCTATAAGTATGTTTATAATGGTAGAAGACTAAGTACCCTCAATTTCTCATGAAATCATGGAAAAACCTTGCTTGCTAGACAAACAAAACGAAGAGAACAAATCGCCAAACGTGAACTACGCGTCGTTAAAGAGTTCCGTTCTGATCATCATCAGCAGTTCCACTTCATCAAATGTCACTCTTGTGAATGAAAATGCTTGATTAGTTCATGAAAATACTAAAATCACTATTTGTGTGCCTTTCACATTTGAGGAGTTTCCTCGATTCCTAATGGATCCCATCATCAGAACTCGAGCATGACAAAAATCAATCGTGAAAATAGAACTTGCTTAACAAACACAACTAGAAGGAGAAATCGCCAATCGTGAACTTTTCGTCGTTGAAGAGTTCTGTTCTGATCATCATCAGCAGTTCCACTTCATCAAATGTCACATTTTTGTATGATAATGCTCGATTTGTTGATAAAAACACAAAAATCACTATATGTTTGCCATTAAGATTTGAGGAGTTCCCTCAACTCCTCATGGATCCCATCATCTGAACTCGAGCATGACAAAAATTAATCGTGAAAATAGAACTTGCTTAACAAACACAGCTAGGAGGACAAATCGCCAAACGTGAACTTTTCGTCGTTGAAGAGTTCTGTTCTGATCATCATCAGCAGTTCCACTTCATCCAATGTCACATTTTTGGATGCAAATGCTTGACTTGTTGATAAAAACACAAAAATCACTATATGTTTGCCTTAAACATTTGAGGAGTTCCTTCAATTCCTCATGGATCCCATCATCAGAACTGCCTTTTGACAAAAACGGGACCAATTTGGATATATATACATACAATCAAAAAAAGAATTTTTCAAATCGGTTAAGAAATGACGGAGTTATGGAGTAACAAACATTTAAAAAAAAAAAACAACCGAATTGATAACCTCCTCTTTTGAAATCTTGAAGTCGGTTAAAAAGGAAGAGGTTCTCAATTAGTCGGAATATATATATTTTTAACCGACTTCAAAATTTCAAAAGAGGAGGTTATCAATTCGGTTGTATGTTTTTTTTTTTTTTTTTTTTTTTTTTTAATGTTTGTTACTCCATAACTCCGTCATTTCTTAACCGATTTGAAATTTTTTTTTTTTATTGTATGTATATATATTCAAGTAGGTCCCGTTTTTTGTCAAAAGGCAGTTCTGATGATGGGATCCATGAGGAATTGAGGGAACTCCTCAAATCTTTAAGGCAAACATATAGTGATTTTTGTGTTTTTATCAACAAGTCAAGCATTTGCATCCAAAAATGTGACATTAGATGAAGTGGAACTGCTGATGATGATCAGAACAGAACTCTTCAACGACGAAAAGTTCACGTTTGGCGATTTGTCCTCCTAGCTGTGTTTGTTAAGCAAGTTCTATTTTCATGATTAATTTTTGTCATGCTCGAGTTCTGATGATGGGGTCCATGAGGAGTTGAGGGAACTCCTCAAATCTTAAAGGCAAACATATAGTGATTTTTGTGTTTTTATCAACAAATCGAGCATTATCATACAAAAATGTGACATTTGATGAAGTGGAACTGCTGATGATGATCAGAACAGAACTCTTCAACGACGAAAAGTTCACGTTTGGCGATTTGTCCTTCTTGCGGTGTTTGTTAAGCAAGTTCTATTTTCACGATTGATTTTTGTCATGCTCGAGTTCTGTTGATGGGATCCATTAGGAATCGAGGAAACTCCTCAAATGTGAAAGGCACACAAATAGTGATTTTAGTATTTTCATGAACTAATCAAGCATTTTCATTCATAAAAGTGACATTTGATGAAGTGGAACTGCTGATGATGATCAGAACGGAACTCTTCAACGACGCGTAGTTCACGTTTGGCGATTTGTTCTCTTCGTTTTGTTTGTCAAGCAAGCAAGGTTTTTCCATGATTTCATGAGGAATTGAGGGTACTTAGTCTTCTACCATTATAAACATACTTATAGCCATTTTTGTATTTTATTGTATGGAATCTAAGAGTGCACCATCTAAGATTAATAATCTTTCACCGGACTCCCCCATTGAAGTCGGTTTTTTTTTCTTAAAATTTTTTTTCTATGTTCTGCGATTACTCGGAGACTAGTTGACCGATTTCAAAAATTCTTTTTTTGTTTTAAAGGGTATGTTTTCTTGTTGGTCCCATTGTCACCAAGTCTGGATCTGATGACGGGATCTTGGAATAAACGAGGGAACTCCTCAAACTTTATATCAAGAGGATGGGGTAAGTAAGGCAAAATCGAAGGAACTCCTCAAAGCAAGTCCTTCGTCTGGCAAAGTTTGGAATCGGTGTTTTTTTGTAAAAAATTTACTTGTTAACCGACTTCAAGATTTCAAAAACGGAGTTTCTCAATTCGGTCGTGTTTTTAGGGTTCCGTACCCAAAGGGTAAAAACGGGACCCTCTATTACTAAGACTTCGCTGTCCGTCCGTCCGTCTGTCACCAGGCTGTATCTCAAGAACCGTAATAGCTACAGTTGAAATTTTCACAGATTGTGTATTTCTGTTGCCGCTTTAACAACAAATACAAAAAAAAAAAATTAAGGGGGCTCCTATACAAGAAACGTGATATTTTAGCCCTTTTTCATGGGTACCACTCTCCGAGCTAGATCTCAAGAACCGTAATAGCTAGACAGTTGAAATTTGCACAGATTATGTATTTTTATTGTGGCTACAACAACAAATATTAAAATCAAAATAATAATAATAATTAAGGGGGGGCTCCCATACAACAGAGTAGTTTTTGGATTTTTTTTCTGGTACGGAACCCTTTGTGCGCGAGTCCGACTCGCACTTGGCCGGTTTTTTTTCATGTTTGTTACTCCACAATTCCGTCATGTCTGAACTGATTTTAAACATTCTGTTTTTGATTGTAAGTATATATATCTACTAGCGTTTGCCCGCGGCTTCGCCCGCGTACTAAGCGTAATTTTTAACCGTCTTCAAAAAAAGGTTCTCTGTTTAACCCGTATGTATGTATGTACGTATGTAGGTATGTATGTATGTTTGTCCACGATTATCTCGCGTTTGGCTGGGCCGATTTAGATGCGGTTTCCAGAAAAGGAGTTGTTACATTCTGTGGCTTTCGGTAAACGAAGTTTGGTAATTGTGATTCATTAACAGATGAACAAATGAAAAGTCAGTATACATTCTGAGAACCGACAAACTGTTGAATTTCATTTGATTTTGGTAAAAATAAGGATCGAAAACTATTATCATATATTTCCGAGAGGCTGAAGGAGAAAGGGCCGTTGAAATAAATGCCTGTCTTCAATGGCCCTTAGTAAAAGTATCTGTGTACTACAGTAACACCAATAGAAGGCCTGATAACGACTAAGCAGCGGTCATTAACTCTGGTCTTTTGAAGTACAGAAATACGGCTAATTCAATATCACGTGGAACCCTTTTTTTTAACCGACTTCAAGATTTCAAAAGAGGAGGTTATCAATTCGGTTGTATGTTTTTTTTTTTTTTTATTGTTTGTTACTCCATAACTCCGTCATTTCTTAACCGATTTGAAAAATTCTTTTTTTGGTTGTATGAATATATATCCATGTTGGTCCCGTTTCTGTCAAAAGGCAGTTCTGATGATGGGATCCATAAGGAATTGAAAGAACTCCTCAAATCTTTAAGGCAAACATATAGTGATTTGTGACCTCGACTCTGAACTGCGGCGTAGTAAACAGTGTTTGAATTGCTCCTCGTAATTTAAATGAAATTCTAAGGCTAAAGTGGCATTTTCAAATGGTTTTGTTTCTCAAATTGATCAGTATAATGTTGTCACTAGTTTTCAAAATGTTTAAGTGTTGAAAAGAATCATGGAACATTAAAATATTAGTGAAAAAGTAACCACTTAGTGAGTTTAAACCACCGTTCAAGTTGGTTTTTTAAGTGTTCGACGCAAACACATAAGCGCCAGGATTTGCACGGCGCTTGCGACGTTCTTCTCGCGGACTCGCTACATCGCTACACAACGATCGGTGTGAGGTGACAACCTTATATGTGCTACAGAAAGCTGGTTTCTGCGTGGCTGAGTATTTTCTGTTTTGAATTTTATCATCGCTCTGCGTGAACTGTATAAAAATGACAAATGACTGCTCGGCTTGTTGCAAAAAAATAACAGGTTCGCAATACGTAGACTGCTCCAAATGTAGTGAAAAGTATCATTGCGTATGCGTCAACATTACAGATTTAAGGAAATTATCAGAGGGTTCAAGGCAAAGCTGGTCCTGTCCCGCTTGTCAAAACAAGGAACCGAAAAAAGGAAACATTAACACCCCAATTAGATCGACCGCGGCCGCCAACGCAGAGGCCCCAAACGCACCCGTCACTAAGCGCGCGCAGGCCCGTGATCCCACTACTGTAACGGCCTCACATCTTGTAAACTCACCAAACCAGCAGCCACCAGCCGATAATATTACGCTCCGTAAAAAGAACTCGCAGCCACAAGCCTCGGGCGCGGGTGATAATCCCGTCGAGGTCTCCGCAGGCGCGCTTCAAACTTTGTCTTCAGACATAAGTCTCATGAGGCAAAGTATTTCAGATATGTGGGAATTTATAAGGACTCGTCTAGATAATCTTGACTCAAAGCTGTCGTCTTACGACTTACGGATTAAATCCCTTGAAGCGTTGGAAACCGAGAATGCCGTTCTCAAGGCTACAATTGCTAACATGCAACAAAGAATAAACGACGAAGCACAAAATCACTTAAGAAATGAGTTGCAGATCTCTGGACTGGAAGAAACATCCGGTGAAAATCCCTACCACTTAGCAATGACTGCTGCCCAGAAACTAGGCGTTGAGCTACAAGACGCAGATCTTAACTACGTCACAAGAGTTGGTCCCAAACATAGACCCCAAAATAATGACACTAATAATGACACAGAGAACAAGGGTCAACTGCGACGACCTCTAGTAGTGTCTTTCACTCGGCGAATCAAACGCGACGAATTTTTGAAACAGGCAAGGGCACGTCGTTCCGTCAAGAGCAAAGACATAGTAGGACATGCTCAAGGGCCCGACCGGATGATCTACGTGAATGAAAGACTCACCAGTGAAGGCCGGCGGTTATTTCGGGACGCCAGAGCGTTCGCAACCAAACATGGATATAAGTACTGCTGGGTCAATCACGGATCCATCTACCTCAGGAAAAGAGACGCAAGTACGGGAAGCCCTGCTATACGAATTAACCGTGATGATGACCTTAGCCGACTGCTCAACACATCAAATCCGGCGAACGCGGAGACGCCTGGGAACCTGCAAGATTTATCCTAATTGTCTGTACCTCAACGTAATACGCTTACTTCTCTTCTTGTTTGGTTTTTATCTATCCGGATATATAAATATTCCATTTGTACCTTTGTTGTCAGACAAACCGTGCTACATACAATACACTCACACTTTCTTTCAAACTCGCACACACAACAATCACATAACAACTAAAAATTATTGTATTTATTCGAGAGTGGCAATAATAACTCACCTGCTGTGTAAAAAATGCTACCTTTCAACTTTATTTCCATGGCTACCCTAAGTATTTTAGACAATATTGATAATTCCTTCAAGGTTAATTGCCACAAAATATCGACTGTAGATAAATGCTCACAAATAATATCTAAATACAATCTAAAAATTCTAAGTATAAACATTAGAAGTATTCAAAAAAACTTTAAGAATTTTTTGGTAATACAACAAAGACTGAATATAGATTTTGATGCAATTATTTTCAGTGAATGTTGGTTAAATGACAGCTCAATTGTAGCGAGTCTCCAGGGTTATAACTCGTTCCGCTCTAGAAAATACCTTAACAAGTCGGGAGGTGTAATAGTCTATATTAAAGATAAATGGTCTCCCATATTCACAGAACTAGATATTGATGAGGCGAACTGTGTACTCGTGGATGTCCCTAATTGTTTCAAGATAATTGCAGCTTACAGGTCGCCTAGCTTTAAAAATCCTGATACGTTTATAAACTCGCTTGATACAGCTCTTGGGAATATCCATCCGACACCTTGTCTTATCTTTGCTGGTGATATAAATCTGGACATTTTGGCATCAGCTACCTCTGATACTCATTCTTTAGAATATCTGAGTATGCTGTCAGAGTACGGACTTTTCGCTAGCATCGATACGGCTACCCATGGGAAGACATGTTTGGACCTGCTTATATATAATGGAATGCCTAACTTTCATAAGGAAATATGACGACCGTTTTCAGAAATATCAAAACAACCCTGAACGTAATATTCGACCAAGAGATAAGTACACACTTCCACGAGCACACTGTGCACTATTCAGAAAAAATATTTTCTACATGGCAGTCAAACTGTACAATAAGTTGCCGGTATCTCTGAAAACGCTACCAACTAACAAATTTAGAAATAGTATAGGTAAAATATTTAAAGATAAATGTTATTATGACGTACAAGAATATTTACGTGACTCTGTCTTATGATTGATATTTATTTATAAGTATTCAATGGCGAAATTGTAATAATGTTTATTAAATAATTTGTAACTAGGTTGGTATGTAAGGTGATGAAATCGCCTGATTTAAAATTTGTATGCCGTTTTATCGGCAAAAAGTGGAGATCCTTTGAATTGTCACATAACACCTGTTGCTAACATTACCTACTTTTTGCACAAATAAACTTTTGACTTTGACTTTGACTTTGACTACATTTTTATACCAGCTAATCTCCCTGCGGAGTCAGCTGTTTGTCCAGCTGACCTCACTGACCATGACCTTACAATGGTAGGCCTCTCCATCGACTCAAATGTGCCTGAGAAACCATCTCGAGTTAAAACTGTAACTGATTACGACTCACTTAAATTAGAGTTACAATCTTTTAACTGGCTGCCCATAATAAATAATGATAACCTTGACAACGCCGTAATTTCCTTCACTTCCACGATAAATGACGTCTTATCCAAACATTCGAGGACTGTCAAGGTTAGCCGTTCCAGGTTTGCCCTGCAGCCTTGGATGACACCTGGGTTAATTAGGTGTTCTAAACACAGAGACAGATTACACCTACAACACCGCAATGACCCGAAGAATGCACTCAAAAAAGTAATTTACACTCGTTACAGAAATTTCTATACCGGCCTACTGAGGAAACTAAAAGCGGAATATGATAACAATGAACTCTTACAAAACAAAAATGCACCCAAAAAGCTCTGGAATACAATAAAGCGAATTACATACAAAAATAGCACAATATCTATGGCCAATGATCTTTTAAGAACTAAGTCGTCTACTGCAGAATCTCTTGATCATTGTAACGCTTATTTTTCTTCAGTGGGCTCCAGTCTGGCAAATGCTATTTTAAACAAAACTAATGAAACTCAGGAAGATCTTGCATCCAAAGTTGGTGTCGGTCACTACAACCCTCCGTCCTTTTTTATTGAACCTACTGATAAACACGAAGTGTACAATCTCATTAAGTCTCTGAATATAAATAGCGCCCCGGGGTTGGATGGCATTAGTAACAGGTTACTTAAGGAAATTGGTAGCATTATATCGGAACCCCTAGCCGCAAAATTTAATCTTAGCATATCCACTGGAAAGTTTCCGCAACAATAGAAAACTGCTACCGTTGTCCCGATATATAAAAATGGGCCCAAGGATGTCCCTAGTAATTACCGCCCTATTTCTCTACTTCAAGCCTATTCCAAGCTATTAGAAAGAATTATCAATAAGCGCCTCACAAAATTTTTAGAAAAACATAATCTCCTTTCCGGTAGTCAATTTGGTTTCCGCCAAGGGAAGTCAACAGAGGACGCGGTAATGCGTTTGACAGAAGTTGTGGTCTCTCATTTGGATGCTGGTCATAGCTGTATTGGCGTCTTTTTAGACCTCGCCAAGGCGTTTGATACAGTTTCAATTCCAATATTACTTCGTAAGTTAGAGGGTTTTGGTATACGGGGTATTGCTCTAAATTGGTTTAATAGTTACTTGACCGACAGATATCAATGTGTTAAAATAGATGGCCAACTTAGCAGCACAAAAAGTACCTCATTTGGAGTTCCACAGGGAAGTATTTTGGGCCCCACACTATTTCTCGCATACCTGAACGACATTATGTCCCTTAAAACTCAGAATAGTGACTTGTTGTGCTATGCGGATGACACGGCTATTGTTTTTCAAGGTAATTCCTGGAAAGACGTCCATAATGCAGCAATGCTGGGACTCCGAAGTATATCTGCATGGTTGGACCAAAATCTTCTCACATTAAATACAGAGAAAACACAGTTTCTGTGCTTTCATAAAACCGCATTATCTCGTCCACCTTCCTCTATGACAAGCCTAAAAATACATTCTGACACCTGTTTTTCACTAGATCAGAAATGCAACTGTAAAACTATACAAAAAACTGACTCACTCAAGTATTTGGGGGTTGTTGTAGATGACAACCTTAATTTTAAAAAGCATATTCTTCTGTCAGCAGCTAGAGTTCGAAAGCTAGTTTATATCATGAAGCTACTTCGAGAAGTTACTAACGGCCAACTTCTGAGAACTGTTTATTTTGCTCTATGCCAGTCTATACTAAACTATTGTATTCTTGCCTGGGGAGGTATTGCAAAGACCACTCTTTTAATACTGGAGAGAGCCCAGAGAGCAGTTATAAAGGTTTTCTTGCGTAAACCTCGCCGGTACTCCACAGCAGACTTGTTTACTGAGGCCTGTGCCTGCCTCAATGTGGTCTTTTGTATGTTCATGGCAGCCCGTAGCAAGAACAATCTTCGCACGCTTAGGACCTGTGTCCTAAGCGTGCGAAGATTGTTCTTGCTACGGGCTGCCATGAACATACAAAAGACCACATTGAATCTTCCATCATATAAGGATATGATAAAGAAGAGGGTTTTTAAAGTGCATACTCCTTTGTTTAAATCTAAATTTGCAATACGTTTCCACATGTTTCTTTTACCGTACATCTATAACTCTCTGACAAAAATAGTTGATCTGAAAGATTGCACTGTCCTGGAGGCAAGAAAGAAAATCCAAGCCCTATTGTTATCCTGGAACTATGAGCAATCGGAATCACTACTTAGAATAATATCATAACAGCACATGCACACACACACACACACATACACATATACATACAACTACACAAACATCATGGCCACTATTTCTTGCACACTCACCTATTGCAAGCACCGTCAGATAATCATTAATAATTTATTGTTATTAGTTTCATTCTAAGCCGCATGGACTGTTATTACTCTGTATTTGTTTTGGTTTCCACGGGACAGGCCTAGCCTAGTGTAGTTATGCATAAAATGTGACATTTGATGAAGTGGAACTGCTGATGATGATCAGAACAGAACTCTTCAACGACGAACAGTTTACGTTTGGCGATTTGTCCTTCTAGCTGTGTTTGTTAAGCAAGTTCTATTTTCATGATTGATTTTTGTCATGCTCGAATTCTGATGATGGGATCCATTAGGAATCGAGGAAACTCCTCAAATGTGAAAGGCACACAAATAGTGATTTTAGTATTTTCATGAACTAATCAAGCATTTTCATTCATAAAAGTGACATTTGATGAAGTGGAACTGCTGATGATGATCAGAACAGAACTCTTTAACGACGCGTAGTTCACGTTTGGCGATTTGTTCTCTTCGTTTTGTTTAAGTATGTTTATAATGGTAGAAGACTAAGTACCCTCAATTCCTCATGGAATCATGGAAAAACCTTGCTTGCTTGACAAACAAAACGAAGAGAACAAATCGCCAAACGTGAACTACGCGTCCTTGAAGAGTTCCGTTCTGATCATCATCAGCAGTTCCACTTCATCAAATGTCACTTTTATGAATGAAAATGCTTGATTAGTTCATGAAAATACTAAAATCACTATTTGTGTGCCTTTCACATTTGAGGAGTTCCCTCGATTCCTAATGGATCCCATCATCAGAACTCGAGCATGACAAAAATCAATCGTGAAAATAGAACTTGCTTAACAAACACAGCTAGGAGGACAAATCGCCAAACGTGAACTTTTCGTCGTTGAAGAGTTCTGTTCTGATCATCATCAGCAGTTCCACTTCATCAAATGCCACATTTTTGGATGCTAATGCTTGACTTGTTGATAAAAACACAAAAATCACTCTATGTTTGGCTTAAAGATTTGAGGAGTTTCCTCAATTCCTCATAGATCCCATCATCAGAACTGCCTTTTGACAAAAACTGGACTAATTTGGACATATATACATAATATCAAAAAAAAATATTCAAATCGGTTAAGAAATGACGGAGTTATGGAGTAACAAACATTAAAAAAAAAAAACATACAACCGAATTGATAACCTCCTCTTCTGAAATTTTGAAGTCGGTTAAAAATCAGAAAACAGTGGTTTTTTATTAGTGTGAAATTTGGAGGTGTTGTTGTTGTTGTTGTGTGGTTGTTGTGTGTTGTGGGGTGTTGTTGTTGTTGTTGTGTGGTTGTTGTGTGTTGTGGGGTGTTGTTGTTGTTGTTGTTGTTGGAGGAGGAGGAGGAAGGAGGAAGGAGGAGGAGGAGGAGGAGAAGGAACTTGGCAGTTTTCTTAAATATCCAACAGCTTTCCATGTATGAATATTATAACATACTGCATTAAGGCTCAAAATTCATTAAGCCGCAATAAATTAGTTTTACTGTAAACAATCTAGTGCCAGACTTGGTAACTTTTTAACCGACTTCAAAATTTCAAAAGAGGAGGTTATCAATTCTGTTGTTTTTTTTTTTTTTTTTTTTTTTTTTTTTTTTTTTATGTTTGTTACTCCATAACTCCGTCATTTCTTAACCGATTTCAAAAATTTTTTTTTGATTGTATGTATATATATTCAAATTGGTCCCGTTTTTGTCAAAAGGCAGTTCTGATGATGGGATCCATGAGGAATTGAGGGAACTCCTCAAATCTTTAAGGCAAACATATAGTGATTTTTGTGTTTTTATCAACAAGCCAAGCATTTGCATCCAAAAATGTGACATTGAATGAAGTGGAACTGCTGATGATGATCAGAACAGAACTCTTCAACGACGAAAAGTTCACGTTTGGCGATTTGTCCTCCTAGCTGTGTTCGTTAAGCAAGTTCTATTTTCATGATTAATTTTTGTCATGCTCGAGTTCTGATGATGGGATCCATGAGGAGTTGAGGGAACTCCTCAAATCTTAAAGGCAAACATATAGTGATTTTTGTGTTTTTATCAACAAATCGAGCATTATCATACAAAAATGTGACATTTGATGAAGTGGAACTGCTGATGATGATCAGAACAGAACTCTTCAACGACGAAAAGTTCACGTTTGGCGATTTGTCCTTCTAGCGGTGTTTGTTAAGCAAGTTCTATTTTCACGATTGATTTTTGTCATGCTCGAGTTCTGATGATGGGATCCATTAGGAATCGAGGAAACTCCTAAAATGTGAAAGGCACACAAATAGTGATTTTAGTATTTTCATGAACTAATCAAGCATTTTCATTCATAAAAGTGACATTTGATGAAGTGGAACTGCTGATGATGATCAGAACGGAACTCTTCAACGACGCGTAGTTCACGTTTGGCGATTTGTTCTCTTCGTTTTGTTTGTCAAGCAAGCAAGGTTTTTCCATGATTCCATGAGGAATTGAGGGTACTTAGTCTTCTACCATTATAAACATACTTATAGCCATTTTTATTTTAGTGTATGGAATCTAAGAGTGCACCATCTAAGTATAATAATCTTTCACATTGAAGTAGGTTTTTTTTTCTTAAAAATTATTCAGGAGCGAATCCACGAGTTACTATACAAAATACCTAAATCGCTATACGAGTATGTGCACTTCAAATATCATATCATATCATATCATACCATTTATTTGCATTGACCATACATCGTCAATATCGTCATACACAATAAACATCATATCAATGCATTAAGCCGCAGTAAATTAGTTTTACTGTAAACAATGTAGTGCCGAACTTGGCACCATTTCAGAGTATCTACAGAACTTGGCACCCATTTAGATCTCAAGTCTTTTGTCGGTGAAGACGACAACCAAGCATCGCATATTCTTAATATTGAACTTGGCTCACATTTTCACATTTATGTTTTTGATGGGATAATGATTAACACTAGTGGCTCTGTGAGCTAGCTTGTAGACCTCGCAAAAAAAAAATATTTTTTTTTTAATTTCAAAATTTCCAAAAAATTGACTCGACAAAAAAAAATCTATATAATTATCGAACCTGCTAAAGCAAAATTTCATGAGAATCGGTTGAGAAATGCGACCTATAGAGGAGAATATTGATCCGGACAGACAGACAGACATAATACGTTAGAATTTTTGTCGAAAGCTGAAACGGAGACGCTTCGCTCACTCGGTCAATTAATTTTTGCCGTGCACTAGTAAAAAGATCACACCCCGCCTAACAGTTATTCCGTACGGCTCTTCCCACCATTTTGTGCCCACTGTGAATAACCACGAGTCTGCACAGGGAATAGATGAGACGATAAATTCCCAGCAGTCCACTCCCTCGAAATTGTACTGGTGCGGACTCAGACAACACGCCGTGCTGTCTATAAGGGATCCAAGACTTGAATAGACAGATCCATAATTATTATGTACTGTTAAAAGTGTGTTTTGGGTTATTTATGAATCTGGGAATGCAGATACGTCCGCAGGAGCAGCTCGGATCTGGTGGTAGACGCGGGCGCGGCTGGTGCGGGCGAGGGCGCGAGGCGGGGCAGCTTGTCCGCCAGCTCCGCTTCCGAGCCGTTGGACAAGCGCTACTCGCACGACTCAGGCCTCTCGGAAACCAGCTACCGTCACCAGCGCCCCATCAGGTATCTCCTCAAATTCTCCGTCTGGCCTAGGGCGTAGGTACAATCGAACCAACTGAATCATGACCCACTTTGCTGATAATTCGTTTAAAACTGTCAATCTTGTAAGGTCCATCGTGTTACTTAGGACGTGACGTTTTAAATCCTAACAAAATTGCGTCAATTCGGGTCAGGGATCTATGCAATTTTGACCTTTGTTATCATTGCAATAGAAACACATTTTAGATATAATAATAATAATAATATCTTTAATTCAGAAGTTAAACATCCAAATAATGTTAGTTAAACTTAATCTAAGTTAGTAACTGCTAATAATATTTATTTACCTACTTAACTCTAAATTGCGCAACCGCTTTTATTTGGCTGACCCAGTATATTAATATAGGGCAGTCGTACTTGTCAGCAATGACACCCAGGATGCCGTTGGAACTTCCTCTGAGCCTGTTCAGCATCGAGGCGATCTTCTTGCGCATAAGTGCCTGAAAACTGTCCGTGCGGGCCTCCGCAAACATGCACGAAGCGCTACACCACCTGGGCAGTCCCAACAGCATCCTGACCGCATTATTGTACTGAACGCGCAGGGCGTTATAGGCTTTTTTAGTGTACCTTACCCACAGGCTGCTCTAGTAAAATGATTGGCAGTACGCTTTAAACAGTGTGATTTTAACATCGGCGGAACATCGAGCAAACCTGTGGACAAGCATATTAGCCCTGACAGCCAACGCCCTGCGCTCCCGTTCTATATCAAGGTCATCACTTAGGTCAGGTGTTATAATATGCCCTAGATATTTAAAATCCTCGACCACCGACAGAGTGGACCCGTGCAGTACTACAGGTAGGTTGCTTCTTTTTTCCCGCTTTGAAAACCATGACAACACTTTTATTCGGATTGTACTGTAGTCCGTGTGCCACAGCAAACCCCTCACATTTTGTCACCAGTTTTCTAAGAGCACTGATAGAAGGACTCAGCAACACCATGTTATCGGCGTAGCTGATGTTATTCATACAATATCCGTCAACATAACACCCCACATGCATGTTGCTGAGCCCAACTAACAACTCATTTACATAGAAATTAAACAGCCTAGGCGACGTAAGCCCACCCTGTCGTACCCCACACTCAAGTTTGTACTCGGAGGACAGGCTTCCGGCCCACCTCACCTGATTTACCTGGCTGCAATACCAATATTTCAGAATGTGCACTAACTCTTTCGGTATGCTTGTTTTCTCTAACTTTCGCCATAAGATGCTATAGTCTACTCTGTCAAATGCTTTCGATAAGTCGAGAAAACAAGCATAAACAGGGGTTTTTTTCTTTGCGTATAGTACCCTAAGTATATAAGTATGCTTTAGACTTAAAATGGCACTCTCAGTGGACAGCCCACTTTGAAACCCGAACTAAGCATCATTAATTTTGAGGTGCCCATCGAGCATAGAGTCCAGCATACTGTCGAGTATCTTAGCAGCCGTCGTTGCCAGCGAGATGGGTCGGTAGTTGTCCCTACTGGATAGGTCTCCGGTCTTGTTTTTGGGCACTGGCAATACTACGGTCTTCATAAATGACTTGAGTAAGTACGAGTGGCTCAAGCATAAACTTAAAAACATTGCGAGCACACGAGGCAGATGAACACCGGTGTACTTAAAGTGCTCTATACTGAGGCCGTCGTGGCCAGGCGACTTTCCTCTCTGCATCTTGCTTATAACTTTAGCCACTGATTTAGCTGAAAATACAGTCCCAACCCCGACGGCCCCCCTCTCAGATCCTTGGTCTGCGTCAGTGCGATTGCCCAACAGAGACTTGACCATAAAATGGCCTCGAAACAACTCTGCGATTTCAATAGGGTCACATTTATCTTCTACGCTTACGGGAAGGCCGGGCTTCACTTCCATTTTTCTTGTCTCTTTCCAGAACTGTTTGAAATTGCTATCTTTATGAGCTAGAGCAAGCTTATCCATTTTAATTTCGATTTAAATACCTTTCTACTATCATTCATGAAATTATACCATCTACCACACGCAGGTTTCCCCATAGTTACCCATATTTGGAAGTGAAGACGGGCCTCCCTATGCGCTTTCGACACATATTTATTCCACCCAGGAACATATCCACCTTTCCCGCTCTTCTTACATTCGTAGGTCGTGAGGTCGTGACAGCTGCATTTGATAGAATATTAATTATCTCCCTATGCATATTATCTAAGACTAGGAAATAATCACTACAGTTACATTCATTATCACAACAATTGCTTAACACATAAGGATAATACATTTTTTAAAATGCTTATTACAATTACTGCGGTACATTTCTATTTGTTCCTCGGTCCTTACACCCCAGGTTACCTTATTGTTTAGTTTTACCTTAGGTATTCCACCCAGGAACATATCCACCTTTCCCGCTCTTCTTACATTCGTAGGTCGTGAGGTCGTGACAGCTGCATTTGATAGAATATTAATTATCTCCCTATGCATATTATCTAAGACTAGGAAATAATCACTACAGTTACATTCATTATCACAACAATTGCTTAACACATAAGGATAATACATTTTTTAAAATGCTTATTACAATTACTGCGGTACATTTCTATTTGTTCCTCGGTCCTTACACCCCAGGTTACCTTATTGTTTAGTTTTACCTTAGGTACATACACAGGTTTCAAAAGTTCTAGAGAGCATTAGACACGCATAGGAAAGTGGTCAGACCAGTATACGTCATACATGACCGATATGTCAGCTACATTTACATTATATTACAGTTTTCTTTGCGCATTAAGTGACTAGACTAAAAACGCATTTTACCCACAAGTGGGGAAAGTAATTTGACCTTGGAGCGTGTTTGAGTAGCTTTTGACAGATAACAAAACGTAAAACGCTCCTAATAATGGTTCGTTTGATATCAATTATCATTAAATAAATGATTCGAGAATTTTATGAAAAATACCAAATTTAGCTTTATTTAATGATTTAAGTCGTAAACCTTAAAATTCTATAACTAACATTTTTTTTATAATGATATTGAGTATAATTGTAAGCGCACAAGTTGAGTCGATGCAATTTCAAAACGCAGAACGTCAGAAATGTCATCATTGTAATGTCAACTAAAATATACACATTACACAACTTGTCATTGTCACCGAATCCAACTCACGTAAATATTATACACAACTTCCAGAGTTTTTTAACCGACTTCAAAATTTCAAAAGAGGAAGTTATCAATTCGGTTGTATGTTTTTTTTTTAACCGACTTCAAAATTTCAAAAGAGGAGGTTATCAATTCGGTTGTATGTTTTTTTTTTCTTTTTTTGTTTTTTTTTTTTTAATGTTTGTTACTCCATAACTCCGTCATTTCTTAACAGATTTGAAAAAAAAATTTTTTGATTGTATGTATCCAAGTTGGTCCCGTTTTTGTCAAAAGGCAGTTCTGATGATGGGATCCATGAGGAATTGAGGAAACTCCTCAAATATTTAAGGCAAACATATAGTGATTTTTATGTTTTTATCAACAAGTCAAGCATTTGCATCCAAAAATGTGACATTGGATGAAGTGGAACTGCTGATGATGATCAGAACAGAACTCTTCAACGACGAAGAGTTCACGTTTGGCGATTTGTCCTCCTAGCCGTGTTTGTTAAGCAAGTTCTATTTAACGATTAATTTTTGTCATGCTCGAGTTCTGATGATGGGATCCATGAGGAGTTGAGGGAACTCCTCAAATCTTAAAGGCAAACATATAGTGATTTTTGTGTTTTAATCAACAAATCGAGCATTATCATACAAAAATGTGACATTTGATGAAGTGGAACTGCTGATGATGATCAGAACAGAACTCTTCAACGACGAAAAGTTCACGTTTGGCGATTTGTCCTTCTAGCGGTGCTTGTTAAGCAAGTTCTATTTTCACGATTGATTTTTGTCATGCTCGAGTTCTGATGATGGGATCCATTAGGAATCGAGGAAACTCCTCAAATGTGAAAGGCACACAAATAGTGATTTTAGTATTTTCATGAACTAATCAAGCATTTTCATTCATAAAAGTGACATTTGATGAAGTGGAACTGCTGATGATGATCAGAACAGAACTCTTTAACGACGCGTAGTTCACGTTTGGCGATTTGTTCTCTTCGTTTTGTTTATCAAGCAAGCAAGGTTTTTCCATGATTTCATGAGGAATTGAGGGTACTTAGTCTTTTACCATTATAAACATACTTATAGCCATTTTTGTATTTTATTGTATGGAATCTAAGAATGCACCATCTAAGATTAATAATCTTTCACCGGACTCCCCCATTGAAGTCGGTTTTTTTTTCTTAAAAATTATTTAATGTTTGTTAGTCCATAACTCCGTCATTTCTTAACCGATTTGGAAACACTATATGTTTGCCTTTAAGATTTGAGGAGTTCCCTCAATTCCTCATGGATCCCATCATCAGAAATCAAGCATGACAAAAATTAATCGTGAAAATAGAACTTGCCTAACAAACACAGCTAGGAGGACAAATCGCCAAACGTGAACTTTTCGTCGTTGAAGAGTTCTGTTCTGATCATCATCAGCAGTTCCACTTCATCCAATGTCACATTTTTGGATGAAAATGTTTGACTTGTTGATAAAAACATAAACATTACTATATGATTGCCTTTAGGATTTGAGGAGTTTCCTCAATTCCTCATGGATTCCATCATCAGAACTGCGTTTTGACAAAAACGTGACTAACTTGGATATATATACTTACAATCAAAAAAAGAATTTTTCAAATCGGTTAAGAAATGACGGAGTTATGGAGTAACAAATATTAAAAAAAAAATCAAAAAAAAAAACATACAACCGAATTGATAACCTCCTCTTTTGAAATCTTAAAGTCGGTTAAAAAAGGAAAGATTTGATTGTTTGTTTGCATTGAATAGGCTGCGAAACTACAGAACCGATTTGAAAAATTCTTTTACTGTTGGAAAGCTTCACTATTCTTGGGTGACATTGACATGGGCTATATTATATTTTCATAAAATTTAGGATTCTTACTAATACTCCAATAATGTAACCCAAGGTGTAAAATAAATACCTAAAATATTATTTTCTCAAACATGCAATGAAATATTGATGTTATGTTCCTTATAACAGGCTGCGAAGTATGACGTTTCAGGTGCGGCTAGGACAAGAGGTCGTTAATGGAATTTCATACAAATCTTGCAGGCCTAGGCCGGCAAAGTCCTCTTTTTTAATTTCCATTCCACATAAATTGTGGCACAGGCACCATGACATTCTGCCACTAAAAATAAAACTTTGATTTTTTTGTTGTTTATTTCATTGCATGTTTGAGAAAAGCACTATACATACCTCGGCGGGAAATATGGGGTTGCCAGCCTCAGACCTATCCGACCTCGCTTCGCTCGGCCGTCTATATATGTCTTCGGCCGGCAACCCCTTACGTCCCGGCCTCTGTAGTAATGTACTATTACATCACGTGCGCGAAAACTATTGATGATAGAATAACTTTTTGTTAATTGTTTGTATGGGCCGGGCTGCTCGTGTGTAATACTAATCTAAAGGTTGATTTAAATGGAAAAAAATATAGAAACCTCTATGTCGTTTTCAAAAGCCAATCCGTAGATACCCCACACCACACGCCTATATAGTAAGATTTAACTTTTTTACGGTTCCGTAGTCAACTAGGAACCCTTATAGTTTCGCCATGTCTGTCCGTCCGTCTGTCCGTCCGTCCGCGGATAATCTCAGTGACCGTTAGCACTAGAAAGCTGAAATTTGGTACTAATATGTATATCAATTACGCCGACAAAGTGGTAAAATAAAAAGTGGAAAAAAATATTTTATTAGGGTACCACCTCCCCTATACGTAAAGTGGGGAGTGATTTTTTTTTTCATTTTAACCCTAACGTGTGATATATTGTTAGATAGGTATTTAAAAATAAATAGGGGTTTACTAAAATCATTTTTTGATAATGTTAATATTTTCGGAAATAATCGCTCCAGAAGTAAAAAAAAATGTGTCCCCCCCTCTAACTTTTGAACCATAAGTTTTAAAAATATGAAAAAAATCTCAAAAGTAGAACTTTATAAAAACTTTGTAGGAAAATCCACATGGGATTTTAAAATAATTGTTGTTTTCGTTATCAGCGACCCGATAAACCATAGAAACAATACCCATGTCGATTTTCAGAATTTGGCACGACATTTCCCCCTTTTAGGGGTTGATTTCTCAAAAAACCTGAAACACGAGTTTACTCATTTATCGCTAGAAATACTCCTGTGAAGTTTCGAATAAATTGTTTACCCATACAAACTTCGGACCTCCATTTCACCCCCTTAGGGGTAGAATTTTGAAAAATCCTTTCTTAGTGCACCCCTAGACGTTATAAGGAACCTACGTGCCAAATTTGGAATCTCTAGGACCAGTGGTTTGGGCTGTGCGTTGATATGTCAGTCAGTCAGTTTCTTCTTTTTAACCGACTTCCAAATTTCAAAAGAGGAGGTTATCAATTCGGTTGTGTTTTTTTTTTTTTAATGTTTGTTACTCCATAACTCCGTCATTTCTTAACCGATTTGAAAAATTCTTTTTTTGATTGTATGTATATATATCCAAGTTGGTCCCGTTTTTGTCAAAAGGCAGTTTTGATGATGGGATCCATGATGAATTGAGGGAACTCCTCAAATCTTTAAGGCAAACATATAGTGATTTTTGTGTTTTTATCAACAAGTCAAGCGTTTGCATCCAAAAATGTGACATTGGATGAAGTGGAACTGCTGATGATGATCAGAACAGAACTCTTCAACGACGAAAAGTTCACGTTTGGCGATTTGTCCTCCTAGCTGTGTTTGTTAAGCAAGTTCTATTTTCACGATTAATTTTTGTCATGCTCGAGTTCTGATGATGGGATCCATGAGGAGTTGAGGGAACTCCTCAAATCTTAAAGGCAAACATATAGTGATTTTTGTGTTTTTATCAACAAATCGAGCATTATCATACAAAAATGTGACATTTGATGAAGTGGAACTGCTGATGATGATCAGAACAGAACTCTTCAACGACGAAAAGTTCACGTTTGGCGATTTGTCCTTCTAGCGGTGTTTGTTAAGCAAGTTCTATTTTCACGATTGATTTTTGTCATGCTCGAGTTCTGATGATGGGATCCATTAGGAATCGAGGAAACTCCTCAAATGTGAAAGGCACACAAATAGTGATTTTAGTATTTTCATGAACTAATCAAGCATTTTCATTCATAAAAGTGACATTTGATGAAGTGGAACTGCTGATGATGATCAGAACGGAACTCTTCAACGACGCGTAGTTCACGTTTGGCGATTTGTTTTCTTCGTTTTGTTTGTCAAGCAAGCAAGGTTTTTCCTTGATTTCATGAGGAATTGAGGGTACTTAGTCTTCTACCATTATAAACATACTTATAGCCATTTTTGTATTTTATTGTATGGAATCTAAGAGTGCACCAGCTAAGATTAATAATCTTTCACCGGACTCCCCCATTGAAGTCGGTTTTTTTTTCTTAAAAATTATATATATTTAGACTAGCATTTGCCCGCGGCTTCGCCCGCGTACTAAGCGAACCCGTAGCGATAACAATTCTGAGAACCGGCAAACTGTTGAATTTCATTTGATTTTGGCAAAAATAAGGATCGAAAACTTATTTTTATTATCATCTATTTCCGAGAGGCCGAAGGGGAAAGGGCCGATGAAATAAAAGCATGTCTTAAATGGCCCTTAGTAAAAGTATCTGTGTGCTACAGTAACACCAATAGGTCTGTAAACGACCAAGCAGCGCGCAGCGGTCATAAACTCTGGTCCTTTGAAGTACAGAAATACGGCTAATTCAATATCACGTGTAACATTTATTTGCCCTAAAATTAAATTTATTAGGTAGGTTTTGCCAGTTCCCATTGGAGCATCCAAAAAGAAAATTTGGCCTCACTTCCATTCGCACTCCTTGCTTTCAGTCCGTCTGTTACAACCAAGTTGCTTTTACTGGACCGATTGAATTGCAATTTGGCACAAACTATCAAGAATTTAGAGCGCTCGTGGCCCAGCGGCACCCGCCTACCGCGTGTGGTGTGCGAGGTTAAGCAATGTGGGCGCAGATCAGTTCTTGGATGGGTGACCGCTTTGAGTGGTTACTAACTGACTCTCGTGCTTTGGAAGGCACGCTATGCCGTTGATCCCGGCTGCATTCGTTAAGCCAAATTAAGGCCTTCGAGCGGCTTGCGAACTTCTAACAGTCAAGTTGCCCACTCACACAAACAAACAAAGGGGGGTCGAAGTTGCACCACGTCCGTAGGGAGTACCCACACGTGACCCCTGGGTGGTGCTTAAAAGTGCAACAAAAACTGGCAACCGTACTTGTCTTCTCGAAAATCTCACGGTTCGTAAATAAACGCTATACGATTTAAAAAAATCTAAAGGTTGATTTAAATGGAAAAAAATATCGAAACCTTTAGGTCATTTTTAAAAGCAAATCCCACACGCCTATATTGGCTATGTGCGAAGTAGGTGATGGGGGCGATAGGCGATCGTAGCGCACACCATGGCAGAAATGAGTACTTACCGGGGACCACTGTCAAATTTACTTTCACGTTTTCTATTGGTTTCTTAACGGTTTCCTACGATTCGTTTCGTTTGTATGTATTTATTTATTCTCTTATTTATTTCAGTAAAATTTCCAATACGGGGTCTTTCTCGTTTACTAAAGTAAATAAAATATTCATCGTCGTCATCGTCTCGGGACCTTTGACGTTTGACGTTTCAGTCGTGCACATAGCCAATAGTAACATTAAACTTTTTTGCATACAGGCATGTATGGAGTGTCAAATTTTACCTCAGATTCGTATTAAGAGACCTCTCGGACGCTCAGATATCAATTTTGAACGAAATCGGGACGAAAAAAAAAATCAACATGGCCGCCACTTTCACAAATTTTACCTCGAATTCGTATTAGGGTACCTCTCGGACGCTAGGATATCGATTTTGAACGATATCCGGTTGAAATGAAGAAATCAATATGGCTGCCACTTTTTCCAAAATTTACCTCGGATCCTCGGATTAAGAATTCTCTCGGACGCTCAGATATCGAGTTTGAACGAAATCGATACGGAAATGATGAAAATCAATATGACTGCGACTTCTTTCCAAATTTTACCTCGGACTCGTATTAGGGGAGCTCTCGGACGCTCAGATATCGATTTATGTCGAAATCGTATCGGATACTGATTAATAAAACCACTTACAATACATTGAATCAAAAAAGGTCGTATCTTCATAGGGAACTCACGGCACTTCATGCACCTTTAGACCTTATAAGGAACTTACATGCCAAATTTGGTATCTCTCGAACCAGCAGTTTGGGCTGTGCATTGATATGTCACTCACTCAGTGGGTCAGTTTCTTCTTGCAATTAGGAACCTACTTTTAAGATTTCATGCCCGCAATATTAAATTTCATAATCAATGCCGTTTTCGAAATTAACGACCCAAAAAATCATAAAAATCACACCCATATTAATATTTAGACATTCCAACCCCCTCGGACCCCAACAGAGAGGATGGTATTTCACGTCCTGCATGTGGGGTTTGAAAATCATTGTTGTTTTCGTAATCAGCGACCCGAAAAACCATAGAAACAACACCCATATCGATTTTCAGAATTTGTCACCAGATTACCTTTTAGGGGTTGATTTCTCAAAAAACTTGAAACACATGTTTACTCATTTATCGTTAGAAATACTCCTGTGAAGTTTCGAATAAAATAATCCAACTTATCTTGATTCCCCATACAAACTTCGGACCCCCATATCACCCCCTTAGTGGTTGAATTTTGAAAAATCCTTTCTTAATGCTCCTCAAAACCTACATACCTACATACACTAAATGTGGAATCTCTAGAACCTGCAGTTTGCGCTGTGCGTTGATATGTCAGTCACTCAGTTAGTCAGTTATTTCTTGAAATTTGGCACAAACTTTCAAAAGTTTTCATGTCCACAATATTAAATTTCAATACCGATGCCATTTTCGTAATTAACGTCCCAAAAAACCATAAAAACGACACCCATATTAATATTTAGACATTTCATCCCCCTCGCACCCCAACAAGGGGGATGGTATTTCACGTCCTCCACGTGAGATTTTAAAATCATTGTTGTTTTCGTTATCAGCGACCCGGTTTATCATAAAAACAATGACCAAGTCGATTTTCAGATTTTTTCACCACCTTTCCCCCTTTTAGGGGTTGATTTCTCAAGAAACCTGAAACACGTATTTACTCATTTATCGTTAGAAATACTCCTGTGAAGTTTCGAATAAAATAGTCCAACTAATCTTGTTTCCCCTTACAAACTTTGGACCCCCATTTCACCCCTTTAGAGGTTGAATTTTGAAAAATCCTTTCTTAGTGCACCCCTAGACCTTATAGGGAACCTACGTGCCAAATTTGGAATCTCCACGACCAGCGGTTTGGGCTGTGCGTTGATATGTCAGTCAGTCAGTCAGTCAGTCAGTCAGTCAGTCAGTCAGTTTCTTCTTTTTAACCGACTTCAAGATTTCAAAAGGGGAGGTTATCAATTCGGTTGTATGTTTTTTTTTGTTTTTTTTAATGTTTGTTACTCCATAACTCCGTCATTTCTTAACCGATTTGAAAAATTCTTTTTTTGATTGTATGTATATATATCAAAGTTAGTCCCGTTTTTGTCAAAAGGTAGTTCTGATGATGGAATCCATGAGGAATTGAGAGAACTCCTCAAATCTTTAAGGCAAACATATAGTGATTTTTGTGTTTTTATCAACAAATCAAGCATTTGCATCCAAAAATGTGACATTGGATGAAGTGGAACTGCTGATGGTGATCAGAACAGAACTCTTCAACGACGAAAAGTTCACGTTTGGCGATTTGTCCTCCTAGCTGTGTTTGTTAAGCAAGTTCTATTTTCACGATTAATTTTTGATTAATCGAACCCAATGTGTGGAAACACTTAAGTACTGTCCTTACTCTAAATATTTAGTGTCGCATAGATCTACATATAGTAATAATAATTATGGCGTACCACAGGGTAGCATATTGGGACCCTTATTATTTTTACTATATATAAATGATTTACCAAACCATTTGTCACACGAGTGTATTTTATTCGCAGACGACACCTCTATTATAATAAAATGTAATGATCTTTCCAAATATAATGATGACATCAATATGACATTGGCAAAAACTATTGAATGGTTAAATATTAATAATTTAAAAGTAAACGTAAGTAAAACTAATTATATCCAATTTCGCACAAGCCGAAGTAACTCACAAAATCTTAAAATTCATATTGAGAATAAACCCATTGAAGAAGTCCAACATACAATGTTCTTAGGCATAATACTCGACTGTAACTTCAGCTGGCAGAAGCAGGTGGAAAGTGTCTGTTCTAGGGTAAATAGTTTCACATACGCACTAAGGAGGATAGCGAGGACTGTCTCTACACAAGCGGCCCTCATAGCTTATCATGGTTATGTAGACTCAACTCTTCGCTATGGATTGGTTTTGTGGGGAAACAGTACAGACAGAGACCAGGTATTTCTTACCCAAAAACGGTGTGTCAGAGCAATATTCGGGATCAAACATATGGAATCATGTCGACCTTTTTTTAAAGATAATGATATTCTTACCGTCCCTTGTATGTATATTTTAGAAGCCTCTGTATTCGTGCACAAATATAAATATCAGTTTTTGGAAGCACAACAGCTGCGAACTCGTAAAGCCCGGGCACAATACAAACACAAGCTCTTTACGCCGGCGGTACGACTAGCACTATCATCTAAAAATGCACATTGCATGTGCATAAAAATATATAATAAGTTACCACAATCGTTTAAGGGACATAATTTAAAAGTATTTAAAGAATCTGTAAAAAAATGGCTTACTGATAAATGTTATTATAATATTAATGAATTTCTCAATGACAATTTTTAACTCCAATTACTGTATTGCGCTATTATTTTATTTTATTTTATTTGTAAGCTGACATGTTTGTAATATTATTATCTTAAATAAGTAGTTTCATACCTAGTTGATAAATGTATGTACGCCTGTAAAGGTAGGGTTTGGTGAGACTACTAGAGCTGCAAGTGTAACTGCAATTGTAACCCAATCTCCACATGCATTTTAATAAATCATTTAATAAATCAAACATATAGTGATTTTTGTGTTTTTATCAGCAAATCGAGCATTATCAATTATCATACAAAAATGTGACATTTGATGAAGTGGAACTGCTGATGATGATCAGAACAGAACTCTTCAACGACGAAAAGTTCACGTTTGGCGATTTGTCCTTCTAGCTGTGTTTGTTAAGCAAGTTCTATTTTCACGATTGATTTTTGTCATGCTCGAGTTCTGATGATGGGATCCATTAGGAATCGAGGAAACTCCTCAAATGTGAAAGGCACACAAATAGTGACTTTAGTATTTTCATGAACTAATCAAGCATTTTCATTCATAAAAGTGACATTTGATGAAGTGGAACTGCTGATGATGATCAGAACGGAACTCTTCAACGACGCGTAGTTCACGTTTGGCGATTTGTTCTCTTCGTTTTGTTTGTCAAGCAAGCAAGGTTTTTCCATGATTTCATGAGGAATTGAGGGTACTTAGTCTTCTACCATTATAAATATACTTATAGCCATTTTTGTATTTTATTGTATGGAATCTAAGAGGGCACCATCTAAGATTAATAATCTTTCACCGGACTCCCCCATTGAAGTCGGTTTTTTTTTCTTAAAAATTATATATATTTAGATATAGTAACTATTACTTTCATATTATGTGATATTACTTTCATTTCGATACTCTCAAATAGCCTCAGCAGCAGGCATAACAGGTACTAAACAACCTCACTAGAAGTACTTCAATGTGTTAGAATTAAATGTACATGGAGTACACATTGTTGTCTCATTCTTACATGAGTTTCATCTTTATTCTTTTTTTTTTTTTTTTGGTACATGGCTTCCCAAGTCGGGCCCCGAAGGGGCCCTTGACTAATTACCATGACTTGTAGGGTAGCTAGATAGCTACCAAATCGCTTAATACAAATGAAGAAAAGGAAAAGACATGGCGAACTCAAGACGAGGCATTCGAATTTTTGGTAGTGTTCTTTTCGATATTGTAAGCAAACCAGTTAATCTACGCATATGAAATTTTGGTATGTTAAATTTCATTATATAATCTAACAAACTGGGATCGGAAAACACGCAAAGCGAAAATTTTCTCGATAGTTTTTCGTTCCAAACTATGGTCCATTTTTTTATTCTTTTGCTAATTATTCCGGAACTATAAGCATCCAACCTTTGAAATTTTTAGAAACGACGGTAATACTATCTATCTTGCAAACTGGGATATATCATTTTATTTACTTGTGTAGTTTATTTTATATGAATTATTTTATAAATTCGGGAGTTATGCCGCATACGCCTTTGTGTTCATGAGCGCCATCACTGTCTTTTATCTCTTTTTTTACGCGCGAAAGCAATTGACGCTATCTCATCAAGACTCCGCCTTCAGACGCCTGTGGCTTTTGCCGACGACGGATGTGTGCCAAAATTGCGCTGATTTCGTAAATGAAAGCGGACGGAGCACAGCAGAGCAAAAAACCAATGGAGTCATCATCATTGACAGTTTTAAATTTGGACAACTATTCTGTCGATACAAGTCGGTCAGTAGTCAAAAGCTATTTATGCGTATATATATACATATATATACACGCATAAATATACATATATATACATATATATATATACGCATAAATAGCTTTTGACTACTGACCGACTTGTATCGATTATATATATATATATATATATATATATATATAGATTATGTAAAGCATAAACTCATATCAAAAGCATATTTAAAATAACGCATCATGTCAATATACGTGTCTAATAATAGTAATGAATAGATATGGCGATTTTTACACATGCATTCGACTTTTTAACCGACTTCAAGATTTCAAAAGAGGAGGTTATCAATTCGGTTGTTTTTTTTTTTTTTATGTTTGTTAAACCATAACTCCGTCATTTCTTAACCGATTTTGAAAATTCTTTTTTTGTTTTTTAAGTATGTATATCCAAGTTGGTCCCGTTTTTGTCAAAACGCAGTTCTGTTGATGGGATCGATGAGGAATTGAGAGAACTCCTCAAATCTTAAGGGCAAACATATAGTGATTTTTGTGTTTTTATTAACAAATCAAGCATTTTCATACAAAAATGTGACTTTGACGAAGTGGAACTGCTGATGATGATCAGAACAGAACTCTTCAACGACGAAAAGTTCACGTTTGGCGATTTGTCCTCCTAGCTGTGTTTGTTAAGCAAGTTCTATATTCATGATTAATTTTTGTCATGCTCGAGTTCTGATGATGGGATCCATTAGGAATCGAGGGAACTCCTCAAATGTGAAAGGCACACAAATAGTGATTTTAGTATTTTCATGAACTAATCAAGCATTTTCATTAATAAAAGTGTCATTTGATGAAGTGGAACTGCTGATGATGATCAGAACGGAACTCTTCAACGACGCGTAGTTCACGTTTGGCGATTTGTTCTCTTCGTTATGTTTGTCAAGCAAGCTAGGTTTTTCAAGACACATTTTTGTCAAGCTTAAGTTGTGATGGAGGATTCCATGAGGAATTGAGGGTACTTAGTCTTCTACCATTATAAACATACTTATAGCCATTTTTGTTTTATTGTATGGAATCTAAGAGTGCACCATCTAAGTATCATAATCTTTCACCGGCCTCCCCCATTGAAGTCGTTTTTTTTTTCTTAAAAATTATTTTGGGTCGGCTCGTGACCACGGATGTTGTAGTACATTCGAAACGTCGGCCAAACCTCCAAAAAAGGTGAATATATTTCAGTTTACGCGATTAAGTCCCTTTTACCAATAATAAGGTACGGCGATACTTTTTTCCTCAGAATTGATTCTGAGGGCTTATTGTCCAACGCGCTTGAAATCGCCACGTGCTCGTTTTGTCAGGTTTTGTATGGGCTGACAATTAGTATCGAAAATAGTCACACTGCACAGTCATACACAAACCCTGCTGTTTTAGACAATATTTGTGGTGATGATTGAGGAATGACTTATATTATCATCATCATTGCAGCCGGAAAACGTCCACCTACTATTTATTTCTAGAAAAATTAATTATGATTAAATACTTTATACTTTTTTTTCAACTGAAAGTATGACATCTTATTAAAATACATTCATGTGTTCAATACATAGGTACCAATATATAGGTACCAATACAATCCTTTTCTTAAATATTAATTGTATCACAACTATGTATCTTAACGCAGAATTTCACGACTGACACAGCAATATCTAGACACGCGGCAGCGTGTCCAGCCAAGTTCACCTCGGGAACTGACGGACAGCATCCGTGTGTTATTTTACACGAACCGTTTGGAGCCACTTTTGACCGCTCAATAACTCCAAGTCTATTTAACATAAAATAATGAAATTTGGTACATGTATTAGGATCCTTTAGAACAACTAGAACCTCAAATTTACGAACAAGATTACGAACCAATTTAAGAACTAGAACTAGTCAGCCAGTCAGTGGTAAAAATGCCGTTTTTTGGAATTTAATATCTCAATAACTATTAAAACTATATTTATGATATTTGGGTTTCTTGTTTTTCTAAAGGATCTTAATACGTGTACCAATTTTTTTTTATGTTAGATAGATTTGGAGTTATTGGGGGACAAAAGTGGCTCCAAACGATTCGTGTAATATAACACACGACTGCTGTCTGCCAGTTCCTGGGGTGAACTTGGCTGGACACGCTGCCGCGTGTCTAGATCGTGACTAGAGCATTCGCTCGTGAAAAGTACCATTTGGTGAAGTTTGACAAAAAGGAATGATATCCCATCAAAAAGATAAATGTGAAAATGAGAGCCAAGTTCAATATTAAGAATATGCGACTCATGGTTGTCGTCTTCAACGACAAAAGAATTGAGATCTAAATGGGTGCCAAGTTTCATAGATTAACTAAAAAGGTGCCAAGTTTGGCACTAGATTGTTTACAGTAAAACTAATTTATTGCGGCTTAATGCATTTTGAGCTTAAACTTGGCAGTTTTCTTAAATACCCAACAGCTTTCATGGTATTATAACATACTGTCACGCGTCGCATATTCTTAAGGGGAGGTTGTCAAGCGAGTTAGCGTTTTCGAGTTTTCTAAAAACAATCTGAAACGTAGAAAAAGGGTTTTAAAAAATTGAAAAAATTATATGTTGTACTTAAGGATCTAGTCTAGTCAAAGTTGCACTCAGTTACACGATCTAATGAACTTCGCTCGATAGAAAGAGACCCCGAAGTTACTCCTTTTTGTAAAGCATTTACAATCTGACGACTAAACTATAGATGTTTTAAATAAAGTTTTTGAACTAAACTAAAGCCATTCAGTATTTCTAGTCATTTTTGCAGAACTTAAATAGATAAAATGATTGTATTAATTAATATGTTTAAATACCTACAAAATGCGCGAGCGCGGAGGCTCGGCAGGCCCGATCAGTCGCGCGCTGGCGCTCACGGACAACGGACCTGTGTCAGTTTTATCCGCGACCGTTTCGTGCACCAAACAAGCAGTTTTTGACGAATTTATATAATTGTTGCAAATTATTTAAGAAGGGCAATAAAAACCCAAATGAAAAAAGTCGTAATTATTAACAAATAAATTATGGTCATAGTGCCGCAATATAAAAATGACAGTATAACAACTGAACTGAACCCCTGCAGAAATGGAACCAAAGTTGGTAAAATTATAAATGAAATGTTTATTACCAGAAATTGTAGATATAGTAAGAGATCTACTGCTTTGCACATCAATATTTTTTTAAGCTATAAGCTTCACCAGTTTCACCACATTAATTCCGACCGTCTTTTTTTAAATACCACGTCAGTGGCAAACAATCGTATGGCCCGCCTGATGGTAAGCGATCACCGCAGCCTATGGACGCCTGCAACTCCAGAGGAGTCACATGCGCGTGGCCGACTCTTTTAAAATTTATACACTAGCATTCTAGCTAATCTTCTTTTAAAAGATCTACCCATTTCCAGGTAGCTACCGTGGCAAGTTTGGTATTATTTCATATACCATATTGATTCTTTTATCATCTTTATGTAAAAATCTTTTCTGGTATTTATTTTAAAAGAATACGGTAATCTTTCGCATAAATAGTAAAAAGTAAAAACTTCGCAATGTTTTTTATGCTTTGAGAGCTAAGAACTTTTGACGAATAAATTAAACCACCAAAAATATTCTGTCTGTATTTTATGTTAGCTGTTACAATAAAGCTTAAAACTAGTGGCTCTGTGAGCTGTAGACCACATAAAAAAAAAGTTTTCATATTTCAAATTTTACAAAAACCGTCTCGAAAAAAATCATTATAATTATCGAACCTGCTCACGAAATGTCACTAGAATCGGTTGAGAAATGCGACCTGTAGAGGAGAACATTCGAACAGACAGACATATGAAAGAATTTTTGTCGAAAGCTGAAACGAGGATGCTTCGCTCGCTTCGCTCGCTCGGTCAAAAAACTGTATTAGTAATAATTTTACGACAGTCGTTGTTCACTACTACTGGGCCTGTGTATTATCAACTTATATCCATACGCTTCGTCAGGCTTTACACTAGACTGAGGAATATAACCTGTTACCTGTGCCCTCTGTTTGGCGTTTGTGGACTACGAGAAGGCCGTCGAATTCGGTTGAAACCTGGGCTGTACTACAATCTCTCCAGCGGTGCCAAGTAGACTACCACTATTATCGAAGTACTGAAGTGTTTGTACGACAACGCCACTATGTGAGTTCGACTCCAGGACAAGAACTCGATACCTATTCCGTTGTAGGTTGTGGCCGCGAGTCAGGCAGGAAGATGCTATTTCTCCCAAACTGTTCTCCGCTGCACTGGAGGATGTTTTCAAGACTTTGGACTGGAGAAGCCTAGGCATCAACATAAACGGCGAACATCAATCACCTTCGGTTTGCTGACGATATAGTAGTCTTGGCTGAGACCATACAGGATTTAAGTACCATGTTCAATGACCTCGGTAAAACCTCCGAGAGAGTTGGTCTTAAGCTGAATATGTACAAGACGAAGATCATGTCAAATGCCCATGTAGCACCAACTGTCGTTACAATCGGACACTTTATACTCGAAGTTGAAGTTGATTATGGTATACTAGCGACCCGCCCCGGCTTCGCACGGGTGCAATGCTGATACTAATTATACTACAGAATGTCTCTATATAGTACAACCCGGCTGATACCGCCGCAACCGCTATATTCCTGCATTTTAAATCAGTAATATCTTCGAAAATATTCATTTAAATTACATGCTGTAAAGGGCCATATTGATCTATATTAAATGCAAAATGTATTTAAGGTATTTTATTGGAGACCACCGGGGGATGGGCAGCAGCATCCCTGGAGTGCGGTGGAGATACTGCGATCGCCAACCCGCATGCCAAGCGTGGCGATTATGGCAAATACCCCCCGTGAATTTGGGGGAGGCCTATGTCCAGCAGTGGACGTCCTTTGGCTGATATGGTGTGGTGGTGGATTGGAGACCAACTGTCGTTACAATCGGACACTTTATACTCGAAGTTGAAGTTGATTATGGTATACTAGCGACCCGCCCCGGCTTCGCACGGGTGCAATGCTGATACTAATTATACTACAGAATGTCTCTAATTGCATGATGTAAACTCGGCGGCACCGCCCGAGGTTTTGACGGTTCAATGTGTGTGTGTGGACTTGGTGGGAGAAAACTGGAGACATTGGTTTTCGATAAAAGGAAGCACTAGGGCACTTATCCCTTTTTTATGTTCTGAGATTGGAGAAGGATTAATGCTGTATTACTTAAAATCGCTTCGTAAATAAGCCATTATTTTTCGTAATAAAAAAAACCTACAAAATGGTTATTTTGGGTTATCCCTAAGAGATAGAATCGAGTGTCTCAAGACGATAGTCTTTGACTAATGTGTGTGTGTTGCCAGTGATGACATATGGCACTGAAACGTCGTCGCCTCATAAGAAGGCTCAAAATCACCCAATGTCAAGAGCAATGGAGAGGGCTACGCTGGGAGTATATCTGCGCGATCGTATCAGAAATGAGGCCATCTGCAGAAAAACCAAAGTAACCGATATAGCCCTCCGAATCGCTTAACTTAAGTGGCAGTGGGCGGGGCACATTGCACGTAAAACCGATGGCCATTGGGGCGGAAAGGTTCTCGAGTGGCGACCACGTACAGGGAGGCGCAGCGTAGATAGGCCCCCACAAGTGAACTGATGACCGGGTAAAGGTCGCGAGAGTCCGCTTGATGCGGGTGGCGCAGGATCGGTCATTGTGGCACTCTTTAGGGGAGGCCTATGTCCACCAGTGGACGTCCATCAGCTGATATGATGATGATGATGATGATGACACGCACACGACAAATAAATATAACACCCTGTATAAATATAACCCAAATAGATAAAATTGCATGACCTATTAAACAAATCGAGTAGAGAGGTATAAGACATATTTCTTAGGTTCTTAGGTTTCATAGATTAAATAACGAATTTCAGGGTTGTACTATGAATCCTTTTTTTTTATTTCTTTATAATGGATCCTATCGTAAGTTTGACTTTAAATTATTTATTTACTACCGATTTATTAAAAAATGATATCAATTACATACTAAAGTTTAATCATAATTAATGCATTTCTTAAGTCAAAATACAGTTATATTTCTATACTGTGACCAGTATGAAGCTAGCGGGGTCATCCGAGTTCACAGTCGCTTCGTGCGCGCGGGCTTGTTCACGCCCCGCCAGGACAGCGCTAAATACCCCTTAGGTCGCATGGTCCGATTGACTAGTCCGATCAATCGGAATACGAATATTTTTTTTTCCTGTTGGCTCGATTGATCGGACTATAAAGCCTACTCTCGCAGGACTAGAGGGCCTTCTCATTTTCACGTTTATGTTTTTGATGGTTACTTATTTTCCCATACAACTGTTGGTTTGATAAGTGGCACGTGACATCATATTGTAGGAGCGTTTTCGGAGGCCACTAGCATCGAGCTAGGTTTGTCCTTTGTTTGTTGACCAACTACAATAATGACATTTGATTGTCATCATAAACTGGTTCAAATGGCACCATGAAAAAACAAGTTAACGTATTTCAATAAAAAAAATCTCTATTCATTCTATGTTCTTGGTCTAATTTTTGTTTTGATAACTACACGCGCCGCACGAGCATGGCGAACGAGTGTATCTAGCGGGTGGCGCGTTGGCGCGGGTGATGGGCGGAGCAAGCGTGGGAATTATTTTAGGTTGCCTCGTCTTAAAGACTAAAAACTAAAAACTAACTTAAAACTAAGGAAAGAATAAGGGAGCCACAAGGCGTGCGACGGCCGACGCACCGAAGGTGCGGCGGCCATCGCCCGCCGAGAGGCGAACCCAGTGGCCACGCCCCCGCCGCCCCGAACCGCGACTAGAAACCTGAGGAGAGCGTCGGGTAACGCGGGCGCCAAGGGGTGACCACGTGCCAGAGTGACTCGGGACCGAAGGGGGCATGAAAGTGACCACAGGAGTAAGGCGGCCGTAAACCCTAGGGACCCAAGTCGGAAAGAAAGCGTCAGCCACAAAGCGGGAAAAGGGTGACCACGCAACAAGTAAAAACAAGTACAAAAATACATAAAAGAAGTATAGAAAAACATAACCAGTATAGAAAATACAAGTGATAACTATAGACAAGAAGATAACATAAATAGAGGAAGCGTAGGCATAAACAAGGAAAACATACAGGGCACCTAACTCTAACCAAAATTAACATTTTATAAATTACTAGCTGTTGCACGCGACTTCGTCCGCGTCTCCTATTGGTCGCAGCGTGATGTTATATAGCCTACAGCCTTCCTCGATAAATGGGCTATCTAACACAAAAACAATTTTTCAATTCGAACCAGTAGTTCCTGAGATTAGCGCGTTCAAACAAACAAACAAACTCTTCAGCTTTATAATATTACTAGCATTTGCCCGCGGCTTCGCCCGCGTACTAAGCGAAATTTTTAACCGTCTACAAAAAACAGGTTCGTATGTTTGTCCACGATTATCTCGCGTTTGGCTAAACCGATTTAGATGCGGTCTCCAGAAAAGTAGTTGTTACATTCTGGGGGTTTCGGTATACGAAGTTTGGTGATTGTGATTCATTAACAGCTGAACAGATGAAAAGTCAGTATACATACTGAGAACCGGCAAACTGTTGAATTTCATTTGATTTTGGCAAAAATAAGGATCGAAAATTATTATTATACATTTCCGACAAGCCGAAGGAGAAAGGGCCGATGAAATAAAAGCATGTCTTAAATGGCCCTAAGTAAAAGTATATGTGTACTACAGTAACACCAATAGGTCTGATAACGACCAAGCAGCGCGCAGCGGTCATAAACTCTGGTCCTTTGAAGTATAGAAATACAGCTAATTCAATATCACGTGTAACATTTATTTTTCCTAAAATTAAATTTATTAGGTAGGGTTTGCCAGTTCCCATTGGAGCATCCAAAAAGAAAATTTGACCTCACTTCCATTCGCACTCCTTACTGTCAGTCCTTCTGTTACAACCAAGTTGTTTTTACTGGACCGATTGAATTGCAATTTGGCACAAACTATCAAGAATTTAGAGCGCTCGTGGCCCAGCGGCACCCGCCTACCGCGTGCGGTGTGCGAGGTTAAGCAATGTGGGCGCAGGTCAGTTCTTGGATAAGTTACCGCTTTGAGTGGTTACTAACTGACTCTCGTGCTTTGGAAGGCACGCTAAGCCGTTGATCCCGGCGGCAATTGTTAAGCCAAGTTAGAGGCCTTCGAGCGGCTTGCGAACTTCTAACAGGCAAGTTGCCCACTCCCTTGACAAAGGGGGGTCGAAGTTGCACCACATCCGTAGGGAGTACCCACCGTTACCCTACACGTGACCCCTGGGTGGTGCTAAAAGTGCAATAAAAACTGGCAACCGTACTTGTCTTCTTGAAAATCTCACGGTTCGTAAATAAATGCCATACGATTAAAAAAAATCTAAAGGTTGATTTAAATGGAAAAAATGTCTAAACCTCTATGTCGTTTTTAAAAGCAAATCCATAGATACCCCACACGCCTATATAGCTATTAAACTTTTTTGCATACAGGCATGCATGGAGTGGCAAATTTATCTCAGATTCGTATTAAGAGACCTCTCGGACGCTCAGATATCGATTTTGAACGAAATCGGGACGAAAAATAAGAAAATCAATATGGCCGCCACTTTCACAAATTTTACCTCGGATTCGTATTAAGAGACCTCTCGGGCACTTAGATATCGATTTTGAACGAAATCGGGACGAAAATGAAGAAAATCAATATGGCCCCCCCTTTTTTTTTAAATTTTACCTCAAATTCGTATTAGGGGACCTTTCGGACGCGCAGATATCGATTTTGAACGAAATCGGGTTGGAAATGAAGAAAATCAATGTGGCTGCCACTTTTTCCAAATTTTACCTAGGATTCGTATTACGAGACCTCTCGGACGCTCAGATATCGATTTTGAACGAAATCGAGACGAAAAAAAAGAAAATCAATATGACTGCGACTTTTTCCAAATTTTACCTCGGAGTCGTATTAAGGGACCTCTTGCTTGCTCAGATATCGATTTTGAACGAAATCGGGACGGAAATGAAGAAATTCAATATGGCCGTTACTTTATTCAAAGTTTAGGTACCTTGGATTCCTATTAAGAGTCCTCTCGGACGCTCAAATATCGATTTATGTCGAAATCGTATCAGACGGCACTGATTAATAAAACCACTTACAATACATTGAATCAAAAAAGGTCGTATCTTCATAGGGAACTCACGGCACTTCATACACCTTTAGACCTTATAAGGAACGTACATGCCAAATTTGGTATCTCTCGAACCAGCAGTTTGGGCTGTGCGTTGATATGTCACTCACTCAGTCAGTCAGTTTCTTCTTGCAATTTGGCACCTTCTTTTAAGTTTTCATGCCCGCAATATTATATTTCTAAATCAATGCCATTTTCGAAATTAACGACCCAAAAAACCATAAAAACGACACCCATATTAATATTCCAATCCCCTTGCACCCCAACAGGGGGGATGGTATTTCACGTCCTCCACGTGGGATTTTAAAATCATTGTTGTTTTCATAATCAGTAACCCGATAAACCATAGAAACAATACCCATATCGATTTTCAGAATTTGTCACCACATTTCTCCCTTTTAGGGGTTGATTTCTCAAAAAACCTGAAACACATGTTTTCTCATTTATCGTTAGAAATACTCCTGTGAAGTTTCGAATAAAATAGTCCAACTAATCTTAATTCCCCACACACACTTCAAAACCCCATTTTACCCCCTTAGAGGTTGAATTTTGAAAAATCCTTTCTTAATGCACCTCTAGACCTTATATGGAACCTACATACTAAATTTAGAATCTCTAGAACCGGCAGTTTGGGCTGTGCGATGATATGTCACTCGCTCAGTCAGTCAGTTATATCTTGCAATTTGGCACAAACTTTCAAAATTTTTGATGTCCACAACATTAAATTTCAAAATCGATGCCATTTTCGTAATGAACGTCCCAAAAAACCATAAAAACGACACCCATATTAATATTTAGATATTTCATCCCCCTCGCACCCCAACAGGGGGGATGTTATTTCACGTCCTCCACGTGAGATTTTAAAATCATTGTTGTTTTCGTTATCAGCGACCCGGTATATCATAAAAACAATACCCATGTCGATTTTCAATATTTGTCACGACGTTTCCCCCTTTTACGGGTAGATTTCTCAAAAAAACTTAAACACGTGTTTATTTATTTATCGTTAGAAATACTCCTGTGAAGTTTCGAATAAAATAGTCCAACTAATCTTGATTCCCCACACACACTTCAAACCCCCATTTTACCCCCTTAGAGGTTGAATTTTCAAAAATCCTTTCTTAATGCACCTCTAGACCTTATATGGAACCTACATACTAAATTTAGAATCTCTAGAACCGGCAGTTTGGGCTGTGCGATGATATGTCACTCGCTCAGTCAGTCAGTTATATCTTGCAATTTGGCACAAACTTTCAAAAGTTTTCATGTCCACAACATTAAATTTCAAAATCGATGCCATTTTCGTAATGAACGTCCCAAAAAACCATAAAAACGACGCCCATATTAATATTTAGACATTTCATCCCCCTCGCACCCGAACAGAGGGGATGGTATTTCACGTCCTCCACGTTAAATTTTAAAATCATTGTTGTTTTCGTTATCAGCGACCCAATAAACTATAAAAACAACACCCATGTCAATTTTCAGAATTTGTCACCACATTTCCCCCTTTTAGGGGTAGATTTTTCAAAAAATCTCTAACACGTGTTTATTTATTTATCGTTAGAAATACTCCTGTGAAGTTTCGAATAAAATAGTCCAACTAATCTTGTTTCCCCATACAAACTTCGGACCCCCATTTCACCCCCTTAGGGGTTGAATTTTGAAAAATCCTTTCTTAGTGCACCCCTAGACCTTATAAGGAACCTACGTGCCAAATTTGGAATCTCTAGGTCCAGCGGTTTGGGCTGTGCGTTGATATGTCAGTCAGTCAGTCAGTCAGTCAGTCAGTCAGTCAGTCAGTCAGTCAGTTTCTTCTTTTATATATTTAGATATAGATATCACGCAAACGAATAGCGTAATCTATACTATTATAAAGCTGAAGAGTTTGTTTGTTTGTTTGAACGCGCTAATCTTAGGAACTACTGGTTAGAATTGTAAATTATTTTTCTGTTGGATAGTCCATTTATTGAGGAAGGCTTTAGGCTATATAACATCACCCTGCGACCAATAGGAGCGAAGACGCGGACGAAGTCGCGGGCAACAGCTAGTCATTTAATAAATCTCATATTTTTTTAACGAACCATCTAACGTTACCAAACACGGTAGGTTTTGCAAGAAAAAAAATGCATCCCCATTTGACGTGTAGGGGAAGTACCTTCAAACTACATAATATTGGGGGACAATCATCAAAATACATAATATCGTGTTACATATGGAAGAGCTCATTGTGTGCATCTCAAATAATTTTTTTTGTCATTTTAATATAATTATTTAGAAATTATTTAAGAAAAGAGCCAAAAAATTACCATTCCCCCTTCATCTCTCAAAAAAAATGCATTTCAAATCATCAACCAACAGGTTTTGTCGGACATACAAATCAACACAGCACATACAACAGGACAGGTCATCTTCTTAAGTTTCTCAGGTATAGGTACCTACTCTTTGTCCGTGTTTCAAATGCTACGGCCACAACACAATAATGGACAACTATCTAAATAGGACAACTATTATGTAGCTAATCAAGTAAAATAAATTGAATAACACGTGTTTCATTTTGAATAAAATTACAGTTAGGTACTTAATAAGTAAATCGGCGGAAATGTACCTAACAAAGTAACCAGGTGGTTCGTATCGTATTCTTTTGTATTGTTGTTGTACATTGTAACTTACAACTTGATAATTTTAAACACTAAGGTTATACTAAATAAGTACTTATTATGACATATACCAAACTAAAAGAAAAACTTACCGTTCACAATTTGTAGGTAATTGAAAAAAAGATACACCAACGTTCCTTCGGGTATTTAAACAACCATATACAGAACATGTGGTGCCGGTTATAGGTTTCATCGTGTTTTTTTTATAACACACAAAAAAATACGTTAGCGCGGTTCGTCACGATCAAGTCGGCGGCGCGCGGCAGCGGAGCACGGAAACGTACACGCTCGGAGCAGACGGCGACGGCCCGCGACTGATAGCTAGTTTCGGGGATTTCGAGCGTTAGGTTATTAACGCGGCGGGCTCCACCCATTGCAAGCCCCTTGCTACTAGAAGCAAGGAGCATAGTGGGTCGACTTGGAACCATGTCGCCTTCACCCGCCATACATACAGTATGGCAGCCCGAACAAGACGTTACAGCGACAAGGTTCCAAGTGAAAGACCACGCCCCGGACACGCCCCTAGGAGGGGCACGCCGGTGCGCGCGAAAACATAATTGTCAATGTTTACATTCTTATCAGCGCCATACGTAAGGCGCCGATAAGAATGTAAGCAAATGGGAATATACAAACTAGGTGAGAATAAAGTACTGGAATGGTGAGGCGCACGTATTTACACAGGGAAAATGAAAGATATGGGTGAAAATATGTACAAATGTGTACATAATAAATTGATTTAATAGATTAAATGGGCTAGGCCGGCGGACGGGTGAAATGGTAGATGTTATTAGAGTTGAAATGACGTGTCAGGCTCGGTCTGTAACGAATGGCCGGTGATGGCGGACCAGCAGTGCTAGCGGTGTTGGGAGGACGGGCGACGACGCCAGGACTCCCGGGGGCGTCCCGGGCGAAGGTCGAGTCAAACTCGTTGACCAGGTCCTCGTCCAGGTTCAGGTCGCCGAACGAGAGACCCGAGAGCGGGTTGGCGCGCGGCGCCCCCCCTCCTCCGTGCCTCGCGCGGCGCTCGCGGGCGCGGAACTCGATGTCATAGTCCCTTTCCGCGGCCTGCTCCCTAGTGATGGCGTCGTCGGGGTAATCGAGAACGTGCCGCGGCCGTCTGCGGCTGACGAAGGTCGTGGGCACCGGGACATAATCAGACGCGTTTTTAATTAGAGGGTTACTGTGCTTCACCGCTTTGTCGAAGTACTTGGTGGCAGCACATTTCATGTGCTGCTGTACTGAGGGCATGAACAGGTCGGAGTGGAGGCGGATGTTCCTGACATAAAAAGGTGCGTTCACCGCCCTGCGCAGAAATCTGTTCTGTAGCGTCTGTAGTTTCTTTAGGTGTGACGCGGCGCAGTGGGCAAACGCTACGGAGGCGTATGTAAACACGGGCCGGATGCAGGTTTTGAAAATGGTTAGCTTATTCCTAAGTGACAGCTTGCTGCCAGAGCCGAGGAGGTGGAAAAGGCGGGCCAGGTAAAACGCTGCCCTGTCCCTGACTGTTTTGACGTGCTGCGCGAAGCACAGCCGCTTGTCCAGGATCACTCCGAGGTACCTGACACTGTCAACCCACGGGATGACCCTCCCAAACAAGGACAAACGGCCGTGCCTCGCCAGCACAGGCTGATAGTTTGGACGCCTGGAGAAGAGTACGGCCGCGGACTTATCCGGGTTTATCTCGATCCTCCACTTGCGACACCACACCCCCAGGGTGTCGATCGCAAGTTGGAGGAGAGACCGTACCTTCCCAGGAACCGGAGATGAGGTGAATATCGCCGTGTCGTCCGCAAAAAGCGCATAGTGGACACGGGCGATCTTCGGCATATCATTAACGTAGAGAGCGAAGAGGAATGGGGATAGGACTGCCCCCTGCGGCACGCCCGCCCGGATTGGATGGCAGGTGGAGAGGGTACCCTCCACCCGGTAACGGAAGGCGCGGTCGGACAAGAAGTCCACGATCAGGTGGACCAATCTCTCCGGCATGTTAATGGACAGCAGTTTGAAAATCAGCCCACGGTGCCATACCTTGTCGAACGCTTTGGCAACGTCAACAAAGATGGCTCCAGTGGCGACTGATTTCCGAAAAGCTGTAAACCAGTATAAGATGTGTTCCACCAGACGGTGGACCTGATGTACGCAGGAGTGTTCAGGCCTAAACCCAAACTGGTCGTTAATGATGATGCTGTTGGAGGTAAGAAAGTCCAACAGCCTGGCCTGAATTACCCGCTCGAACAGCTTGCTCAGGGAGCTGAGCAGGCTAATGGGCCTGTAGTTGGAGGGCACATTTCTCGGCTTGCCCGGTTTAGGCAGCCCGATAACGTGGGCCACCTTCCAGGCAGCCGGGAAATGAGAGTTGGACAGGGCAGCGTTGAAAATGTCCACTAAGAAGTGGATTAGCGGGTCAGGAAGGGCTTTCAGGACGCGGTTTGGCAGACCATCCGCGCCGGGAGTCTTCCTAACTGCCAGCCGTCTGATCAGACCCTGGACCTCCGCGAACGTTGTCTCCCTAAGAGGCTGACCAGTTGGAGGAATGGCGAGGCGACGTTCCACTTCCTCCACAACGTGGAGGGCGTGCTCCTCATCGTGGGGCTCAGTGCTCGGCGAACACTGGCTTTCCAGGCTGTCCGCCAAGCACTCAGCCTTCTCCTCGTCGGTGAAAGCCGGGGGGACGTTTGGTGGGGCACCGGGGACGACAAGTGAGGGCATCTGTGCTACGCCGTCCACCTTGAAATTCCTCACCAGGGACCAGAAGGCCAGGTGAGAGGGAGCGATCTCCCCCAGCAGCTCACCCCACCTGTTGTTCCGGAACTCGCGCATGCTCTTCCTGAGTGTTTTGTGCAGTCTATTGAGGTGGGCCTTGTTCTCCGGAGAGGGAAAAGTGTCGTACTCACGAGTGGCGGCGTTTTTGAGACGTTTGATCTCCATAATGTACTCAGGGAGCTTCCAGCGCCCAGAATCAACTGGAACCGCCCTGGTATTGGAGAAAATAATGTCGCGCAGACCACTCGTGAGATACTCCACGGCAGAATCGGTTTCTTCCCTAGAAGCGACTCTGGACGGGATGTTTTGGACCAAGGTGGAGTCCTCCCTCGCCAACTCGTTGCTAACACCAAGCCAGTTGATGACCGACCTGGTGCCAGCAGGGTCCGACAAGGAAGGGCCCAACTTCAGTACAACGGGCCTGTGGTCCGAAGACATGACGTGGACCACCTCAATAGACCGCACAGACAGGGAAATAGTTTTTAAAATAAAAATATCCAAAATGTCTGGGGCGAATTCTGCGAAGAAGGGAAAGTGAGTCGGCTCGAAAGGTGCCAGCACGTCGATCCGCAGGGAGTCATCGTCCCGCGTGTCTTTCATAAAGTGCAAAAGTGCCCTGCCGTTCGGTTTCGATGTCCTGCAATTCCATTGAGGATGCTTAGCGTTAAAGTCGCCTGCCAGAATGACAGACTCATCCAACGCCAAGACAACCTCAAGGTCGTATCGCAGGAGCACCTTATCCGGCGGCAGGTACACGCAGACAATGGTAACGGGACGATGACCCAACATCTCGAGCCGACACACCGACACCTCCAAGTTGGTCAGCTGCGGCGGCGGATCTAGGGGAGACAGGTGCAGGGATTTTTTATAGTAAATCAGGGTCCCTCCACCCCTCATGGCCATAGGTCTGTCGTTCCGGATTATATTGTAATTTGCAATGCGAGGGTCGCGACCCCCAGGCTTAAGGAAGGTCTCTTGAACCAGAAGGACGTCCAACTGGGCGTCCCTAAGGAGACAAAAGACCTCCTCCTTCTTCTCTCTTAAGCTGTTGGCATTAAAACTGCCAACAGATAAGGAGCGAGGTTTAACCCTGGAGGCGCACTCCATTACGGGAACGACAGCGATTTGAGGGCCCTGAAGAGATTGTCATGTCGGAACATGACCCGTATGCGTTCAATGTCCGAGCTGGCAGCCCGAATCTCCGCCGCCGCAACGGACACCTTGTCCAAATCGATGCGGTTCGCTAACCCCAACAAGAAGTTGAGGTCAGCGACCGCACCACCGTCCGACTGCACGGACGCCTGCGACAGGTCGCAAGTCGGCTGTGACACCGACCGACCCGCCACAGGCGCCGGCGCAACCACACGGCTGAATATCCTGGATCCGGGGGGTTTGGCTCCGACCACGGGCGGCGGGGGACCCGAAGCCTGCGACGGCTTGCCGCGCAGGCCCGGAAACTCCCCGTCCCGGTTCCACCCCTCCGGCAGGCGGTCCCTCTGGGACTGCGACAGCCGAGAGGGCTGGGACTTGCCGTGGAAGGTGCGAGCGATTTTGGGCGCCTCGGGGCAGCCCCTGTAGCTGGCCGTATGCGGCCCGCCGCAGTTGTGGCATTTCGCCGGCAGAGCAGCGTCCTTCGGCCGGGGACACGCTCTGGTTTCATGGTCCCCGGCGCACTTGACGCACGCCGGGTCCATGTGGCAGTTACGGGAGCTGTGGCCGAACAACTGGCAGTTGAAGCACTGCGGAACATGGCCGTTGTTCCGCGGCTTCTCAAAGGCGACCCCGGAGAGCCCACACACGTGGGACTCGTTGAAAATCTCCTTGGATTTGGCTGATTTACTGAGCACCACGAGCGCACAGGCGAATGGCACCTTGTCGCGCCCGCGGTGCATGCGGTGGACACTGAGGACAGGATACCCCCGAGCCGTCAGGTCCTCCTTGACGAAGTCAATCTCGACGCAAACGTCGAGGCCTTTAATAACGACACGGAGGTTCCTGTCGGTAATAGCCGCGGCCAATCAGCTTCTCCCACGCCCTATACTCCTCACGGGAGCTCGTCTGAAGGACGAGCCCCTTCTTGGCCATGCGGGCCTTCCTAAAGTTGAGCCGGATGCGGGTGGCCTCCGCAGAGAGCCTGCCCCACCTGCTCTTGTCTTTGACGACAATGACAGGCGGGGCACGCTCGCGCTTCGGCTGCTCCGCTGGGGTGGAGGCGGCAGAGTCATGCACCTCCATGACTTCACCAACATCCAGGGCCTCCTGCGGGGGAGGAGTAGCGGCAGAGCCGGCGATGGTGACGGGAGCAGCGGCCTCCGCAGGCTCCGCGTCACTGTCCGTGTCGCACGGCTTCGCGCGCTTGGGGATATCCACTACTGTTGCGGTGGACGAGGAATCGCCATCCGAGCATGACAAGGAGTCGCTAACCACAGACGGGACAGGGGGTGAACGAACCTCCTCACGCCTGCGTTTCACTAATTTCTTGCCGGGTTTTTTGTGCCTTCCGGCGCCCACTTCCAGGCCATCAGCGACACTGGAGCGCACCGACCGCTCCTGAGACGCCTCCACCATAACGGGCTCGTCAAGGCTGCCCTCTGCATCCTCAGGGAGGGCGCTGAACCTGTTCCCGGAGAGGTCAAGTCTGACCGGGTCAGGCACATGGGCTGGCGAGGCTGGCGGGCTCGCGAACACAATAGGCTTCGCAGTGTCCGACTCCTGTTCGGCCGCCACCGACGACACGTCAGAGACCGAGCCCGACGTGAAGTATCTGTCACGAGTGACGTAGAGGGCAAAGACGGTTTTGCGAAGATCCTTATCCTCGCAAAACCGCCTTTCGAAGACCCTAAAACTTTCTGTACCCTCCTCCTCCATATCGGAGAAAAGAAGGGGACAAAACTTAAAATAATAAAATTACATACTTACATGAAAAAATAAAAAAATACATATAAGACACACACACTGAAAACACTTAAAGTCGCTAGAAACCAGACTGCCCGCAACGAACACCGCACCCTCTTTAGCCCGCATACATCACAACTGCGCGCGCAGCGAAATCCGCACCGGCAAACAAAACACCAGACCGCACCGCGCAACTAGCACCGCCAATGTGACAGGTTCAATAACGCTCATAGCAGAATATATACGTCATACGATATACCATACCATACGTGATAATTATCTTTACGTGTTGCATCAACAAGTGACTAATTACGTTTAAAGATTACTTGCTACTATCTCACCCGCGCGCACTAAATGTTAAATATATCTGTCATTTTTAAAGGTATTAATAAACATTTCTTTTTATGTTAGTCCCTTTGTTATTGTGTAATAATATTTTTTTTTAACTACTTTAGAAAGGATAAACTTTTGAAATCTCATCATGTCACTATCTCTAAGTACTTATAAAATTACCTCTCCTAATGCTAGTCGTTAATGTATGGACCTAGAACATTTAAATATTAGTTGAATACAGTTTGAATTTATTATAAACAACTAAACTAAGGTCTAAACTGATTAACAAAACAAATATAAAATTCATTAAAAATAAAATAAAATGCATTTGTCCATAGTTTGTTAGTAACAAAGTACTTAAATAATTATATTAGTACCTAAACCTAAGTGAAGCGAGGACCAGTGCCTGACTAAGCCACTGTCCCACCTCCCAGCTACTGCGCTCAGGAGGCTGTGGCGGCTGTCGCGGACTCTGCGGAGCGTCGCGGCGCAGCGCCTGCGCAGCGTCGCATGAAAACCGTCGACGTGCGCGTCCGCGAACATGCCAGACGCGCTGCAGAATCGCGGCAGCCGCAACAGCACCCTGAACGCGTCATTATATTGAACCCGCAATGTATTTAGCGAGCGCTGCGTGTATCTTGACCATAAGCTGCAGGTATACAGTGATGTACAGTACGCACGGAATAGCGTAATTTTAACTTGCCCTGTACACCGACTGAACCTGCGAGCTATCATGTTGGCTCTGATCGCCAGAGCCCTTCGCTCTCTCTCGATATCCGCATCGTCGCGCAAGTCGTCGGTTACCACGTGCCCAAGGTATTTAAACGAGTTAACCCTCTTAAGCTGCTCGCCATTCAAGCAAATGGGTGGGACATGAGATGGGCACTTGGTTCCCGCCTTGACAACCATGTATTCGCTTTTCGACACATTATATTTTAGATTATGTTTTAAAGCATATGACTCACACTTATTAATAAGGGTTCTCAGTCCTCCCACCGATGGGCTCAACAGCACCATATCATCTGCATAGCTTATGTTGTTGAATGCTACCCTGTTCACGTGGCATCCGACATGTGTGCTGCTGAGCCCCTCGATAAGCTCGTTAATATACAGATTAAATAATTTTGGCGAGCTTAGTCCGCCTTGCCTGACGCCACATTCTAATCCATATTCATCTGACAAAACGTTTCCCCATCGGACACTATTTCTCTGGCTGGCGTACCAGTATCTAAATATGCGTGTTAGCTCTCCAGGAAAATTTGTCTCGTCAAGCTTTTTCCAAAGTAAATCGTAATTTACAAGGTCAAAAGCCCTGGAGAGATCTAGAAAACACGCATAAATAGGTGTTTTACGCCGAGTATAGTACTCAACTGTATTTTTTAGACAAATGATCGCACTCTCCGTCGACAGGCCTGCTCGGAAGCCGAACTGTGCGTCGTGTAGATGCAAGCATTTGTCCAATTGTACGTTAAGTAGGCTGTCAAGTACTCTGGCTATGATTGTTGCCAGAGAAATAGGTCTGTAATTTGTCATATCAGATATATCGCCAGTTTTGTTTTTAACAATAGGTACCACTATCGTTTTCGTCATGTGCGTAGGTAAATATGAGTGTCCGATGCACAGGTTAAAAAACATTGCTAGGATTCTAGGTAAGTGAGGGCCAGCAAATTGCAAGTGCTCGACGCTTAGGCAGTCATGACCGGGAGACTTTCCCCTTTTCATATCCCGCAACGTTTTAGCTATATCTTTTGCACTATAACGTATCTGCAAGTCACTCCCAACCTCCTCGTCAGGCACCCGCAACCCTTCTGACCCTACAGGAGACGAATTATTATTAAAATGGTTCCTAAACATGTCAGCGATACCCTTGGCGTCTGAAACGCCGTTGACACTAACTGAGAGTCCGGGCTTCACTTCCATTTTCTTCGTCAGTTTCCAAAAGTTACGAAAGTCACACTTTTTATGATGGGCCGCCAACATGTCCATCTTAATTTGGTCTTGGTGATTTTGGACCCAACATAGCCTTGATTTAAAAAAAATTCGACTAACACGCATCGAAGTAAAAACATGACCCGTACTTGGTTTACCACATAAGATCCAGTTTTGAAAGTGAAGTCTGGCCTCCCTGTGGGCCTCACTGACATGCTTATTCCATCCTATGATTTTACTCTTTCCAGTACCACCTGCAATGTCTTTACTGTACACAGACGCCTCACTCAATGCATTAATAATATTTAGATACATATCATCAAGAATATTAAGGTGAAGTGAATGGTTTGTACAAATTACAACATTAAATTAAAACAGCCTAAAATAGCCCACCCTGATTCGTACCTGGTGTAAAGGTACCCATAATGCCCGCCGCATTCCCTCGCTGTACTGCTATTGAGACCTGTTGCACCAGATACGACCCACAGCGGGGATCGTTGCCCCTTTCCCGCAACCGTCGACCTAACTCTTTAAACAGGCGGCGGGCCTCTGAGCCCCATGGTCCTCCCGTCTCCACTGCCACTGGCACAAAGTCGTATCTTGATTCCAGGGCAGAGTATTTTGTGTGCTTTAGCTTGGCGGCTGACTCTGCCGCCAAGCCTGCACCTTGTGTTGTTTGCCTCAAGTGGGACGCAGCAAAGGTGCTAACGCACGTGGCGTCCCACAAAAAGCAGCGTCCCCTCCGCCATGGAATCAACGTGAGCCCGTCCGGTCTCTTACCGTCAGACCGACTCAACCCAGGTGGCTCCAATACGCATGGCACGTTTGCCGACACCAAGGCCCGCCGTATGATCTCGTTTATAGATTGGTGCCTCGGGAACCGCCCGGCGCACCTCTGGCAGCTCAAACCATGGTGCCCATTTTGCGCAACTATGATCCCGCAACTGCAGCGATGGGACTCACACACCTTAGTACCCAACCGGAGAGCCACTGCTATTCTAACCGTGTCGTTGTCCAGCAAAGTACCCAGTTGAGGTGATGGTAGTGCATGTAGCCAAGCCCCTAATTCTGGCTGTGCAAGGGCCTTAAGGCGCGCCACATCAACTCCCGAGGCACCAGACAACAAAGAGTCATACACCCGCTTGCAGCAAATATTATCCCACTGTTTTTGGACCCCAGGATTTTCGGGCCGCTCATTATCGGGGACAGTGGCCGACCATCTCACCAACGCCTCAGAAACGAATGGAACCTGGAAACTGTCACCATTTATAGATAAAATGCGAGTGACGAGATCCAAGGCCCCATAAGAAGACGCAAGAAAGGCGGTCGGTCCCAACTCCTCAATGCGACGAATACCCAAACCTCCGTAACGAACTGGAAGACTGGCCTGCACCCATTGTATTTCGCTTAAGTCTACATTTAAAACAGTTTGCAAAGTAAACTTTAGCTCTCGATCTATATCCCTTACTTCGTTGACAAAAAGCCATGACGGCGACGTTCTGAGTATATAGGTCATTCGAGGTGTGGCAAAGCAATTACGCAACAAAGTCAAGGAAACATGGGATGATAGTATAAGAAGGCCGGAGGTCCATTAAAATGAAAAACAGCTTCAACTTCAATCACTATATATTTTGTAATTATTCACTTTCCAGAATCACAAATATCACGATAAATCACAGTACACAAGGTGCTATTAGCTTGCTTCTCAGAGATCAGAATGCCCCCAAAATGGCGCGCCTCTGGCTTTTATACCCTACTACCGAATACTACCGTACTTATCAGTAACACTTCTTACTTAACTGAGTCTTATTAAATAATTATAACTACTGATGCAATTATATCCTATGATTATTTTATATTTATAACTGTATTACACATCAACACCTAAAGCAAAGACCGAATATTAATTCTGAGTGTCCACCGGAAGTTACCCGTGGACATGTTAATATACCCAATTCTAATGGAATCTAACATTCGGCCTTTCCTGACTTAAGTTTGTCCTCGAACTTACAAAATAAGTTATGAACGATTACTAAATACAATGATGTGATAATGATGTCTGAACAGACATTTATTTTAAACAAATATAGTTCTGTTCAACATTAACATCTTATATTGTTTTACACAACATAACCTCAAAGATGGTTTTAATGCGTCATGAAATGAGTCTGCCAATCTTATATCTAAATCATATCAGGACAAAATATCAATTTAAAACTGGATTCCTACAGGTTTAGAAAATGCCAAGTCTTAGATGGATCTCTCAACATCTTATTACTCCCGATCTTTCAAGGTAGATGGATCTATCAACATCTCAATTGTTCCTCTAAATACTAGTAGATGGATCTCTCAACATCTGCCACCAATTTAGACGGATCTCTCAACGTCATCTAAACTCTTTCTAGACGGCTCTTTCAACGTCTTAAAATTTACATGGATCTTTCAACATCATGCACACTCCAAATGGAACAACCCGATAAAATCATTAATTAAGTACGCGCTTAATGTGTAATTTTAAGAACAAATCATCATAGTTTACAATAGGTTTCAATTATCGTCCTGGCTACTAGTTTCGCTACTAGATTTATCTTCCTCATAAGTAGTGATCCAAGGCTTTATACGATCTGCTGCCCAGGTATTACAGTAATTCTTTTGAGTGATGGTACTTCCTTCAATGCTAGAGACTTCGTATGTATCGTTTCCTAATATTTTAGTAATTGTGAAAGGGCCGGTAAACTTAGGGAGCAATTTTTTACTTTTACCGTCGTTATTCGGCAGAGGCTTGAGGATTTTTACTAAGTCTCCTACTTTATATATTCTAGCTTTAAGTTTAATCCTATCGTATCTAGATTTTTGTGCTGTTTGATCATTTTCTATATGACTACTGATCTTTTCCCTAATTTCTTGTAAAGAACCCGGCTGTCTCGTTTCAGAAAGTACTTCCGCAAAAATATTTTCGCCCCTATTGACTAAATAGATACCATACAAGGCTTCTGATGGTGCTTTTCCTATGCCCTTATTCAACGTGTTATTTAATCTCCACTGCAGTTTTCCTAAAACTGTATCCCAGTTCTTCTCGCCTATCTTGTCAGTGAATGCGGTTAAAGAGTCCAAGATAGTGCGATTATACCTCTCCACTTGCCCGTTGGAGCGAGGGGAGGCAACCGCATTAAGCACGTGACGTATCTTGGATTCTTTGCAATACAATTCAAATTCGTTTGAGGTAAATATCGATCCCTGATCAGAAATAAGTCTGTAAGGATATGCAAAAGTTGTAAATATTTCATCTAAGGCGCGTATAGTTGAACGTGATTTAAGGTCCCTAAGTGGTTTCAATAGGCAAAACTTTGTAAATCCATCCACCAGTACTAGTAGATAAGAATTACCTTTTGCACTTTTGACGAAGGGCCCTAAGTGATCTATGTGGAATGTGTCAAAAGGCTTGTCTACCTTGTGAATAGGATGCAACAGACCCTCTTTCGGCCCACTTGGCTCTTTAGCGTAAGCACATTCGATACAATGCCTAACGTATTTGGTAACGAAGCGTTTCATCTTCGGGAACCAAAAATCTTTACTTATTTTATTAAGAGTTTTTTCCACACCAAAATGACCGATATCATCGTGGTTCAACTTACAGAGTTGAAATCGTGCGCTTTTTGGTACAACCCATTTTGGTTGACCATCAACGAGGCGAAATAGTTTATTATTCTTAATAACAAAATTCTTCTTTGTTTCATGGTACTCTTTATCTTCTAGAATTTTCCGAATGTGTTGAATTTTAGGGTCTCTCAACTGTAACGTTAATAGCCAATCGTCTTGTGTTATTTTAAATACACAAGGTAGTGGGTCCGGTGTGACATCAAATTCACAAGGCAGAGGATTCCTGCTTAAGGCGTCTACGTGCGACATATATTGTCCGGGTCTATATTCGATGTTAAAGTCAAATTCTTGGAGCGCTATCCACCATTGAGCAATCCGGGGGACAAGGTCGCGTTTAGTAAATGTGTCTCTAACGGCAATGCAATCAGATACTAACGTAAATGTTACTCCTAGCAGATAAACACGGAAGCGTTGCAGAGATGCTATTACGGCGAGAGTTTCTAACTCATACGCATGGTAATTTTGTTCATCTACTGTTGTCTTACGGCTAAAGTAAGCAATGGGCTTTAAAGGAGTGGATTCGTTTTCTTTTTGTAATATTATACCTATATATAATATGTATGTAGATGCGTTTCATGGTTGGGATTGTATAGCCCTAAAAGTGGTCTTTGAACTAACGCGGTCTTAAGCTGGGTAAAAGCTTCCTGTTGTTCTACGCCCCAAGCCCATTCACAATCCTTACGGGTTAAATCAGTCAACGGCTTCGCAATCGTCGCAAAGTTTCTTATAAATTTGCGGAAATAACTAGCTAATCCAACGAATTGCCTAACCTCATGTACATTAGAGGGGGTTGGGAATAGTTTTACTGCATTTATTTTCGCATTTCCGGGTTTAATTCCATCCTCGCTTATCTCATACCCAAGATATTCTAGATGTTCTTGAAAGAAATTACATTTCTTGAGATTTAATGTTAGTCCAGCGTTCTGTAGCATGATAAAGGTTTCTTGTAATCTTTTATATTCTTCATCGAAATCCTTGCCAGGTATTAATATGTCATCCATATAAGCGAGGGTGGACTTAAATCGGGAATTGCCCAATATTTTATTGATTGTCCTTTGGAAGACAGAAGGTGAATTAACTAATCCAAATGGCATTTTTTTTTAATTGAAAGAGTCCGTCAGGCGTTATAAAAGCCGTCAGATGCCTACAGTCTGGACGTATAGGAATTTGGTAGTAGCCGCTAGCTAGGTCAAGACTAGTATAAAATCGGTTCCCACTAAGCATGTCGTCGATTCTGGGTAAAGGGAAATGATCCTTCACAATCTTCCTATTCAAGGCTCTAAAGTCAACACATAGTCGGTAACCCCCTGTTTTCTTCGTGACCAATATAATGGGACTAGCATAAGAGGAACTAGACTCCTCTACTATATCGTTATCCATGAGTTCTTTTACCATCTCGCGAACTCTTTCCCTTTCAATGTAACTCAAACGATAGGGTCTGTATGAAACTGGAGTACGATCACTAAGCTCTATAACCATCTCCGCCTCATCGGTGCAACCTATTTCAGCGAAGTTCTCAGCAAAACAGTGTCTATAAGTATTGATTAATGTGACAACCGCAGTTGCTTGTTCCTCAGTAAGGTTTGGATTAATATTGACTTGGCTCCGATCAAAGGCCTGAAGATCTGTGTGATTTGTGATTTTATTGCAAGTTACTGACCCTTTACATTCTGGGGAATCGAGTTGTTTAATTACTCTGGCTCTAACAAAGATTGGCCCGCTATTCAATGCTACCGGCTGGCCAGTTGGATTATAAACGGCAATTTTACATGAGCCTTCGTCTAGTCCGTAGACCCCGCCTACCACACAGTATGACACATTTGCCAATTGTCTCGTACTACTTTCAACAAGGATGTCACATGATGTTTTTTCTTCATGTGAGCATTCTACATAGTCGAACTTGTCTATGGTTACATCGGCACTAATCCTAAGGACAATTTTTTCATTATTCTCGGTAGGAAGAAATCTGATATCCGCGGGTACGTCTCTTTTCAAAATGTCTAGGCGATCACTTGTTTTGATGACTAGAACATCTGGTCTTTCAGTGAAATCCTGTCCAATTAAAAGTGGAGTAGAAAGTTGTGCTGTTTCCACTACCAACGCGTCTATTTCCGCCGTAATCTCTCCTATCTTCAAGTCAATTCTAGTCTTTCCTATTGGAGTGTACAATCCGTTACCGAATCCCCGAATTGTGGGCAAGTTTTCATTATTTAGAGCAAGAGAGTGTTTATCGACTATGTCCTGCCGAACAAGAGTACAATCGCTTCCAAAGTCCACAAATCCCTCACTTTTTATAACTCCATTTATCGTAACATTTTTAAGATACTTTGAATCGGTCTTACTACTTTGGGTTAGCATGGTTTTAACTTCTTTGTCACCTCGATTCACATTTGGCTTCTTATTTTGGTAACATTCCACCGATTTATGACCTAATCGATGGCACGTGTCACATTTATTAAGAGGCTTAGTACAATTAGAAGATACGTGCCCTTTCTCTTTACAATTGTAACAGGTGACTTCAGGTCCACTGCTGCGACATTGGATCGCGCGGTGGCCTGGTTTTTTACATTTATGACAAATAATGTCATTGGAGGCGTTTGTACTCATGCGCGGCTTGCTAAATGGCTTTAAATTGGTTTCTTTACATAAATCTTTTAAGAATTTAAGTAAGTCTTCTGGCTCTTGAAACCTACCCGACGACGCGCCTGCTCTAATTGTGCGGTCTTCTATCCCGTGAACTAGACAATCTACGGCCCTTTTCCCTGTTATCTCGCATGAATTTAAAAGCATCATCTTTTCATAATAATATTCATCAATATTCTCCCCTACTCTCATACGACGGTCCAACATTTCCGATAACATAGTGCCATAATTAGTGTCGGAAGGGAAAGCTCTAATTAAGTGTTCCTGCCATTGTGCCCACGTTAAAAGAATAGACTGTAGTCCTTCGTACCATTTTTTAGCGTGTCCCCCTAGCTTTGGCAAGGCGTAATGAATTGTCTGTTCGTCAGTCCAGTGGTAAATCTTGGCGCATTCGTTAACCTTGGATAACCACCGTTCTATTTTTTGATTATTTTGTGATGGATCATACACAGGTATTATATTTTTATCGTAAGCTATACTTGGTACATTCGGTCGCATAAAAGAATTTAACAATTGTGAGAATTCACTTATGTTCACAAGTAAGTTGTTCGGCATACCTGCTACTGGTACAGCGTTACCAGTAACATTTTGCAGTGTAGGCAGCTCGGGTAATTCGCGCGCAGCCAGGATTTGCGATGTCTGCTGCGACCCGGAAACAGCTGCCACGCCCGCTGGTGCTGACGTAGACTGCAGCTCACTTGGTGGTTTCTCTGGCGATCTCTGCTGTTGATAGCGGTCGCTTTCACTCAGTGGTTGGAGCTGAAACGTAATATTACACAGAATCATTTTCAAATAAGTAAAATCATTTTGATTAACTTACTATGCAACTGAGGAGTACGGCTTGAATAATACATACTCAATAAATGCATTGAAAAATGTTTGACCCTAAATTTGAGGCGTACAATAATGCATTGAAGTTTTAGAAGTCAGAAATAAAAAATCAAGATAGTACATGGAATACTTTGTTCTCAATGTTTTACCCATTAGTGTAGGTGTACACATATCTATAGCATGGAAACAATTACGTGCCTAAAAAGTTAAAACATTTTAGATATATTTTACTCAATAAAAAGCGCACCGGGTACCTAATATTAAGACAATTTACCATTATTAGTACATTTTAAAATTATGATCATTTGTAGAATAAAATCAGAAACTGTGTCATGTGTCAAATGATGTGTCATTTAGATAATCTTTTACAGAATAATAACACTTTTGTAATAGCAATGACATATATATAATATTTTTTTAATAATTTAGTATCTAAGTAATTGCAAAATGTCGTTGGGTAATTTATTCGGGCTCAGGGTTCGAACCTGAACACTCACGCTTCATAAACGTTAGGTTAAAACATATTTATAAAACAACTTTATCATTTAATCAGCTTTATCCACTAAAATATAAGGAACAAAGACTTATCTACGAATAAGTGAATTAAACTTGTAGCATGATAAAATACCGAAATCCACAATTTATTTGCACAAAGAAAAGAAAAACCTTTTAGCAATGACCCGAAATCTAAAAAAAATAATGATTATGTTTATCGAAGCGTGCATACAAAAAAAACATGATCATTGAATAATATGATTTGTATGCGAAATGTGACGTAACCGTTAGGAGGCTACTAGCTATTAAAATTGATTACTTGCCTGCTGTTTTTGTGAAAAATCCTGCTCGATTAGCCATTCTCCAACTCGGGCTGTTGTAACGGCGGTTGTGGGTTTCACTGCCTTCTTCCTTTTCGCTGAATGTTTTTTCGTTCTCGAATGTGGGCGCCTTTCGTCGACGGATTGTTCGCTGCTTGAACTTTTTGAGCGACGAGCTCGTTTCCTAGGTTTAGCCTCACGACGACGTTGTACACTGTGACGGTTATTTTCCATTATTTTATAGTCCTTTATCCGCACTTCTGATATAAGAAGGCCGGAGGTCCATTAAAATGAAAAACAGCTTCAACTTCAATCACTATATATTTTGTAATTATTCACTTTCCAGAATCACAAATATCACGATAAATCACAGTACACAAGGTGCTATTAGCTTGCTTCTCAGAGATCAGAATGCCCCCAAAATGGCGCGCCTCTGGCTTTTATACCCTACTACCGAATACTACCGTACTTATCAGTAACACTTCTTACTTAACCGAGTCTTATTAAATAATTATAACTACTGATGCAATTATATCCTATGATTATTTTATATTTATAACTGTATTACACATCAACACCTAAAGCAAAGACCGAATATTAATTCTGAGTGTCCACCGGAAGTTACCCGTGGACATGTTAATATACCCAATTCTAATGGAATCTAACAATAGATTCCTCAGGTGATCCCGAACTGACATAAGAGCAACTTTTTTAGCTTGCAGAGCAGCACTGACTCCGTCAGGAAAAATTGGCGCTCCTAGCAAAGAGAAGGAGGTCTTACCTACCCTCTTTATACCCGGTAAAGAATTTTCAAGGGTCAACAACGAAGATTCAGTCACTGACCCGCAAGAGAAGAGCTCACATTTCGTAGGGTTGACTTCTAAGCCAAGTTTATTTAAAGCCGGCATTAGTTTAAGTCCTCGACTATTGTTTCTGGCGGCCCACCAATAGTTCCGTCATCAAGATACCACACATTAAGCGGAGATTTTAAAGTAATGATGATCCTATGTATGGCCAAACTAAAAATCAGAGGACCCAAAGGATCACCCTGCTGCGCTCCCACTTGCGATAATATCATTTTTAGGGTTCCGTAGTCAACTATGTCTGTCTGTCCGTCCGTCTGTCCGTCCGTCCGTCCGCGGATAATCTCAGTGACCGTTAGCACTAGAAAGCTGAAATTTGGTACTAATATGTATATCAATTACGCCGACAAAGTGGTAAAATAAAAAGTGGAAAAAAATATTTTATTAGGGTACCTCCCCTATACGTAAAGTGGGGAGTGATTTTTTTTTCATTTTAACCCTAACGTGTGATATATTGTTAGATAGGTATTTAAAAATAAATAGGGGTTTAGTAAAATCATTTTTTGATAATGTTAATATTTTCGGAAATAATCGCTCCAGAAGTAAAAAAAAATGTGTCCCCCCCCCTCTAACTTTTGAACCATAAGTTTTAAAAATATGAAAAAAATCTCAAAAGTAGAACTTTATAAAAACTTTGTAGGAAAACTATTTTGAACTTGATAGGTTGAAAAGTTTTTGAAAAAATTACAAAAATAATTTCTGAACAAAGTTTGTAATTTAACCGTATAAACAGGTGTTTATTGTACCTGTCATTTCTACAAAATCACAATGAAATGACGTGCTTTCAAAGGTTTTGTGTTTCTGTACTTAATATGTCAACTTAATGTGACGGACGGAAAACTACGGAACCCTACACTGAGCGTGGCCCGACACGCTCTTGGCCGGTTTTTTTTTCTTTAAGATAAAGATTAGTGTCGTTCGAATAACATTGATATATAAACGGGTATAGGGACGGCACAAGGTCCAGTACCTCCTTCAATATAACGTCTCTCTCTATACAGTTGAATGCGTTTCTTAAGTCGATCTTGACGACGGCACTATTAGTGTTATCATGGCTTGAAATAAAAGAGCGGGTGGCATGTATAGCTGCCTCACAACCTCTAGGTGTTCCAAAACCGACCTGCCTTGGCTGCAAATAATCTGACATAGCATCCCTGACAGCGTAACAGCCAAGCTTGGCAGTGAGACGCCGAAATACACTGCCCACTGCAATCGGCCTCACCCCACCATCCTTCTTCGAAAGGGCACACAACGACGCACCGTATAGGTACGGCCTTACTTGTAGATTAATAATTATGAAATAAAAATGCCGTTTTAACGTTTTTAGGGTTCCGTAGTCAACTAGGAACCCTTATAGTTTCGCCATGTCTGTCCGTCCGTCTGTCCGTCCGTCTGTCCGTCCGTCCGCGGATAATCTCAGTGACCGTTAGCACTAGAAAGCTGAAATTTGGTACTAATATGTATATCAATTACGCCGACAAAGTGGTAAAATAAAAAGTGGAAAAAAATATTTTATTAGGGTACCTCCCCTATACGTAAAGTGGGGAGTGATTTTTTTTTTCATTTTAACCCGAACATGTGATATATTGTTAGATAGGTATTTAAAAATAAATAGGGGTTTACTAAAATCATTTCATAATGTTATTAAATCATCATTTGATAATGTTAATATTTTCGGAAATAATCGCTCCAGAAGTAAAAAAAAATGTGTCCCCCCCCCCTCTAACTTATGAACCATAAGTTTTAAAAATATGAAAAAAATCTCAAAAGTAGAACTTTATAAAAACTTTGTAGGAAAATTATTTTGAACTTGATAGGTTGAATAGTTTTTGAAAAAATTACAAAAATAATTTCTGAACTAAGTTTGTAATTTAACCGTATAAACAGGTGTTTATTGTACCTGTCATTTCTACAAAATCACAATGAAATGACGTGCTTTTTAGGGTTTTGTGTTTCTGTACTTAATATGTCAACTTAATGTGACGGACGGAAAACTACGGAACCCTACACTGAGCGTGGCCCGACACGCTCTTGGCCGGTTTTTTTATTTAGTAACTAGGTAAAGAAGTAAAAATACCACCCAAAAAAATCTGACTTGTGACATTTTTTGGTAGTGTTTTTTGACATTCATTTTTTTGTGCAATAAATAAAAAAAAACTTTCGTTAGACATATTAATTGTGTAAATCGGTGCACCCATTAAGCTTGCAGAATTTTTTAAACATTTCAGTTTGAAGTGGCCCCATCTCGCCTCCTAAGGGGTGAAACTTTGGTTGCCTCGAAAAAAAAAACACTTGTTTTAGTTCCTTCTATCACTGTGCAAAGCGGCTTGCTTTCCTAACAAAGTGCAGGTTTTTGGCTAAAAAATGATCATAAGCCCTATGACTAGATACACATGTTAGTGAGGATGTTTATGTATAGGAGAAATAGGGTGGGATCCAGTACACTTCCTTAGGGCACAAAATTTACTTCATATTTTTTGTGCTTGACCACGTAGCAGATGGCCCCATCTATCCGCCACATACGTATGTCCATCCATGTGCCAAACGCTCTGTATATATAAAAAAATGAAAGTTGAGATATATGATGCAGAGTTACGTAGCTGTCTATTTATCAAAATCATCAAAATCGCTTCAGCCGTTTTTTGATATTGAATATTAAAATGAAAATATCGGGGGTTTTTCAGCTTTTCTACGTTATCAGTTATTAAAGAGCACTGTTCATCCGTAGACGTAAGAAAGTCATCAGCAGCATCGACAGTAGAAGCGGCACCGAGACAATCGAGCGGCGCCGAGACAACAAGAGTGGCGGCGAGGCAAAAGAGAGGCGACGACGAAAGCCGAGCGGTGTCGAGGCGACAGAGCGACGAGGCAAGAAGAACGGTGCCGAGGCGGAGCGACGGGGCTCGTCCGAGTCTAACCGCAGCTTCCGCGTGTCGATGGAGCGCGCGCTGCGCGACCAGCAGGCGCAGATTGCGCGCGTCGCGGCACTGTGCGAGCGCCAGGCGCGCTCCGAGCGCCGCTCTGAGCGCAGCGAGCGACGCAAGGAGCGGAGCCTAAAGTCAGGCGACCGGCGAAGCGATCGGCAGGCTACGTGTCCCGGGAGCGGGGCTGGTGCTCGCTCCTCCAGTAGAACCACCGATTTGTCGTCCTCGAACAGCAGCCTGGACCCACACAAGCGACCGGTAACAACAAACTTTCAGGCCGTGGACTGGACGCCAGGGAGCACCGGGCGCTCATACATTTGCTCGCTGCCCGCTGGCGTCCAGACTGCGGCCTCAAGGGGGGTTTAGACTTATGTGCATTAATAGACCAGATAGGTACTTCAATCTGAAATAAGTTTCAGTCAAAACTTTATTTTTGGTACAAGCTTTTATTCCCGACTGTATTTTTTTCCACAACCATCAACTTTCCGTGGAGACGGTTCGAATGAATATATACAGGGTGTGGCCTGTAATAGGAGCAATAAATTTAAAGGACGCTTCCTTAGCGCATCTGCAGTAACCTCTTGTGTTCAAATTTTTTTTTCTTTTTCAATTGGGAGAAATTTTGATCTAAAGTTACGACCTCCAAGTAATGGATCTTGGCACCCAGAGATTATAGCGCGGCAGTCAATGCTGATTTTGAGGTTGCTTCAAATTAGGACTCATAATCGTTGTCGCATTTTTGGTTTGAAAAATTATTTTTGGGATTTAAAAAAATATATATATAAATTTTTAGTCTTTTTTGAATAAATTGTTATTAATATCACTCCAGTAGAGTAAAAAAGTACAGATAAGCTACATTTACGAAAAAAAAGATTCCAAAAAAAAACTTTTTTTTCCAATTAAAATCATTTGGAAATAATTGCTGGAGAGCTCAATAGTGTACCGTTTAATTTTTTGCTCCTATTACAGGCCACACCCTGTATATAAAATGAAATTACTTAAAATAATTTTTAAGAAAAAAAATCCGACTTCAATGGGGGAGGCCGGTGAAAGATTATTATACTTAGATGGTGGACTTTTAGATTCCATACAATGAAATAAAAATGGCAATAAGTATGTTTGTAATGGTAGAAGACTAAGTACCCTCAATTCCTCATGGAATCCTCCATCAGAACCCAAGCTTGACAAAAACGTGTCTTGAAAGCCTAGCTTACTTGACAAACATAACGAAGAGAACAAATCGCCCGACGTACACTATGCGTCCGAGAAGAAGAAGAGTTCCATTTTGATCATAATCAGCAGTTCCACTTCATATCAAATGTCACTTATTTAAATGTAAATGTTTGATTTGTTTCTGAAAATACTAAAATCACTACATGTGTGCCTTTCACATTTGAGGAGTTCCCTCGATTCCTCATGGATCCCATCATCAGAACTTGAGCGTGACAAAATTAATCTTGAAAATAGAACTTGCTTAACAAACACAGCTAGGAGGACAAATCGCCAAACGTAAACTTTTCGACGTTAAAGAGTTTTATTCTGATCATCATCAGCAGTAACACTTCATCGAATGTCACATTGATAAACCGACTTCAAGTTTTCAAAAGAGGCGGTTATCAATTCTAGTCGACTTCACTGGTGACAGAAGAGCTGGCAGCTTCTCGCACAACATATTAGCATTGCAATACAGAGGGGAAATGCTGCCAGCATCCTTGGCACCATGCCAAAGGAGCCAATTTTTAACCGACTTCAAGATTTCAAAAGAGGTTATCAATTCGGTTGTATGTTTTTTTTTTTTTTTTTTTTAATGTTTGTTAGTTTATAACTCCGTCATTTCTTAACCGATATGGAAAAATCTTTTTTTGATTGTAAGTATGTATATCCAAGTTGGTCCCGTTTTTGTCAAAACGCAGTTTTGATGATGGGATCCATGAGAAATTGAGGGAACTCCTTAAATCTTAAAAGCAAACATATAGTGATTTTTGAGTTTTTGTTAACAAATCGAGCATTTTTATCCAAAAATGTGACATTTGATGAAGTGGAACTGCTGATGATGATCAGAACAGAACTCTTCAACGACGAAAAGTTCATGTTTGGCGATTTGTCCTCCTAGCTGCGTTTGTTAAGCAAGTTCTATTTTCACGATTGATGCACGAGTTCTGATGATGGGATCCATTAGGAATCGAGGGAACTCCTCAAATGTGAAAGGCACACAAATAGTAATTTTAGTATTTTCATGAACTAATCAAGCATTTTCATTCATAAAAGTGACATTTGATGAAGTGGAACTGCTGATGATGATCAGAACGGAACTCTTCAACGACGCGTAGTTCAAGTTTGGCGATTTGTTCTCTTCGTTTTGTTTGTCAAGCAAGCAAGATTTTTCCATGATTCCATGACGAATTGAGGGTACTTAGTCTTCTACCATTATAAACATACTTATAGCCATTTTTATTTTATTGTATGGAATCTAAGAGTGCATCATCTCATCAGTATAATAATCTTTCACCGGCCTCCCCCATTGAAGTCGGTTTTTTTTTAAATATTTTAGATTTATTTTAATGTTATTTATTTAGTTTTAATTTAGTTTTATTAACCGACTTCAAGAAAGAGGAGGTTATCAATTCGGTTGTATGTGTTTTTTTTTAATGTTTCTTACTCCATAACTCCGTCATTTCTTAACCGATTTGGAAAATTCTTTTTTTGATTGTAAATATATATATCCAAATTGGTCCCGTTTTTGTCAAAACGCAGTTTTGATGATGAGATCCATGAGGAATTAAGGGAGCGCCTCAAATCTTTAAGTCAAATATATAGTGATTTTTGTTTTTTTTTTATTTATTTTATTTAATACAATGTAAGTTCACAGCATACAATCACACCAAAGCACTTACACGATAAATTATGAGTATTATTACATTTAAGGAAAAAAAAAAAAAAAACATATCAAAGAATAAATTGTCAAACAGAGAACATTAAAATATACAAATTACAAAATGCATTAAAAGATAAAGGAATTACAAATAAAATAAATAATTATTAGTTAAAATTGTCAAGAAACTGCTTGGCAATACGGCATAATTGGGTGAAGCGATCAGCAAATATATCAGCCTCCTCGTGCTGAGTGAGCATTAGGTACAACAAAGATATTGCGCGCGCGGTAGGAGCGTGTCGAGCGTGGCACGTGCGAGCGGACACACGCTGCAGCAGGCCCGGCCGGCGGCGCGGCGCCACCGCCACGCAATCCAAATCCTGGGGAACCCTCGTCGGAACCACCAACCCTATCCTTTCCAGTACAGCCGGGCTGTCAACCCTGTGATGGACAACAGACAGATAGTGGACTAACAACAACAACTTCCTCCTCATCCGAAGCGTGTCCAGCCCAACCATCCCGGAGACAAACAATGAAGGGTACAGGTATGGATAATACCCGTAGGCTTTGCAGTACAACCAGCGGGCGAATTTGCGTTGTACTCTTTCTACCAACAGAGAGTATTTATCTTCGTAAGGATCCCAAATGACAGCCGCATACTCCAACCTACTACGGACATAGGCACTGTACAGAACCATAGCGACTCCAACATGAAACTGTTTCGACGCCCTCATGACAAAACCTAAGGTTTTGCTAGCCTGTTTGCAAATATTCGATACGTGTTTATGAAAATCAAGTTTACTATCTAAAACTAAACCTAGGTCACGGACTTCGTTGACTCTTTCCATACAAGCGACCCCAGACCGTAATCGGTTAAAAGTGGCAAGCGCTTCCGTGAGAAGGTTATGACCTTAAATTTTGCTGCATTGAAAGGCAGACGATTTGCAATACTCCACTCAGCCGCCGCATTTATGTCGATCTGCAACGCATCGCTGTCCGCCACACTACCGACGCCGAGCAACAACTTTAGGTCGTCCGCAAAAAGCAGACACTCAGCTGAGCGAATTGTATTAGGCAAATCGTTTATCATTAAAAGAAATAATGTAGGCCCCAGAGTACTGCCCTGACTTACCCCAGACAGCGTGCAGTAATCGTTTGACTCGAAGCCGCCTACCCTGACGTACTGCTGCCGTTCACACAAGTAACTGGCAAAGAAACTTAAAAGCTTTGGCGTGAAGCCCAGTAATGCAAGCTTTTCTAGCAAGATGTCGTGTCAACCAGGTCGAACGCTTTCTTAAAGTCGAAATACGCAGCGTCGACCTGGCGTCCCGCGTCCATCTCTCTGCAGACGTAGTCGGTGAGTGCAACTAAATTTGTAGTGGTAGATCGGGCTTTACGAAAACCATGCTGACTGGGGTGCAAAAGATCCGATACCTGTCGACTTATGTGCCGGTTAAGGGTCATCTCAAACACTTTACCAAACACTGATAAAACTGCTATGGGTCTAAAAGAGGTGACGTCCATATCGGACCCTCCTTTGGGAACTGGCGTCACTCTAGATTTTTTCCAACGACTAGGAAAGATGGATTGTTTGAGCGAGAGGTTAAAAACGTGCAGCAAGGGAGCCATCAAGGCGGAAGCACAATCTTTGGCCAAAAACACCGGGATACCATCAGGCCCTCCAGAAGACCGCGGTTTGAGTTTCTGAATTGCCGCTCTAAAGTCAGTCTCAGTGATGGAGGGAATCGAGACCGACCGAGAGTCACCCGAGAAGTGGGCTACGCGCGCCGCAACTTCAGCGTCCAAGCGCGGCCTGTCCTGTTGGAACACCGAGCTAAAGTATTTAGCGAAGGCGTCAGCCGCGTCTTGCCCGCTCACATTACGGCCCTCAAAAGTAAAAGTTTTATTCTGATGCTGTCTTTCGCTTTTCTTATCTTTAACATATTCCCAAAATTTTACCGGACAGCTAATAATATAATTTTGCACAGACTGTAGGTACAGTTTATAAGCTTTACTAATTAAGTTTTTTACGTGTGTTCTGTAATACTTAAACATGTGTCTGTTGTAATCCTTTCCCTCTTGTCTAAACCGTTTCAAATTAATATATTTTAATTTTATATTACGAATTATTTCTGCTGTGTACCATTTCGGATAAACGTATTTGGAATCACCTCTACCCCGGTTTCTTAAGGGGACAAACTGGCTAATACAGGAGTAAAGTTTCTCATAAAGCATCCGAGTAGCACTGTCAACTTCATTGGCAACCAGGAGATCAGCCCAATCAATGGCAGCCAGGGCCGAATAGAGTGCCTTATAGTCAGCCTTATGCCAGTCCCAGTCCGGACAACACGCATCACGCGGGCGCGGAGCCGGCGGCGGCGGCAGCGGCGGGCCGCACGGCCACGATGCCGACACCACAAGAGGCGGGTGGTACGCATCCATTGGCACTAGCAGCTCAGCACTTCTAAATACGGTTACTTTGTCATTGTCAATGTCACTCAGCACGAGGTCTAAAATACCCCCATGGCTATTTTTAATACAATTATATTGACCTAACCTACAAAAATTACAAAAAATGTCAAAGTTAGCTTTTACATTAGAATTACATGAGTTAAGATTGAAATCACCAAGCAGTAAAAAATTTAGGTCAGGATATTTACACACAGCATTTTCAATACAAGACAAGACACCCATATACTGCACCTCATTATAGCATGGAGGTAGGTACACAACACAACAAAGAAATTTCAAATTCTTATAAGTAATTATGGCAAATAACAATTCCTTATCCGGCGTAAGGCCGTCAATGTCATCAAGAACACGTATCGAGTAGCATTCACGTGCAGCCAGCAGCACTCCGCCCCAGCCGGCCCACTGGGGAATAGCTCTCCGTCGCACACGGAGCTCGTTAAAAAAGTTTCAGTTAGTGCAATAAAGTCAAAATTGCATTGGGTTACATTACTGTGAAACATATCTGTCTTAGACCGCAAACCACGTACATTTTGGTAATAGAAATTTATTTTTTTAAATCGGGGACGAGCCACTGACGCGCACTTCCCCGCGGCCCCCTCGAAAGTTCTGCCGCCAGGGTTTTATACAAATGCCTTCAGCCCAGTTATTGGGAGACAGTATTAACTCACTGTACTTACTCGGCACTCCAAGCTTAAACGACGAATAGTTCCCACGGGATTTAAGTACTTCGACCGTGCATATATCAGAACTGCAGATTGTGGCCAGATAAGAACGCACTTGTTCCGCTGTAGTCCCCTCCTGCACGTAGTAGAGATGCAGCTGACGCAAGCGCTCTGCAGCGCACAGTGATGTAGCACCCGGCGCAGCTGTACCGCGGCGCACGCCGCCGTTGTCACTTCTGTTTGCTGCGTGCCCACGGCCGCGGCCCTGTCCGCAGTCGTCGCCGCCGCCGCCACTGTTCCTAATATCCGCTGGCCCATCACTGCGACCTTCGCAGCTGTTGTTCCGCGCTTTTTTGTACTGCACTTTGTGCCGACCTGCGTTGCTATCGCCACGAGCGCTTTCTAAGGAGCCAGCTCCAGCAACGTTCTCATCCACGCTGACGCCATTAACACTCACTTCCTTAACCACTAACGTCGACTGTGCCGGAGGGACATAGGAATCCTTATTAGCCGCAGTTTGTGTGCTCGTTTCTGCGATTGGCGGTACAATGATAGGTACTATTGCGGGCTCAACGATTGCGAATGTCGGCGGCGGTGTTAAAACTGCCCGCTTCAACTGTGATTTCTCTATAGCGATTAGCCGATTCTCGTACGTAGACATAGATTGGGATAGGGTTGCAATTTGAGCCTGGAATCCCTCGCTCACTATTTTGAGCGTACCGATCTCCTCCGTTCTCTCTTCAGCCAGGCTCAAACGGGCTTCATAGCTAAACATCGTAGAGCATATTTGGTCGATCCTGCTTTCACAACGAGTGACCGCCTGCGTAGCCACTAAGACCCCAGCCTTCATTGTTAATATTTCTTCCCTTAGCAATTTTATTTGTTCGGTCAGGTTAATTAAGGCCGACTCATCGCCTGTTGGCTCATGGCTTAACTCTGGGCTAGTGGCTCGCGGCTTTCTAATGGTCACGTTTTGCGAAGAGCGAACTGGGGTGGATGAGTTGTCCCCGCCCTTTTTCTTGGCGCAGCAACATTCGGGACACAGCCAAGCCCTACTAGTTTCTATACTTACATTTTTTAAATTAACACATGGTAAGTGATAGAGTTTTTGCACTCGCCGCCGCTGCAGCAGATGTAATCCTTGTCTAGAATGTGGCCTCCGCAACCTGCACAACAGCAGGCGGGACATTGCCAAACTTTGGCAGCTTCAACACTCACTTTCTTCAAGTTCACACAGCTCGAGTGATATATTTTTTTGCACTGTTTTTTGCAGCAGCATATGAGATCTTTGTCGGTAATATGGTTTCCGCAACGCACACACAACGAATTATTTTTGGGAGACATGGTGTCCGACCTCAGTACCAATGTCGCAAACGATATATGAGCGACAGTTTACGCCTCGATGTCGTGGTAAGGGGCGGCGGCCGCGCAGAGCGGCAGCGATCGCTGCTGATGAGTCACCGCAGCGGGCGAAGCGCGAGTTGCGGTAGGTCAGGGACGTCAACGGATTTTTAAAATTACTAATAATTATTTTGCTTATACTGTCTCGAATTTAACACTTTTTGAAAATCTGATTTCACTTTTGAATAACTGGATGTTCAAGTTTTATGGTTGTAGCTTTTTAATATCAGAAAATTAACTTTTTCAGCACTCTTTCGAATAAAAACACGGGAACAACTGACGTAAACGTGTCTATCGTGCGTCACGTGGCGCGGATTTTTATCAACAATTCAAGCATTTGCATCCAAAAATGTGACAGTGGATGAAGTGGAACTGCTGATGATGATCAGAACAGAACTCTTCAACGACGAAAAGTTCACGTTTGGCGATTTGTCCTCCTAGCTAGAAGCAAGTTCTATTTTCACGATTAATTTTTGTCATGCTTGATGGCTGATGACGGGATCCATGAGGAATTGAGGCTCAAATCTTAAAGGCGAACATATAGGTCATGTAGGGATTTTGTGTTTCTATCAACAAATCGAGCATTATCATACAAAAATGAGACATTTGATGAAGTGGAAATGCTGATGATGATCAGAACAGAACTCTTCAACATCGAAAAGTTCACGTTTGGTGATTTGTCCTTCTAGCTGTGTTTGTTAAGCAAGTTCTATTTTCACGATTGATTTTTGTCATGCTCGAGTTCTGATGATGGGATCCATTAGGAATAGAGGAAACTCCTCAAATGTGAAAAACACACAAATAGTGATTTTAGTATTTTCATGACCTAATCAAGCATTTTCATTCATAAAAGTGACATTTGATGAAGTGGAACTGCTGATGATGATTAGAACGGAACTCTTCAACGACGAAAAGTTCACGTTTGGCGATTTGTCCTTCTAGCTGTGTTTGTTAAGCAAGTTCTATTTTCACGATTGATTTTTGTCATGCTCGAGTTCTGATGATGGGATCCATTAGGAATCGCGGGAACTCCTCAAATGTGAAAGGCACACAAATAGTGATTTTAGTATTTTCATGAATTAATCAAGCATTGTCATTCATAAAAGTGACATTTGATGAAGTGGAACTGCTGATGATGATTAGAACGGAACTCTTCAACGACGCGTAGTTCACGTTTGGCGATTTGTTCTCTTCGTTTTGTTTGTCAAGCAAGCAAGGTTTTTTCATGATTCCATGAGGAATTGAGGGTACTTAGTCTTCTACCATTACAAATATACATTATAGCCATTTTTATTTTATTGTATATCTATCTAAGAGTGCACCATCTAAGTATAATAATCTTTTACCGGCCTCCCCCATTGAAGTGGGTTTTTTTTTCTTAAAAATTATTTTAATTGGCTTTAGAAGTTTAAATGTTTTCGTACATTTGTTTTGTATGTTAACAAAAAGCCCCACGTGTACATTTTGTGGTGTTATTTGTTACAAAAAAATGTATTTTTAAACACACACTACATACACCTATGCATGTAAAAGCTAATAAGACGCGCACATATTCAAGGTCTTTCACGGTGCGAGCGGTTAAGTAGTGGAACGGATTACCGTTGCCGTTTAGACAGTCCCGGTCTGTGGCATCACTCAAGGATAATTTGAAAGAGTTCTGGCTCTCCAATGACTTGTGATTTGGTTTGATACTGATTATATATTTATATTTATGGTTTATGTATAGTATACAAATAAATAAATATTATGGGACAATTTTTACACAAATCGAACTAGTCACATAGTAAGCTTAATAAGGCTTGTGTTATGGGTACTAGACGACGATATATTTCATAGATATATACTTAAATACATAGAAAACATCCAAGTCTCAGGAACAAGTGTTTCAGGAATAAGTATATGTATATATATTTAATATTTTTATTAGTCGGTTGTATATGTATATATAAGGTGTTAATTTATTAGTTGCAGATATTTATACAGAGTACTCGGTCTCTGGAGTATATTTAAGTATGAAACATTATAGCTTTTACGATGTTTTTAGGAGAAAACTGTAAAACAAATTTGTTACGTAAGAACACCCTATTAATGTTTATTCAGAAAAATATTAACAAAAAAGAAATTACTCTAACTTAAAAATAATTAAAACTAACCTATAAAAAATCGAAATTTGGCCCCTTAGGCAGGGTGCCCATCATGCAGGCAGCATTCCCGCGCTGAATTGCAATAGCGATTCTTTGTGCGAGAAAGCTGCCCACACGAGGATCGCCTGTTGCCTCCCGCAAACGTTTGCTGAGCATCCTGTGAAGTCCACGCGCGCCTTTGCCCCACGAGCCGAGAGTCTCGACACCGAATGCAGCGAACTCGTATTGGGTGCCGAAACACTCGTATTTGGTGGCCTTAAGCCGTTCTCGAGCGTCTGCCGCGGCCCCGGCACGCCTGCTGGTCGATGGGAGGTAGGACGCAGATAAAGTGTCGGCACATGTGTCGTCCCACACTAGAGCGCGACCCATCCTCCATGGAATTAAAGACATCCCGTCAGGGCGCTTGCCATCGCCCCGCACGATCTGGGGCTTCAGAGCAGCGGGAACGTTGGCGCTGATGAGCGCCCTTCTCAGGATGTCGTTGAGTGCGGCGTGGCGGGACAGGCGGCCGGCGCCGAATGAACAGGCAAGCCCATGATGGCCCAGACGATCGACAGGGGCCCCACGGGATGCACAGTTGTGACCCGACGCTGGGCTTGAAACAGCTAAGAGCCTGGCCCGGTCCCTGCCTATCGCGCTTTCAATTAATGTGATTATTAAATCATTGAACAGATTATAGTACCTCTTTTACGTACCACTTAACTGTAACTGGCCACTTCACGTCGATAAATCAAATACTTGATTGTTAATGTCATGTTATTTTCTGTCTAATTGTGTAGTATGCAAATCAATTTTACTCATTTTGAAATGCCTTCTTTTCTTCATGCTTGCTTTTAAAATTACTTTTCAAACCACATGCTCGACAATGCCGAATTATAGGTCATGTAAACCCTACCGAAAGCAAGACATGAAATCCCTTGGTATTAGCCGGGTTATAATGTTGTACTGAATTTCATTATAACCCGCTGGTTAATAATATGATTTCACTTTTCATAATTCTTATTACTATATGCATAAAGTTTAATTTTGCTAAACACAATTTGTCCTAGGCCATGGCCTACTTGATTTGACATAATTTTTAAGAAAAAAAAACCGACTTCAATGGGGGAGTCCGGTGAAAGATTATTAATCTTAGATGGTGCACTCTTAGATTCCATACAATAAAATACAAAAATGGCTATAAGTATGTTTATAATGGTAGAAGACTAAGTACCCTCAATTCCTCATGAAATCATGGAAAAACCTTGCTTGCTTGACAAACAAAACGAAGAGAACAAATCGCCAAACGTGAACTACGCGTCGTTGAAGAGTTCCGTTCTGATCATCATCAGCAGTTCCACTTCATCAAATGTCACTTTTATGAATGAAAATGCTTGATTAGTTCATGAAAATACTAAAATCACTATTTGTGTGCCTTTCACATTTGAGGAGTTTCCTCGATTCCTAATGGATCCCATCATCAGAACTCGAGCATGACAAAAATCAATCGTGAAAATAGAACTTGCTTAACAAACACCGCTAGAAGGACAAATCGCCAAACGTGAACTTTTCGTCGTTGAAGAGTTCTGTTCTGATCATCATCAGCAGTTCCACTTCATCAAATGTCACATTTTTGTATGATAATGCTCGATTTGTTGATAAAAACACAAAAATCAATATATGTTTGCCATTAAGATTTGAGGAGTTCCCTCAACTCCTCATGGATCCCATCATCAGAACTCGAGCATGACAAAAATTAATCGTGAAAATAGAACTTGCTTAACAAACACAGCTAGGAGGACAAATCGCCAAACGTGAACTTTTCGTCGTTGAAGAGTTCTGTTCTGATCATCATCAGCAGTTCTACTTCATCCAATGTCACATTTTTGGATGCAAATGCTTGACTTGTTGATAAAAACACAAAAATCACTATATGTTTGCCTTAAAGATTTGAGGAGTTCCCTCAATTCCTCATGGATCCCATCATTAAAACTGCCTTTTGACAAAAACGGGACCAACTTGGATATATATACATACAACCAAAAAAAAAAATTTCTAATCGGTTAAGAAATGACGGAGTTATGGAGTAACAAACATTAAAAAAAAAACATACAACCGAATTGATAACCTCCTCTTTTGAAATTTTGAAGTCGGTTAAAAATAAATGAAGTTTGCCTCCGTGTGAACCCCGGTCCGGAGGAGCGCGGTGTTCGAAATTCGAATTTCGAATCTAGGACCACGGCTTGTGCTTTCGAATTTGGAACGTCGCGCGCCTTCATTTGTTCACGCGTGACGAACAAATCGAGTTCTTGTAGGTGCCTATAGAAGATTTAATTTCAAAAATAATATTGAAAATGTCGAGTGATGAAAGTGTTTTGACTCCTGAGTTTATCAAATTAGATGCCATAGGCATTGTCAACAATCTGCTGCCAGAGAAGTCAAAGGAAAAATACCTAAAAGCCTACAACGATTTTGACAAATGGAAAGCTGTAAAAGGCGTAAAGTCTTTTAATTTGCTAAGTAAACATTATTTATCTACTGAGCCTGTTTTTTTGTCTCGCATAAGGTGTGAAAAGTAGAGTATACACCTCGGGGATAAGACTGTTTTAGTCTTGGGCGGTTGAACCCCTCACTGCACTCAGGACTCAGTCTTAATTCCCTCGCTTCGCTCAGGAATTAACTTATAACTCCCTCGCTACGCTCAGGAGTTAAATTATGAGTCCTTCGTTACGTTCGGGATTGAATTCGCTCCCGTGACATAAAACAGTGCTTTATCCCCTTAGTGTATAATCTACTATTAACTCACTTATCAAAGGCTAGTATTAGTTAACTATCCTAATGGGTGGATTTTCTTGACTAGTTTTAATACGACAGGCCCAATTTCCATCCTACATTACATCCTACATTTCTATTTTTTCCGCCAAACCATAATGAGTAATGACATTTAAGACAAACAATTGTTGACATGAGTGACATGACAGATAGTGTTAAACGTCTTATCAGGCAAATGGTGATTATTTTTAGACGAAATTACAAATTAATTTTTTGTTCGGTAAATGAAAACAAAAAAGATATATGAAAAGGTTTCTTAATTTCTATTTAAAGTGAATTGTTTTAAAGTAAAGTATCATTTGTTAAAATATCTGCAACTAATAAATTAACACCTTATATAGTATTATTTTGTAGTTTGTATTATACAGGCTGTTGCCTGTAATAGGAACAATAAATTTAAAGGACGCTTCCTTAGAGCATCTGCAGTAACCTCTTGTGTCCAAAAAAATATATCTTTTTTCAATTGGGAGTAATTTTGATCTAAAGTTATGACCTCCAAGTAATGGATCTTGGCACCCAGATATTATTATAGCGCGGCAGTCAATGCTGATTTTGAGGTTGCTTCAAGTTATAACTTATAATCGTTGTCGTATTTTTTGTTCAAAAGTATATTTTTGGGATATTTTAAATTTTCTCTCTTTTGATCATCATCAGCAGTTCCACTTCATCAAATGTCACTTTTTTGAATGAAAATGCTTGATTAGTTCATGAAAACACTAAAATAACTATATGTGTGCCTTTCACATTTGAGGAGTTCCCTCGATTCCTTATGGATCCCATCATCAGAACTCGAGCATGACCAAAATTAATCGTGAAAATAGAACTTGCTTAACAAACACAGCTAGGAGGACAAATCGCCAAACGTGAACTATACGTCGTTGAAGAGTTCCGTTCTGATCATCATCAGCAGTTCCACTTCATTAAATGTCGCATTTTTAATCGTAAAATAGAACTTGCTTAACAAACACAGCTAGGAGGACAAATCGCCAAACGTGAACTATACGTCGTTAAAGAGTTCCGTTCTGACCATCATCAGCAGTTCCACTTCATTAAATGTCGCATTTTTGTATGAAAATGCTCGATTTTTGATAAAAACCCAAAAATCACCATATGTTTGCCTTTAAGGTTTGAAGAGTTTCCCCAATTTCTAATGGAACCCATCATCAGAACTGCGTTTTGACAACAACGGGACCATTTTGAATATATACTTATAGTAAAAAAAAGAGAATATTAAAAATATGTTCAGAAATGACGAAGTTCTGGAGTAACAAACATTAAAAAAACACAACCGAATTGATAACATCCTCTTGTGAAATCTTGAAGTCGGTTAAAAAAGTTTTGATGCGGTTAAAAAAGTTATGCGGCTTTAAAGGTCAGATTTTGGGTAAATTAGGTAAAAATTTCAAAAATCGTACCTCCTTGACCGTAATTCTTAGGACCCAGGGTCCAAGAGTGGAAAGATAGGAAATCACCCTACCAGCACGCCAAAAAATTATGACGGTTCATGTGCCGAACACCCTGTATAAATACGTAACCTTTCTTTTCGTGTGGCTTTTTGGTACTTTATTAAATTAAGCATTACAGAAAGGCAAATAAACAATTTGACAATTGTGAAACAATTTGAAATACGTCGCAATTTATTTGTTCAGTACTAGCAGACATTTCAATTTCAACCAGTGTTAGCCAAACATGCTATTGAGTAACGTCACACCTATTTGTTGTGCTTCAGTCATAATCATAATGTCTACTTGACACCTTATCTATCAAGAATACCGGTATTAAATAGAGGTAAAGAATATTGTAAATAGTGCACACATAGTGAAAAAGACAAAAGCGGAATGACAAAATGACCTCTAATTCGAATATAGGTTTTATTTTTTATGCGGTAATCGTTTGACAATTTATATACAGGTATTCAATTTAACCGGTTTTACAATCCCTGGTCCCAGGCCTCTTCCTTGATCTCTTGAAACGACATGACATTAACATGAACATTTTGAAATAATATAACTAATTATTATGACCCACCACCATCACCATATCCGCCGAAAGACGTCCACTGCTGGACATAGGCCTCCCACAATTTCATGCGGAGTATTATTATGACATAAGATTGAAATCGTCAAATATTTCACTTTAGAGTCCACCATAGACCAAAGCGGCAGACCTCAACTGGTGCGTCTCCAGAAACTTCCTACCTCGCATATCTAAATCCCATCAAACACATAAATGTGAAAAAGGGAGCCAAGTTCAATATTAAGAATATGCGATGCTTGGTTGTCGTCTTCACCGACAAAAGAATTGAGATCTGAATGGGTGCCAAGTTCCGTAGATTCTCTGAAATGGTGCCAAGTCCGGCACTACATTGTTTACAGTAAAACTAATCCCATCAAAAACATAAATGTGAAAATGGCAGCCAAGTTCACCGACAAAAGAAATGAGATCTAAATGGGCGCCAAGTTCCGTAGATTATCTAAAAAGTTGCCAAGTTTGGCACTAGATTGTTTACAGTAAACCTAATTTACTGCGGCTTAATGCATTTTGAGCCTTAACTTGGCAGTTTTTTATGCAGTATGGTATAATACCATAAAAGCTGTTGGATATTTAAGAAAACTGCCAAGTTAAAGCTCAAAATGCATTAAGCCGCAGTAAATTAGTTTTACTGTAAAAAATCTAGTGCCAAACTTGGCAACTTTTCAGATAATCTACAGAACTTGGCGCCCATTTAGATCTCAATTCTTTTGTCGGTGAACTTGGCTGCCATTATCACATTTATGTTTTTGATGGGATATCATTACTTTTTGTCAAACTTCATCCAATGGTGCTTTTCCAAAGCGAATGCACGAGTTACTATACAAAATACCCAAACCGCTATAATAATAATAATAATATCTTTATTGACCATGTTACATACATTACATTTAGCACGTCATACAATAACAACATATATTTAATATTGAATACTTATTTCAAGTCCTTAAAATTCTGTTTTACATTTATTTGCCATTAAATTATAAAATTCTTTTAAAGAGTACAGAGGATTCTTTTCTAGAATACATTTAATTTTGTGTTTAAAGTCTTTCAATGGTAAACAAGTTAATTCATTTGGAAGTAAGTTGTACAAATCGATTTTAATTGGTATACATTGTTTAAAAAACGTTTTTGTTCTTGACTTTGGCATACACAGTTTTTCTTTATTTCGGGTATTATAATGATGAATGTCTTTTCGTTGTTTTAGATTGTGTTTTGTTGTGTGTATTTCCAATAAACTGTTATATATAAATAGTGAGATCACTGTCATTATTTTATCTCTCTTAAAATATTTTTTCGCCGATTGGCGCTTACTCACGTTATTCATCAATCTAATTGACCTCTTTTGTAATTTGAGCACTCTTTGTACTTCTACTCCATTGCCCCAAATTGAAACTGAATAATTTATATTTGAATTTATGTATGCGTAATATACCGCTCTTAATGATTTTTTGTTTAATAGTGGCTTCAATTTCATTAAAGCATAATTTCCTCTCGCAATTTTGTTACAAATTTTGTCAATATGGTACTTATGGCTAATCTTGTTATCAATTTCATATCCTAAAAATGTTGTAGTTGCTTCATTTTTTATATTTAAGTCACTGTAATAGTCATTCGATTCATAAGTCCGTTTTCCAGTGTAATTCATTAAGGTGGTTTTATTTGTATTAAGTACTATACCATTTGCTTGGAACCAATCTTTAAGGATAATCAACACCTTCTTTATTTTGTCTTTTTTATCGTGTATGCTACTTCCTTTTATTCCTACATGAGTATCATCAGCGAATAGTGTGACATTGTATCATCTGGTAAACATGCTGGCAAATCATTTATATATATAAGGAATAATACAGGTCCAAGTATTGATCCTTGTGGTACTCCTGTGTCTATTTGGTTAATTTTCGATTGGACTCCATTTACACTCACTATTTGGGACCGGTTTTCTAAGTAGCTTTTAATAATCTGGTATTCAACTCCATTAAATCCGTAAAATGACAGTTTTTCCAAGAGGACGTCGTGTTTTAAACAGTCGAAGGCTTTTGAAAGGTCGCAGAAAATGCTAGAGCATTTTCGTGACTGATCCAATGTACCTAAGACAAAATCAGTTACCTTACGGAGTGCCATAACTGTTGATTTATTGTGCCTGAATCCAATTGATTAGAATTGAAGATATTATTTGATTCAAAATGTTCAACTATCTATATGTAGGTACACCTAAAATATTTGAAGAGTTCACTCGATTTCTCCAGGACCCTATGATCAGATTCTGACCCGATGACAATGGGACCACTTCGGAAGTATACCGTTTCAAAAAAAAAAAAAAATTTCCAAATCTAGCATATAACCAGCATAAATAATAATAATAATAAAACTAATTATAAAATCAATATTTTCTGATTGTTTCTGGTGCATACACATAATTACCAAGCTGCATGCCAAATTTCAGCTTTCTAGGTCATCTGGAAGTGGGTTAGGTTTTTGATTACTAGTCAGTCAGTCAGTCAGTCAGCGGTAAAAATGCCGTTTTTTGGAATTTAATATCTCAATAACTATAAAACCTATATTTATAAAATTTGGAGTTCTAGTTGTTCTAAAGGATTTTAATATATGTGCCGAATTTCATGTTTTTATGTTAGATAGATTTGGAGTTATTGGGGGGTCAAAAGTGGCTCCAAATGGTTCGTGTAATATAACACACGGCTGCTGTCCGCCAGTTCCTGGGATGAACTTGTCTGGACACGCTGCCGCGTGTCTAGATTTACTGCTGCTTAATGCATTTTGAGCTTTAACTTGGCAGTTTTCTTAAATATCCAACAGCTTTTATGGTATTACTAGCATTTGCCCGCGGCTTCGCCCGCGTACTATGCAAAATTTTTAACCGTCTACAAAAAACAGGTTCGTATGTTTGTCCACGATTATCTCGCGTTTGGCTGAACCGATTTAGATGCAGTTTCCAGAAAAGTAGTTGTTACATTTTGGGGGTTTCGGTATACGAAGTTTGGTGATTGTGATTCATAAACAGATGAACAGATGAAAAGTCAGTATACATTCTGAGAACCGGCAAACTGTAGAATTTCATTTGATTTTGGCAATAATAAGGATCGAAAACTATTATCATACATTTTCGAGAGGCCGAGGGGGAAAGGGTCGGGCTGTCTTAAATGGCCCTTAGTAAAAGTATCTGTGTACTACAGTAACACCAATAGAAGGTCTGGTAACGACCAAGCAGCAGTCATAAACTCTGGTCCTCTGAAGTACAGAAATACGGCTAATTCAATATCTAGTGTAACCCTTATTTTTCCTAAATTTAAATTAAATTGGTAGATTATGCCAGTTTTCGTTTGAGCGTCCAAAAAGAAAATTTGGCCTCACTTCCTTTCGCACTCCTTACTATTTGGTCGTACTTATACTGACTTTTGTTCATCTGTTAATGAATCATAGTTAGTCCTGACTAACCCCTCTAAAGCTATTAATCATACCCAAAACTCTGTTAGGATACGCAGGGCTCGTTCCGTACCTCAAAAGCAAAAAGATACCCTTATTCCTTATTCACGTGTGGCTGTCCGTCAGTCCGTCTGTTACAACCGATTTGCTTTAAAACTACTGGAACGATAGAATTGCATTTTGGCACAAACTATCAAAAATTTTCATGTCCATAATATTAAATTAAAACCCGCCAAGTGTCGGATTACGCACAAAGAAGGGTTCCGTGCCAACACCTGCTAGTCCACATTTAAACCACTCTAGGAAACTCACGGCACTTGAGTCCTTTTGTTTGGGCAAAACTGTTTTTCAGCGATATCTCAAAAATGGTAAACATCTCTTGTTGAAACCAAAAGTCGCTGAAAGTATTTACTTAATATGCACCATCTCAATGTTTTTCAGAATCTTAAACTTCAAAGTTTGGAAATTATATACAGTGAGGGGACCCAATTTTTACGACTTAGACAGCTAATCTATACTAATATTATAAAAAGGAAAGATTTGATTGTAAGTTTGCATTGAATAGCTACACTATTCTTGGGTGACATTGACATGGGCTATATTATATTTTCAAAAAATAAGGACTCTTACTAAAACTCCAATAATGTAATGTTGTAAAAAAAAAGTAACTAAAATATTCTTTACATCGCGTGCGCTAAGAAAACTATTGATGATAGAATAAATATTTGTTAATTATTTGTATGGGCCGGGATGCTAGTATGTATAACTAATCTAAAGGTTTATTTAAATAGAAAAAAATATAGAAACCTCTATGTCGTTTTTAAAAGCCAATCCTTTTTTTACAATCCCTGGCATGTATGGAGTGCCTAATTTTACCTCGGATTCGTATTAAGAGACCTCTCGGAAGCTTAGATATCGATTTTGAACGAAATCGGGGCGGAAAAAAGAAAATCTATGTGGCCGCCACTTTCACAAATTTTACATCGGATTCGTATTAAGAGACCTCTCGGATACTCAGATATCGATTTTGAACGAAATCGAGACGGCTTTGAAGAAAATCAATATGGGCCGCCACTTTTTCCAAATTTTACCTCGGATTCGTATTTGGGGACCTCTCGGACACTCAGATATCGATTTTGAACGAAATTGGGAAGAAGATGAAGAAAATCAATATGGCTGCGACTTTTTCCAAATTTTACCTCGGATTCGTATTAAGAGACATCTCGGACGCTCAGATTTCTATTTTAACGAAATCGGGACGGAAATGAAGAAAATCAATATGGCCGCCACTTTTTCAAATTTTACCTCGGTGTCGTATTAGGGGGACCTCTTGGACGCTCTGATATCGATTTTGAACGAAATCGGGACGAAAATGACGAAAAGCAATATGGCCGCCAGTTTTCCAAATTTTACCTCGGATTCGTATTAAGAATTCTCTCGGACGCTCAGATATCGATTTGAACGAAATCGAGGCGGAATTGAAGAAAAACAATATGGCCGCCACTTTTTTCAAATTTTACCTCGGATTCGTATTCGGGGACCTCTCGGACGCTCAGATATCGATTTTGAACGAAATTGGGAAGAAAATGAAGAAAATCAATATGGCTACGACTTTTTCCAAATTTTACCTCGGTTTCGTTTTAAGAGACCTCTCGGACGCTCAGATATCGATTTTGAATGAAATCGGGAAGAAAATGAAGAAAATCAATATGGCTACGACTTTTTCCAAATTTTACCTCCGATTCGTATTAAGAGACCTCTCGGACGCTCAGATATCGATTTTGAACGAAATTGGGAAGAAGATGAAGAAAATCAATATGGCTGCGACTTTTTCCAAATTTTACCTCGGATTCGTATTAAGAGACATCTCGGACGCTCAGATTTCTATTTTAACGAAATCGGGACGGAAATGAAGAAAATCAATATGGCCGCCACTTTTTCAAATTTTACCTCGGTGTCGTATTAGGGGGACCTCTTGGACGCTCTGATATCGATTTTGAACGAAATCGGGACGAAAATGACGAAAGGCAATATGGCCGCCAGTTTTTCCAAATTTTACCTCGGATTCGTATTAAGAATTCTCTCGGACGCTCAGATATCGATTTTGAACGAAATCGAGACGGAATTGAAGAAAATCAATATGGCTGCGAATTATCCATATTTTACCTCGGATTCGTATTAAGAGACATCTCGGACGCTCAGATTTCTATTTTAAACGAAATCGGGACGGAAATGAAGAAAATCAATATGGCCGCCACTTTTTTCAAATTTTACCTCAGTGTTGTATTAGGGGGACCTCTCGGACGCTCAGATATCGATTTGAATGAAATTGAGACGAAAATGACGAAAAGCAATATGGCCGCCACTTTTTCCAAATTTTACCTCGGATTCGTATTCGGGGACCTCTCGGACGCTCAGATATCGATTTTGAACGAAATCGGGACGAAAATGAAGAAAAGCAATATGGCCGCCAGTTTTTGCAATATTTACCTAGGAGTCGTATTAAGAGTCCTCTCGGACGCCTAAATATCGATTTTTGTCGAAATCGTATCGGACGGCACTGATTAATAAAACCACTTACTATACATTGATTCAAGAAAGGTCGTATATTCATAGGGAATTCACGGCACTTCATGCGCCTTTAGACCTTATAAGGAACCTACATGCCAAATTTGATATCTCTCGAATCAGCAGTTTGGGCTGTGCGTTGATGTCACTCACTCAGTCAATCAGTTTTCTTTTTGCAATTTCGCACAAACTCTTAAAAATTTTCATGTCTGCACTATTAACTTCAAAATCAATGCCATTTTCGAAATTAACGACCCAAAAAACCATAAAAACGACACCCATATTAATATTTAGACATCCAACCCCCTCGCACCCCAACAGAGGGGATGGTATTTTACGTCCTCTACGTGGGATTTTAAAATCATTTTGTTTTCGTAATCAGCGACCCGATAAACCATAGAAACAATACCCATATCGATTTTCAGAATTGTCACCACTTTTCGCCCTGTCAGGGGTTGATTTCTCAAAAAACCTGAAACACATATTTACTCATTTATCGTTAGAAATTACTCCTGTGAAATTTCGAATAAAATAGTCCAACTAATCTTGATTCCCCATACAAACTTCGGACCCCCATTTCACCCCCACAACCCGGGGTTGAATTTTGAAAAACCCTTTCTTAATGCACCTCTAGACCTTATATGGAACCTACATACTCAATTCTGAATCTCTAGAACCAGCAGTTTGGGCTGTGCGTTGATATGTCACTCACTCAGTCAGTCAGTTATTTCTTGCCATTTGGCACAAACTTTCAAAAGTTATCATGTCCACAATATTAAACTTCAAAATTGATGCCATTTTCGTAATTAACGTCCCAAAAAACCATAAAAACGACACCCATATTAATATTTAGACATTTCATCCCCCTCGCACCCCAACAGGGGGGATGGTATTTCACGTCCTCCACGTAGGATTTTAAGATTCATTGTTGTTTTCGTTATTAGCGACCCGATAAACCATAAAAACAATACCCATGTCGATTTTCAGAATTTGTCACTACATTTCCCCCTTTTAGGGGTTGATTTTTCAGAAAACCTGAACACGTGTTTACTCATTTATCGTTAGAAATACTTTTGTAAAGTTTCGAATAAAATAGTCCAGCCAATCTTGTTTCGCCATACAAACTTCGGAGCCCCATTTCACCCCCTTAGGGGTTGAATTTTGAAAAATCCTTTCTTAGTGCACCCCTAGACCTTATAAGGAACCTACGTGCCAAATTTGGAATCTCTAGGGCCAGCGGTTTGGGCTGTGCGTTGATATGTCAGTCAGTCAGTCAGTCAGTCAGTCAGTCAGTCAGTCAGTCAGTCAGTCAGTCAGTCAGTCAGTTTCTTCTTTTATATATTTAGATAACATACTGCATAGAAAACTGCCAAGTTAATTCAAGTCAACCGTTGGTGAGAGCTGTCAAAGTCGTAAAGTCTGTGTCCCCCCCCCCTCTAATTTCTAAACTATACGATTCAAATTCTGAAAAAAATTGAAGTGGTGGAAAATAATAAATACTTTTAACGATTTCTGGTTTGAACAAGAAAGTTTGAACGGTTTTTGAGTTATCGCTGAAAAACTGTCTTCCCGAATAAAAGGATGTAAGTGCCGTAATTTCCCTATGAAGATACGATCTTTTTAAACCGACTTCAAGATTTTAAAAGAGGTTATCAATTCGGTTGTGTTTTTAGGGTTCCGTAGTCAACTAGGAACCCTTATAGTTTCGCCATGTCTGTCCGTCCGTCTGTCCGTCCGTCCGCGGATAATCTCAGTGACCGTTAGCACTAGAAAGCTGAAATTTGGTACTAATATGTATATCAATTACGCCGACAAAGTGGTAAAATAAAAAGTGGAAAAAATATTTTATTAGGGTACCTCCCCTATACGTAAAGTGGGGAGTGATTTTTTTTCATTTTAACCCTAACGTGTGATATATTGTTAGATAGGTATTTAAAAATAAATAGGGGTTTACTAAAATCATTTTTTGATAATGTTAATATTTTCGGAATGTGTCCCCCCCCCCTTTAACTTTTGAACCATAAGTTTTAAAAATATGAAAAAAATCTCAAAGTAGAACTTTATAAAAACTTTGTAGGAAAATTATTTTGAACTTGATAGGTTGAATAGTTTTTGAAAAAATTACAAAAACTACGGAACCCTACACTGAGCGTGGCCCGACACGCTCTTGGCCGGTTTTTTTTTTAAATGTTTGTTACTCCATAACTCCGTCGTTTCTTAACCGATTTGGAAAATTATTTTTTTGATTGTAAGTTTATATATCCAAGTTGGCCCCGTTTTTGTCAAAACGCAGTTCAGATGATGGGATCCATGAGGAATTGAGGGAACTCCTCAAATCTTTAAGGCAAACATATAGTGATTTTTGTGTTTTTATCAAGAAATCAAGCATTTTCATTCAAAGTTGTGACATTGGATGAAGTGGAACTGCTGATGATGATCAGAACAGAACTCTTCAACGACGAAAAGTTCACGTTTGGCGATTTGTCCTCCTAGCTGTGTTTGTCAAGCAATGTCTATTTTCACGATGAATTTTTGTCATGCTTGATTTCTGATGATGGGATCCATGAGGAATTGAGGGAACTCCTCAAATCTTAAAGGCAAACACATAGTGATTTTTGTGTTTTTATCAACAAATCGAGCATTATCATACAAAAATGTGACATTTGATGAAGTGGAACTGCTGATGATGATCAGAACAGAACTCTTCAACGACGCGTAGTTCACGTTTGGCGATTGGTTCTCTTCGTTTTGTTTGTCAAGCAAACAAGGTTTTTCGATGATTCCATTAGGAATTGAGGGTACTTAGTCTTCTACCATTATAAACATACTTATAGCCATTTTTATTTTATTGTATGGAATCTAAGAATAAAGTATGTTTTATTATGGTAGAAGACTAAGTACCCTCAATTCCTCATGAAATCATGGAAAAACCTTGCTTGCTTGACAAACAAAACGACGAGAACAAATCGCCCAAACGTGAACTCCGCGTCGGTGAAGAGTTCCGTTCTGATCATCATCAGCAGTTCCACTTCATCAAATGTCACTTTTATGAATGAAAATGCTTGATTAGCTCATGAAATACTAAAATCACTATTTGTGTGCCTTTCACATTTGAGGAGTTTCCTCGATTCCTAATGGATCCCATCATCAGAACTCGAGCATGACAAAAATTAATCGTGAAAATAGAACTTGCTTAACAAACACAGCTAGGAGGACAAATCGCCAAACGTGAACTTTTCGTTGTTGAAGAGTTCTGTTCTGATCATCATCAGCAGTTCCACTTCATCCAATGTCACATTTTTGGATGCAAATGCTTGATTTGTTGACAAAAACACAAAAATCACTATATGTTTGCCTTAAAGATTTGAGGAGTTTCTTCAATTCCTCATGGATCCCATCATCAAAACTGCCTTTTGACAAAAACGAGACCAACTTGGATATATATACATACAATCAAAAAAAGAATTTTTCAAATCGGTTAAGAAATGACGGAGTTATGGAGTAACAAACATTACAAAAAAAAAAAAAACAACCGAATTGATAACCTCCTCTTTTGAAATCTTGAAGTCGGTTAAAAAACCGACTTCAGTGGGGGAGGCCGGGATGCGTAGATGGTGCACTCTTAGATTCCATACAATAAAATAAAAATGGCTATAAGTATGTTTATAATGGTAGAAGACTAAGTACCCTCAATTCCTCATGGAATCATGGAAAAACCTTGCTTGCTTGACAAAAAAAAACGAAGAGAACAAATCGCCAAACGTGAACTATGCGTCGTTGAAGAGTTTCGTTTTGATCATCATCAGCAGTTCCACTTCATCAAATGTCACTTTTATGAATGAAAATGCTTGATTAGTTCATGAAAATAATAAAATCACTATTTGTGTGCCTTTCACATTTGAGGAGTTCCCTCGATTCCTAATGGATCCATCATCAGAACTCGAGCATGACAAAAATCAATCGTGAAAATAGAACTTGCTTAACAAACACAGCTAGAAGGACAAATCGCCAAACGTGAACTTTTCGTCGTTGAAGAGTCTGTTCTGATCATCATCAGCAGTTCCACTTCATCTAATGTCACATTTTCGTATAATAATGCTCGATTTGTTGATAAAAACACAAAAATCACTATATGTTTGCCTTAAAGATTTGAGGAGTTCCCTCTATTCCTTATGGATCCCATCATCAAAAATCGAGCATGACAAAAATTAATCGTGAAAATAGAACTTGCTTAACAAACACAGCTAGGAGGATAAATCGCCAAACGTGAACTTTTCGTCGTTGAAGAGTCGTCGTTCTGATCATCATCAGCAGTTCCACTTCATCAAATGTCATATTTTTGTATGATAATATGCTCGATTTGTTGATAAAAACACAAAAATCACTATATGTTTGCCTTTAAGATTTGAGGGGTTCCCTCAATTCCTCATGGATCCCATCATCAGAAATCAAGCATGACAAAAAAATTTCGTGAAAATAGGACTTGCTTAACAAACACAGCTAGGAGGACAAATCGCCAAACGTGAACTTTTCATCGTTGAAGAATTCTGATCTGATTTCTGGTTTGAACAAGAAAGTTTGAACGGTTTTTGAGTTATCGCTGAAAAACTGTCTTCCCGAATAAAAAGTCAAAGTCAAAGTCAAAATATTCTTTATTCAAATAGGCCTAGCAACAAGCACTTTCGAATCGTCAGTTATAAAAAAGGATGTAAGTGCCGTAATTTCCCTAGAAAATAGGACTTGCTTAACAAACACAGCTAGGAGGACAAATCGCCAAACGTGAACTTTTCATCGTTGAAGAATTCTGTTCTGATCATCATCAGCAGTTCCACTTCATCCAATGTCTCATTTTTGGATGAAAATGCTTGAATTGTTGATAAAAACATAAAAATCACTATATATTTGCCCTAAAGATTTGAGGAGTTCCCTCAATTCCTCATGGATCCCATCATCAGAACTGCGTTTTGACAAAAACGGGACCAACCTGGATTAATACTTACAATCAAAAAAATAATTTTCCAAATCTGATGATGGGATCCATGAGGAATTGAGGGAACTCCTCAAATCTTAAAGGCAAACATATAGTGATTTTTGTGTTTTTATCAACAAATCGAGCATTATCATACAAAAATGTGACATTTGATGAAGTGGAACTGCTGATGATGATCAGAACAGAACTCTTCAACGACGAAAAGTTCACGTTTGGCGATTTGTCCTTCTAGCTGTGTTTGTTAAGCAATTCTATTTTCACGATTGATTTTTGTCATGCTCGAGTTCTGATGATGGGATCCATTAGGAATCGAGGAAACTCCTCAAATGTGAAAGGCACACAAATAGTGATTTTAGTATTTTCATGAACTAATCAAGCATTTTCATTCATAAAAGTGACATTTGATGAAGTGGAACTGCTGATGATGATCAGAACGGAACTCTTCAACGACACGTAGTTCACGTTTGGCGATTTGTTCTCTTCGTTTTGTTTGTCAAGCAAGCAAGGTTTTTCCATGATTTCATGAGGAATTGAGGGTACTTAGTCTTCTACCATTATAAACATACTTATAGCCATTTTTGTATTTTATTGTATGGAATCTTAGAGTGCACCATCTAAGATTAATAATCTTTCACCGGAGTCCCCCATTGAAGTCGGTTTTTTTTTCTTAAAAATTATGAAACCTTGAAGTCGGTTAAAAAAGACACATTTTTGTCACACACAAGCCAAGTTCTATTCAAGGTTTAGGTGGTGGATCATCTCTTTAAAGTTATGTCACGTGTTGCAGGGCTCCGAGTGCAGAACATACAAGATCATAATGTCGAAGCTGGACGAGTTGAACCGGCTGTTCGCGGCGCGGCGCGCGGTCCCCGCCCCCTTGGCCGCCGCCGGCACCGTGGCCCCGCGCACTCGCGGTCGCGGGGACTCCTCCTCCGTGACGGTGTCCGACAAGGTCGTCGGCACTGACTCGCGGCAGCACACGGTACGAGACAATCATCCTGATCACAATATCAAACAAAAGATGTGTCTTCCCGTTTAGGGTTCCGTACCCAAAGGGTAAAAACGGGACCTTTTTAATAAGACTTCGCTGTCCGTCCGTCCGTCCGTCTGTCACCAGGCTGTATCTCAAGAACCGTAATAGCTAGGCAGTTGAAATTTTCACAGATTGTGTATTTCTGTTGCCGCTCGCTATAACAACAGATACTTAAAACAAAATAATAATAATAATTAAGGGGGCTCCTATACAAAAAACGTGATATTTTAGCCCTTTTTCATGGATACCACTCGCCGAGCTAGATCTCAAGAACCGTAATAGCTAGACAGTTGAAATTTGCACAGATTATGTATTTTTATTGTGGCTGCAATAACAAATACTAAAATCAAAATAATAATAATAATTAAGGGGGGCTCCCAACAACAGAGTAGAGCGCTCGTGGCCCAGCGGTGCCCGCGTACCGCGTGCGGTATGCGAAGTTAAGCAATGTGGGCGCAGGTCAGTTCTTGGATGGGTGACCGCTTTGAGTGGTTACTAACTGAGCGCTCTCGTGCTTTGGAAGGCACGTTAAGCCGTTGATCCCGGCTGCTGTCTACGACAGCAGTCGTTAAGCTAAGTTAGAGGCCTTCGGGCGGCTTGAGAACTTCTAGCAGTCAAGTTGCCCACTCACTTGACAAAGGGGGGTCGAATTTGCGCTATGTCCATAGGGAGTACCCACCGTCACCCTATACGTGACCCCTGGGTGGTGCTAAAAGTGCAACAAAAACTGGCAACCGTACTTGTCTTCTCGAAGATCTCACGGTTCGTAAATAAATGCCATACGAATAAAATAAAAACAAGGTAGTTGTTGGCGTTTTTTGCTGTATCTCATGAACCGCAATAATAGCAAGGAGGTTAAAATTTACACAGATGTTGTATTTTTATTACCACAATAATAACAAAGTCCTTGGATGGGTGACCGCTTTGAGTGGTTACTAACTGAGCGCTCCCGTGCTTTGGAAGGCACGTTAAGCAGTTGATCCCGGTTGCAATGTATGATAGCAGTCGTTAAGCCAAGTTAGAGGCCTTCTAACAGTCAAGTTGCCCACTCACTTGACAAGCCTAATCCCAATAAGGTCTAGTTTCCCCCTCGGGTTGGAGGGTCAGATGGCAGTCGCTTCCGTAAAAATTAGTGCCTACGCCAACTCTTGGGATTAGGTAGCGGACCCCAGGCGTCCTTCAGGATGCAACTGTACTGGGAATAACGCTTGCCGGGGCGGCGCGCCAGCGTGGCAACTGCAGCGTCCTGGGCGTCCTTATTGTAGTTACATAATTTTTAAGAAAAAAAGCCGACTTCAATGGGGGAGGCCAGTGAAAGATTATTATACTTAGATGGTGCACTCTTAGATTCAGTACAATAAAATAAAAATGGCTATAAGTATGTTTATAATGGTAGAAGACTAAGTACCCTCAATTCCTCATGGAATCATGGAAAAACCTTGCTTGCTTGACAAACAAAACGAAGAGAACAAATCGCCAAACGTGAACTACGCGTCGTTGAAGAGTTCCGTTCTGATCATCATCAGCAGTTCCACTTCATCAAATGTCACGTTTATGAATGAAAATGCTTGATTAGTTCATGAAAATACTAAAATCACTATTTGTGTGCCTTTCACATTTGAGGAGTTCCCTCGATTCCCAATGGATCCCATCATCAGAACTCGAGCATGACAAAAATCAATCGTGAAAATAGAACTTGCTTAACAAACACAGCTAGAAGGACAAATTGCCAAACGTGAACTTTTCGTCGTTGAAGAGTTCTGTTCTGATCATCATCAGCAGTTCCACTTCATCAAATGTCACATTTTTGTATGATAATGCTCGATTTGTTGATAAAAACACAAACATCACTATATGTTTGCCTTTAAAATTTGAGGAGTTCCCTCAATTCCTCATGGATCCCATCATCAGAACTCGAGCATGACAAAAATTAATCGTGAAAATAGAACTTGCTTAACAAACACAGCTAGGAGGACAAATCGCCAAACGTGAACTTTTCGTCGTTGAAGAGTTCTGTTCTGATCATCATCAGCAGTTCCACTTCATCCAATGTCACATTTTTGGATGCAAATGCTTGACTTGTTGATAACAACATAAAAATCACTATATGTTTGCCTTAAAGATTTGAAGAGTTCCTTCAATTCCTCATGGATCCCATCATCAGAACTGCGTTTTGACATAAACGGGACAAACTTGGATATATATACTTACAATCAAAAAAAGATTTTTCTAAATCGGTTAAGAAATGACGGAGTTATGGAGTAACAAACATTAAAAAAAAAAACATACAACCGAATTGATAACCTCCTCTTTTGAAATTTTGAAGTCGGTTAATAATAGCAGTAGTAGGAATCGTCTTGTGAATTCTGCAATTTATTAAGGTTGACCAAACTGGCCCAGCTAGACGAATAATATATTACTTCAGACGTAACAATAGAGCTGAGCTGAGTGGGCTCTTCAAGTAACTTAATCGATCCGGTGGTTTTTATTAACCGACTTTAAAATTTCAAAAGAGGAGGTTATCAATTCGGTTGTATGTTTTTTGTTTTTTTTTTTTTTTTTTTTAATGTTTGTTACTCCATAACTCCGTCATTTCTTAACCGATTTGAAAAATTCTTTTTTTGATTGTATGTATATATATCCAAGTTGGTCCCGTTTTTGTCAAAAGGCAGTTCTGATGATGGGATCCATGAGGAATTGAAGGAACTCCTCAAATCTTTAAGGCAAACATATAGTGATTTTTGTGTTTTTATCAACAAGTCAAGCATTTGCATTTAAAAATGTGACATTGGATGTAGTGGAACTGCTGATGATGATCAGAACAGAACTCTTCAACGACGAAAAGTTCACGTTTGGCGATTTGTCCTCATAGCTGTGTTTGTTAAGCAAGTTCTATTTTCACGATTAATTTTTATCATGCTCGAGTTCTGATGATGGGATCCATGAGGAATTGAGGGAACTCCTCAAATCTTAAAGGCAAACATATAGTGATTTTTGTGTTTTTATCAACAAATCGAGCATTATCATACAAAAATGTGACATTTGATGAAGTGGAACTGCTGATGATGATCAGAACAGAACTCTTCAACGACGAAAAGTTCACGTTTGGCGATTTGTCCTCCTAGCTGTGTTTGTTAAGCAAGTTCTATTTTCACGATTAATTTTTGTCATGCTCGAGTTCTGATGATGGATCCATGAGGAATTGAGGGAACTCCTCAAATCTTAAAGGCAAACATATAGTGATTTTTGTGTTTTTATTAACAAGTCAAGCATTTGCATCCAAAAATGTGACACTGGATGAAGTGGAACTGCTGATGATGATCAGAACAGAACTCTTCAACGACGAAAAGTTCACGTTTGGTGATTTGTCCTCCTAGCTGTGTTTGTTAAGCAAGTTCTATTTTCACGATTGATTTTTGTCATGCTCGAGTTCTGATGATGGGATCCATTAGGAAACGAGGGAACTCCTCAAATGTGAAAGGCACACAAATAGTGATTTTACTATTTTCATGAACTAATCAAGCTTTTTCATTCATAAAAGTGACATTTGATGAAGTGGAACTGCTGATGATGATCAGGACGGAACTCTTCAATGACGCGTAGTTCACGTTTGGCGATTTGTTCTCTTCGTTTTGTTTGTCAAGCAAGCAAGGTTTTTCCATGATTCCATGAGGAATTGAGGGTAATTAGTCTTCTACCATTATAAACATACTTATAGCCATTTTTATTTTATTGTATGGAATCTAAGAGTGCACCATCTAAGCATACCGGCCTCCCCCACTGAAGTCGGTTTTTTTTCTTAAAAATTATTTTTTCATATATTTAACATAACGTAGGTAAGTAACTAACATGATACAAAAATGAAGTGATTAAGTGTGTGTGTGTGTGTGTGTGTGTGTGTGCGTGTGTTTGTGTGTGAGTATTTAGGAATTTAGGACTAGTTAGGATGTCGTCTTTATTAGGTTTTCTGTATCAACATAAGATAGGTTTATCATATTTTTCGATAACAGCTTCTTTGCCTTGGGAACGGAGTGCTCTTTAAAATCGTATAACGCTACTAGACGATTGTAAATGCGGGGGAACAAAAAGACTGAGAAATGATGTGCAAATTTGGTATTAACAGATGTGGTGGGAATTTTAAAGATACGGTTTTTAAGTAGATTGTTGTAGTCTGATGAGCTGAGAACTGTTTTATGTACATGCAATGCTACCCTCATTAAGTACAGTTTCCGGACGCTGAGCACTTGTGCATCGCAGTATAAATCATTCGTTGGGTATCTAATTGGTTTCTTCAAAGCGACTTTCAGCACCGCTCTTTGCGCTCTTTCCAATTTTAGGAGAATAGTAGAGGTTTGACCTTCCCATGCTAGAATGCAGTAATTAATTATAGACTGCCCTAGTGCTAAATATATAATTTTTAACAAGGAAAAATCGGCTGACTCCCGTAACATTTTCATAGAGTGTATCAGCTTTCTAACTCTGCCAGAGGCTGCAGCCACATGCTCTCTGAAGTTTAGTTTTTCATCGATGATAATTCCGAGGTACTTAATTGAGGGAGTTCTCGACATGCCATTACAGGCACAGTCTCCAACTGGAGTATTTATACAGTTACTGGAGTGAACTTTAAGATCTGCAGTCTAGGTGAAGAAGTCGATGTCTTATGAAAACATAAAAAAATAGTTTTTGACGTGTTCAAAGTTAAAAGGTTTTGCTGCAACCAGCCTGCCACCAGCGACATACCATGCTCGACATGATCATAGACGTTCGTCCATGAACTCCCGTGAAAGATGATAGCTGTGTCGTCGGCGTAACACAGGATCTCGGCATTTTGTAACGGTATAAGTGAGATGTCGTTCATATATAAAAGAAATAGGGTAGGGCCCAGTATGCTGCCCTGAGGCACGCCAAAAGAGACTGGTCTCAGGTCGCTAATGTGTTCACCTATCTTAACACATTGGCTTCTTTCCGACAAATAGCTTTCGAACCACTTTAGAGTATTTCCTCGGAACCCGTGTGCTTCTAATTTTCTTAGTAAGATGGGAACAGATACTGTGTCGAAGGCCTTCGCTAGATCTAGAAAGACTCCGACACAGGCCCGGACTTCATCCATATGCGTCGAGACAATTTTTGTAAGAAGCGTAACAGACTGACGATCAGTTAGAATAGATTTGGATTCGAGGTAATTGGTCACCCTTTTAATAATAACTCGCTCCAGAAGTTTTGAGAAAGACCCCAGGAGAGATATCGGCCGGTAGTTACTGGGTTCGTTTTTCTTTTTTCCTTTATGAACCGGTATAATTGCCGCGACTTTCCAGTCTTTAGGGAAAATACCACTCTCGATACTTTGAGTAAAAATCTTTAACAATATTAAGTTTACTTATTTTAATTTTAGCGCTTAGAGATCATTTACATCTCTAAGGACTTTGAAATAATTGTTATTAATCGTATTTGGACGCTCAGATACCAATACATCTCTGAGATATTAAATTAATTTTAAATACTTTTTGTTTATTCGGACACAGATCGTATTCAATACGTCCTTAATATTTGTAAATTATTAATCAGTATATTTTTTATTTTCATTGAATTGTTGATCAGTATATTTTTTAATCATTATTATTAAGTAAGATTGTCATTTTTTTAATTGTATAAATTCACGCTTTGACATGTAAAAGTGCCCTTGTGGCCTATTTGCAGAATAAATATTTGATTCTGATTTTTGATTTTGAATGCCAACCCAGTGCCTCAAAAATGGGCTGTCCAGCCGTCCTTCCAACATCCTCAGGATACTATCACAGAATAAGTAATAGTACAAGTACAGAAATTTCACTTCCTAACAAAAACGGCGTTTAGGCATAAGAAACGTGCCTACTCTCTGCATCTCTGTCTATCGCATAACTTGTATTCATTCACGCGCGGCACGTGTAGCGTTGGGGTTGTCACTCCAAGAAATTAATAAGTACATATTACTTCACATGTTGGTACGAGTATCTCAGTGTCTTTATGAATAACACCAATAATAAAACTGATCTCGTGAACGGAAATTCCATTTAACTCTTGTAACTTTAATCTCATCAAAAACATAAATGTGAAAATGGGAGCCAAGTTCAATATTAAGAATATGCGATGCTTGTTTGTCATCTTCACCGACAAAAAAATTGAGATCTAAATGGGTGCCAAGTTCCGTAGGTTCTCTAAAATGGTGCCAAGTCCGGCACTGCATTGTTTACAGTAAAACTAATTTACTGCGGCTGTCCTCGTACTCTTGTTTTGAAACGAATGAAATACTGCATATAATCAAATTATGTGTTTATTGCTCCGAATCTTAACCAACAACAATACATTAAGATATTTGACACAAAAACTTTTTTTTTTTTACAAACGCAGCAGCGCCGAATTCTTGGACATTAGGCTAACTTACTCCAACACACTCCCGCCTAAAGGACAGCCGTGTCCTTTCTAACTACATCTGGTAATGGGCAAAGTTTCGAAATGGTACGGGTTAAGACGCCTGACACATTGCGCAGATCATAAGTGTGTCAAGTTGTCTTGTCCAGGGTGCTTCTGTAGAACTCGTCCTAATAACCATTTGCTAGGTGGGTATCTCTGGTCCTTGATCAGTACTAAGTCCCCAATCTCTAACTCTGGTTTTTTAATTTTCCATTTCGGTCTCTGCTGTAATCTGGTTAAGTATTCCGATTGCCACTTTCTCCAAAATACTTGCAACATTTTTTGAATTTGTTGCCATCGTGACAAGGAATGGACCTTATGCTCTGTGAAATCTCTCTCTGGGACGGTAATCAGTGGTTCTTCAACTAAAAAATGTGCGGGTGTCAATGGTTCTAAATCATCAGGGTGATCGCTCAATGGTGATAAAGGTCTAGAATTTAGACACGCCTCTATTTGTGTTAGAAGGGTGTTCAGGTCTTCGAAAGTAGGTGTTGCGTCTCCAATGGTCCTTTTCAGGTGAAATTTGATACTCTTCACTCCTGCTTCCCACAAACCTCCATGGTTTGGTGATCCGGGTGGTATAAATTTCCATTTCGTACCCTCGATGTCAAGCAGTGCGGCGAGTTCGACAGGGATCGATGAATGACCAAGTCTCCAAGTTTCCAGTAATTCTTTACTTGCAGCGACGAAATTTGTTCCGTGGTCACTCCACATCTCTTTCACAAACCCTCTTCTTGAAGTAAATCGTTTGAATGCGGCCATGAACGCTTCCATACCCATATTAGTCACACACTCAATAGGGATAGCCTTTGTTGACATGCAGATGAAAATGCTGATGTATGCTTTGAACGATTTCGACCCTCGCCCAGGGCTCATGCGTACGTTTACTGGGCCAGCGAAGTCTACGCCAGTGATGAAGAAAGGTCTCGATGGTTTCACCCGCGTCTCAGGTAAGTCGGCCATCAATTGAGTGATGGTTCTGGCCTTTTGTTTAGCACAAGGAAAACAATTTCTCACATAGCTCTTTATCGTGTTTCCTGCGTCAATAAGCCAGTATCTTCCTCTCAGGTATGTAGTCATTAATTGCGGACCTCCGTGCAAAGTCTTCTGGTGTGCGTCATGAAGTAAAAGTTGTAACAGCACGTTTTTTTTTTGATAATATTACTGGATGTTTGCTTATGAACTCTATATCAGCATGTTTTAATCTTCCTCCTACTCTCAGTACTCCCTTGTCATCTAGGAAAGGTGTGAGAGACAGTAATCGGCTTCCTTTCTTTAGCGGTTTGTGGTTTCTTAATGCTTCAATTTCTTCCGGAAACTCCAGGTGTTGGGAAAGTTTGATGCAAATGGTAAGTGCTTCTTCTCTTTCTTTATGTGTTACGAATGTGGGTAAGTTTCTTTTATTTTTCAGGTTAACCCACCTTCGACAATAAGCTATAACTGAAACGAAATTTCTCAATGACGAATATCTCTTTGCTAAAATAAGTATAAAGTCTTCTTCGTTCTCTTTTATTGCAATGGTTGCGCATTTAATTGTTCTTTTCTTTTCTAACTCTGTATCTTCTATTTCGCGAGTTTTTCTCTTCCACTCTCTTTCGTGTAGAAATGTAGGGCCGAAGAACCATAATGCATTGCCCTTCAGTTTCTCAGGTGATACTCCTCTAGATGCTGGATCGGCTGGATTTTCTTTAGTGTTCACATATGACCAGGTTGTCTCGATGTTGTTGTTTATGGCAATGACTCTATTTTTCACAAATGTCGTCCACTTCAGCGGGTCTCCAAAAATCCATGCTAGAGTCACCTTCGAATCTGTCCACGCGTAAGTATTTTTAGACTCAATTCTCATAGCTGTAGCAGTACGCTTCAGCAGTTGACTCTATAACAAAGCTGCACTCAACTCAAGACGTGGTAAGGTGAGCTGTTTCGGTGGTGCTATTTTTGTTTTTGCTATCACCAGTGATACTCTTACTTGTCCGTCCGACTGGATTACTCGACAATATACTACACCGGCATAGGCAGCCATTGAGGAGTCAGCAAACCCATGCAGTTCCACTCGTTGGTTTGTATTTGCCGTTCCAATCCATCTCTCAAGTTTTATTTCAGATAGTTCTTTTATGCTTTTGCTAAACTTCTTCCACTCTACCTTCAGGGTTTCAGGTAATTCTTCGTCCCATGATAATCCATTGGACCAAAGTTTCTGCATAAATATCTTCGCCATTACGACCGAAGGGGCTAGCCAACCCATTGGGTCGAATAGTGATGCGATGACAGTTAGTACTGTTCGCTTAGTTATTTGTTCATTTGATAACGTGTTTACGTTGTTTGTCACTAACAGGGTATCTTCACTCGCGTTCCAAGCAATGCCAAGGGTCTTGATGGTCTCTTTGGTATTTATTCCTATTTCCGCATTCTTGGCTCTCTTTTCGGATTCAACCGTCTTCATGAATGCCTTGTTATTTGATGCCCATTTTTGTAACTCAAAGCCACCTTTTCTCAATACTTCAGTGAGTTGACGTTTAGCTTCAATTGCTATCTCTTCTGTATCTCCCCCCGACAATACATCATCCATGTAGAAGGAGTTGTTGATTATCTCTCGTGCTTGTGTGTACTCTTCTTTACTGGCTTCATCGATTGCTACTTGTTTTAAGGTACGGAGGGCTAGGAATGGTGCGCAAGCTGTTCCAAAGGTCACGGTGAGTAGTCTGTATTCTCTGATCTCTTCTTCTCTGTTAAATCTCCAGAATATTCTCTGAAAGTCTGTGTCTTCTTTCCTTATCATGATCTGTCGATACATTTTTATTATATCGGCGACAAAGCAGACTCGATGGGAGAATGCATCGAGTCTGCTTTGTCGTTGTACTTTGTTGTTGACCTCATTAGTATGTCTCGTAGTTCTGATTGAAGTGATGTTCCGACTAACAGTTCGTCATTTAGGCTAACTCCGTTGGTTCCCTTGCAGGACATGTCATAAACAATTCTTACTTTCGTGGTTTCTCGGTCTTCTCGTACCACTGCGTGATGTGGTAGATATACTCTTCTCTCTCTCTCACTCCTAGGTTCATCTTTATCCACTAATTCCATATGTTGTAGCGTTATGTACTCTCTCATGACTTCATTGTATGATTCTCTCAACTTCCAGTTAGATGATAATTTTTTCTCGGTGCTCATGAATCTCTTCAATGCGATTTCTCTGGAATTCTCTGGTAAAGTAGGGTTGTCGCTCTTGAATGGAAGTGCTACAATGTATCTTCCAGAAGGCTCTCTTGCTAGTGTCTCTTGATATATTTACTCAGCTCGAAGTTCTGGTGGTGTTAGAGTATCTTTCTCCCCTGACTCTAATGTCTCCATCTCCCAAAATTTCTCAACCATTTTCTCTAATGTAATGTTTAGATGCATGCTCTTTATCTCTCTCGAGCCATCTTCTAGCAGTCCTCCTGATAGGATCCACCCTAAGCGTGTTTGCTGTGCTATAGGGGTACCTGGATCTCCTCTGATCACTCCACTCATCAGGATGTCTGTGTAAATGTCTACTCCTAACAGCATATCTATGTTGCTTGGTGTATGATATGTTGGATCTGCTAATGGCAAGTGCTGGAGATGTGTCCATTTCTCTGAATATACTCTAGTTGTAGGCATCTGATCAGTAACATGTTGAACAATGAATGCTGTGCAATCTCTCTTAAAGTCATTATTAAATCTCGAGTAAACTTGTATGTCTGTAGCGAACTTGATCCTTGTTGACATCTGACCCACACCAGTTACTAAACCATCACCTGGTTTTCTACGCAGTTGCAATCTCTGAACAGCTGATTCACTGATAAAAGACTCTTGTGAACATGGGTCGACCAGTGCTCGTAGTGGTTGCATACCGCTACCCGTTCTAATGTTCACTAGTGCAGTTGCAGTGCGGTATGGTTTTGGGTAACAAGGTGATTTCTTATCTTCGGTGACTCATAAGCGGACTGAGCTGTGAACTCTTTCTCATGTGGTTCTCTTGAAATCTCTGTGTGGACTGTATTCTCGGTTCTCTTTCTCTCTCGATTGGTGGTGAACTCTGATAGTGCAGTAATGTATGGTGTTTTTTGTGACAATGATGGCAGGAAACCCTTGACTTGCAGTTCTTCACATTATGGTTTGGTGACAGGCAGTTGAAACATAGTCTCTCGCTTTGGACATGTTGTACTCGTTTGTTGACATCTAGGCTTGTAAACTCTTTGCATAGAAATGTTGGATGATTTTGTTTGCAATATGCACAATGTACATTCATCGAGGTGGGGCTTGTTAGGAATGATCTTTGTTTCATTATAGCTCTCTCTTTGTCCTTCGATGATGTTGAAGATGGAACCATTTCTAATACTCTGAAACGCGTCTCTAAGAAGTCTGTGAATGTCTGAAGTTTGGGTAACTCCTGTACGGGTAGCCCGCTGATCTCCTCTTCCCACTGCTTGTGTGTCTCATCGTCTAATTTGTTGACTATAATGTGAATTAATATTGTATCCCACTCGCTTATGCTCACATCATTAGTTGTCAGACAGTTCAAGCACTCTTGACTTGTGTCGAGTAGTTCTCTAATAGATTTACATGTAACTTGGTTCACTTTCTTCTGATTCAAAAATCTATTTAGTATTGCGTTCACTATCATTCTCTTGTTGTTGTATCTCTTATCGAGGGTTTCCCAAGCCATGTCATAGTTTTTCTCTGTTATTTGTAGGTGCTTCAGCAGTTGTTCAGCTTCTCCGGTGACACTACTTTTCAAATAATGTAGTTTTTGTACCTTGCTCAATGACGTTTTGTTGTGTACCAGTGATGTGTACAAGTCTTTAAATGACGTCCATTCTGAATAGTTTCCCGAAAACTGAGGCAGAGACACTTTCGGTAATTTCACATCTTCAGTTGAATGTATATGGTTACCATCCAACCTATTGCTGTCATGCTGCTCTCTCGAGGTTATGGATGTTGTGAATCTCTCAAGCGCATCCGACAATTCTCCCTTGATGATAATATACTCGTCTTCTCCTGATGCAAACAAATCGATTGTGAAGTAATTGTGTTCTCTTTTCTCTGCCGCTGTAGCTGCTTTCACTATTAAGAAATGTGTAGTTCTAAACTTTAGCCAATATTCATCCAGTGTATCTATTCTCCCTTGTACATAACCCTTCGTGATTTTTGTCTTGGCTTGCTTTTTGAAGTTAATCCCAACCTTCCTTATGAGATCGTAAGTATTCTCTTGTTCCGCCATGTAAGCTTCCATTTTGTAGGTTATGTGCTAATATAACGACAATTGAAGAATAAACCGTTTGTGCGCACTTAAAATGACTGAACGTTATTTATTTCTGTCTCTTGTCACTGTTTAGTCCAATTTAGAACGATTTTCACTGATTCACGACGTTGCATTTTCACTGATTTTTTATCATATTTTTTCTTCGACGAAATTTTACCCTCTTCCGAAATATGTTACTCGACACAATTTTCCACCGGTTATTAAACCTTTTACTTACCACTAATAAAGTCCGATTAATATGTATTTAGCGTATGTCCATGTATTTTCACAGAAAATCTAGCACATTTTGCCTTTTACACGATTACAAGTGTTTTCTTTTTTCAAAGCTAATTGCGAAAATTACTGCACTTTCTCGTCTCTTCTCTATGATTCGGCTCGTTAGGACCACTTTGTCCTCGTACTCTTGTTTTGAAACGAATGAAATACTGCATATAATCAAATTATGTGTTTATTGCTCCGAATCTTAACCAACAACAATACATTAAGATATTTGACACAAAAACTTTTTTTTTTTACAAACGCAGCAGCGCCGAATTCTTGGACATTAGGCTAACTTACTCCAACAGCGGCTTAATGCATTTTGAGCTTTAACTTGGCAGTTTTCTTAAATATCCAACAGCTTTTATGGTATCATAAAATACTGCATAGAAAACTGCCAAGTACCTAAGACCATGTCCCTCGGTGTAGCTCTCACATCTCCCAATCAGTTGCCTTACGGAGTTGATTGAGGGTCCAAGCAGCACCATGTCATCAGCATAGCTAATGTTGTTTACGCAAACATTGCGAATATGGCATCCTAAATGCATGCTGCTCAGCTCCCCAATCAACTCCACCATCCACCATATCAGCCCTAGGACGTCCACTGCTGGACATAGGCCTCCCCCAATTTCATGGGGGTAAATGCCATAATCGCCACGCTTGGCATGCGGGTTGGCGATCGCAGTATCTCCACCGCACTCTAGGAATGCTGCTGCCCATTCCCCGGGGTCTTGGTCGTAGTTTAAGGACACACCCAATCAACTCATCCACATACAAATTAAAGAGGACAGGAGACGACAGTCTCACTCCACATTCCAGTTTATACTGGTCAGACCATTCTCCAGCCCCTCTCACCTGATTAACCTGGTTGGCGTACCAGTATTTCAACAGGGACACACATCTTAATTAAGACTTTCAACGAAAACTATAGTGGACATGATTAGTTTTGAGTTATCGTAAAAAGTCTTCCCTTCTTAGCGAAGGTATTCTTTTTTGCTTGTTATTGATTATCAACCGACTTCAAGATTTTAAGGGTTCTCAATTCTCTTTTTAATCGACTTCAAGATTTCAAAAGAGGAGGTTATCAATTCGGTTGTATGTTTTTTTTAATGTTTGTTACTCCATAACTCCGTCATTTTTTAACCGATTTGGAAAATTCTTTTTTATTATTATTATTATATATACTCAAGTTGGTCTTGTTTTTGTCAAAACGCAGTTTTGATGATGGGATCCATGAGGAATTGAGGGAGCTCCTCAAATGTTTAAGGCAAACATATAGTGATTTTTGTGTTTTTATCAACAAGTCAAGCATTTGCATCTAAAAATGTGACATTGGATGAAGTGGAACTGCTGATGATCATCAGAACAGAACTCTTCAACGACGAAAAGTTCACATTTTTATTTTATAATAATAATAATAATTTTAGCTCTTTTACACGGTCTTGTGGACTTCGAAGTGCCGTATTATAAGTACACACCTGCGCCAGTTCTCGAAAATGGTCGTGCAACGCTCTATTGGGATCGATCTGTCATCACGGACAGGACGATTGTAGCCAACAAGCCTGATATCGTGCTGACAAAGCGATTGAAGCGCCAGGCAGTACTCGTTGATATCACCATCCCCCATGACGAGAACCGCGTGAAAGCTGAGAGGGACAAAGTCAGCTACCTAGACTTGGCACATGAGGTAACCGCCATGTGGGATGTTGATTCAACGATTATTGTCCCGATAGTCGTCTCTGCGAACGGTCTAATTGCGAAGAGTCTCGACCAACATCTCAAGAGATTCTCGCAAGATGGTTGGGTTAAGGGTCAGATATAGAAGGCGGTACTCCTGGACACGGCGCGGATAGTCCGGAGGTTCCTCTCTCTGTCGCCCTAACCACCGGTAGCTTAGGCCCCGCCTCGCTGCCGGCGGCACTCTAGGTTAGGTTTTTTATAATGCTTTTATATTTTGTAAGTGTATTATTATATTTTACTTTTATAAATGTTTTGTAAAAAACCTAACTTAAGTTATAAGAAAAATAAAGAGAATAATAGTAATAATAATTTATTTGCAAGAATACTTATTTCTAGTTACAGGATGTTATTTAACCGACTTCAAGATTTCAATAATTTTTAAGAAAAAAAAACCGACTTAAATGGGGGAGGCCGGTGAAAGATTATTATACTTAGATGGTGCACTCTTAGATTCCATACAATAAAATAAAAATGGCTATAAGTATGTTTATAATGGTAGAAGACTAAGTACCCTCAATTCCTCATGGAATCATGGAAAAACCTTGCTTGCTTGAAAAACAAAAAGAAGAGAACTAATCGCCAAACGTGAACTACGCGTCGTTGAAGAGTTTCGTTCTGATCATCATCAGCAGTTCCACTTCATCAAATGTAACTTTTATGAATGAAAATGCTTGATTAGTTCATGACAATACTAAAATCACTATTTGTGTGCCTTTCACATTTGAGGAGTTCCCTCGACTTCTAATGGATCCCATCATCAGAACTCGAGCATGACAAAAATCAATCGTGAAAATAGAACTTGCTTAACAAACACAGCTAGAAAGCCAAATCGCCAAACGTGAACTTTTCGTCGTTGAAGAGTTCTGTTCTGATCATCATCAGCAGTTCCACTTCATCAAATGTCACATTTTTGTATGATAATGCTCGATTTGTTGATAAAAACACAAAAATCACTATATGTTTGCCTTTAAGATTTGAGGAGTTCCCTCAATTTCTCATGGATCCCATGATCAGAAATCAAGCATGACAAAAATTAATCGTGAAAATAGAACTTGCTTAACAAACACAGCTAGGAGGACAAATGGCCAAACGTGAACTTTTCGTCGTTGAAGAGTTCTGTTCTGATCATCATCAGCAGTTCCACTTCATCCAATGTCACATTTTTAGATGCAAATGCTTGAATTGTTGATAAAAACACAAAAATCACTATATGTTTGCCTTAAAGATTTGAGGAGTTCTCTCAATTCCTCATGGATCCCATCATCAGAACTGCATTTTGACAAAAACGGGACCAACTTGGATATATATACTTACAATCAAAAAAAGAATATTCCAAATCGGTTAAGAAATGACGGAGTTATGGAGTAACAAACATTAAAAAAAAAAAAAAACTTACAACCGAATTGATAACCTCCTCCTTTGAAATCTTGAAGTCGGTTAAAAAGAGGAGGTTATCAATTCGGTTGTATGTTTTTTTTTTAATGTTTGTTACTCCATAACTCCGTCATTTCTTAACCGACTTGGAAAATTCTTTTTTTGATTGTAAGAATATAAGTATATATATCCAAGTTGGTCCCGTTTTTGTCAAAACGCAGTTCTGATGATGGGATCTATGAGAAATTGAGAGAAATCCTCAAATCTTAAAGGCAAACATATAGTGATTTTTGTATTTGTATCAACAAATCGAGCATTTTCATTCATAAAAGTGACATTTGATGAAGTAGAACTGCTGATGATGATGATCAGAACGGAACTCTTCAACGACGCGTAGTACAAGTTTGGCGATTTGTTCTCTTCGTGTTGTTTGTCAACCAAGCAAGGTTTTTCCATGATTCCATGAGGAATTGAGGGTACTTAGTCTTCTACCATTATAAACATACTTATAGCCATTTTTATTTTATTGTATGGAATCTAAGAGTGCACCATCTATCTTAAGTATAATAATCTTTCACCGGCCTCCCCTATTGAAGTCGGTTTTTTTTTCTTAAAAATTATTGTGAAATTTAGTACAGTACTCTATCGTAATTAAACGACATGCAAATAATACATTAACTATTTAAACTTTATAATATTATACTATACAATATTTTATTTGAAATTTCCATGCTGTTTATTATATTCTATGAATTCCTTAACGCTATAAAAACAATTTTCTAATAAATAGTTATTTAAATTCCTCCTACAATCGCTACACTTCATAGTTTTTAAATTATTCGGTAAGCTATTATACAAAACTAAACACATATTGCAAGCATTTTTTTTATAAATAGCTGATCGACATTATTATTGTATGGAATCTAAGAGAGCACCATCTAAGTATAATAATCTTTCACCGGCCTCCCCCATTGAAGTCGGTTTTTTTTCTTAAAAATTATTATAACGTTACTAGCATTTGCCCGCGGCTTCGCCCGCGTACTAAGCGAATTTTTTAACCGTCTACAAAAAACAGGTTCATATGTTTGTCCACGATTATCTCGCGTTTGGCTGAACCGATTTAGATGCGGTCTCCAGAAAAGTAGTTGTTACATTCTGGGGTTTCGCTATACGAAGTTTGGTGATTGTGATTCATTAACAGATGGACAGACGAAAAGTCAGTATACATTCTGAAAAACGGGCAAACTGTTGAATTTCATTTGATTTTGGCAACAATAAGGATCGAAAACTATTATCATACATTTCCGAGAGGCCGAAGGGGAAAGGGCCGATGAAATAAAAGCATGTCTTAAATGGCCCTTAGTAAAAGTATCTGTGTACTACAGTAACACCAATAGGTCTGTAAACGACCAAACAGCGCGCAGCGGCCATAAACTCTGGTCTGGTGAAATACGGCTAGTTCAATATCATGTGTAACATTTATTTTTCCTACAATTAAATTTATTAGGTAGGTTTTGCCAGTTATCATTGGAGCATCCAAAAAGAAAATTTGGCCTCACTTCCATTCGCACTCCTTACTGTCAGTCCGTCTGTTACAACCAAGTTGCTTTTACTGGACCTATTGAATTTCAATTTGGCACAAACTATCAAGAATTTAGAGCGCTCGTGGCCCAACGGCACCCGCCTACCGCGTGCGGTGTGCGAGGTTAAGCAATGTCGGCGCAGGTCAGTTCTTGGATGGGTTACCGCTTTGAGTGTTTACTAACTGACTCTCGTGCTTTGGAAGGCACGCTAAGCCGTTGATCCCGGCTGCAATCGTTAAGCCAAGTTAGAGGCCTTCGAGCGGCTTGCGAACTTCTAACAGTCAAGTTGCCCACTCACTTGACAAAGGGGGGTCGAAGTTGCACCGCGTCCCTGGGGAGTACCCACCGTTACCCTACACGTGACCCCTGGGTGGTGCTAAAAGTGCAACAAAAACTGGCAACCGTACTAGTCTTCTCGAAAATCTCACGGTTCGTAAATAAATGCCATACGATAAAAAAAAAAAAACAAAATGTTGATTTAAATATAAAAAAATATCGAAACCTCTATGTCGTTTTTAAAAGCAAATCCATAAATACCCCATACGCCTAAATAGTAACATTAAACTTTTTTGCATTGCCAAATTTTACCTCAGATTCGTATTAATAGACCTCTCGGACGCTCAGATATCAATTTTGAACGAAATCGGGACGAAAAAAAAGAAAAACAATATGACCGCCACTTTCACAAATTTTACCTCGGATTCGTATTAAGAGACCTCTCGGTTAATCAGATATCGATTTTGAACGAAATCGGGACGAAAATGAAGAAAATCAATATGGCCGCCACTTTTTTCAAATTTTACCTCAAATTCGTATTAGGGGACCTCTCGGACGCTCAGATATCGATTTTGAACAAAAGCGGGTTGAAATGAAGAAAATTAATATGGCTGCCACTTTTTCCAAATTTTACCTCGGATTCGTATTAAGAATTCTCTCGGACGCTCAGATATCCATTTTGAACGAAATCGGGACGAAAAAAACAGAAAATCAATGACTGCGACTTTTTCAAATTTTACCTCGGAGTCGTATTAGGGGAGCTCTCGGACGCTCAGATATCGATTTTGATCGAAATCGGGACGGAAATGAAGAAAAGCAATATGGCCGTTACTTTATTCAAAGTTTAGGTACCTCGGATTCCTATAAAGAGTCCTCTCGGACGCTCAAATATCGATTTATGTCGAAGTCGTATCGGACGGCACTGATTAATAAAACCGTTTACAATACATTGAATCAAAAAAGGTCGTATCTTCATAGGGAACTCACGGCATTTCATGCACCTTTAGACCTTATAAGGAACTTACATGCCAAATTTGGTATCTCTCGATCCACCAGTTTGCGCTGTGCGGTGATATGTCATTCTCTCAGTCAGTCAGCTATTTCTTGATATTTGGCACAATTTTTAAAAGTTTTCATGTCCACAATATAAAATTTCAAAACTGATGCAATTTTCGTAATTAACATTCCAAAACCCATAAAAACGACATCCATATTAATATTTAGACATTTCATTCCCCTCGGACCCCAACAGAGGGGATGGTATTTCACGTCCTCCTCGTGGGATTTTAAAAATCATTGTTGTTTTCGTAATCAGCGACCCAATAAACCATGGAAACAACACCCATATCGATTTTCAGAATTTGTCACCAGATTTCCCTCAAAAAACCCGAAACACATGTTTACTCATTTATCGTTAGAAATACTCCTGTGAAGTTTCGAATAAAATAATCCAACTAATCATGATTCCCCATACAAACTTCGGACCCCCATTTCACCCCCTTAGGGGTTGAATTTTGAAAAATCCTTTTTAACCTACATACTAAATTTGGAATCTCTAGAACCACCAGTTGGCACTCATGTACACAATATAAAATTACAAAACCGATGCCATTTTCGTAAATAACGTCCCAAAAAAACCATAAAAACGACACGCATATTTATGTTTAGACATTTCATCCCCCTCGCACCCCAACAGGGGGGATGGTATTTCACGTCCTCCACGTGAGATTTTAAAATCATTGTTGGTTTCGTTATCAGCGACCCGGTATATCATAAAAACAATACCCATGTCGATTTTCAGAATTTGTCACCACCTTTCCTCCTTTTAGGGGTTGATTTCTCAAAAAACCTGAAACACGTATTTACTCATTTATCGTTAGAAATACTCCTGTGAAGTTTCGAATAAAATAGTCTAACTAATCATGTTTCCCCATACAAACTTCGTACCCCCATTTCACCCCCTTAGAGGTTGAATTTTGAAAAATCCTTTCTTAGTGCACCCCTAGACCTTATAAGGAACCTACGTGCCAAATTTGGAATCTCTAGGACCAGCGGTTTGGGCTGTGCGTTGATATGTCAGTCAGAAAGTCAGTCAGTCAGTCAGTCAGTCAGTCAGTCAGGCAGTCAGGCAGTCAGTCAGTTTCTTCTTTTTAACCGACTTCAAAATTTCAAAAGAGGAGGTTATCAATTCGGTTGTATGTATTTTTTAACCGACTTCAAGATTTCAAAAGAGGTTTTTTTTTTTTTTTTTTTTTAATGTTTGTTACTCCATAACTCCGTCATTTCTTAACCGATTTGAAAAATTGATTGTATGTATATATATCCAAGTTGGTCCCGTTTTTGTCAAAAGGCAGTTCTGATGATGGGATCCATGAGGAATTGAAGGAACTCCTCAAATCTTTAAGGCAAACATATAGTGATTTTTGTGTTTTTATCAACAAGTTAAGCATTTGCATCCAAAAATGTGACATTGGATGAAGTGGAACTGCTGATGATGATCAGAACAGAACTCTTCAACGACGAAAAGTTCACGTTTGGCGATTTGTCCTCCTAGCTGTGTTTGTTAAGCAAGTTCTATTTTCACGATTAATTTTTGTCATGCTCGAGTTCTGATGATGGGATCCATGAGGAATTGAGGGAACTCCTCAAATCTTAAAGGCAAACATATAGTGATTTTTGTGTTTTATCAACAAATCGAGCATTATCATACAAAAATGTGACATTTGATGAAGTGGAACTGCTGATGATGATCAGAACAGAACTCTTCAACGACGAAAAGTTCACGTTTGGCGATTTGTCCTTCTAGCTGTGTTTGTTAAGCAAGTTCTATTTTCACGATTGATTTTTGTCATGCTCGAGTTCTGATGATGGGATCCATTAGGAATCGAGGAAACTCCTCAAATGTGAAAGGCACACAAATAGTGATTTTAGTATTTTCATGAACTAATCAAGCATTTTCATTCATAAAAGTGACATTTGATGAAGTGGAACTGCTGATGATGATCAGAACGGAACTCTTCAACGACGCGTAGTTCACGTTTGGCGATTTGTTCTCTTCGTTTTGTTTGTCAAGCAAGCAAGGTTTTTCCATGATTTCATGAGGAATTGAGGGTACTTAGTCTTCTACCATTATAAACATACTTATAGCCATTTTTGTATTTTATTGTATGCAATGTAAGAGTGCACCATCTAAGATTAATAATCTTTCACCGGACTCCCCCATTGAAGTCGGTTTTTTTACTTTAAAATTATTTTTGTTTTTTTTTTTTTTTTTTTAATGTTTGTTACTCCATACCTCCGTAATTTCTGAACCGATTTGGAAAATTATTTTCTTGATTGTATGTATATATATCCAAGTTGGTCCCGTTTTTGTCAAAACGCAGTTCTGATGATGGAATCCATGAGAAATTGAGGGAACTCCTCAAATCTTTAAGGCAAACATATAGTAATTTTTGTATTTTTATCAACAAGTCAAGCATTTTTATCCAAAAATGTGACATTGGATGAAGTGGAACTGCTGATGATGATCAGAACAGAACTCTTCAACGACAAAAAGTTCACGTTTGGCGATTTGTCCTCCTAGCTGTGTTTGTTAAGCAAGTTCTATTTTCACGATTAATTTTTGTCATGCATGATTTCTGATGATGGGATCCATGAGGAGTTGAGGGAAATCCTCAAATCTTAAAGGCAAACATATAGTGATTTTTGTGTTTTTATCAACAAATCGAGCATTTTCATACAAAACTGTGACATTTGATGAAGTGGAACTGTTGACGATGATCAGAACAGAACTCTTCAACGACGAAAAGTTCACGTTTGGCGATTTGTCCTTCTAGCTGTGTTTGTTAAGCAAGTTCTATTTTCATGATTGATTTTTGTCATGCTCTAGTTCTGATGATGGGATCCATTAGGAATCGAGGACTCGATGATTTTAGTATTTTCAAGAACTAATCAAGCATTTTCATTCATACAAGTGACATTTGATGAAGTGGAACTGCTGATGCTGATCAGAACAGAACTCTTCAACGACGCGTGGTTCACGTTTGGTGATTTGTTCTCTTCGTTTTGTTTGTCAAGTAAGCAAGGTTTTTTTCATGATTGTATGAGGAATTGAGGGTACTTAGTCTTCTACCATTATAAACATACATTATAGCCATTTTTATTTTATTGTATCTAAGAGTGCACCATCTAAGTAAAATAATCTTTTACCGGCCTCCCCCATTGAAGTCGGTTTTTTTTTCTTAAAAATTATATATATTTGGACTCCATAACTCCGTCATGTGTAAACCGATTTTAAAAATTATTTCTTTGATTGTAAATATATATATCCAAGTTAGTCCCGTTTTTGTCAAAACGCAGTTTTGATAATGAGATCCATGAGGAATCGAGGGAACTCTTCAAATGTGAAAGGCACACATGTAGTGATTTCTGTGTTTTCATAAACTAATCAAGCATTTACATTTAAATAAGTGACATTTGATGAAGTGGAACTGCTGATGATGATCAGAACGGAACTCTTTAACGACGCAAAGTTCACGTTTGGCAAATTGTCCTTTTTGCTGCAAGCCAGCAAGTTAGATTTTCAAGATAATCATTTATCAAGCTCGAGTTCTGATGATGGGATCCATGAGGAATCCAGGGAACTCCTCAAATGTAAAAGGCATACATATAGTGATTTTAGTATTTTCATAAACAAATCAAGCATTTACATTTAAATAATTTTTAAGAAAAAAAACCGACTTCAATGGGGGAGGCCGGTGAAAGATTATTATACTTACATGGTGCACTCTTAGATTCCATACAATAAAATAAAAATGGCTATAAGTATATTTATAATGGTAGAAGACTAAGTACCCTCAATTCCTCATGGAATCATGGAAAAACCTTGCTTGCTTGACAAACAAAACGAACAGAACAAATCGCCAAACGTGAACTACGCGTCGTTGAAGAGTTCCGTTCTGATCATCATCAGCAGTTCCACTTCATCAAATGTCACTTTTATGAATGAAAATGCTTGATTAGTTCATGAAAATACTAAAATCACTATTTGTGTGCCTTTCACATTTGAGGAGATCCCTCGATTGCTAATGGATCCTATCATCAGAACTCGAGCATGACAAAAATCAATCTTGAAAATAGAACTTGCTTAACAAACACAGCTAGAAGGACAAATCACCAAACGTAAACTTTTCGTCGTTGAAGAGTTCTGTTCTGATCATCATCAGCAGTTCGACTTCATCAAATGTCACATTTTTGGATGCAAATGCTTGATTTGTTGATAAAAACACAAAAATCATTGTATGTTTGTCTTAAAGATTTGAGGAGTTCCCTCAATTACTCATGGATCCCATCATCAGAACTGCGTTTTGATAAAAACGGGACCAACTTGGATATATATACTTACAATCAAAAACAAGAATTTTTTAAATCGGTTAAGAAATGACGGAGTTATGGAGTAACAAATTAAAAAAAAATACAAAAAAAAACATACAACCGAATTGGTAACGTCGTCTTTTGAAATCTTGAAGTCGGTTAATAAGTGACATTTGATGAAGTGGAACTACTGATGATGATCAGAACAAAACTCTTCAACGACGCATAAGCGGCCTGTACACGTAGAGTTTGGACCGCGGGAAACGCCTCGCGCCATTTCAATCCTCGTTCCGAACCGTACCTGTGAATGCACGTGGCGCAAGGCGGATTGTATTTAGTCGATTTTTTTTCTTAAAAATTTTGTTGTGGCATGTTCAGACGCGGCAGGCGAAGCCGCGAGCGACGACCGTCGTGGCTGCTGGCGCCGTCGACATCCCGCCGCAACACAACGTCGTGACTGAAAGGTAATCCGATCGTTAGTTGGAGAGAAGAGACTGCGTGTCACTGGTGTTTGTATGCAGTTGTAGCGACATTAGTTATATCATGTATGTATGTATGTATAACACTTTATTGCACAAAAAAAAACAATAGCAATCGAAACAAAATGACCAAATGTAAGAGTACAAAGGCGAACTTATCACTATAAGGGATCTCTTCCAGCAAACCTTCGAGAAAATGAGAAAAATAAATGTATCACACAAAGTATGTATTCAGGTATATATTTGCTTAAGCAGTTTAAACACCTTTTTTAGGGTTGGGTTAGGGTCCCAAATGGTAATATTTTTTAAGAAAAAAAAAACGACTTCAATAGGGAGGCCGGTAAAAGATTATTATACTTAGATGGTGCACTCTTAGATAGATATCGGATAAAATAAAAATGGCTATAATGTATGTTTATAATCTTAGAAGACTAAGTACCCTCAATTCCTCATGGAATCATGAAAAAAACCTTGCTTGCTTGACAAACAAAACGAAGAGAACAAATCGCCAAACGTGAACTACGCGTCGTTGATGAGTTCCGTTCTGATCATCATCAGCAGTTCCACTTCATCAAATGTCACATTTATGAATGAAAATGCTTGATTAGTTCATGAAAATACTAAAATCACTATTTGTGTGCCTTTCACATTTGAGGAGTTCCCTCGATTCCTCATGGATCCCATCATCAAAAATCGAGCATGACAAAAAATAATCGTGAAAATAGAACTTGCTTAACAAACGCAGCTAGGAGGACAAATCGCCAAACGTGAACTTTTCGTCGTTGAAGAGTTCTGTTCTGGTCATCATCAGCAGTTCCACTTCATCAAATGTCACATTTTTGGATGCAAATGCTTGACTTGTTGATAAAAACACAAAAATTACTATATGTTTGCCTTGAAGATTTGAGGAGTTCTCTCAATTTCTTATGGATTCCATCATCAGAACTGCGTTTTGACAAAAACGGGGCTAATTTGGATATATATACTTGTAATCAAAAAAAGAATTTTCCAAATCGGTTAAGAAATGACGGAGTTATGGACTAACAAACATTAAAAAAAAAAAACATACAACCGAATTGATAACCTCCTCTTTTGAAATTTTGAAGTCGGTTAAAAACGGGACCCTATTACTAAGACTTCGTTGTCCGTCCGTCCGTCCGTCCGTCTGTCACCAGGCAGGCAAGAACCGTAATAACTAAACAGTTGAAATTTTCACAGATTGTGTAGTTCTGTTGCCGCTATAACAACAAATACTACAAACAAAATAATAACAATAATTAAGGCGGGCTCCCATACAAAAAACGTGATATTTTAGCCCTTTTTCATGGCTACCACTCGCCGAGCTGTATCTCAATAACCGTAATAACTAGACAGTTGAAATTTTCACAGATTGTGTATTTCTGTTGCAGCTATAACAATAAACATTAAAAACAGGCCAAATGCGAGTCGGACTCTTTGACATTTTTATTTTTTGTACGGAACCCTCGGTGGGCGAGTCCGACTCGCACTTAGCCGGTTTTTTTTTGTAATTAGCTCTACCTAAGGATTTTTTTTTGTTTTTCTCACCTAGTTTGTCTCTTGCACCTTCCTTCGCTATTTTCTGTTTGGCCCCATGGGCATGGTTGACTGGTAGAGAATGCCTTGAGGCATTAAGTTTGCCATTTGTACCGATTTATTTGTGCAATAAAGTTTAAATAAATAAATTAAATGAATAATAAAGGCGGCAAACTAATTATGCACTAACACGGATATTTAAGAAAGCAATATCAGATTCTGAATACACGTAAAACTAATAAACTTGTTTTCACTATAACATAAGTATTCATGTAATTATATATATAATACACACATATATACGTTTTATACATAAATGCAGGATAAATAGCAAATAATAAATAAATATTAGTATTCAATATTGTCCATAGTCAGGATTCCGAAAGCCACAACTTTTTAGTCTGTCCTTAAGCGAGGCAACAGACTGTGACTGCCTGATAGATACCGGCAACTCATTCCATAATGTAACAGAATAGTCAGTGAAGGGTTTAGAATAACTTCGCGATTTTCTATATGGAACGGCAAGCGAGAGATTGGCACTAGACCGCAGGCGGTGACAGCTGGCTGCGGCCATGAAACTAAATCTTTCGGAAAGGTACTGTGGTGATGCAGGATTGAATAACACGTTGAAAAGCATCGACAGAACATGTACATCTCTGCCACGGCGAATTGGTAACCAACAAAGTTGCGAACGGAAGTGGGACACGTGATCGTACTTTCGCAGGCCAAAAATATAACGAATGCAAACATTTTGTAAGCGTTCAAGCTTGTCAAGCAGCTCCGCTGTAATATCCACACACGCAATATCGCCGTAATCAAGGAGAGGAAGTAAAAGGGAACGAGCAATTGAAATTTTTGTAGGGAGAGGAAGATAAGTCTGCAATCGCCTCAAAGAGTGTACTAGTGATGCAAACAACTTCCTACTAGTCTCCGCAATGGGAGATGACCAGGACAGTGTCTGGTCAATGTTGATGCCCAAATTTTTGATTGTAGAGGAGAGAGGAATTCTTGTTCCATCAAAAATAACATCAGGCAACACCATATCAGACAATTTGGAGACAAAATGAGGACTACCAATGACAATTGCTTGCGATTTCTTTGCATTAACCTATAGTCCAAAATTGGAGGCCAAAAATACGAATTGTTTCTAAGTCGCTATTTATAATTCTAAACATAGAAGACCTGTGACGACCTGTTTAGCCTAGTTGGTAGTGACTCTGCCTCCGAAGCTAGAGGTCCCGGGTTCGAATCCCGGCCAGGGCATTTATTTGTGCATTTTTCATGGATATTTGTTCTTGGGTCTTGGATGTTTTCTATGTATTTAAGTATGTATTTATCTATATAAGTATATATATCGTCGTCTAGTACCCATAGTACAAGCTTTGCTTAGTTTGGGACTAGGTCGATTTGTGTAATATTGTCCCCCCCCCCAATATATAATATATATATATAAACATAGAAGGGAGGTCGTCAACACATGCTGCTGAGTAAATTTACAAATCGTCGGCGTGAAGGTGATATTTCGATTTTAAAGATTTAGTAATGCCTTCAATAATAATTTTTAAGAAAAAAAAACCGACTTCAATGGGGGAGGCTGGTAAAAGATTATTATACTTACATGGTGCACTCTTAGATAGATATACAATAAAATAATAATTTTTAAGAAAAAAAACCGACTTCAATGGGGGAGGCCGGTAAAAGATTATTATTACTTAGATGGTGCACTCTTAGATAGATATACAATAAAATAAAAATGGCTATAATGTATGTTTATAATGGTAGAAGACTAAGTACCCTCAATTCCTCATGGAATTATGAAAAAACCTTGCTTGCTTGACAAACAAAACGAAGAGGACAAATCGCCAAACGTGAACTACGCGTCGTTGAAGAGTTCCGTTGTGATCATCATCAGCAGTTCCACTTCATCAAATGTCACTTTTATGAATGAAAATGCTTGATTAGTTCATGAAAATACTAAAATCACTATTTGTGTGCCTTTCACATTTGACGAGTTCCCTCGATTCCTAATGGATCCCGTCATCAGAACTCGAGCATGACAAAAATTAATCGTGAAAATAGAACTTGCTTAACAAACGCAGCTAGAAGGACAAATCGCCAAACGTGAACTTTTCGTCGTTGAAGAGTTCGGTTCTGATCATTATCAGCAGTTCCACTTCATCAAATGTCACATTTTTGTATGATAATGCTCGATTTGTTGATAAAAACACAAAAATCACTATATGTTTGCCTTCAAGATTTGAGGAGTTCCCTCAATTCGTCATGGATCCCATCATCAAAAATCGAGCATGACAAAAATTAATCGTGAAAATAGAACTTGCTTAACAAACGCAGCTAGGAGGACAAATCGCCAAACGTGAACTTTTCGTCGTTGAAGAGTTCTGTTCTGATCATCATCAGCAGTTCCACTTCATCAAATGTCACATTTTTGTATGAAAATGCTCGATTTGTTGATAAAAACACAAAAATCACTTTATGTTTGCCTTTAAGATTTGAGGAGTTCTCTCAATTTCTCATGGATCTCATCATCAGAACTGCGTTTTGACAAAACGGGACCAATTTAGATATATAAACTTACAATCAAAAAAAGAATTTTCCAAATCGGTTTAGAAATGACGGAGTTATGAAGTAACAAACATAAAAAAAAAACATACAACCGATTGATAACCTCCTCTTTTGAAATTTTGAAGTCGGTTAAAAACAAACTCTGTCAGACCTTGTGTAGCTTTACCCCATCCTCTTGGTATATAATTTGAGGAGTTCCCTCGATTTTTCCAAGATCCCGTCTCTTATCATCAGATCCAGACTTGGTGACAATGGGACCAACTAGAAAACACACCCTTTCAAACAAAAAAAAAGAATTTTAGAAATCGGTCCACTAGTCTCCGAGTAATCGGTGAATACAAAAAAAAATATTCCGACGAATTGAGAACCTCCTCCTTTTTAACCGACTTCAAAATTTCAAAAGAGGAGGTTATCAATTCGGTTGTGTTTTTTTTTTTTAATGTTTGTTACTCCATAACTCCGTCATTTCTTAACCGATTTGAAAAAAAAAAAATAATCTCCTCAAATCTTAAAGGCAAACATAAAGTGATTTTTGTGTTTTTATCAACAAATCGAGCATTTTCATACAAAAATGTGACATTTGATGAAGTGGAACTGCTGATGATGATCAGAACAGAACTCTTCAACGACGAAAAGTTCACGTTTGGCGATTTGTCCTTCTAGCTGTGTTTGTTAAGCAATTTCTATTTTCACGATTAATTTTTGTCATGCTCGAGTTCTGATGATGGGATCCATGAGGAGTTGAGGGAACTCCTCAAATCTTAAAGGCAAACATATAGTGATTTTTGTGTTTTTATCAACAAATCGAGCATTATCATACAAAAATGTGACATTTGATGAAGTGGAACTGCTGATGATGATCAGAACAGAACTCTTCAACGACGAAAAGTTCACGTTTGGCGATTTGTCCTTCTAGCGGTGTTTGTTAAGCAAGTTCTATTTTCACGATTGATTTTTGTCATGCTCGAGTTCTGATGATGGGATCCATGAGGAATCGAGGAAACTCCTCAAATGTGAAAGGCACACAAATAGTGATTTTAGTATTTTCATGAACTAATCAAGCATTTTCATTCATAAAAGTGACATTTGATGAAGTGGAACTGCTGATGATGATCAGAACGGAACTCTTCAACGACGCGTAGTTCACGTTTGGCGATTTGTTCTCTTCGTTTTGTTTGTCAAGCAAGCAAGGTTTTTCCATGATTTCATGAGGAATTGAGGGTACTTAGTTTTCTACCATTATAAACATACTTATAGCCATTTTTGTATTTTATTGTATGGAATCTAAGAGTGCACCATCTAAGATTAATAATCTTTCACCGGACTCCCCCATTGAAGTCGGTTTTTTTTCTTAAAAATTATTTGAAGTCGGTTAACAAAGCCGTGATAGTGCTATGCCCGGGACGGAAACCAGATTGGAAAGGGTTGAACATTTTGTACCTATTCAGATGTAATAGGAGGCGACGATCGACAAAGTGTTTAACAAAAGTAGTAGAATGGAGATGGGACGGTAATGAGAGAAAGAAACAGGACTAGAGAATTTTGGGTAGCGGGATGACGTGGGCGTTTTTCCAAATGGACGGAAAAGTATTCGAGGTAAAAGAGTAATTGATAATGTGTGAAAGGATAGGAACAATGTTATCCGCCACTACAAACTAAGGCCATCTTCACCAACGGCTGTCGTCTTAATAGTTTTCAAGATGGCAAGGATTTCCTGCGGTGAAATATTTCCTAGTTCAAATGTAGATGATACTGAGAGCGGGTACTGGCAAGAGAAGAAAGTGTGAGCTGTTTAACGGAATCGTCTAGAGTGACGCGAGAGGTACTAAAATGCACATTAATGGCGTCTAAATCCAGAGCACCAGAGGGATCCTGAGAGGCTTTGCCTACCCCAAGCGACTTCAAAATTATCCAAATCTTAGCAGGAGGGCAATCGTCGATGGACTTGTGAATGTACCGACGCCTAGCATCATATGGCAAACTCTGTTGCAGCGGTTTCGCAGTGAGTTGGTAAAGGAGATGGTTATACTCCGAAGGGTTACATCTGAGTCTAATGCGAGCTCGGTTTCTTTTGGCCATGAGACCTTTTATTTCAGGCGTAAGCTACGGCGCAGGATAATGCTTTACACGCATCGGTGTCAACGGGGCGTGTTTATCAAAAATCGCAAGCAATGTGGCATTGAAGAATGACATCACCAGCCTTGATATCCACATCATCAGCACTCTCGACACACAACCAGTCAACATTGCAGAGGTCATCTTTTAGCGCCTGTATATCAATACAATCGGCGTCATTTTGTGATTTTTTTACATAATTGACGAAGCACAAAATGGCTTCCGAAAAAACCGGTCCACCAACTTGGCTGCATATACGTACATGCAGGAAATTCTGAACACACTCAACGCCAAAAAATATGCAATAGGTATATTGCTGGACATGTCAAAAGCGTACGACATGGTCCAACATGATATACTTTTAAAAAAACTTCACGGCATAGTGGTAAGGGGAACAACGTTTGAATGGTTCAAATCGTATCTTGGTAATAGAGTACAATATGTTGAAGTTGAATATTTGGACGAAATGTCAGGTGAATTAAAATATGTAAAATCTGACGTTCAGCATATGACACATTCAATTCCACAGGGGAGCGTGATTGCGTGTTTGTTATTTTTAATTTATATCAACGACATCCCTAAAACCTTGCGTAATTTTTGCAGACGACATCTCAGTCCTAACGTCATGTGACGATGACAGAAATATTAATACCGAAATAGACTTGCTATTAAAATCGATAATAGGATGGATGGAACATCATAACTTGAAGTTAACGTATCAAAAACTAAAATTATACAATTTCGGCCGTATCAAAAGAACCCTTTAGTGATTCATGTAAACAATAATGGCGTAAGTTTGGAATCCGTTGAATCAGCAACATTATTAGGATTTGAAATCGATTCAAATGTCAACTAGAAATAAACAAGAGCGTGTCGGGCCACGCTCAGTGTAGGGTTCCGTAGTTTTCCGTCCGTCACATTAAGTTGACATATTAAGTACAGAAACACAAAACCTTTGAAAGCACGTCATTTCATTGTGATTTTGTAGAAATGACAGGTACAATAAACACCTGTTTATACGGTTAAATTACAAACTCAGTTCAGAAATTGTTTTTGTAATTTTTTCAAAAACTATTCAACCTATCAAGTTCAAAATAATTTTCCTACAAAGTTTTTATAAAGTTCTACTTTTGAGATTTTTTTCATATTTTAAAAGTTATGGTTCAAAAGTTAGAGGGGGGGGGACACATTTTTTTTTACTTCTGGAGCGATTATCTCCGAAAATATTAACATTATCAAAAAATGATTTTAGTAAACCCCTATTTATTTTTAAATACCTATCTAACAATATATCACACGTTAGGGTTAAAATGAAAAAAAAAAATCACTCCCCACTTTACGTATAGGGGAGGTACCCTAATAAAATATTTTTTTCCACTTTTTATTTTACCACTTTGTCGGCGTAATTGATATACATATTAGTACCAAATTTCAGCTTTCTAGTGCTAACGGTCACTGAGATTATCCGCGGACGGACGGACAGACGGACGGACAGACATGGCGAAACTATAAGGGTTCCTAGTTGACTACGGAACCCTAAAAACATGTTGCTAAAATTAAAACAAAATTGTCATCTTTTTAACCGACTTCAAGATTTCAAAAGATGAGGTTATCAATTCTGTTGTATGTTTTTTTTTTAATGTTTGTTGCTCCATAAATCCGTCATTTCTTAAGCGATTTGAAATTTTTTTTTTTTATAGTAAGTATATATATCCAAGTTGTCCCGTTTATGTCAAAACGCAGTTCTGATGATGGGATCCATGAGAAATTGAGGGAACTCCTCAAATCTTAAAGGCAAATAAATAGTGGTTTTTGTGTTTTTATCAACAAATCGAGCATTTTCATCCAAAAATGTGACATTTGATGAAGTACTTGAATTTAAACTTTCGTGAGTCATTTCAAAATTATATTACGCAAACGGTTAGAACTCACGTATAAATTGTCACTCCGGGCGACATGTTTCGAACTCTTCGGGAGTTCTTCCTCAGGACGAGTGCACCTGCGACGAGCGCGCCTCGCACACTAGTGTGCTCGTCGCAGGTGCACTCGTCCTGAGGAAGAACTCCCGAAGAGTTCGAAACATGTCGCCCGGAGTGACAATTTATACGTGAGTTCTAACCGTTTGCGTAATATAATTTGATGAAGTGGAACTGCTGATGATGATCAGAACAGAACTCTTCAACGATGAAAAGTTCACGTTTGGCGATTTGTCCTCCTAGCTGTGTTTGTTAAGCAAGTTCTATTTTCACGATTAATTTTTGTCATGCTCGAGTTCTGATGATGGGATCCATGAGGAGTTGAGGGAACTCCTCAAATCTTAATGGCAAACATATATTGATTTTTGTGTTTTTATCAACAAATCGAGCATTATCATACAAAAATGTGACATTTGATGAAGTGGAACTGCTGATGATGATCAGAACAGAACTCTTCAACGACGAAAAGTTCACGTTTGGCGATTTGTCCTTCTAGCGGTGTTTGTTAAGCAAGTTCTATTTTCACGATTGATTTTTGTCATGCTCGAGTTCTGATGATGCGATCCATTAGGAATCGAGGAAACTCCTCAAATGTGAAAGGCACACAAATAGTGATTTTAGTATTTTCATGAACTAATCAAGCATTTTCATTCATTAAAGTGACATTTGATTGATGATCAGAACGGAACTCTTCAACGAAGCGTAGTTCAAGTTTGGCGATTTGTTCTCTTCGTTTTGTTTGTCAAGCAAGCAAGGTTTTTCCATGATTCCATGAGGAATTGAGGGTACTTAGTCTTCTACTATTATAAACATACTTATAGCCATTTTTATTTTATTTTATGGAATCTAAGAGTGCACCATGTAAGTATAATAATCCTTCACCGACCTCCTCCATTGAAGTCGGTTTTTTTTCTTAAAAATTATCATTATTAACGCCGACACGACATATGTAATTGGTGACCTATCGACGTTTGAACTGAGTGCTGTGCAGTGAAAAAAGCGTGCGCGTGAACTTTGCTTTGCTCGCTAAGTGCAATTTAATGGACAATGACACCGGATCCAGTAATTACTACTGTTGGTGGGACGCATACTGACAGTAGGCCTCCGAGTACCTAGCAAACGGTTATTAGTGCGGTTGGTGTAAAAGTTCCGCCATTTTGGGCGGAGGAACCGGCTTTGTGGTTCGCGCAGCTTAAGGGACAATTTACGTTGGCGAATATAGTTAGCGACTCGACGAAATTTTATCACGTCGTCATCAACTTTGAGCACAAGGTCGCTGAGGTCAAGGACGTAATAACCTCGCCGCCGGCAACTGGAAAGTATGACCGCCTGAAGTTCGAGCTGGTGCGTCGACTGTCTGTGTCCAAGGACAGGCGCGTCGAGGAGCTGGTCTCGCAAGCAGAATTGGGTGACCGCAGACCCTCCCAGTTTCTTCGGTATCTCCGTGACTTGGCCGGTACCGATATATCGGAAAGTTTCCTGCGCAGTATGTGGGCTAAACGATTACCAACTCATCGCGACAATGGCAGAAGATGGCTTAGACAAGGTGTCTACTCTAGCGGACAAGGTTTACGATATCGTGGCGCACATACCTAATGTAGCGGAGGCCCATGTCTACCCTTCATCGGTAGCTGCTGCTTCTACGCCAATGCTCAGTATGGCGAGTACTATGGAGGTGAGGCTCAACCGGCGATTCGACGACTTGGTGAAGCAAGTGGCAGCGTTGTCGACGAATACACACAAAAAATGTTTGTAGGTATATTGTTTATCGACTTCAAAAAAGCTTTTGACACGCTGGATCACGAAATACTGCTGAAAGCTATAGCAGAATGCGGGATTCGTGGTCCAAAGAGCCAATGGTTCCGCAGTTATTTATCAAACCGGACACTGCGTACAAAGATCAACGAAAGTACTGGCGAGCTGGCGAGGAGGCGGCCATTAAATATGGAGTACCGACTGGGTCTGTGTATGGCCCGGTCGGGTACATCATGCACGTGAACAGCATCAGCAACGTCGTCGAGCACTGCTCCACATACATGTATGCGGATGACACGTGCCTGGTGTACGCCGACCGGGACGTCGCGCGCCTGCAATCTAGGCTACAGTCTGATTTTAATAACCTACTAAAATGGTCCCATGACAACGGCATATTGTTAAACTCGTTGAAAACTAAATGCATGTTAGTTAAGTCCCCTTATGCAAAAGCGCAAGTTGAGCATATACAGTATATTGTCGGTCACTCGTACGTATGTCTGCATAATAATATGACCTTATGTAACTGTCCTGGTCTCGATTCGGTAGACACCTACAAATATTTAGGTGTGAACATACATAACCAACTCAACTGGAAACCTCATGTGAACGTGGTATGTAACCGACTGAGGTCAATACTGTGTAAGTTAAATTGCATAAAACAAATCACAGACAAGAAGACCCTACATACTTTGTATAACGCGTTGGCCGACTCGGTACTTAGTTACGGGCTCATGGTTTATGGTGGGACCTTTAAGACACAAATAGATAGAATACTCAATCTTCAGCTTAGACTAGTAAAAACATTAGTAAACAAAAAAACTAGAGAAATTTGTAATAAACGATATGATAAACTCTTTAAAAAGTGTAGTATTCTACCTGTTCATGAAAAATTTAAATTTTCTTTTAGCGGTTAATCAATATAATTGCTCCGAGTTCAAAACACCCAAAGCATATCTCCGTAATCTGAGAATACTGCCACTAGCTAGAAAAAAATATATCGAACCATGTGCTAATAAGTACTACGGTAAACGGACGAGGCATTACTTCATACCGAGAATTTTTAATGCAATCCCACTAGAAAACGATTGTGCTAGCCTACCGTTCTTTAAAAATGAGCTTAAGATGTTTTTATTAGATAATTACAACAGCTGTTAATGTGTTTTGCCATTCGGTTACGTACGTATACAAAAACTGTTTGAATTTCAACCTTATGTCCTGGCTAAAAAGACTCAGTTTATAGCGATTGTTTGTAACCTTAGTATTAAAATAGAAGCATGTTACTTTTTTCAGCGGTGTCACAGTTACCTGACCCCTTATAAACCTTATTGCAATGAGATAACGTCTAGCATCTGGTCAGCTGACTGTGACGCTGTTGGGTATGTTACACAGTAGATAGGAAGTGAGTTGAGTGTTGCCGTTCGCCAACAACTGTGTGAATTGTGATTGTATAAATAAATAAATAAAAAAAAAACAGGGTCGTGCCCGCTCTCGTTCCAGAGGTCGTCGAGGTAACTTCCGCTCAAGGAGCCGCTCTCAAACCAACGGTGACGGGAGATGTTGGTACCACGGGCGGTTTGGCTCTCGGGCTAGCAAGTGTCGAGCACCGTGCAACTGGACGGAGGGAAATGCCAACGGCAGTCCCTGATGGTGGCTAGTGACTGGCCAGAGTCCCCTGCCGCCTCTTTGTAAAGGATAAAACAACGCGAGTGCGATTTTTAGTGGACAGTGGTTCGGTTCGTACGCGATCATCGTCGGCGGAAGGACAAATACGAGCTTTTTGCCGCTAACGGGACTGCTATCGCTACTTATGCCTTGATTAGTGTTACGCTTAACCTTGGCTTGCGCCGTGCATTTAATTGGACATTTGTAGTGGCCGATGTTACGAAGCCTATCATAGGTGTAGACTTTCTCTCTTGCTACGGCTTACTTGTAAGACATTAGAAATAAAGTTTAATCGATAACTGTACTGCGATGTCTACTACTGCTTATTCTGCCGCTTCATGCACTGTATGCCATGTAAAAGCTATTTCAGGTAGTACACCACATCATAGTTGGCAACAGCAGTTCCCCGAGATCACTAGGCCAGCCGCGGACACCACGGAGCGCAGCACACGGCACATAGCATACGGCACGGAGCATAGTACGCTTCACTATATCCGTACTACCCCTGGTCTCCCCGTGTATTGTCGTCCGAGACGATTGGATGCCGACCGCCTCAAGTTAGCCAAACAGGAGTTTTAAGATATGGTGCGTTCATGTATCGCTCGCCGTTCTAACAGCCCATTGCCTTCGCCTCTTCACATGGTGCCAAAGAAAAATAACGGCTGGCGACCATGCGGCGATTATCGTGCGTTAAACGCCCGCACCATACCGGATAGATACCCTGTGAGGCATCTCGCTGACTACTCGCACAATCTTCATGGTTGTCAGGTATTTAGTACCCTCGATTTAGTTCGCACCTATAACCAGATTCCAGTGTTCAAAGACGACGTTCCGAAGACGGCCATCACAACTCCTTTTGGTCTCTTCGAGTTTGGTTACATGGGATTTGGCTTAAAAATGCACCCCAGACCTTTTAACGATTTATTGACGAGATTTTAGGTGACCTGCAGGGCTAGTATGATCGCTTATATGTCGGACATATAGCATTCGTCCCGTACTGTCAAGTATGTAAGTGCGAGAGGGACGAATGCTATATGTCCGACATGTAAGCTATCATACTAGCCGGGCTGGAGTTCTATATTTTTTTTTTTTTATTAGAAACAAACAGTCGTAAAAACATATAGGTTCATAGCTAATAGCTTTACAATAACAATATAAGTAGACCTACAGTTTCCTATATTTTAAAATTAATTACATATAACAAAATCACTGGAACCGTTCACAGATACTTTGTCAGATTTTAAGTTTACATTTTCTGTTTCCCATACCTGGACGATATTCTCGTTGCATCATCCAATACAAGTGAGCATATGAGTCATCTGCAGCAGGTTTTTGAACGATTTCGCGAGCATGGTGTCGTTATAAACACTGGCAAATGTGTGTTCGGTGAGTCAGCAGTTACCCTTTCTCGGGCATAAAATTTCCCCTGATGGTACAGTACCGCTGCCAGAGAACGTCAAAGCGATTACTGACTTCCCGCGCCCGACCAACATTAAGGAGCTTCGACGTTTTTGGGGCATGCTCAACTTATATCGGAGATTTCTGCTGCACGCTGCCCAGAAACAGGCTCCGTTAAATGTCTTACTGGCATGTCACCACGGTAAAAGCACAGCGAAGATTGACTGGAGCGATGACTTTGACGCTGCTTTTAAGGATTGCAAGTTGAGTTTAGGTGAAGCAACGCTACTCGTTCACCCACGTCCGAACGCAGATGTCGCGTTAATGAAGGACGCTTTGGATGTCGCGATCGGGGCAGTGGTCCAGTAGCGTATGCATGATACGTGGGAACTACTACGTTTTAAACTGACATTCGTCACATATCTGGCGAAGATAATGTCGTTGCTGACGCCCTGTCTCGTCCAGTCGAAGCAATCAACTGTATTAATTATAAGGCTTCCGAGATCAAGAGCCCGACGCTGAGCTCCTGCAGCTGATCAAGAACGGATCGTTGTTGCAACTAAAAAAACTGGTCGTTCGTGAGACCTCCGGTGACGTAGAAATTTATTGTGACACGTCTGGTCCAGTAGCTCGCCTATTCTTAACACAAGGATTCCGTCGTCACGCTTTCGACACTGTTCATGTCTCAGCCATCCCAGCGTTAAGGTTTCCGTGAAGCTTCTGACGCAGCGATACGTTTGGCCTGGGAGCAAGAAAGCTTGTCGTACGTGGGCTAAAGCATGCCGCCATTGTCAGCGTTGCAAAGTTTCAAAGCGCGTGCGATCACCTGTAATGGCTTTCACACCGCCATCAGAGCGATTTGCACACGTGCATACCGATCTAGTTGGCGCACTGCCGATTTCACGTGGCTTTCAGTATTGCTTAACAGTGGTAGACCGCTTTACCAGATGGCGAGAAGCTGTGCCTATCCGTGACACTAAGACAGAAACTGTCACGCACGCTTTTGTTTCCGGGTGGGTGACGCAACTCGGATTCCCCAAGCGAATTACGACCGATAGAGGTCGTCAGTTCATGTCAGAGACTTTTCGGAAGTTTGCGGAAACCATAGGAGCCGAGCACGTGCAGACGACAGCTTACCATCCTGCGGCGAATAGGTTAGTGGAGCGTTCCACAGGCAGATGAAGGCTGCCATCAAATGGCACGGGACTGAGGATTGGATATGTTGCCGGATTCCGATTTCGACAATCGTCCTCAGCCCACAGTCTTAGTGCCAAAACCAAAGCCTATCGAGCGCACAACACGCTCTAAGCGTGTAGTACGGTTTCCCGATTATTTTTGATCAACCTAAAGGTCTACGAGGGGGCTGATGAGGCGACATTAGTTATATTAAGTTTTAAATAGTTTTAATATCTACGTGTCTTATTACTATGGACTTGCGCGCATTCCGCCGGCGCAGCGGCTGGCCGTTACGTCATCTCCTAACGGTCCAGCGTGCTTGGGCGCATTCGTGTGCCCTCGGTTTTCCTGATCAAGTCCGTCGTTTCTCATGTCCCACGCCGAGAGGCTGCGCGCACGTCCTCCGGACGGCTTACGTCACTGCTTACGCGATAATAGCAATTTTAATGTTTTCTCTTATTCCTGCTATCTGCTTGTACACTGTGAACTTTCTTCTTCTGTAAATCGTTTCTACAATTTGGCAAAGTGTATCTAAATTATAATAAACATTATATCTTTGTTATATGTGGTGTTTTCATTATTAACCTACACCACACAGTCACCAATGTAAATGTTACAAATAATCCTTTTTTTGACCAGTCATTTACTAAATTCATACCCATAATTCCTAGAATTAGCGTAGGAATGTCGACTGAGCTGCTATATCATCCATCCCAGACGTTAAGTTAACCTTATTAAGATTAACTTTGTCAAGTGTGTCTGACAACTTCTATCTTAGAGTAAAAGTTTTCTGGTCGCTCGGAGACTTTGGAACGGGACATCATGCCAGAGGATTAAGTTACCTTCCAGACAAGCCCTCACCACAACCACCACCTCCCGCCTCCCACAATTTCATGAGGGGTAAATGCCATACCCGGGTCCAAGCCCTCAAGAACCACCTAATTCACTCAAAATGTCCGTCCATTAGCTGAACGTAAGTAGCCGCCGTTGCCTAACATCTGGATGCGGGGCGGCCACCGGTCCACGGACGCCACTGGGCCGAGAAGGTCACCCAGCAAGGTTGTGTGTTCGCCTAGTCTCTGGTGAGGATGACGACACTTGTCGTGTTGCAGCGTGGTGCGCGCCGAGGACCGCGAGAGCAGCGTGCCAGCTAGCGACAAGGGCATGCCGGGCCGCTTCCACCTCGACGACCCCGTACGCGTGAGTTTGCTGTAGATCGGTTAATAATCGCGGAATGAAAATAGTCGTCACTTCTCGAACTTAACTGCATTATAATTTTTAAGAAAAAAAACCGACTTCAATGGGGGAGTCCGGTGAAAGATTATTAATCTTAGATGGTGCACTCTTAGATTCCATACAATAAAATACAAAAATGGCTATAAGTATGTTTGTAATGGTAAAAGACTAAGTACCCTCAATTCCTCATGAAATCATGGAAGAACCTTGCTTGCTTGACAAACAAAACGAAGAGAACAAATCGCCAAACGTGAACTACGCGTCGTTGAAGAGTTCCGTTCTGATCATCATCAGCAGTTCCACTTCATCAAATGTCACTTTTATGAATGAAAATGCTTGATTATTTCATGAAAATACTAAAATCACTATTTGTGTGCCTTTCACATTTGAGGAGTTTCCTCGATTCCTAATGGATCCCATCATCAGAACTCGAGCATGACAAAAATCAATCGTGAAAATAGAACTTGCTTAACAAACACCGCTAGAAGGACAAATCGCCAAACGTGAACTTTTCGTCGTTGAAGAGTTCTGTTCTGATCATCATCAGCAGTTCCACTTCATCAAATGTCACATTTTTGTATGATAATGCTCGATTTGTTGATAAAAACACAAAAATCACTATATGTTTGCCTTTAAGATTTGAGGAGTTCCCTCAACTCCTCATGGATCCCATCATCAGAACTCGAGCATGACAAAAATTAATCGTGAAAATAGAACTTGCTTAACAAACACAGCTAGGAGGACAAATCGCCAAACGTGAACTTTTCGTCGTTGAAGAGTTCTGTTCTGATCATCATCAGCAGTTCCACTTCATCCAATGTCACATTTTTGGATGCAAATGCTTGATTTGTTGATAAAAACACAAAAATCACTATATGTTTGCCTTAAATCATCAGAACTGCCTTTTGACAAAAACGGCACCAACTTGGATATATATATATACATACAATCAAAAAAAAAATTTCAAGTCGGTTAAGAAATGACGGAGTTATGGAGTAACAAACATTACAAAAAAAAAACATACAACCGAAGTGATAACCTCCTCTTTTGAAATTTTGAAGTCGGTTAAAAATAGAGTTAATAATTTTTAAGAAAAACAAAAAATATTATCATCTTAAGCGTTTAAAATATCTGCCAAACTGCACAGCTATAATGTTGGCACGCACAGTTAAGCAAGTTCTATTTTCACGATTAATTTTTGTCATGCTCGAGTTCTGATGATGGGATCCATGAGGAATTGAGGGAACTCCTCAAATCTTAAAGGCAAACATATAGTGATTTGTGTGTTTTTATCAACAAATCGAGCATTATCATACAAAAATGTGACATTTGATGAAGTGGAACTGCTGATGATGATCAGAACAGAACTCTTCAACGACGAAAAGTTCACGTTTTGCGATTTGTCCTTCTAGCTGTGTTTGTTAAGCAAGTTCTATTTTCACGATTGATTTTTGTCGTGCTCGAATTGTGATGATGGGATCCATTAGGAATCGAGGGAACTCCTCAAACGTGAAAGGCACACAAATAGTAATTTTAGTATTTTCATGAACTAATCAAGCATTTTCATTCATAAAAGTGACATTTGATGAAGTGGAACTGCTGATGATGATCAGAACGGAACTCTTCAACGACGCGTAGTTCACGTTTGGCGATTTGTTCTCTTCGTTTTGTTTGTCAAGCAAGCAAGGATTTTCCATGATTTCATGAGGAATTGAGGGTACTTAGTCTTCTACCATTATAAACATACTTATAGCCATTTTTGTATTTTTAGGGTTCCGTAGTCAACTAGGAACCCTTATAGTTTCGCCATGTCTGTCCGTCCGTCTGTCCGTCCGTCTGTCCGTCCGTCCGCGGATAATCTCAGTGACCGTTAGCACTAGAAAGCTGAAATTTGGTACTAATATGTATATCAATTACGCCGACAAAGTGGTAAAATAAAAAGTGGAAAAAAATATTTTATTAGGGTACCTCCCCTATACGTAAAGTGGGGAGTGATTTTTTTTTTTTTCATTTTAACCCTAACGTGTGATATATTGTTAGATAGGTATTTAAAAATAAATAGGAGTTTACTAAAATAATTTTTTGATAATGTTAATATTTTCGGATATAATCGCTCCAGAAGTAAAAAAAAATGTGTCCCCCCCCCCTCTAACTTTTGAACCATAAGTTTTAAAAATATGAAAAAAATCTCAAAAGTAGAACTTTATAAAAACTTTGTAGGAAAATTATTTTGAACTTGATAGGTTGAATAGTTTTTGAAAAAATTACAAAAATAATTTCTGAACTAAGTTTGTAATTTAACCGTATAAACAGGTGTTTATTGTACCTGTCATTTCTACAAAATCACAATGAAATGACGTGCTTTCAAAGGTTTTGTGTTTCTGTACTTAATATGTCAATTTAATGTGACGGACGGAAAACTACGGAACCCTACACTGAGCGTGGCCCGACACGCTCTTGGCCGGTTTTATTGTATGGAATCTAAAAGTGCACCATCTAAGATTAATAATCTTTCACCGGACTCCCCCATTGAAGTCGGTTTTTTTTTCTTAAAAATTATGAAATCTTGAAGTCGGTTAAAAAGTGACTAAGCACACTTTTAATGCGCCTCTTCTACCTACGCTATATTTACTTACAAATACAAATTCAAATTAACTTTATTGCCTTATTATTATGATTATGCAGTTAGCAAATCACATAGCAAAAAAAAACTACATAATATGTGAACTAGGGCAAGATAAACCAACATACTCGTACCTACCTGTTGAAATTCGCAACGAGTGGTGATAAATTGAAACACGACCGAAGGGAGTATTTTAAATCGACACGAGTTGCGAATTACCTGTTCGCACGTGTATCGTACAACGTTTTACAGTACATAGGGCTGTTTAAAGTTTCGACATATGCACGTAATCTGCTGATTACCGCACTCGTGCACTAATATAGCACCACTCATTACCTTGTCCTCGAGAGTCAGACGGCTTATATATGTTATGAAGAGACTAAGAGGCTGTGCCTCGCCAGACTTACTCCGCCTCGTGTATTATGCGTTGTGCCAGTCTGTGCTGCAATATGGGGTGGCCGTCTGGGGCTGCGCCGGCAAAAGCGTTATGATAGCTGTTGAACGCGCACAAAGAGCAGTTATTAAAGTAATGTACAAAAAACGTTTCCGGTTTCCTACTGACGAGTTGTACAGAGAAACCAAACTGCTCAGAGTGCGACAGCTATTTACCTATATTATCAAAGCAGTCACTCGCTCTCACAGCGCATTACTTGACTCTAAATTATATGGGGAAATGCTTAAGAAACGGATTTTCAGGGCACCCTTGCCGCCTCTAAGATCCGCGGTGGCTAGGAAATGTCCAGCGTTTGCTCACCGGTACACCTACAATAATGTCTGCAGTGCGGTTGATATAAGGGAACTTTCGGTAATCAGAGCCAAAAACGCTGCGAGGAAATGGCTGTACACTTTGTCGTACAGAGAAATGGAAAGGCTGGTTCCTAGGTCCTCACTGAATCATGCATAGCAGCTTAGACTTTATATTTTTGTTTTACACAAGTCTTTCAAGCCCTAACTATTCCCTCGCGGGTTCCACACACGCACATTTTACAAACACTCTCACCCCTCTCACACTCAAACACACTCTCACGCACACACACACACACATCCACACGCACAAATAGGTTACGAACTATCAAATTGTTCTTAATTATTTAGTTTAGTAGTAGTTAAAGATACACACCCTCTGCAGTATTTTTCTCTATTTTAGTTAGTCAAAGTTAGTTTTTAAATTAGCTTTAACTGTATACAACGATTAATTTGTTTTTCGCTCTCGCAGATGTCCAAAATACAGGCCTGGCCTAGTTTGGAGTCTGATAGATATTATCTACCTGTATAATTCTTTTTTGGTTAATAAATTATTTGTATTTGTATATGTACTGTAAACTACTATTATGTACACCCATATAGTAAATCCTCTTTAATGTCAAAAACTATCCGTAAATACCAGCTTAACAATATACCCCGCCCCTACCCTTCCTCCGCGCGCGAACGCCGTCCGTAACTACATGATATAAATATATATATATTAGGAAACATTTTTTTAATACAGTTGCTCAAAAAGTGCTACTTTACGTAGCTGTTTAGCGTGCGGAAAGTTGGTTTTCGCGCACTAGTGCTTTTCACTTTTCCAATTTTTTTAATATGCTTGTTCCAATGCATGACTCCTTATTGCTCGGTGTTAAATATTAGTTTCCTTTAAACGTCGTAATCAACATAAAAACCTACTGTTAATATCAGAATACGAAAAATATACACATTTCATATTTTATTACTTACCTCTTCATCATTATAACACGTTTATTTTTTAATATTGAATATTGAAAAACCGTTCTTAATAAGTTGTCTGAGTGGAACGGAATAGCTGCCGAAACGCCTGTCAAAGAAGAGGCGTTTTTACTTATTGCAAGCATGTTTTAAGTTTCTAAAGGCAACATTCGATATTGTTTTTATAAATATTACTTGTTGTTTTTCTTATTTTTTCGCAACTGTATTAAAAAACGTCGTTCAATACACGTGCGGAAATGTCATTCTTCACTCGTCCCAAGTCTTGCCACTCGCCTGCGGCTCGTGGCATTCCTCGGTACTCGTGAAGAAATGACATACTTTCCGCACTAGCATCGAAATGTACTATTACGCGGTAAGCTCAATAAGGCTTGTGTTATGGGTACTAGACGACGATATATTTAATAGATATATACTTAAATACATAGAAAACATCCAAGTCTCAGGAACAAATATCTCTGCTCACCACAGAAACAAATGCCCTTACCGGGAATCGAACCCGGATCTAGCTTCGGAGGCGGCTCTACCAACTAGGCTAAACAGGCCGACAAATGATATATCGTGCAGTTATGAGATCACGTACAATTTTACGGTACAGGTTCGGGCCGAGCGCGCACGCGGCGTCAGACTCAGCGTCGGCGCTGGGTTGTTTCGGTAAACATGCTTTCTCCGGTTGAGTGGTTGCATATGAAACACATAAAAGATTTAATATACGGATGTAGATAAACTAGTGTATGCAACTCTACGAGTACGTAATCAGCCATTAAAACACTTGTGTGATCTTATTATGAACTCGCCTGCGGCTCATTTCATAAAACCACACTCGTGTTTTGATGCCTCTCATTATGTATCAGTTGCATAAACTAAGTATAGTCAACAGCAAAAGTAGATGATCATTGATAATTTTAGTACCAACCGTCGCAGTGTACTGTCACGTTAGTGCGACAAAGTATATTATACAAAAATGATGATCTTCATTTGCTATTGACTGTACTAGTGTATTGCACTTGAATAATAAAATTAAGTCCTCAGATAATAAAGCCAAGACAGTCTGGAAAATAATAAACACAGAGTCTGGGAAGAGAAATAATAAAGAGTCTACAATTTCTTTGAAAGTAATAGTACATTACTTCAGAGGCCGTGAAGTAAGGGATTGCTGGACGAGTTTGGGACAAACGGCCGAGTCGTAGACGAGGCCGGATAAAACGAGTCCTGCAATCCCTGTTCCGGCCGAGGATTGTATAGTACTTTTCTCAAACATGTTAGAAATAAAAAACAATAAAAAAACTACCATGTAAAAAAAAATAAAAAATACAAAACGTCCAAAAATAGCAAAGCATCGCGACAAATAAAAGAAATTATATAAAAACTCGAAAAATGCTTCAAAATACTAGCACCATTTAAAAAAACACAAAAGAACTAAAAAATACCAAAAAACACGTAAAAACTAAAAAAAATACCAAAAAACATGGGTAAACAAAAAAAAATTTAAAAGTAAAAAAAAAATACAAAAAACTTAAAATTCCAAAAATATCAAAAAACACTTAAAGCACTACAAACACGAAAAAACTAAAAAAAATACATAAATATTCGAAAACTTCGAAGAAAAAAACAAAATACAACAATACAAGAACGATAAAAAAACCGGAAAAGACTAAAAAAATATCAATTTACATAACAAATTAATTTTCTCAAACATGCAATGAAATATTGATGTTATGTTCCTTATAATAGGCTGCGAAGTATGACGTTTCAGGTGCAGCTAGGACAAGAGGTCGTTAATGCAATTTCATACAAATGTTGCGGGCCTAGGCCGGCAAAGTCCTCTTTTTTAATTTCCATTCCACATAAATTTGTGGCACAGGCATCATGACATTCTGCCACTATGCGTATTAAAAATAAAACTGTGATTTTTTTGTTGTTTATTTCATTGCATGTTTGAGAAAAGCACTATACATACCTCGGCGGGAAATATGGGGTTGCCCGCCTGAGACCTATCCGACCTCGCTTCGCTCGGCCGTCTATATGTCTTCGGCCGGCAACCCCTTTCGTCCCGGCCTCTGTAGTAATGTACTAATATACAAAATCGTGGCGGTTGGCTCTATGTAATATTTCCTTTATCAGTTGATTTTAGTAAGCAAATTTAAAAAGTTCGAGTAGCGGACAATAATGTTAGATTCATACATTCTCCATACATTACTTCTTGGCCGCCGGCCAAGAAGTAATGTGAGGAGCCATAAACAGGTAACTTCATGTCCTCTTTTCGTGACATTAATGCATACATTTAGGCGCATGTTTGAGAAAAGGATAATTTAATAACTGATGCAGTAAAAGTAGCTGATGAATTCAATAATTTATTTTCTAAAATTCCTATAGTCACTACTCAAAGTTTAGCATCGTCTACCACAAAAGCTGAATCCCTTCTGAATGACAACGTAAAATTAGAATCACTAACTGATTTCAAATTTCATCATGTTTCTCCTCTAGATGTACTGAAGTCCTTTGAAATGTTAAAAATAAAGAGCACTGAGGACTTATGGGGCGTGTCAGTCAAGGTACTGGAATTTAGCAAAATATTCGAAAAAATAATGCTTACGCAATTGGTTTCTCACTTTAATTCTCACAATATTTTGCACGCACAGCAGTTCGGCTTCACGAAGGGTAGGTCAACTAGATGCAGGTGTAAGTTTATTAAAACTTATTTTGCAGTCTTGGGAAGAGTCGCACGACGCCATCGGAGTGTTCTGTGACCTTTCCAAGGCTTTTGATTGTGTAGATCATTGTACTTTAATTTGTAAACTTAAGTTTTATGGCATCAGAGGGCATGCATTAGATCTCATGAAGTCATATTTAACACAGAGAAATCAAAAGGTAGTGATAAATAAAGCCATTTCGTCAGAGACAGTGGTAGAGATGGGAGTACCTCAGGGGTCTATTCTAGGTCCGTTCCTGTTCCTTGTTTATGTAAATGATCTGCCATATATGGTAAGCCGAAGATCAGGCATTGTAATGTTCGCAGACGACACCTCATTACTGTTCAAGGTAAATAGGAGAGATACTGAACTCATTGAACCAAATAATACCCTCTCCATGATATCTGACTGGTTTGCTGCCACTACTAAGTAGTATTGAACCCGACAAAAACGAAATGTATGAAATTCTCTCTAGCGAACTCATCAAACAGAAACTTAGATACAAATATTAAACTTAATGGTCAAACATTAGAATTTGTTACTTCTACTGTATTCTTAGGTATTACATTGGACTCAAAATTGCAGTGGGGTTCCCATATAACAGCGACAGGAAGTAGGTTGAGCTCTGCTGCATTTGCAGTCAGGAGAATAAGGCAGCTTACCAATGTGGCAACGGCACGGTTAGTTTACTTTGCTTATTTTAATAGTATAATTACTTATGGTCTTATCTTATGGGGATCAGCTGCAGATATTGAAACTGTTTTTATTTTGCAAAAAAGGGCTATCCGAGCAATTTATAACTTGAGGTCGCGTGATTCATTAAGAGAATTTTTCAAAGAAATAGATATTGTAACCCTGCCGCCTCTATACATATTTGAAATAATAATGTATGTTAGGAAGAATTTGGGCAATTTTCCAACGAACGCTGATAAACCAATAGCCACGAGAAATACTGGGAAACTCAAAATAACTTTTTTGCGGGTACCTCGCTCGTAACGTCAACATCGCGAGAGCGTAAATTACTATTTCAAAAATATTATATACGTACATAAGTGTCAAATAATACATATAATCGGTAATAAGGAACAGTGTTTATACTTTAATAAATAAATTATTCTATTAAATCGTTTACAAAGTGGTTATCGCAGTGTTTAAACGTGGGGTCAACGGTCGCCCTAGTGCACAAAGTGACAATTGCTTGATGTAACGATCTTTCATATTACTTTTTTACCCGAACCGCTCCATTGAAGGAAAGAATGAATTGCGCTGGCTGCACCAAGGATCTTGAAGAGGTACCGTTCTTGAAATGCAAATCGTGCATTTCAACATTTTGCTATGAATGCCTGAACATCACAACAAAGGAAGTGTCTTCTCTGCAAAAAAAACAATTAGCCACACTCAAATGCCCATCTTGTGCCAATGTAACGAGGCGAAGAGTTAATGAATATACTCCGGTAACCCCGTCTGCCAGCAGTCTTATAATGTCGGAATCAAGCATGAATATGTCGTGCGACTTGCTTCAATCTAGCCCGCACAAAGATCCGGCAACACATATTCACTCCAGCACCTCGGAACCAGTTACTTTGGACAGTATTAGCAAATTGCTAGACGAAAAGCTGTCTCCCACTTCAACCCTCATGATTAATCTGCGGGACGCTTTGAGATGCGATCTAAAAAAAATGCTTGCTTCTGAAATGGCTAAGACAAAGCAATCACTTGAAAAAGATTTCTCTCGCACTACCGACTTCATATGCGAAGAACAAAACACATTCAAAAGTGATTTAATTAAAAAAGAACAGGACATCAAATGTCTTGAAACACAAAATGAGCAAATTACACGCGAATTACATAGTTTGAAAATGAGATTGGCCAATATTGAGAACATATCACGCAGTTTCAACCTGGAAATTCAAGCAGTCCCAGAAAAACGCACGGAGAATGTTTGGTCTATGTTTAAAAATATATGCAGTACCTTGCAAGTTCCGGTGTCTGATAGCGAGATCAGTGCCTGTCGCCGGGTTGCGAAAATAAATCCATCTTCTAGTCGCCCACGCAACATCCTAGTATCACTTTCATCATCACGGCTGCGCGACACAATATTATCCGCTTATTACCGTCATAATAAGGCGCATCCCGATGACGCCCTAGCTACTACTCACGTTGGACTGACCGGGGACAGCGCTCGGATATACCTATGCGAACATCTATCACCTGAGTGTAAACAACTTCACAGCGCTGCCCGTAAATGGCGCAAAAACAATAATTATAAATCTGTGTGGGTGAGATATGGTCGTATATACCTTCTTAAGGACGACGACAGCACAGCCCTGCATGTAAAAAACATGGACGTACTCCGTGATTTAGAAACAAAACAAAGGTTATCTATGCAAAACAAGAAACGACACATGTAAGAATTGTATGACGTTAAATACCCAAATACATACATACACGTAGTTATATTGCAGTAGGTTACGGCGATACACTGGTGTGGTTCTGGCTTTATACCGTGAAAACAAAATTCAGAATTGCAATAGTGGTTCTTGAACTTGGTAAAAATATGACTATAATTATTTGAAATGTCCGTCGTTAATGAAAGTGTCAAAGGATTTTTTATCTTCTAAATTAAACTATAAGGTGCTTTTTGAACTGGTTACTTCGATACGATTCGGCCAACTTAAATAATTTTAAGCCTATGATAATAAAACCAGATTTATTTTTACGAATCATGTTTATTAATCTTATAATACGAGTATTATTATAGAGTAATATTTATATACATATATTATTTTTTATAAAATTATTACTGCAATTTTGTTTGGTTATAATCATAACACGATTTTTTTTTTTATATAATTATCTGCTATCAGTCTCCAGACTATGATCAGATTTGTTGTGCGGGAAATGGCGATCGTAGATTTCGAGGCCAGTGCCTCATTCACTACTTAAATAATGTGGTTACGTTTAAGTCTCTTAACCACATTGACATTGTCAAGTAATCCAGAAGCTAATGGATTGGAATGGTGGGCGAGGCGAGCTATGTGTTGTTCCTTATAGCGCTCCACTTCCGATGCCACTGTTGGCATTCTCACATATTCGTGAATTTCATTGTTCCTTGCGAACCATGGAGCATTTGTAATGTTTCTTAGGATGTTGTTTTGAACCCTTTGTAGGCATGCTATATTGCTTTTACTGGCTACTCCCCATATTGCGATGCCATATGACCAGATCGGTTTCAGAATAGCTTTATATATTAAAAGCTTGTTATCCAGTGAAAGAACTGAGTTTCTTCCCATCAGCCAGTATAGCTTTCTAAATTTGTAGTTTACTTGGTCTCTTTTAGCCTTTATGTGATTTTTCCAGGTCATACGTCTGTCAAAGTGGAATCCAAGGTATTTTACACAATCTGTTTGGGGTAAGATGTTATTTGCCAAGTAGACCGGGGGACAGTTTTCTTTTCTCAGTGTAAAAGTAATATGTGTTGACTTTTGGGCACTTGCTCGAATCCTCCACTTATGAAGCCAGGCTGAGGTCGAATTCAACACTTGTTGTAGTTTTACACTCACCGCAGTTGGATCGCTATCTGCTGCCAAATAAGCTATATCGTCAGCGTAAGTAGCAACCGTGACATCGTCTTTGGTCGGTATATCTGCTGTATAAATATTATATAGCACAGGGCCAAGGACAGAGCCCTGGGGTACTCCAGCCTTGATAGGGTACAATGATGATCGCGCTTCTCCCTGCTTGACTTGAAATAACCTATCGGACAGATAAGACTCCAGGATGTGGTACACTGAGTGAGGGAGATTTTCTTTTATTTTGCAGAGCAGGCCTTTGTGCCATACTCTGTCAAATGCCTGTTGTACGTCAAGGAATACAGCAGAGCAATATTTCTTTTGTTCGAGGCATTGTCTGACACAATGAAACACGCGATGCACTTGTTCAACAGTGGAGTGCGCTTTACGGAATCCGAATTGGTGATTGGGAATAATCTCTTTCTGCATCATTGCTTCGGATAGTCTTTTAAGAAATATTTTTTCCCACAGCTTCGAAAGTACAGGCGTCAAGCTTATAGGTCGATATGAAGAACAATCGTGTGGAGGTTTACCATCTTTATGAATCATCACGATTTGTGAGACTTTCCACGTGTCCGGGAAGTAGGACACTCGGAAGGTGGCATTAAAAAGGCAAGTTAAAAATGTGATGCACTTTTTGGGTAGTTCTTTTAGGACCCGCGGCGTTATCAGATCGAATCCTGGTGCCTTTTTGCTATCGAGCAGTTTGATCTCTCTCGCTACTTCCCTTGGTGACGTTGGCCTGAGAGGCAAGCACAGTTGGATGTCTTGGTCGAGTACTCGTATGGTGTCCAGATCACTCTCATCGCAATGACCTTCGTTCGGCCGGAATACCTGACACAGGTGCGCTGCGAATGCTTCAGCTTTCTCTTCGTCGGTCTTTGCCCATAAGTTTGACTGGTTTCTAATGGGAGGGAATGATTGTTGCGGTTTATTTAGATGCTGAGTAGCCTTCCAGAGAGAGCATTCGCCTCGGCCTGTTGGTGTCAAATTTTCGAGAGTTCTCTTTAGGCTATAATTACTCTGCTCTTCGAGTGCCGCTTTTAATTCCTTTATAGCTCTGTTAAGTTTGGATTTGTCAGCGTGATATCGTGATTGCTGCCAGTTTCTTCTGAGTCGGCGTTTTTCAGCTATTTTCTTTTTTATTTCAACAGGTTGGATTATGTAGGTTCCAGAGTTTGTACAGGTGGGAGTATTAATCCATGCTGCTATCTGGATGGCGTTAGTGATGTATCTACAGGCTTCTTCAACATCTTCTTTTGTCTTAAGTGGAATCCTCAGATTTACGTTACTTTCTAAATATGAGCGGAAGCACTCCCAATCAGTTTTACCATTATGCAACCTCTCCGAATACTCTCGATGCATTATAGTAGAGCTCACGGTTAAGATCACTGGGGTGTGATCTGATGAGCCATCAAGATTAGACTCGATGCTGGTGAAGAGGTCGCTTATGCCTTTTGTTATAAAAAAGTCTAGCAAATCTGGCAGCTTCTTCGGGTCTGTAGGCCAGTAGGTCGGATCTCCAGTCGACAGTGGATGAAAGGAATAGCGGTCGACACATTTCTTTAGTTGACTTCCTCTAGCAACAGTTAATCTGGAGCCCCAAAAGGTGTGCTTGGCATTCCAGTCTCCGCCCGTGATAAATCTGTTGCCCAGCGTATTGAAGTAGTCCGCAAACATTCCGTCATTTATCTTGTGTTTTGGCGGGCAGTAGACTGCCGAAAGAGTGATGGGTCCTGCGCGGTCCACTACTCTTACAGTAGTGGCCTGCAGGTGATCTGTTGAATATGCTTCGAGAAGACAATGTTTGAGGCTTGACTTTATCACCAACGCAGATCCAGCATGGGCGCGGCCATCGGGATGGGGAGTACAGTATATATCGTAGCCTTGAATGCGGTAAGAGCTGTTTGGAGTTGCATGCGACTCAGAAATCAAGATGGCGTCCAGTTTATTGATAGTGATCAGAGATTCTAACTCAAGGATATTATGCGATAGCCCATTTATGTTCCACGTGGCAATCCGCAACGATTCCATTATTTGGTAAGTTTTGGGATGATGGCTGTGAGTAGGCTAAGCAATGTGCCGATTTGTTGTAAGAGTAGGTCTATCTTTTCTGATTGTTTGATTATTATCTGTTCTACCATTGAGGTTTGTTGATTTTTAGTTATTTCTGCGTACGTGGGGTTCTTGTCGGTCTTGTTAGGTGTTGTCTGGGGTATCGTAGTGTTACCAGTTGTGGGTGCCTGATTAGACTCGTTAATAGGAGAAGTCAAAGTTGGGCGTGTTCTAGGTCTGAGTTGGTTTGATCTTCTTGCGGATATTTCTTTGAAGACTTGACAGCCCTTGTAGTTTGCGGGGTGGTCACTACCACACAGAGCACATTTGGCGGGAGTGTTTCTGTCTTTTTTCGGACACTCAGATGTCTTGTGCCCTTCTCCGCATTTTAAGCAACGGTATGGCCTCATACAATTGTTTTTGGAGTGCCCATACTGTTGGCATCTGTGACACTGAACAGGAGTTTTTGGTTTGCGAGGATTCTCAATTTTGACCCTTTGATGGAAAATATATTTAATGTCTTTAACAGCTTTGTTGTTTGGATTTGGTTCTATGTTAACGAAAAATGTATTGGTTGGGGCTTTCTCAGTACCAAATCGGCAGTTTATAATCTCGCCGGAAATTTTGTTGCCGGATTTCTCTATTTCTTCCACTATCGCTTCATGAGGTGTTGTGTGATGGAGATTTTTAATTACAATTCTATAGGGTTTAGCATCCTTCCTTGTAAAAGTGTGCCCTATTAGTCCGTTTTGTCTAACTATGTCAATCACCTTCTTGTAGTTTTCAGTTGAGTTTACTTTCAGATGTAGGAGATTTTTGTTGATGATCTTGATTCTGTAGTCAGCAGCTGAGATAACAGATTCTGTTAGTTTTGACAACTCATTGACATCTTCAATGCCATACAGGACTATGGGTGGGGGCTTGTTTTGACGACTAACAATTGGAATGGAATCGTCCTTTGGGTCTAGTGGTAGTCCACTGAATCTATTCTGGGTCTGCGTAGGTGAAGTTGGAGAGTCCTCGCGTATTTTTCGCTTCTTGTACGCTGGCGCTCGCTGCCATGTTGGATTGCTGTTCCTGGTTTGGAAGCGTGTGTGTTGCTGTAGGAAGATTATCTGCAACTTCTTTGTCTTGCCCACTGTTTGATCTGCCACTGAGGGAGGCGGATCTTGGTCTGGTTTCAAACATGCCTCTGTGAAAGACCTGTTGAGTGTATGTTTTTGGTGTGTTGGTTTTAGAATTGGTTTCGGAATCGCTCATTTTGTTCCCACGAGTTTGGACGATAAGGTTGTCGCTCACAGGGTGACGCCTTTCCTGTGAGAAGGCATATACAATGATGTTTGCCAGGTTCATCAAGGTTGGCGCTAGTGACTGAAAACCCTCAGCCATTCATCCTTTTGGCGCGTTTCCCACCGTAGGATTGGGGTGATTTATTATTGAGGTTTTCTTCCTCTTGGTCCAGGCGATTAAGCCAAGGCCTCCGACCTCGCGAGACGTGACCACGGGGTAGCGGGTTGTGCAAGTCATTTCCTACTCACACTATTAAGACTGTTAGGTCTTATGGGTCTGGTTAATTACCGCCGCCCGACACTCGGCGTTATCGTTACTCGTTTTGCACCACCCGGGGGACACGTGTAGGGTGGGCCTAGGAAAAGGTGGTAAATCCTACGGACGCGAGTAACTTCGTCCCCCAAATAAAATCATAACACCAAAATAAAATCATTTTTAAATTGGGTCACCGCTACTGCACACGAAGCCATATATGGCAGATATCCTTTTTGACCTTGTTGCATCGCGTAAGAGTTCAAATTAAAACAAATATTTGTATACGTCTTGCGGTAAAGGGATTGTGAACCTACTAAATTAACTTTGTACTGTTAAATTATTTCTTAAACTGTGTTGTGTGTGTAGAAATAGCTAACTAATGAAACTATTTTTTTTTTGTTTTTATTCTTTTTTGTCAATGTTAGCTGGTTTGGGTAAATAGTTACAACAATCAACTTTAAATGACAGTTATATTTTATCAAAATGTGAACAGAATTAGATCTAAGTTGTCAGAATTTTATTTGAGCATGCTGAATTCTAATTATGACCTAATATGTTTAACTGAAACCAATTTAAATAATACTGTGTTTGATGGCGAGTTATTTGACAACCGTTACAATGTTTATAGACGCGACCGCACTACTTCTCAGTCAAAAAAGGTTGAGGGGGGTGGGGTCCTTGTGGCAGTTGTGGCTATCAATAAGAATTTTGACGCCGCTCGTCGGAATACTTGGGAATCTGATATGGAGGATATCTGGTTAACAATTACGCCCACGAATAATAAATGTAGTACATTACATCTATGTGTATGCTACCTGCCTCCTGACTTACCGTTACACAAACTAGAATCGTTTTATTTTAATTGCCAAAAAAATATTTTTAACGCCGCTGATGCTGACCAGTTTTTGTTGATTGGAGATTTTAATACTATTAATATTTCATGGACACACTCTATACTGTCAAACGAATTAGTGCCACATAGTCCTCTGGATCGTAAATCACATATGTTATTGGATTTCATGTCGTTGTGTAACTTGAAGCAACTAAACGGTATACCTAACATAAACGGGCGATTTCTTGACCTCGTTTTATCTACTTTAAATTGCATTAAAGTCTATGGCGTTGAACCGATGACTAAGTTGGATGTTCACCATCCATCGATTGCCATTGACATCCCTCAATTACAAATAAGACGTACCATGGCTGCAAACTGCACGGAAAGGCTCAATTTTAATAAATGCGATTTTTCCAACATTAGTAAGGATTTGTTATTGGTTGACTGGGATTCCTTGCTCGGTTCATCGGACGTTGATATTTGTAGTAAGTTATTTTACGATACACTTTATGCCATTATTAAAAAACACACCCCGTTACATAAGAAAAAAACGACTTATAACTACCCTACGTGGTATAGCAATGCATTAAAATGTTGCCTCGCTGAAAAACACAAGTTTCACAAACTCTTTAAAAAATATGGCAACCCTCGTGATTACGACGCTTTCTCTATTCTCCGTAAAAGAAGTAAGATAATGATGGATAGGTGTTATAAGGCTTTCCTATCCTCCGTTGAGGAGTCGCTACAGTACGATATTAGAGCTTTTTGGCGTTATGTTAAAAATAAAAAGGGTCATTCAACAATGCCACAGCAGATGACGTATGGCCACTCAACAGTCTCAGACTGTCCGGCCATATGCAACCTATTTTCTGCCTATTTTGGGTCTGTCTTTGAACCATCTGCAGGTCTTTTGTCTAGTACTTATGAGCCCCCTTACAACGCTAATTTAAGTAGTGAATCTTTCAGTAATCTTTTAATTCCCGTTGATAAAATAGTCCAAAAAATAAAATCTCTAGACAAAAAGAAAGGCTCTGGACCTGATGGCATTCCTCCGTCTTTCGTTATTTCATGTGCCAGAGAACTTTCTTGTCCTCTGTACCTATTATTTAACAAATCGCTTCTATCCGGAAAGTTCCCTACAGTGTGGAAAATTGCTCATATTATCCCTATTCACAAATCGGGCGACAAGACATGCTGTGAAAATTATAGGCCCATAAGTATTTTGTCGTGTTTGGCCAAACTTTTTGAATCCCTTGTCTATGAACCCTTGTATAATCACTTCAATGCTTTTTTGTCCGATAGGCAACATGGTTTTGTTAAAAACAGATCCACTGTAACAAATTTGCTGGAATACAAAAATTTCCTTTGTACTAATTTTGCACTTAGAGGACAGGTTGACTCCATATACACGGATTTCTCTAAGGCCTTTGATTAGGTAGACCATAGTATACTTTGTCGTAAACTTGCTTTATATGGTATACATGGTAGTTTGTTCCGATGGATTTCCTCCTACTTAAATAATAGGAGTCAACTGATAGCTATAAATGGCTTTTTATCTGCTCCTGTGCCCATAACTTCTGGTGTGCCTCAAGGGTCGCACTTGGGTCCATTATTGTTTATCGTTTTTATAAATGATCTGGTGGATCGTCTGTCTTGCCATTCTCTTTTATACGCGGATGACTTGAAAGTGTACACGAGTGTGAACAGTATTTCTCACTGCTTAATGCTGCAAAAGGATCTTAATGTAATATCTGACTGGTGTGTCAGCAACCGCATGTTTTTGAATGTTAGTAAATGCTTTGTTATCTCTTTCTCTAATAAAAAACACAGAATTATATACGACTATGAACTGGCTGGCCAGAGACTAGCCCGCCAAACGGTTGCTAAAGATCTTGGAATTTGGTTTGATGAACAGCTTAATTTTAAATTTCATTACGAGGTTATTACAAAAAAAGCAAATCAAATGCTTGGATTTATTCTTCGAGTCACAAAAAATTTTAAGAGTCCAAAAAGTCTACTTTGCCTCTTCCAAAGTCTAGTGCGCAGTGTACTCGAGTGTGGTTCTACAGTTTGGTCTCCTTATTACTTTGTACACTCTAATAACATTGAACGAGTTCAGAAAAGGTTCCTTAAAATAATGTCTTATCGATACAAGCGCGCTCTTATACATCACAGTTATGATCAGCGACTGCGTTCATTTGGTATTGGCTCCCTAGAATCACGGCGTCTACTTCTTGACTTATCATTTCTTCACAAACTACTCCATTCCAAAATCGACTCGCCTGAAATCCTGTCTCTAGTTACGTTTAACACACCCCGGTTTAGGTCCCGTGCTCCTAAAACTTTTGCGCTTCAAGTGTATAGGAACAATACTTCTTTTTACAATCCCATTGTAAGAATGTGTCGTCAATATAATGACCTGGTATTGAAACATAATGATATTGACATATTTGACTCGCGACTTGCGATTTTCAGGAGGCAGATAGTCACAGTTCTTGGTCAATGTACTCAGCCGCTTAAATCAGCTTAAATTGGTTTTTTGATTGATTTGTATTTCTTTTTTAGTTATGTATCTACTCAATTATCTGTTGGTAGCTTGCTCAAATATATTATATCATATTTATGTATGTACCTAGTTTAGTGTAGTTTTAGTTTTACGCTCGCTGTTACTTTTAATCATGCTGTTACTTTTAATCATGCTGTGTATACATATTTTGGATAGCATTCAAATCAATACCTGCGAACTATGCTACTTTTCTGTCAATGAATGTTGTCTGTTTTGTGTGCCTATTAAATAAATAAATAAATAACCTTTTATAGACTAGTAAATGCGAAAAAGTCGTTCTTGGGAAATTGTATCAAATTCTGCAATAAAATTCCTAAACACATTCCTGAACTTAACAATTCTAAATTCAAATCTGTAGTAAAACAAACACTTATTTGAAGAGCATATTATTAACCGACTTCAAAATTTCAAAAGAGGAGGCTATCAATTCGGTTGTATGTTTTTTGTTAGTCCACAACTCCGTCATTTCTTAACCGATTTGGAAAATTCTCTTTTTGATTGTAAGTATATATATCCAAGTTGGTCCCGTTTTTGTCAAAACGCAGTTTTGATGATGGAATCTATGAGAAATTGAGGGAACTCCTCAAATCTTTAAGGCAAACATATAGTAATTTTTGTGTTTTTATCAACAAGTCAAGCATTTTCATCCAAAAATGTGACATTGGATGAAGTGGAACTGCTGATGATGATCAGAACAGAACTCTTCAATGACAAAAAGTTCACGTTTGGGGATTTGTCCTCCTTGCTGTGTTTGTTAAGCAAGTTCTATATTCACGATTAATTTTTGTCATGCTCGATTTTTGAAGATGGGATCCATGAGGAATTGAGGGAAATCCTCAAATCTTAAAGGCAAACATATAGTGATTTTTGTGTTTTTATCAACAAATCGAGCATTATCATATAAAAATGTGACATTTGATGAAGTGGAACTGCTGATGATGATCAGAACAGAACTCTTCAACGACGAAAAGTTCACGTTTGGCGATTTGTCCTTCTAGCTGTGTTTGTTAAGCAAGTCCTATTTTCACGATTGATTTTTGTCATGCTCGAGTTCTGATGATGGGATCCATTAGGAATCGAGGGAACTCCTCAAATGTGAAAGGCACACAAATAGTGATTTTAGTATTTTCATGAACTAATCAAGCATTTTCATTCATAAAAGTGACATTTGATGAAGTGGAACTGCTGATGATGATCAGAACGGAACTCTTCAACGACGCTTAGTTCACGTTTGGCGATTTGTTCTCTTCGTTTTGTTTGTCAAGCAAGGAAGGTTTTTACATGATTCCATGAGGAATTGAGGGTACTTAGTCTTCTACCATTATAAACATACATTATAGCCATTTTTATTTTATTGTATATCTATCTAAGAGTGCACCATCTAAGTATAATAATCTTTTTCCGGCCTCCCCCATTGAAGTCGGTTTTTTTTTCTTAAAAATTATAAGATAAACGATTACATCATGGATAGGGATGTTTGGCAGTGATAGCGTCCTGCACGGGTAATCTATCGCGAAAATATATTTTTCCCCTCACTAGCTCGGAAAGCCGTCTTTTATCCTTTGAAACAAGCGGGTAAAAACGCATTTTATCCACAAGTGGGGAAAGTAATTTGACCTTGGAGCGTGTTTGAGTAGCTTTTGACAGATAACAAAACGTAAAACGCACATAATAACGGTTCATTTGATATCAATTAATCAATTATCTATATACATATAATAAAGCTGAAGAGGGTCGAAAGTCTGTACATGGAAGATATTCGAAAAAAGTTGGCTGGGGATACTTAGAATTGATAACAGAACACGTTCCAACAGTTTTTAGAATTTTTGTCTGTTTATCTGTTTATCTGTTTGTCTGTTTATATGAACGCGCATCACGTGAAAACGGCTAAACGGATTTTGATGAAAACTTTACTAATCTGTCGAGTAAATACCCGGTCAGGTTTTAGGCTATAAACATTGTGAACATTTGGGTTTGAAGGGGGTAAAAAGAGGGGTTGAATTTGGTCGGGGAACTCCTATAATCCATGAGTTACAGGAATGAAAATTGGTATTGACGACAAACGAAAAACATCCTCATTCAAAATTTGTGAAATCTTAAGATAGAAACTGAAAAAAAAGTAAACGCAAGCGCTGCGCCGCGGCGCTGCCCAGTGAGCGCGCCAGCCACCACGGTCTCTTCAAATTTTGAACACTATTATGATTTATTCCATTAATTAACTGTGACTCTAAACCCCAATTTCAGTACCGTTTTCTAGATTCAAAAACTACATATAGAACTTTGTAATCCCACTAATATTATAAATGCGAAAGTTTAGATGTTTGGATGTTTGTTACTCAATCACGCAAAAACGGCTGAACAGATCAAAGTGATTTTTTGTATACTAAACAGTATATAATCTGGATTCACTTATAGTATACTTTTTGTCCCGATAACCACCCTCAAAGGGATGAAATCGGGGGTGCAAATATGGTCTATGAAACTGGTGATTTAAATCCTCATACGCCATTCTAAGCTTTAAGTTTCAGCCCATTGGTAGTATAACGGCGTGTCAATAAATTTAAAAGCCATAGCAGAATTTGACGTATTGTAAACAAGCTGACGTTTCGATATGTCAAAGCCGAAATATTATAATTCCTTCTGATTGATGACGCTATTTTTGAGCATAACCTTTTAGCAATTAGGTCTATTATTGCGTGTAAATCAAAATAAATTTGCGATACTTTGGAATTGTTCGTCTTCATATGCTTAAATACAAAAACAGCTGCTTCAATGCAGTCTTTGTATCGTCGGTGTACAATTTAATTACGTAATTGGTGACCCTTCAGACTATAATGACTGTTTGATATAAGAGATCACTTGGGCTGGGCAGTCCAATCGTCAACATTGACGGTTGAAGCACCTTAGATCTATGCACAAAGTACAATATATATACTGAGATGGAGATACCAGTGAAATACTCCACATAGATCGTAGCACCGTTGTGTATTTAGTAAGAACTAACCGCACGACCGCTGCATCCCTGTCACTTCAATATTCAAGTGCGATAGAGATAGCACCAAGTGACATCGGGTACAAACAAGTTAAAATTACATTTCCATAGAAAAATTCGTACTTCGAGTTGAAAGGCCCCTGGATCTATGCTTATCCGTATACATATAATACAGCTGTAGAGGGTCGAAAATCTGTACATTAAAGATATTGGATAAATCAATGGAGCGATTGGAGGGCCCTTGGTATCGAAACAGAACACATTTCAACAGTTTTAAGAATTCGTGTCTGTTTGTCTATCGGTTTATATGTCTAGGAAGTGTGACTCTCGGCCTTCAGCCTCATCTGCCACTCTGCTTCAGGCCTTCGGCTCTACATAAGGAGCCCGCTCTGTTGGGACGCTCGGCCTTGGGCCTCGCGTGCGTGTCACACGGCTCCGGGCCTTCAGCCTTATATAAGGATCCCGCTCTATTTGAATGCTCGGCCTTCGGTCTCGCATGCCTTGCCACTCCATTTCGGCCCGTTAGTCATCAACTTTACATGAAGAATCTACTCTGTTGGGAAGCTCGGCCTTCGGCCTCGCGTGTCTCGCCTCCCTGTTTCAAGTCTTCGGCCCTCAACCTTACATAAGAAGCCCGCTCTGTGTGAATTCTCGGCCTTCCGCCTTGCATGTTTTGCCACTCTGCTTCCTCCTTTCGGCCCTCATGCTTACATGAAGAACCCGCTCTGTTAGGACGTTTTACGGAAGAACTGCGTAGCGAGACTTTTATCATTGTACATGTAATATTTTACGGGCTTTATTCGTCTAGAATCGGTACATTTGATATTCTGAAAAAAGCTTAATCATTCGTTTTGAAAGCACGAGCACGTAGCACCAACTCCCGTTACAATCGGACACTTTTAATTGAAGTTGTAGGTGATTATATATTATACCTAGGACAGACTGTCCAGTTAGGTAGGTCCAACTTCGAGAAAGGGGTTATTACGTCGAATCCAACTCGGCTGGGCAGCGTACGGGAAGCTACGGCACATCTTTTCGTCCAATATTCCGCGGTGTCTCAAGACGAGGGTCTTTGACCAGTGTGTGTTGCCAGTGATGACATATGGCACTGAAACGTGGTCGCTTACTATGGGCCTCATAAGAAGACTCAAAGTCACCCAAAGAGCAATGGAGATGGCTATGCTGGGAGTATCTTTGCGTGATCGTATCAGAAATGAGGCCATCCGCAGTAGAACCAAAGTAACCGACATAGCCCTCCGAACCGCTAAACTTAAGTGGCAGTGGGCGGGGCATATTGCACGTAGAACCGTTGGCCATTGGGGAGGAAAGGTTCTCGAGTGGGATCGGGGATGCAAGTAAGGTCTATGAAACGGGGTGGTTTAATCCTCATACGCCATTCTACGACTTAAGTTTCAGCCAATTGGGAGTATAACAGCGTGTGAAGAAATTTAACTTAAAAGCATAGCAGAATTGTAAACAAGTTGACGATTCATTATGTAAAAACCGAAGTATCATAATTCCTTCTGATTGTTGACGCTATATTTGAGCACAACCTTTACGAAATAAGTTCTACTTTGCGTGTACATCAAAATGCATTTGCGATACTTTGGCATTGTTTTTATTCATATGCTTAAATACAAAACAGCTGTTTCAATGCACACTTTGTATCGTCGGTGTACCATTTAGTTTTATCGTGCGTTATTTTTTACGTAATTGTTGACCCTTCACACAATAAAAACTGTTTGATATAAGAGATCACTTGAGCTGGGCAGCCCAATCGTCTGCATAGCCAGTTGGAGCATCTTAGATGTGCACTTAGAAGAGGGTCGAAAGTCTGTACATGGAAGATATTCGAAAAAAAGTTGGCTGCGGATACTTAGAATCGATAACAGAAATTGTTTCAACAGTTTTAAGAATGGGTTTGTCTGTCTGTTTATATGTCTAGGCATCACGTGAAAACGAACGAATGGAGTACAATTTACCCTCATTAATATGGCAACTGGATCTTCGGCGACGACATAGCTCGGCCTTCGGCCTCGCATGCCTTGCCACTCTCCTTCTGCTTTCCAGTCATCAACCTTACATGACGAATCTACTCTGTTGGAAGGCTCGGCCTTCAGCCTCGCGCGTCTCTCCTCTCCGCTTCATGCCTTCGGCCCTCATCCTTGCAGCCCGCTCTGTGTGATTATTCTCGCATGCCTTGCCGCTCTGCTTCCGGCCTTCGGTCATCATACTTACATGAAGAACTCGCTCTGTTGGGATAACGTTTTACGGCAGAACTGCGTAGCGAGACTTTTATCATTGTACAATGTACATGTAATGTTTTTGACGAGATTCATTCGTCTGGAATCGGTACATTTGATATTCCGAAACAAGCACTTAATGATTCGTTTTGACAATAGGATTTCTAGGGAATGTCATATTGACTGAAAGTATTTCTTAAGGGGGTGTAAAGAAGGGTGATAGATTGTATCATCATCATCATCTGAGGCGTTATAGCCACGGGTGGGCCCTAAGCTAGCCTGGTCAAGCAAATATCTCCAGTCCGATCTATTCGTGACTTTCCTTCTCCAACATGTCACCCCTAAGTTCCTGGTGTCCACCTGAGCTTGAGAAAGATTGTATGGGAAAACAAATCATTCTAAGGCGAGAACGAATTATACGCGGGCGAAGTCGCGGGCAAAAGCTAGTCATTCAATAAATGGTTTGAGAATTTAATAAAAAATACCAAATTTACCTTTATTTAACGATTTTAAGTAGTAAACCTTAAGACTCTATAACTAACATTTTTTTATAATGATATTGACTATAATAATTGTAAACGCACAAGTTGAGTCGATGCAATTTCAAAACGCATCGTCAGAAATGTCATCAATGTCAATGTCAACTAAAATAACTTCTCACCGACTCACAGACTACTAAGAAGATACTACGTCACCGACTCAGACTCACGTAAATATACACAACCTCCAGAGTTTTCTGTTATAATATCGTAAAAAAATCAGGGATTCCAGTGATGGAAATCATGCCTGTGGAACTGTGTCTTTTTGTATGTTGCACTTTCCTCGCTATAGTGAGGAGAAAAGTTTTGTGTTACACACGGGTGCAAAGTTGCATTTTACTTCTCGTGTGTTGAAACACTCGCTACGCTCAGGATTCTATTTTAGAACCACTCAACTTCGCTCGTGGTTCAACTATAGAATCCTTTCGCTGGCTCGTGTTTCAATTCCACACTCGAAGGTATAATACAACTTTGCACCCTTGTATAACAAATAACTATTCTACTGTAGCATTGTTATTTGAGTTATTTTGTTGTAGCTGACACTGTAATTTTATATTTAACTATATAATGTATATTGTTTTGAAAAAAAAACACCTCGCCGAGTTTCTTGCCCCGGTTCTTCTCGTGGCAGAGGTATATTTTTCCGAACCGGTGGTAGTTTATTGACGGTCATAGGTGCATGTAATATGCCTAATTTGAAGAATAAACTACTTTTACTTTTACTTTTTAACCGACTTCAAAATTTCAAAAGAGGAGGTTATCAATTCGGTTGTATTTTTTTTTTTTTTTTTTTTGTTTTTTTTTTTTGATGTTTGTTACTCCATAACTCCGTCATTACTTAACCGATTTGAAAATTTTTTTTTTTGATTGTATGTATATATATCCAAGTTGGTCCCGTTTTTGTCAAAAGGCAGTTCTGATGATGGGATCCATGAGGAATTGAGGGAACTCCTCAAATCTTTAAGGCAAACATATAGTGATTTTTGTGTTTTTATCAACAAGTCAAGCATTTGCATTCAAAAATGTGACATTGGATGAAGTGGAACTACTGATGATGATCAGAACAGAACTCTTCAACGACGAAAAGTTCACGTTTGGCGATTTGTCCTCCTAGCTGTGTTTGTTAAGCAAGTTCTATTTTCACGATTAATTTTTGTCATGCTCGAGTTCTGATGATGGGATCCATGAGGAGTTGAGGGAACTCCTCAAATCTTAAAGGCAAACATATAGTGATTTTTGTGTTTTTATCAACAAATCGAGCATTATCATACAAAAATGTGACATTTGATGAAGTGGAACTGCTGATGATGATCAGAACAGAACTCTTCAACGACGAAAAGTTCACGTTTGGCGATTTGTCCTTCTAGCGGTGTTTGTTAAGCAAGTTCTATTTTCACGATTGATTTTTGTCATGCTCGAGTTCTGATGATGGGATCCATTAGGAATCGAGGAAACTCCTCAAATGTGAAAGGCACACAAATAGTGATTTTAGTATTTTCATGAACTAATCAAGCATTTTCATTCATAAAAGTGACATTTGATGAAGTGGAACTGCTGATGATGATCAGAACGGAACTCTTCAACGACGCGTAGTTCACGTTTGGCGATTTGTTCTCTTCGTTTTGTTTGTCAAGCAAGCAAGGTTTTTCCATGATTTCATGAGGAATTGAGGGTACTTAGTCTTCTACCATTATAAACATACTTATAGCCATTTTTGTATTTTATTGTATGGAATCTAAGAGTGCACCATCTAAGATTAATAATCTTTCACCGGACTCCCCCATTGAAGTCGGTTTTTTTTTCTTAAAAATTATTTTATTGCCGGCTCCAGTCTTTTTCTTACTTCATGATTTCAGTTGTACAAGCAGGCCAAACGCTTGGATGCGGCGCATGCGGAGCGGCACTGTTCGGCAAGCAGCTCGTCGCGCAGCTCGGGGGGCTCGGCTCGGGGCTCGGTCAAAGGCTCGCTGTCTCTGTGCGCGCTATGCCGGTGCTACTGGACCGTGGCTCGCCGCTACGTCGCCACGCAGCTCACGGCCGTGCGCGAGTGAAGAGGACCTATTGTGAATTGTAACGTCTTGTGTTGTTCATGAAATGTATTTCCAGTGTCGTTTATGAAACATATTTCTAGTAAACTGTTGTTTTATTTGCCCCTTTTTAAAACGGATGGGTAAAAAAGCGGCCAAGTGCGTGTCGGGCCGCGCGCTATGTAGGGTTCCGTAGCTGTCCACCCGTGACATTATGCGGATTTAAAACATCACTTATATTTACTCTATATTAGATTAGATTAGATTATTGTTGGAAACATCCGGCGCGCGCCAACTTGTTGCGGGTGAACTTCAGTTCCGGTCGACAGAGGGCGCCACTTCGAAGAATAAAACTGAAGTACTGGCGGCGCGCGGTAACTTTTTGAGTTGGCACTCGACACGGGAACATCGCTTGGCGACTAGAATTGCTTTATCTCTATAATCCACCACATCTCATCACTCTATAACGCGCATGTGACACTCCTGGAGTTACAGGCGTCCATAGGCTGCGGTGACCGCTTACTATCAGGCGGGCCGTACGCTTGTTTGCCACCGACGTGGTATAAAAAAAAACAATAATTGATTTTATAACGTCCGAATATATATTTCTAAATGATTTGAATAAGTTATCTTAATGTATAAATAAATATTAAATAAAGTTATATATACATATAAATTGGGGTTCTTGACTTCTATTTATCTATCTATATAGATACAGTATATTTTCAATTTAGCTCGCAACGCTGGATCATATCCTCAACTTTGGAAGATTTCGAGGGTGACCAAAGGAAGGCGACGCCACAATGGTGGAGAATTATAGGCCTATAGCTGTTCTTCCGACGTTGGCAAAGCTGTTTGAATCCATACTCCACCAAACCTTATCTGTACAAATTAAACCTTATTTAAGTGATGCACAACATGGTTTCAGACCTAATCGCTCTGTGAACACTAACCTTTTGCTCTTGGTTGACAATATTTCTGAGCATCTTGACAGAGGTATCCAGGTTGATGCCCTCTATTTTGACTTCCGGAAGGCTTTCGATCGCGTGGATAACTACAACTATGTGTTGCTGAGTAAACTAAACCGAATTGGTTTCTCTCCAAAGTTGATGTGTTTCTTCGCTAGTTATTTACGTGATCGGCAGCAATATGTTCGACATGGATGCTTTGTTTCGGCCCCATATCATACTCGATCTGGTGTCAGTCAGGGATCCATATTAGGACCGTTTCTGTTCGGAATAATGATAAATGATCTCGCAACAATTCTTAAGTCATCCCAATGTCTCCTATATGCTGATGATTTAAAGTTAGTTTGCGGAGTGGAGAAGTTAACTGATTGCGAGTCATTGCAAGAGGACATCAATCTGGTCTACCGGTGGAGTATGGATAATAAACTTCTTTTCAACTTTGAAAAGTGTTGTGTCTGCACTTTCTGCCGTACGCGTACCCCGATACATGCTCAATACATGCTCGGAGTAGAACCTATCAACCGTGTGTCCAGCGTTAAGGACCTCGGCGTAGTCTTCGATACCCGGCTTACTTTTCATGAGCACGTAGTATCAGTTGCTGTAAGCTGCTATCGAAGATTAGGCTTTATAATTCGCAACCTTCGTGAGTTTCAAGATCCTGGGGCAATCGGGCTAGTTTATAATTCCCTCGTTAAAAGCAAGCTCGAGGCTTCGTCGATCGTTTGGCACCCTTACGAATCAACGTACGCCCTTTTACTAGAGAAGGTTCAGAAAACGTTCCTACGGTATCTGTATAAGAGGACTTTAGGGTACTACCCGTTCCTATATCCTACCAAATACCTATTAGGAACTTTAGGCTACAATTCGTTGGAGGTGAGGCGTAGCTACAACTTGTTGGTTAATGCGTGTCGAATCATACGTGAAGAGTCGGACTGTCCGGAGCTGGTCAGTCGCCTCGTGCGACTGTATGTTCCGGATATCCCCAGGATAACGCTCAGGCCTCGGCGGCGCGATTTGTTGGCGGTGCCGGCAGCCCGCACTGTATCACGCAGGAACTCGCCACTGCTACGTGCTCTCTCCCAACTCAATGCGCTTTTGGCATCAGCACCGGAGTGTGACTTATTTGAATGGCGATGTATGAATGTGTACTATGAATGTCTGAGATTCTGTGAGGGGATGGATACTCGGCAATCAACTGTACCTGTGTAATTTAAATGTGTATGTATTTAGTTAAGTTTTGTTTCATGACGCATTGGTCAAACTGTAATGTCATGTTAACCTGTTTAAATAAAAATATATATATATATATTTCTAAATGATTTGAATAAGTTATCTTAATGTATAAATAAATATTAAATAAAGTTATATATACATATAAATTGGGGTTCTTGACTTCTATTTATCTATCTATATAGATACAGTATATTTTCAATTTAGCTCGCAACGCTGGATCATATCCTCAACTTTGGAAGATTTCGAGGGTGACCAAAGGAAGGCGACGCCACAATGGTGGAGAATTATAGGCCTATAGCTGTTCTTCCGACGTTGGCAAAGCTGTTTGAATCCATACTCCACCAAACCTTATCTGTACAAATTAAACCTTATTTAAGTGATGCACAACATGGTTTCAGACCTAATCGCTCTGTGAACACTAACCTTTTGCTCTTGGTTGACAATATTTCTGAGCATCTTGACAGAGGTATCCAGGTTGATGCCCTCTATTTTGACTTCCGGAAGGCTTTCGATCGCGTGGATAACTACAACTATGTGTTGCTGAGTAAACTAAACCGAATTGGTTTCTCTCCAAAGTTGATGTGTTTCTTCGCTAGTTATTTACGTGATCGGCAGCAATATGTTCGACATGGATGCTTTGTTTCGGCCCCATATCATACTCGATCTGGTGTCAGTCAGGGATCCATATTAGGACCGTTTCTGTTCGGAATAATGATAAATGATCTCGCAACAATTCTTAAGTCATCCCAATGTCTCCTATATGCTGATGATTTAAAGTTAGTTTGCGGAGTGGAGAAGTTAACTGATTGCGAGTCATTGCAAGAGGACATCAATCTGGTCTACCGGTGGAGTATGGATAATAAACTTCTTTTCAACTTTGAAAAGTGTTGTGTCTGCACTTTCTGCCGTACGCGTACCCCGATACATGCTCAATACATGCTCGGAGTAGAACCTATCAACCGTGTGTCCAGCGTTAAGGACCTCGGCGTAGTCTTCGATACCCGGCTTACTTTTCATGAGCACGTAGTATCAGTTGCTGTAAGCTGCTATCGAAGATTAGGCTTTATAATTCGCAACCTTCGTGAGTTTCAAGATCCTGGGGCAATCGGGCTAGTTTATAATTCCCTCGTTAAAAGCAAGCTCGAGGCTTCGTCGATCGTTTGGCACCCTTACGAATCAACGTACGCCCTTTTACTAGAGAAGGTTCAGAAAACGTTCCTACGGTATCTGTATAAGAGGACTTTAGGGTACTACCCGTTCCTATATCCTACCAAATACCTATTAGGAACTTTAGGCTACAATTCGTTGGAGGTGAGGCGTAGCTACAACTTGTTGGTTAATGCGTGTCGAATCATACGTGAAGAGTCGGACTGTCCGGAGCTGGTCAGTCGCCTCGTGCGACTGTATGTTCCGGATATCCCCAGGATAACGCTCAGGCCTCGGCGGCGCGATTTGTTGGCGGTGCCGGCAGCCCGCACTGTATCACGCAGGAACTCGCCACTGCTACGTGCTCTCTCCCAACTCAATGCGCTTTTGGCATCAGCACCGGAGTGTGACTTATTTGAATGGCGATGTATGAATGTGTACTATGAATGTCTGAGGTTCTGTGAGGGGATGGATACTCGGCAATCAACTGTACCTGTGTAATTTAAATGTGTATGTATTTAGTTAAGTTTTGTTTCATGACGCATTGGTCAAACTGTAATGTCATGTTAACCTGTTTAAATAAATATATATATATATATATTTTTATATATTATATACATATAATAAAGCTGAAGAGGGTCGAAAGTCTGTACATGGAAGATATTCGAAAAAAGTTGGCTGGGGATACTTAGAATTGATAACAGAACACGTTCCAACAGTTTAAAGAATTTTTGTCTGTTTGTCTGTTTGTCTGTTTATCTGTTTATCTGTTTGTCTGTTTATATGAACGCGCATCACGTGAAAACGGCTAAACGGATTATGATGAAAACTTTACTAATCTGTCGAGTAAATACCCGGTCAGGTTTTAGGCTATAAAAATTGTGAAAATTTGGGTTAAAAGGGGGTAAAAAGAGGGGTTGAATTTGGTCGGGGAACTCCTATAATCCATGACTTACAGGAATTAAAATTGGTAAGCATATACTTGACGACAAAGAAAAAACATCCTCATTCAAAATTTGTGAAATCTTAAGATAGAAACTGAAAAAAAAACGTAAACGCAAGCGCTGCGCCGCGGCGCTGCCCAGTGTGCGCGCCAGTCACCACGGTCTCTTCAAATTTTGAACACTATTATGATTTATTCCATTAAAAAAATAACTGTGACTCTAAACCCCAATTTCAGTACCGTTTTCTAGATTCAAAAACTACATATAGAACTTTGTAATCCCACTAATATTATAAATGCGAAAGTTTAGATGTTTGGATGTTTATTACTCAATCACGCAAAAACGGCTAAACAGATCAAGGTGATTTTGTAACCGACTTCAAAATTTCAAAAGAGGAGGTTATCAATTCAGTTGTATGTTTTTTTTTTTTTTATGTTTGTTAGTCCATAACTCCGTCATTTCTTAACTGATTTGGAAAATTCTTTTTTTGATTGTAAGTATATATATCCAAGTTGGTCCCGTTTTTGTCAAAACGCAGTTCTGATGATGGTATCCATGAGAAATTGAGGGAACTCCTCAAATCTTCTAGGCAAACATATAGTAATTTTTGTGTTTTTATCAACAACTCAAGCATTTTCATCCAAAAATGAGACATTAGATGAAGTGGAACTGCTGATGATGATCAGAACAGAACTCTTCAACGACAAAAAGTTCACGTTTGGCGATCAGTCCTCCTAGCTGTGTTTGTTAATCAAGTTCTATTTTCACGATTAATTTTTGTCATGCTTGATTTCTGATGATGGGATCCATGAGGAATTGAGGGAAATCCTCAAATCTTAAAGGCAAACATATAGTGATTTTTGTGTTTTTATCGACAAAACGAGCATTTTCATACAAAAATGTGTCATTTGATGAAGTGGAACTGCTGATGATGATCAGAACAGAACTCTTCAACGACGAAAAGTTCACGTTTGGCGATTTGTCCTCCTAGCTGCGTTTGTTAAGCAAGTTCTATTTTCACGATTAATTTTTGTCATGCTCGATTTTTGATGATGGGATCCATGAGGAATTGAGGGAACTCCTCAAATCTTAAAGGCAAACATATAGTGATTTTTGTGTTTTTATCAACAAATCGAGCATTATCATACAAAAATGTGACATTTGATGAAGTGGAACTGCTGATGATGATCAGAACAGAACTCTTCAACGACGAAAAGTTCACGTTTGGCGATTTGTCCTTCTAGCTGTGTTTGTTAAGCAAGTTCTATTTTCACGATTGATTTTTGTCATGCTCGAGTTCTGATGATGGGATCCATTAGGAATCGAGGGAACTCCTCAAATGTGAAAGGCACACAAATAGTGATTTTAGTATTTTCATGAACTAATCAAGCACTTTCATTCATAAAAGTGAGATTTGATGAAGTGGAACTGCTGATGATGATCAGAACAGAACTCTTCAACGACGCGTAGTTCACGTTTGGCGATTTGTTCTCTTCGTTTTGTTTGTCAAGCAAGCAAGGTTTTTTTATGATTCCATGAGGAATTGAGGGTACTTAGTCTTCTACCATTATAAACATACATTATAGGTATAGCCATTTTAATTTTATTGTATATCTATCTAAGAGTGCACCATCTAAGTATAATAATCTTTTACTGGCCTCCCCCATTGAAGTCGGCTTTTTTCTTCTCTTCTTCTTAAAAATTATTGTATACTAAACAGTATATAATCTGGATTCACTTATAGTATACTTTTTGTCCCGATAATCACCCTCAAAGGGATGAAATCGGGGGTGCAAATATGGTCTATGAAACTGGTGATTTAAATCCTCATATGCCATTCTAAGCTTTAAGTTTCAGCCCATTGGTAGTATAACGGCGTGTCAATAAATTTAACTTAAGCCATAGCAGAATTTGACGTATTGTAAACAAGCTGACGTTTCGATATGTCAAAGCCGAAATATCATAATTCCTTCTGATTGATGACGCTATTTTTGAGCATAACCTTTTAGCAATTAGGTTTATTATTGCGTGTAAACCAAAATAAATTTGCGATACTTTGGAATTGTTCGTCTTCATATGCTTAAATACCAAAACAGCTTGAAGTGTATGTCGTTGAGGGTTGTAATTAACAACTCAAAAGTCGGGTGAATACTAACTCTTTATTCAAAGGTTACATCGTCTTATATAGGCTGTTACAGTTGTCCTTAGGTATTATAGGTAAAACTTAATACATTATCTTTATGGCTATTAATTAGTATCGAGTATTGTATTACAAGGTTTTATTGGTAATAAAATGTGCAATGAAATATGATATTAATCAGGTGTTCTATTCTAATACATGCTCATGTAAACGCACACAAATGCGTGTGTTCATATACACACTACACCTTTCCCCTTTTTTTTTGAGACAAAAATAGTCGATATAATTTTTGGCTTGATTTTTAAACATAATAAATTGTTATTCTAATGATACCTTAAATATTATTCCAAAGTATTGTATATAATTCAAAGTTAGTGACGGTATATAATATAAATAAAAATGAATGACATACTTATTTGTTGTTGAATTATATTTTTTTTGTGAAATTCCCCTTTTTTGTTTAATCGGAAATGGGGAAACACTATTTTTGGCTTAATTTTAGTCTTAATCTACGTTACATACATTCGGAAATATTTCTTACAACTAGTTTGAATCTTAATTATAAAGTGCATTAATCCTGTAATGAAAGTTTTCTATAACAATTTTGTAAACATAATTATTGAATACATTGTAAACCGATTTCATTACATCTGTGTGGAGTAATCACTATTTCTATTGTCAATGTGATACAGTCATTATTTTTATGGTTCTAATTATATTGTTGTAATTTGATACGCTTCTGGGTGGCATTTAACATTTCGTTGTGATAATGTATTTGTGTTCGGCTTAATGCAATGCATTTTTAGGGTTCCTTATGTCAATGGGAAAAACGTATCCTTTATAGGATCACTTGTGGGTCTGTCTGTCTGTGTCTGTTTGTCACAGTCTATTTCCTCCGAAACTACTACTGAACCAATTATGTTGAAATTAAGTATACATTATATAAGTTGTGGTCTGAAGATGGAAATGTAACGAATACAAATGAATTTTAAACTGGGGATCCATGTTTGTGGGGGGAGAATGAGAAAATTAATATAAAAAAAGGTTTTCACACTATATCGTGTTATATTTCAAATGAAAGAGCTCATTTTATGCATATCAAATATATCTATTTATGTTATTAAATTATTGAATTTATCAGTTGTTTTTTTTTTTTAATATAGTGCCAAAAATAAAATTGAACATTGTTTTTTTTTTATTGAACATTTTTGTTTTTGTTTATTTGGATATTGGTGTGTTGTTTTTTATTTATTTTTTTGTTCGCGATTTTCTTTAGAGGATTTAATATTTTTTAATGATTTGATTCGGTTCTGTTAATTATTGTTTGTCGTGTCTGTTTTGATATTTTAATCTTAAGTAGTTTATTTTATACGTGTAATTTACTATTCTTGGTCGATTGAGTTGCGCTTGGATTTATGGAATGTTTATGTAGTGGTGGTTTTTGTGTTGCATTATTTTTATAAATAGTTCATTTTGTGGCGGATGTTTAAGTTTTAGATTAAAATTGGAGTTCCTTTCTTACATGGATTTTGGGAGATATTAGTTGTTTTGGTTTTCGATATGGCATTCATAGATACTTTGATTGTTTTATATAATGTGTGTGGTCCATTTATTTGCATTGATAATTATTTTAGTTATTCTATTTATGGTTGTAATGTAATATGTGTGTTATTTTGTTGCATCTCATTTCATTTCTGCTTATTTTGCTATTTGTAATTGATATGATGTTTATTTTTCTGTGTAAATTTGATTCTTTTATCACCGGAGATATTGTGATTCCTTATTTGGATGATGTTATTGATGGGTTTCTTGTTGCATTTTGCGTCTTTGTAATGGATGGGTTTAGTTTTGTTTTTTTTTTTTGTTTAGTTGCTGTTAGGCAATTGGCGAGATGCCTATCATTGTGGATCCCATTTTATTTGATGTTTTAAATGTATCAGTTGGTTTTGGAGTGACGCATGGGATATTTTTTTATTTCTGTAGTGAGGTTCGCCGGGGTGGTAGGGTGTATTTTGAGGGTGTATTTGAGGCTATGCCTGGGCACCCGCTACTGTGCCCCATTCACCCGGCAGAAGACTTATATTTGACGCTGTGTTTAGAGTTAAGTGTTGTGTCGGCGGAGGGTGAGGTACTATTTATTGACTATGAACTTTCGGAGTGTGGACAATTTTGGTGCGTGTCGTGGAGGTACTTTGATTGGGACAATGCGTTCTTAGATTTTGAGTTAATGTAACGTTTATGTTTTTCTAGTGTTTTTTAGTTCCATTCGTATTTATGTGTAATTGTGGTTTGGTGTCGTCGTTGATCGGTGAGTTTTTTAATAAATTAGTTATGGTTTTCCATTTGTTTTACATTTTGAATGTTGTTTTGTTCCGTACTTTATACGTTTCTTTACCGGGGATTTAATAATTAAAAAAAAAGGTTGCTTGTGTACTTTTGAGTTTTGATTTTATACTCTGTGTATGGTGTTTTAATTTGATTATTTTAGATTCGTAGGTGCATAAAAAAAATGTTTTTTTATTGATTTTGTTTTCCGCGTTTGTTTTATTAAAGGACCCATTTTTATTTTAGGAAAATTTTATATGAATCCCATATGTTTTTTTTTTACATGATTTTATAATAGTTCGTGTAAGCATATGTTTTTGTTATGGTGAAGTTTTAATTTTTGATTATATTTTTTTTTTAATTTTGAGTTTTCATTTTATAGTTTAATTTTTTCGATGATTACGGTTTTGGATCAACGTGGTGTATTTATTATTATTATTTGTTTATTTTAAATTAAAATTTGACACTGGTATGCCCTTTTAAGTGCTTTGATTTTGAATGATTTTGTGTTTTCCTTTTGAATTTTAATTTAGGTTTTTATTTTATTCGTTTGCATTGTTTTATTTGACTGTTTTTTTTTTAACTATTTATTAACTTAGTAAACTAGTATGCTCGCTTTGATGTCAACGTTTTTCTGTAAGGGTTCTGAAATTATTATAATTGCGTATTTTTATATGTATAATTTATTTATTTTTGTATTATATTGAAGTTTTATTTATGAAGTAAGTATATTTTATTTTCGTGGTTTAGGCCATTTTGTTTTTACGTTATTAATTATGGTGAAATATTATTTAGTGTTTATTTTTTCCTTCCGCGGGTTTCGTACGTACTTTATATTCGTTATATCTTTATTTGGTTTTCTTTTTATGAGCTCATATTTCTTGTGACTGTTAAGTCTACGTATTAATTTATTCTGATTAGCCATTTTGACGTCCGTTAACATTTTTTTGTGCTTGTCACTTAACATTTTACTCGTGACATTGTAATGTGCATTTTATTTAGTATTATTTGAAGAAAATTGGTACTTGGCATGCAATAACTTTTTGGCCGGCCGACCCTTTTTATTACTGGGATATAAGGATTTAATAAAATAGGCGCGCAAATATACCTCTTATTAGGCGTTTGACCTTGGTAGATAGCTTACATATATTATTATGACCAATTGCCCTCATGATTGATGCTCGATCGAATCCTGATTGGGTGTCAAGGCTTCACTATCTACCTAGGGTGGGTATATACCTCCAGACAGTAGCTTTAAACCCTAGCATAAGACTGGGTATCCAAAACGTTTTTGAATGGTACTTTTTATTTAAAAAAAAAATACCTACGCTAAGGAGATCTGTCTGCCTTATTCCCGTAGTACCTTGCTATTTTACGCTCAATGGTTCCACTCGGGTTTTCCGTTGATAGCGTTTTTTTTTTTTTTTTGCACATTTATGTATGGTTTTATTCATTTTATTCACTCAACGGCAACTTTCGGGTTACCGGAGATTATGGTATTACTTATTTTTATTTTGTACTTGTATGTAGTACGTATTTATTTATAGGTAGGTGGTACCTTTCAGACAGTTGTTTTAACACCTGACATTCTTGGTGTCCAAGGCGCTTTGGAATGGTACTTTTTGTATAAAAAAAATACCTGCGCTAAGGATTTACTGACGGTCTTGTTTATCGCTCGATTTTAAGTTTATAATTTTTTTGTGTGTTTGGGCTAATTTTTGGATAGTTTTTTTTTTTATTTGTTTTTGTTTTTTTTTTCTGATACATATAAGATTGACAACGACTCTCAGTTGATCAGGCTGATTATCTAGTGAAAATCTTATGTGCACCATTTTGAGATAATTTCAGTTTTCTACATTTTGGCTAGTTTTTTATTTTGGGTAGTTCTTTTTTTATAGATATTTATTTTTTGAACATTAATTAAATTGTTTGAAGGATTTTTGATTTTATTTTTCATTTTATAGTTATTTTGATTTAAAAACGCGTTTTTTATTATTGTGTTTGGTTCGTCATCAAGCGGCATTTACTTATTGTTTTGTTTTTCTAAACTATTTATATTATTATCTTGTTTTAGTTTTTGTTTTTTGGTAATTGCTACGTGCTATATGCGTAGTTATACATTATATGATTAAAATAATTTAAATGAAATGAAGTGCCTTAATTCCTTAATTATTTAAAATATGACGCTTGTTAATGATGCTTTCTGAGCCGTCGGTGGTTTATAATAGTGATTTATGTTTATTTTCGATTTATTTTTGTTTGATGCTATTTCGAAAATGAAACTTAATGTTTTGTATGGATTAGTATTATTGAAATTGAAATTATTTATTACGGACCGTGATCCATATCATATGTTAGTTACAATAATAATATTTTATTATTATTATTAAGTTTGGATTTTGTAATATTTTTGGTTTCATCTGTTATTTTGTTGTACTTGTATGTACATTTTTTTTAAATCATTATTTAGGGTATATAAGTTCATTATTGCTAATTAGTTTGTTAAATATTCACTGAATTTAGGCACTTATATACGAAATTATTTATATCTATAAACTGTATCTTTACTTGTATTATTTTCTAATATTTAATAAATTTTTATGATACTGTTATTTTATTTTATTTATATCTAGTTTTTACGTACTTGATTTATACTATTTTTTTTTTACATTATAGCTACTTATTAAATTTTAGTTAAAATAAATTGAATACCTCTATTATTCTTATTTTTCTGAGCTGATGGTGATGAAAGACTGCTGGGCTGGTGGTGATGAGAGACTGCTGGGCCGATGGTGATGAGAGACTGCTGGACTGATGGTGATGATGTCTGATGCTCTGCTCTGCTGATTACATGATGTCTCTCTTGGAACTGCTTGCTGCTTCATTTTGTTCGTTTAATATTTTGATGGGTATTTTTGGCTTCGTTTTGGACTATTATTATTTGTTTTTTTTTTTCTTCTTCTTTCGTTGGTGTGGGGGCAGGATCAGCTGATTTGTAGTTGAGCATCTTCATTACAGCTGTGTCGTTGTCTTCTAGTTTTTTCCCAAATTGCGATCATAAAAATGACGCATATTTGATAGCTGGCTAGAGCTGTCTGGCTGGCGCAGTGGAACTGGTTGGCTGGAGTATTAGCTGAGGTCGGCTCGGCTGCGAGGGCTGCTCGAGGCGACGAAGCTGCCTCGAGTAGCCCGACTGGTAGGCTACGTTACAACTGGCAGAGGATCGCCATGAAGTGTATGTCGTTGAGGGTTGTAATTAACAACTCAAAAGTCGGGTGAATACTAACTCCTTATTCAAAGGTTACATCGTCTTATATAGGCTGTTACAGTTGTCCTTAGGTATTATAGGTAAAACTTAATACATTACCTTTATGGCTATTAATTAGTATCGAGTATTGTATTACAAGGTTTTATTGGTAATAAAATGTGCAATGAAATATGATATTAATCAGGTGTTCTATTCTAATACATGCTCATGTAAACGCACACAAATGCGTGTGTTCATATACACACTACAAGCTGCTTCAATGCAGTCTTTGTATCGTCGGTGTACAATTTAATTTTGTCGTGTATTATTTTTTACGTAATTGGTGACGTTTCAGACTATAATGACTGTTTGATATAAGAGATCACTTGGGCTTGGCAGCCCAATCGTCAACATTGACGGTTGAAGCACCTTAGATCTATGCACAAAGTACAATATATATACTGAGATGGAGATACCAGTGAAATACTCCACATAGATCGTAGCGCCGTTGTGTATTTAGTAAGAACTAACCGCACGACCGCTGCATCCCTGTCACTTCAATATGCAAGTGCGATAGAGATAGAACCAAGTGACATCTGGTACAAACAAGTTAAAATTACATTTCCATAGAAAAATTCGTACTTCGAGTTGAAAGGCCCCTGGATCTATGCTTATCCGTATACATATAATACAGCTGTAGAGGGTCGAAAATCTGTACATTAAAGATATTGGATAAATCAATGGAGCGATTGGAGGGCCCTTGGTATCGAAACAGAACACATTTCAACAGTTTTAAGAATTCGTGTCTGTTTGTCTATCGGTTTATATGTCTAGGCAGTGTGACTCTCGGCCTTCAGCCTCACCTGCATTACCGCTTCGGGCCTTCGGTCCTCAGCCTTACATGAGGGGCCCGCTCTGTTGGCTATCTTGCCACTATGTGTGAATGATCGGCATGAGGAGCCCTTTCAGTGTGAATGATCTGCCTTTAGACTCGCATGCCTTGCCCCTCTGCATCAGGCCTTCGGCCCTACATAAGGAGCCCGCTCTGTTGGGACTCACGGCCTTAGGCCTCGCTTGCATTGCCACTCTGCTTCAGGCCTTCGGCCCTACATAAGGAGCCCGCTCTGTTGGGATGCTCGGCCTTGGGCCTCGCGCGTTCAAGTATTACGTAATGCAATTTTTGGAGATTTTTGACCCCCCCTTCCCCCCGTGTAACGCGCCATAACGTTTTTCTGTACCCCCCTCCCCCCTAGTAAAACGTTACGTAACCACCAAGTGACCACTTTTACCTAAAGTTGTCATTACATTTGAAATTTTGAAAAAAAAGAACGTTTGATAAAATGCGTGTGAGAACCTTTCTAGGCAACCGTCAACGAAGGGTTAAAAAAAAACAATGTTACGTAACGCATACTTCAAACCCCCCTCCCGCTCCTGTAACGCATCGTTACGTTTTACAAGAACAAATTCGTTACGTAATACTTGAACGCTCCCTTATCAAATGTCACTTTTTTGAATGAAAATGCTTGATTAGTTCGTGAAAATACTAAAATCACTATTTGTGTGCCTTTCACATTTGAGGAGTTCCCTCGATTCTTAATGGATCCCATCAGAACTCGAGCATGGCAAAAATCAATCGTGAAAATAGAACTTGCTTAACAAACACAGCTATCGTTAAATGCACAGCAGTCGTTGAAGAGTTCTGTTCTGATCATCATCAGCAGTTCCACTTCATCAAATGTCACATTTTTGGATGAAAATGCTCGATTTTTATATAATTATATATTTTTAGATAATATATAGCAATGAGTCGTTAAACACAACAAATGTCTTTGTTGACAACTAATGTAGTTCAACTAAATTTATAGTACATTACTACAGAGGCCGGGACGTAAGGGGTTGCTGGCCGAAGACATATATAGACGGCCGAGCGAAGCGAGGTCGGATAGGTATGAGGCGGGCAACCCCATATTTCCCGCCGAGGTATGTATAGTGCTTTTCTCAAACATGCAATGAAATCAACAAACAAAAGAATCAAAGTTTTATTTTTTAGTGGCAGAATGTCATGGTGCCTGTGCCACAATTTATGTGGAATGGAAATTAAAAATGAGGACTTTGCCGGCCTAGGCCTGCAAGATTTGTATGAAATTCCATTAACGACCTCTTGTCCTAGCCGCACCTGGAACGTCATACTTCGCAGCCTGTTATAAGGAACATAACATCAATATTTCATTGCATGTTTGAGAAAAAATAATTACATTGTACTTAGATCAATAAAACGTTAAGGGGGATACGAACAGGTACTTAAGCTTACATATAACATTCTGAATTTTATTTTTGAAAGATGGTAGGCTATTGTTAAAAATGTCTAATGATGGATTCTCGGCAGCAGTTTCGTTATACAATCGACACATTCTTGTAACGGGATTATAGAAGGAGGTGTTATTTTTATAAATTTGTAATTGAAATAGTTTCGATGAGGGGTTACGAGACTTGAAACGGGTAATAATGTTAAGAAGACAGAGAAGGGCGGGGCAGTCAATGTACGAGTGTACAATTTTATAAAGTATTAATAGCTCTCTGCACCTCCTGCGATCTGACAGAGTCGGCATTCTAAAGTACTCGAGTCTTCTAGCGTATGATCGTAGTTTGCGACCGCACTGGAGCTTGTAGCTGAGCATGCGGAGGAACTGACTTTGTACTTTCTCTATCCTGTCTATGTGAGTATTTAGTAAGGTGACCATACTCGTATACATACTTCTAAGCAACGAGAAGTATAAGTATTTCAATGCATGTATGTTTCTTATGTCCTTAGCTGACCTAAATATAAAACCATTCAACTTAAAGCCCTTTGATATTAAGTAATCGTAGTGAGAATGAAAAGTAAATTTGTCGTCGAAGTGAATACCCAGGTCCCGAATGACAGATGTGCGATTAATCATAAAATTGTTCAATGAATAACTGAACATGATTTTTTGTTGAGATGTAGAGAACGAAATAATGTAACATTTATCTATATTCAGAAACATACGGTTAGAGATGCACCAATCCGCGATAGTGTCCAAGTTACTCTGAATAATGCGACAGTCCTCAATGTTACTGACTGTTCTATAGATCTTAAGGTCATCTGCGTATAGTAGGCATGGGCACGAAAGAAGTTCAACCAAATCATTAATAAAAACGACGAAAAGGAGGGGCCCAAGATGGGAGCCCTGAGGTACGCCAAATGTGATTGTAATCGGTGTAGAAAGATGTCCCTTGACGCTTACAAGCTGACTCCTTTTATCAAGGTAAGAACGAATCCACCTCAAAAGGTTGCCATGAATACTATAGCCTTCCAATTTCTGCAATAAAATTGAGTGATCAACTTTGTCGAAAGCTTTCGAAAAGTCTGTATATATCGAGTCAACTTGAGTTCTTTTCGCCATTGCGCCGCAGATATAATTTTTATAAATTAATAGATTACTGATAGTAGATTTTTTAGAAACAAAAAGATTCGGTGAGATAATATTAATGAAATGAGAATAGAAACAATTATACATTACTGATTCGAAAAGTTTAGAGAAAACAGACAATATACTAATTGGCCTGTCATTTTGACACTGATTTTTATCTCCAGATTTGTGAATTGGAATAATGTAAGCAGTTTTCCACAAGGTGGGAAAGGTACCGCACCTGATGGATTTATTGAAAATTATACCGAGCGGATGACTGAGTTCATCGCAGCAGTTTCTTACGAAAGAGGGTGGTATACCGTCCGGCCCAGCACCCTTACTACAATCAAGGCCTTTGATTTTTGAGCAAATCTGATATTTGCTAACGAAGGTGTCAGACAAAGTAATATTATGCGACGAAATCCTTGAATGTGCACTTGAGTTAGATGGTTTTTCAAAAACTGACCCAAAATAACTGGAAAACATCTCGCAGACTTCATTCGCGTTCGATGAGACCAAGCCATTCAGAGTCATTGTAACAGGGATAGAGTTGGAACCTTTTCTGTCATTGACGTATTTCCAAAAGTGTTTAATATTTTGTTTTATTGAAACCTGAACTGAGTCAATGTAGATCTTGTAACAGTCGTCTATAAGTTTTTTGCATCTGGCTCTGAGAAGGTCGAATGTATCGTAGTCACGAGGATTGCCGAACGTTTTATAACGTCTGTGGTATTTTAACTTTTCCTTGAGAGAACGCACTAAGGAGGGACTAAACCAACAAGGATAGGTATTTGTTCTTACTTTCTTTCGAGGAGTATGTTTTTTTATTTATTAACCGACTTCAAAATTTCAAAAGAGGAGGTTATCAATTCGGTTGTTTTTTTTTTGTTTTTTTTTTTTTAATGTTTGTTAGTCCATAACTCCGTCACTTCTTAACCGATTTGGAAAATTCTTTTTTTGATTGAGGGTATATATATCCAAGTTGGTCTTGTTTTTGTCAAAACGCAGTTCTAATGATGGTATCCATGAGAAATTGAGGGAACTCCTTAAATCTTCAAGGCAAACATATAGTAATTTTTGTGTTTTTATCAACAAGTCAAGCATTTTCATCCAAAAATGTGACATTGGATAAAGTGGAACTGCTGATGATGATCAGAACAGAACTCTTCAATGACAAAAAGTTCACGTTTGGCGATTTGTCCTCCTAGCTGTGTTTGTTAAGCAAGTTCTATTTTCACGATTAATTTTTGTCATGCTTGATTTCTGATGATGGGATCCATGAGGAATTGAGGGAAATCCTCAAATCTTAAAGGCAAACATATAGTGATTTTTGTGTTTTTATCAACAAATCGAGCATTTTCATACAAAAATGTGACATTTGATGAAGTGGAACTGCTGATGATGATCAGAACGGAACTCTTTAACGACGAAAAGTTCACGTTTGGCGATTTGTCCTCCTAGCTGCGTTTGTTAAGCAAGTTCTATTTTCACGATTAATTTTTGTCATGCTCGATTTTTGATGATGGGATCCATGAGAAATCGAGGGAACTCCTCAAATCTTAAAGGCACACAAATAGTGATTTTAGTATTTTCATGAACTAATCAAGCATTTTCATTCATAAAAGTGACATTTGTTGAAGTGGAACTGCTGATGATGATCAGAACGGAACTCTTCAACGACGCGTAGTTCACGTTTGGCGATTTGTTCTCTTCGTTTTGTTTGTCAAGCAAGCAAGGTTTTTTCATGATTCCATGAGGAATTGAGGGTACTTAGTCTTCTACCATTATAAACATACATTATAGCCATTTTTATGTATATCTATCTAAGAGTGCACCATCTAAGTATAATAATCTTTTACCGGCCTCCCCCATTGAAGTCGGTTTTTTTTTCTTAAAAATTATTTCATCAAATTTGTCGTGAAACATTTACAGCTGTATCCACCGTGACTTTAGACAGGAGTTGTTCCCAGTCTACAGAAGCTAGTTCATTTCTAATTTCGTTATAGTTGCACTTGTTAAAATACAAAGATGTTGCACCGTAGACACTGACCTTGTCGATACTCGACAGTATAAGGTCCAAGAATCTGTTATTTTTATTGGGAACATTATTGTGTTGTTTCAAGTTTCCCAAGGAAATGGTATCAATTAATAATTCGCATTTCAGATCACGCAAAGTGACAGATGGTAGCATTTGCGACGAATTACTCAGTTTCGTCCAGTGAATATGAGGCACATTGAAATCACCTAGACACAATATAATTTCATTATTTAATTGTGATAAATTGTTCTGCAAATTAGAATAAAAGGCCCTCAGTTTAAGTACTTTCATGTCAGGTGGTAAATAGCAAAGACAAATGACTAAAGTGATACAATTTTAATCAATTCGAAGCCAAATATCCTCCACCTCGCTCTCCCACGTATACATGCGTTCATACCCCACACGCCTATGTACATTGAAAAAAAATATTGACCCCCCTGTTACATGTATGGGATGCCGGCTATAATACTATTTAATACTATTGATGTCATGGAAAAACGTGAATAAACATAAATGATTAACCAAAACTTTTATTTCGTTGTAGCCAAAAAATATATGTCTATTTGCGGTGTGGACAGGAGCAGAGTTTAAGACTGTAAGAATTAATAAAGCTGACCGGTTTTGGAAGGAGAAAATGGAGCCAAAATTAAAGTTCTTTTATCAGAAATGTCTTTTCCCCGGTATGGTTGATGGGAGAAAAAGTAGGTCAATGCCAATTAGTAACATACGTACCTAGGAGATACTTAATATGTGCGTACATAATTTTAATAAAATAAAACATGTAAAACTCATCAATTTTATGTTTTCCTAGCTCACTATAAAGTAAAAGTATAACAATGATCAAGAAGTGTCGGTTAAACCGGCGTCACTCGAACCGCACGCACACAGTAAACATTGTAGTGTGAGTGGTAATCATGGCCGCTCGCAGGCGATCGCGACTATGATGAGTTGTAACGAAATGTTTGTACCCTCTTAAAACAAATCTATTTATCATAACAAAATTTATTTAAACTAACAATGTATTTATATTATAATGAGAGGATTATAAGTTTCATTAAAAAATAAAACAGTTTCAAAAAGCATAACCCTCTCTGTAGACAGTTGGTTAAATATCTATTTTATATATCTTTAGTATCATGGTACCGAGACAAGTACACCTATCGTAAGCTTTATCATATCAGTATGACATGGTTATTACGCGGCTGACTCTTTGTGCATTTAATTACAATGATAATTTTTAAGAAAAAAAAAACCGACTTCAATGGGGGAGTCCAGTGAAAGATTATTAATCTTAGATGGTGCACTCTTAGATTCCGTACAATAAAATACAAAAATGGCTATAAGTATGTTTATAATGGTAGAAGACTAAGTACCCTCAATTCCTCATGAAATCATAGAAAAACCTTGCTTGCTTGACAAACAAAACGAAGAGAACAAATCGCCAAACGTGAACTACGCGTCGTTGAAGAGTTCCGTTCTGATCATCATCAGCACTTCCACAAAAGTCAGTGGTAACACGTCTATATAATTATATTTCCACCGGTTCGCTTAATTTTAAACCAGTCCAGTTAATTTACTTCAGCTCACGTAGAAAAAAGCGGGAACTTACGAGCTTCTACTATAGTTTCTTCGTATTTAAATTTAGTCAACATATCAATACCAATTATGATGTTGAGGATGAGGTGTACCTATTGTACCATGAAAGCGTGATGGTATAAATCAATGTATGTAGTAAAATCTCTGATTTTTATTATTCTTTAGTCGTATGTGATACTCTGTCTCTTTTTGTTTATGAAATATTTTTGAAGTGTGACGACGACAAACAGTATCCAGTTCGTTTATTTTATTCTTTTGGTATTATAATATACTCTGTCACTTATTTGCTTATGTAATATTTTTGAAGTATGACGAGAACAAAGCATTAGTTTGATTGCTACGTATTCCAATTAGGGTGTGTTTAAACATATGCAACTTTGAACAGGTTGAAACGAAGTGATACTTTATTTAATAAACATCATAGCTTGTTTTGCTGTAACAACTTACTTAGTGACAAACAAAACGAAGAGAACAAATCGCCAAACATGAACTACGCGTCGTTGAAGAGTTCCGTTCTGATCATCATCAGCAGTTCCACTTCATCAAATGTCACTTTTATGAATAAAAATGCTTGATTAGTGCATGAAAATACTAAAATTGCTATTTGTGTACCTTTCACATTTGAGGAGTTCCCTCGATTCCTAATGGATCCCATCATCAGAACTCGAGCATGACAAAAATCAATCGTGAAAATAGAACTTGCTTAACAAACACAGCTAGGAGGACAAATCACCAAACGTGAACTTTTCGTCGTTGAAGAGTTCTGTTCTGATCATCATCAGCAGTTCCACTTCATCAAATGTCACATTTTTGGATGAAAATGCTCGATTTGTTGACAAAAACTCATAAATCACTATATGTTTGCCTTTAAGATTTGAGGAGTTTCCCTTAATTTCTCATGGATCCCATCATCAGAACTGCGTTTTGACAAAAACGGGACCAACTTGGATATATATACTTACAATCAAAAAAAGAATTTTCCAAATCGCTTAAGAAATGACGGAGTTATGGAGTAACAAACATTAAAAAAAAAATAAACAAAAAAAAAATACAACCGAATTGATAACCTCCTCTTTTTAACCGACTTCAAAATTTCAAAAGAGGATGTTATCAATTCGGTTGTATGTTTTTTTTTTTTTGTTTTTTTTTTTATGTTTTATTAGTCCATAACTCCGTCATTTCTTAACCGATTTAAAAAATTCTTTTTTTGATTGTAAGTATATATATCCAAGTTGGTCCCGTTTTTGTCAAAACGCAGTTCTAATGATGGAGTTCATGAGAAATTGAGGGAACTCCTCAAATCTACAAGGCAAACATATAGTAATTTTTGTGTTTTTATCAACAAGTCAAGCATTTTCATCCAAAAATGTGACATTGGATGAAGTGGAACTGCTGATGATGATCAGAACAGAACTCTTCAACGACAAAAAGTTCACGTTTGGCGATTTGTCCTCCTAGCTGTGTTTGTTAAGCAAGTTCTATTTTCACGATTAATTTTTGTCATGCTTGATTTCTGATGATGGGATCCATGAGGAATTGAGGGAAATCCTCAAATCTTAAAGGCAAACATATAGTGATTTTTGTGTTTTTATCAACAAATTGAGTATTATCATACAAAAATGTGACATTTGATGAAGTGGAACTGCTGATAATGATCAGAACAGAACTCTTCAACGACGAAAAGTTCACGTTTGGCGATTTGTCCTCCTAGCTGCGTTTGTTAACCAATTTCTATTTTCACGATTAATTTTTGTCGTGCTCGATTTTTGATGATGGGATCCATGAGGAATTGAGGGAACTCCTCAAATCATAAAGGCAAACATATAGTGATTTTTGTGTTTTTATCAACAAATCGAGCATTATCATACAAAAATGTGACATTTGATGAAGTGGAACTGCTGATGATGATCAGAACAGAACTCTTCAAATGTGAAAGGCACACAAATTGTGATTTTAGTATTTTCATGACTAATCAAGCATTTTCATTCATAAAAGTGACGTTTGATGAAGTAGAACTGCTGATGATGATCAGAACGGAACTCTTCAACGACGCGTAGTTCACGTTTGGCGATTTGTTCTCTTCGTTTTGTTTGTCAAGAAAGCAAGGTTTTTTCATGATTCCATGAGGAATTGAGGGTACTTAGTCTTCTACCATTATAAACATACATTATAGCCATTTTTATTTTATTGTATGGAATCTAAGAGTGCACCATCTAAGTATAATAATCTTTCACCGGCTTCCCCCATTGAAGTCGGTTATTTTTTCTTAAAAATTATGAAATCTTGAAGTCGGTTAAAAAGTGGCTACTATCAGATATTGATGAGCCCTGAGTCTATACTAGGGATGTTACGGAGCTTCGCCTCCGCATCCGGTAAGACGGAACTTCCGTTTGGTTTTACACCTTCGGATCCGCCTCCACCTTCGCTATTTTTTAACCGACTTCAAGATTTCGAAGGAGGAGGTTATCAATTCGGTTGTATGTTTTTTTTTTTTTTTAATGTTTGTTAGTCCATAACTCCGTCATTTCTTAACCGATTTGGAAAATTCTTTTTTTGATTGCAAGTATATATATCCAAATTGGTTCCGTTTTTGTCAAAATGCAGTTCTGATGATGGAATCTATGAGGAATTGAGAGAACTCCTCAAATCTTTAAGGCAAACATATAGTGATTTTTGTGTTTTTATCAACAAGTCAATCATTTGCATCTAAAAATGTGACATTGGATGAAGTGAAACTGCTGATGATGATCAGAACAGAACTCTTCAACGACGAAAAGTTCACGTTTGGCGATTTGTCCTCCTAGCTGTGTTTGTTAAGCAAGTTCTATTTTCACGATTAATTTTTGTCATGCTTGATTTCTGATGATGGGATCCATGAGGAATTGAGGGAACTCCTCAAATTTTAAAGGCAAACATATAGTGATGTTTGTGTTTTTATCAACAAATCGAGCATTATCATACAAAAATGTGACATTTGATGAAGTGGAACTGCTGATGATGATCAGAACAGAACTCTTCAACGACGAAAAGTTCACGTTTGGCGATTTGGCCTTCTAGCTGTGTTTGTTAAGCAAGTTCTATTTTCACGATTGATTTTTGTCATGCTTGAGTTCTGATGATGGGATCCATTAGGAATCGAGGGAACTCCTCAAATGTGAAAGGCACACAAATAGTGATTTTAGTATTTTCATGAACTAATCAAGCATTTTCATTCATAAAAGTTACATTTGATGAAGTGGAACTGCTGATAATGATCAGAACGAAACTCTTCAACGACGCGTAGTTCACGTTTGGCGATTAGTTCTCTTCGTTTTGTTTGTCAAGCAAGCAAGGTTTTCCCATGATTCCATGAGGAATTGAGGGTACTTAGTCTTCTACCATTATAAACATACTTATAGCCATTTTTATTTTATTGTATGGAATCTAAGAGTGCACCATCTAAGTATAATAATCTTTCACCGGCCTCCCCCCTTGAAGTCGGTTTTTTTTTCTTAAAAATTATTGTCTTATAAATCAGTTAGTTCTGTCAGTCACTTCCGTATTTATAGGTGTTGCGTTATATTAGTGCGTGCTTTAAAAACTTTAAAATTGAAGTCATTTACTAGTGCCATATGGAATTACTTTGTTAATATAAAGTACAAACGCGGCAGTGTAAATTATGTGAGAAAGTGTATTCTAGGAAAGGAGGAACAACAACATCTTTAAAGGGCCACCTAAGATCGTTACCCCGTTGCAATCCTTCAGTTTTTTTCAGTTATCAATATTTATTCAACTTAGTCATATCACTCATATCATAACATAACTTACGATTCATTGTGGCACCCCAGGTTTAATTTAACTGATTAGTTTTATAAATAACATTTCTTTTTCATACATTACATATAATACCATATCACATTATCTTTGCATTTCATTTAAGTTTCGCGTTGATTTATATTCGTAATAAACGAACAAAAACTAGTTTATCTAAAATAGACATTTAGTTGACACATAATTAAAGCAAATAGTTTGATTGCATTGTATTGTGTTGTTTAAATTAAACTTGCCCTTCAATACATCAACCTTCCACTTAAAAGTTACTCGGCTCCGGCTCCGCCTCCGGTAAACCTCCGGATCTGGCTCCGGATCCGGCTTCATTTTTGCCTCCGGTTCCGGATCCGAATCCGTTAAATTTAAAAAAAAACTCCGGATCCGGCTCCGGCTCCGGTAAAGCCGCCTCCGTAACATCCCTAGTCTATACCTAAGTCGGCATTCATTACAGAGGACGATCATTTTGAATTTTTAAGACTTCAATTTGGATTGGTCAATGGGCCGTCATGTATTTAGGAAATGATGAATAAAGTGTTAGGAAATTTGCGATTTGGGAATGTGATCGTTTATTTAGATGACGTGTATTTAGTCACTAAAACAGTTGAGGAAAACCTTAAATTACTTGATCAAGTACTGGAAATTTTCAGAATAACGGATTGACACTTAACTTAAAAAAATGGCATTTTTATAACCCTTAATTTGGCAAGAAATAGAGAATAGCCCTAATTCTAGCCTCGGTGACGCTGAATAGTCATACTCATACTGGCCAAGAAAAACATACAAAAAGACGGTCCAAGAGTGTGGGAAACCCAGGGAACGTTGCCAAGTTAAGGGAACGGAAATTGATTTTATCGGTTACAAAATTAAGCCAAATATGGTTATGCCGAATGATGCTAAATTAGAGGCAGTAAAATGTTTCCCGGCACCCAAAAATGTACATCAACTTCGCCAATTCTTAGGGTTGATCAGTTATTTCCGCAAATTTATCAAAAATTGTGCTACGCTCTCGGCACCGCTTACGAAATTTCTTAAAAAAATCTACTTGGGTGTGGGGGCATGTTCAAGAACAAGCATTTATGATGCTAAAAGAAAAATTGATTTCTAGTAGTGTTCTGTCTATTTTTAGGGTTCCGTAGTCAACTAGGAACCCTTATAGTTTCGCCATGTCTGTCCGTCCGTCTGTCCGTCCGTCTGTCCGTCCGTCCGCGGATAATCTCAGTGACCGTTAGCACTAGAAAGCTGAAATTTGGTACTAATATGTATATCAATTACGCCGACAAAGTGGTAAAATAAAAAGTGGAAAAAAATATTTTATTAGGGTACCTCCCCTATACGTAAAGTGGGGAGTGTTTTTTTTTTTCATTTTAACCCTAACGTGTGATATATTGTTAGATAGGTATTTAAAAATAAATAGGGGTTTACTAAAATCATTTTTTGATAATGTTAATATTTTCGGAAATAATCGCTCCAGAAGTAAAAAAAATGTGTCCCCCCCCCCTCTAACTTTTGAACCATAGGTTTTAAAAATATGAAAAAAATCTCAAAAGTAGAACTTTATAAAAACTTTGTAGGAAAATTATTTTGAACTTGATAGGTTGAATAGTTTTTGAAAAAATTACAAAAACTACGGAACCCTACACTGAGCGTGGCCCGACACGCTCTTGGCCGGTTTTAATCCCTCAAAAGAGAAAATTTTGTACACTGACGCTAGTCGAGAGGGCTTAGCTGGCATTCTTATGCAAGTAACTGACGAGGGTGAAAAACCCATTCACTATTATAGCAGGCAAACGACGAAAAACGTTACCATTCTTTTGAATTGGAACTACTTGCAATTATTTCATCGTTACAGAAGTTCAGACTGTACTTACTGGACTCACCATTTAAAATAATAACTGACTGTAACGTACGATATGCCTTGACAAAAAAAGAAATAATTCCCCGAATCGCACGATGGGTATTGGAAACACAAGAGTTTGCATTTGAGATACATTATAGAGACGGTTCGCGTATGCAGCATGTGGACGCCCTAAGCCGAAATCCCGTGCCATCCGGGGAAATGTCCGAATCCGAAGTAGTTCTATCTATTACCGAGGCTGATTGGATGATGACGGTGCAGTTACAGGACCCAGAGATAGTTAGATTGAAGGAAATATTAAAGTCAGGACAAGCCGATGAAAATAAAGACATTTTTAGTAAATATGAACTTCTAGGTATAGTTTATCGAAGAACAACCCGAGGTCGTCGTTGGGTGGTACCAAAAAAATGTATCTGGCAAATCATAAAAAGTAACCACGACGATTTGGGTAATTTTTCGGTAGACAAAACGGTGGAGCGAATAGAACATTTGTACTGGTTTCCAAGGGTACGACATACAGTAAAAAAATATATCAGAAACTGCATCAATTGTATATATTACAAAATGAAAGGTGATCCAAAAGAAGGTGAATTGTACCCTTTACCGAAATATGCCCAGCCGTTCCATACACTCTATCTGGATCATTTGAGGCCCTTTGTAAAATCAAAGAACGGGAATAAGTATTTATTGGTTATGGTTGACTCTTTTGCTAAATTCGTATTTATCTCGGCAGTGAAGACAACCAATACGGCTGAACTAATATCGGAATTAGATCAGGTGTAGAAAACTTTTGGTAACCCTAGGCGTATAATTAGTGACGCTGGCACCGCTTTCACTTCGAAAGATTTCACCCAGTACTGTACCAATAAAAATATTCGTTTGCATACTGTTGCAACCGGCATGCCACGCTCTAACGGCCAGGTTGAAAGATTTAATAAGACTATCCTAGAATCTATGAGAACTTTAGGTGCCAATAGCGATGAGGATGGTTGGGATCAGTACGTTGCGACTCTACAACAAGGACTTAATAGTACCATCCATAAAACCACGAAAGCAATCCCAAGCGAGGTTTTTTTTGGCTATCGCTTGAGAATGGATGCAGATAATATAATAGGTTCAGAACTTCATAACGGGGAGTTAGTAGACGTGACCGATTTGCGTAAGAAGGTTGATCAAAATATTAAGGCCAATGCAATGAGTCAAAAAAAGAGGTTTGATCATTTTCGGACAAGAGCATGAAAGTATTCAGTTGGTGACCTAGTCCTCATTAAGATTCAAAGCAAAAATAACGACGGTCAAAGCACAAAACTAATGCCAATTTTAAAAGGCCCATTTCAAATTAAAAGCGTAGTAGGCCATGATCGATACGAGGTGACCGAATTAAGATGTTCGGAAGCCGAAAATATGAAGCCTTGGATTAAAATCGATGCTTGGGCTTCTGAATAATTATATTGTGAGTATTCCGTGTTGGCAATGAAGTAAATTAATGAACACAACTCTTATATTATAATTTATTATATATAATTTTTAAGAAAAAAAACCGACTTCAATGGGGGAGTCCGGTGAAAGATTATTAATCTTAGATGGTGCACTCTTAGATTCCATACAATAAAATACAAAAATGGCTATAAGTATGTTTATAATGGTAGAAGACTAAGTAGTCCCTCAATTCCTCATGAAATCATGGAAAAACCTTGCTTGCTTGACAAACGAAACGAAGAGAACAAATCGCCAAACGTGAACTACGCGTCGTTGAAGAGTTCCGTTCTGATCATCATCAGCAGTTCTACTTCATCAAATGTCACTTTTATGAATGCAAATGCTTGATTAGTTCATGAAAATACTAAAATCACTATTTGTGTGCCTTTCACATTTGAGGAGTTTCCTCGATTCCTAATGGATCCCATCATCAGAACTCGAGCAGGACAAAAATCAATCGTGAAAATAGAACTTGCTTAACAAACACCGCTAGAAGGACAAATCGCCAAACGTGAACTTTTCGTCGTTGAAGAGTTCTGTTCTGATCATCATCAGCAGTTCCACTTCATCAAATGTCACATTTTTGTATGATAATGCTCGATTTGTTGATAAAAACACAAAAATCAATATATGTTTGCCTTTAAGATTTGAGGAGTTCCCTCAACTCCTCATGGATCCCATCATCAGAACTCGAGCATGACAAAAATTAACTGTGATCTCTAGTTCATTTAGTATAAAGGTTTGATCTCTTTAATTTAGTTCCCGGCGCATTTGTTCGAGTAAACTTTTCCCGTTATTTTTTGCCGCTACCAATTCTGCACTAAGGCGGGAGTTCTCCGATTCCAAGGACGCAATTTTTTTATTCACATTTTTAAGTTCGGCCTGAAAGTCCTAGAGCTGGTCACTCAGGAAGTCTGTGGTTTCCTTGAATTCTTTTTTCATTTGGTCAATAGCCAGGGCGAATTCTTTTTTCATTTCTTTGAAGATCTCAGTTTTGGTTGTACTTAGTTTGGAATCGATCTTCATAATGTTACCTTTTACGTCCGCTAATTTTTATCTAGTAGACCTGACAGCAACTCCAAAGTATTCTCCGTCGAGTTAGTAATTGGGCGCGTATTATTCATATTCTCACTACGATTGAACGTACTGTCCTCGAGCTCATATTGATATGTGATGTTTTATTCATTACATTTCGGGCATAAAACGTGACGATAAAAGCTATCATGCTGGTTCTATCTTATAGCATCGTACCGTCATGCCTGGTCAAGCCGTCCTCTTCGTTGGATTGTGGGATCCGTGCCCGCTCCAAGCGAAGAGTGCAGCGGGGCGGCAGCGTTTCGCATGTGTTGAGAGATTGAGATGGACGCCGCAAGCCCCGTCCCGCTGCACGCGAAACTCAAGGTCTACGCTATGGCTATGAACCAAGGAAGGAAGGAAGGTATTTTTAACCGACTTCAAGATTTCAAAAGAGGAGGTTATCAATTCGGTTGTATGTTTTTTTTTTTTTAATGTTTGTTACTCCATAACTCCGTCATTTCTTAACCGATTTAAAAAATTTTTTTTGATTGTATGTATATATATCCAAGTTGGTCCCGTTTTTGTCAAAGGGCAGTTCTGATGATGGGATCCATGAGGAATTGAGGGAACTCCTCAAATCTTTAAGGCAAACATATAGTGATTTTTCTGTTTTTATCAACAAGTCAAGCATTTGCATCCAAAAATATGACATTGGATGAAGTGGAACTGCTGATGATGATCAGAACAGAACTCTTCAACGACGAAAAGTTCACGTTTGGCGATTTGTCCTCCTAGCTGTGTTTGTTAAGCAAGTTCTATTTTCACGATTAATTTTTGTCATGTTCGAGTTCTGATGATGGGATCCATTAGGAATCGAGGAAACTCCTCAAACGTGAAAGGCACACAAATAGTGATTTTAGTATTTTCATGAACTAATCAAGCATTTTCATTCATAAAAGTGACATTTGATGAAGTGGAACTGCTGATGATGATCAGAACGGAACTCTTCAACGACGCGTAGTTCACGTTTGGCGATTTGTTCTCTTCGTTTTGTTTGTCAAGCAAGCAAGTTTTTTCCATGATTTCATGAGGAATTGAGGGTACTTAGTTTTCTACCATTATAAACATACTTATAGCCATTTTTGTATTTTATTGTATGGAATCTAAGAGTGCACCATCTAAGATTAATAATCTTTCACCGGACTCCCCCATTGAAGTCGGTTTTTTTTTCTTAAAAATTATCACGATTAATTTTTGTCATGCTCGAGTTCTGATGATGGGATCCATGAGGAATTGAGGGAACTCCTCAAATCTTAAAGGCAAACATATAGTGATTTTTGTGTTTTTAACCGACTTCAAGATTTCAAAAGAGGAGGTTATCAATTCGGTTGTATGTTTTTTTTTTTGTTTTTTTTTTTTTTTAATGTTTGTTACTCCATAACTCCGTCGTTTCTTAACCAATTTGAAAAATTCTTTTTTCGATTGTATGAATATATATCTAAGTTGGTCCCGTTTTTGTCAAAAGGCAGTTCTAATGATGGGATCCATGAGGAATTGAGGGAACTCCTCAAATCTTTAAGACAAACATATAGTGATTTTTGTGTTTTTATCCACAAGTCAAGCATTTGCATCCAAAAATGTGACATTGGATGAAGTGGAACTGCTGATGATGATCAGAACAGAACTCTTCAACGACGAAAAGTTCACGTTTGGCGATTTGTCCTCCTAGCTGTGTTTGTTAAGCAAGTTCTTTTTTCACGATTAATTTTTGTCATGCTCGAGTTCTGATGATGGGATCCATGAGGAATTGAGGGAACTCCTCAAATCTTAAAGGCAAACATATAGTGATTTTTGTGTTTTTATCAACAAATCGAGCTATATCATACAAAAATGTGACATTTGATGAAGTGGAACTGCTGATGATGATCAGAACAGAACTCTTCAACGACGATAAGTTCACGTTTGGCGATTTGTCCTTCTAGCTGTGTTTGTTAAGCAAGTTCTATTTTCACGATTGATTTTTGTCATGCTCGAGTTCTGATGATGGGATCCATTAGGAATCGAGGAAACTCCTCAAATGTGAAAGGCACACAAATAGTGATTTTAGTATTTTCATGAACTAATCAAGCATTTTAATTCATAAAAGTGACATTTGATGAAGTGGAACTGCTGATGATGATCAGAACGGAACTCTTCAACGACGCGTAGTTCACGTTTGCCGATTTGTTCTCTTCGTTTTGTTTGTCAAGTAAGCAAGGTTTTTCCATGATTTCATGAAGAATTGAGGGTACTTAGTCTTCTGCCATTATAAACATACTTATAGCCATTTTTGTATTTTATTGTATGGAATCTAAGAGTGCACCATTTAAGATTAATAGGTAATCTTTCACCGGACTCCCCCATTGAAGTCGGTTTTTTTTTCTTAAAAATTATTATCAACAAATCGAGCATTATCATACAAAAATGTGACATTTGATGAAGTGGAACTGCTGATGATGATCAGAACAGAACTCTTCAACGACGAAAAGTTCACGTTTGGCGATTTGTCCTTCTAGCTGTGTTTGTTAAGCAAGTTCTATTTTCACGATTGATTTTTGTCATGCTCGAGTTCTGATGATGGGATCCATTAGGAATCGAGGAAACTCCTCAAATGTGAAAGGCACACAAATAGTGATTTTAGTATTTTCATGAACTAATCAAGCATTTTCATTCATAAAAGTGACATTTGATGAAGTGGAACTGCTGATGATGATCAGAACGGAACTCTTCAACGACGCGTAGTTCACGTTTGGCGATTTGTTCTCTTCGTTTTGTTTGTCAAGCAAGCAAGGTTTTTCCATGATTCCATGAGGAATTGAGGGTACTTAGTCTTCTACCATTATAAACATACTTGTAGCCATTTTTATTCTATTGTATGGAATCTAAGAGTGCACTATCTAAGTATAATAATCTTTTACCGGCCTCCCCCATTGAAGTCGGTTTTTTTTTCTTCAAAATTATTTAAACACTACGACGGTAGTAGCATATACTTAAGACCCTATAAGAATAACAAGCGCATTGTCGACCCTTTATTTATTTGAGCATTTGTTGTGCCTATGTTAACACAGTGTATCGGGAGCTCTGGCGCTATACTCCCCATCAAGAACACAAAATCACTTAGGTAGTAATCACATACAGAGCAATATACTTAATGTCCATGTGACGATTTTTTTTCACGCTAACGAAGTCGCGGGTACAACTAGTATTAGATATTTAACTATTTTTCTCAAACATGCTATGAAATATTGATATTATGTTCCTTATAATAAGCTGCGAAGTATGACGTTTCAGGTGCGGCTAGGACAAGAGGTCGTTAATGGAATTTCATATAAATCTTGCAGGCCTAGGCCGGCAAAGTCCTCTTTTTTAATTTCCATTCCACATAAATTGTGGCACAGGCACCATGACATTCTGCCACTATGCGTATTAAAAATAAAACTTCGATTTTTTTGTTGTTTATTTCAATGCATGTTTGAGAAAAGCACTATACATACCTCGGCGGGAAATAAGGGGTTGCCCGCCTCAGACCTATCCGACCTCGCTACGCTCGGCCGTCTATATATGTCTTCGGCCGGCAACCCCTTCCGTCCCGGCCTCTGTAGTAATGTACTATTACTTACCGCTTGTTTTACGAATATCAAACCACACATATTTTATGTCCAGATTTAAGGGTATTTTCAAAACACAAAGTGATGTCTAGTTGTTTACTACTAAAATAATAATCTGGAGTAAGTAATGTTTATTCTAAGTAGATAATAAGCTACGGGAACAATTACTTAGTTATTGCATTAGAATAGTACATTACTACAGAGGCCGGTACGAAAGGGGTTGCCGGCCGAAGACATATAGACGGCCGAGCGCAGCGAGGTCGGATAGGTCTCAGGCGGGCAACCCCATATTTCTCGCCGAGGTGTGTATAGTACTTTTCTCAAACATGCAATGAAATAAACAACAAAAAAATCAAAGTTTTATTTTTAATACGCATAGTGGCAGAATGACATGATGCCTGTGCCACAAATTTATGTGGAATGGAAATTAAATAATTTTTAAGAAAAAAAAACCGACTTTAATGGGGGAGTCCGGTGAAAGATTATTTATCTTAGATGGTGCACTCTTAGATTCCATACAATAAAATACAAAAATGGCTATAAGTATGTTTATAATGGTAGAAGACTAAGTACCCTCAATTCCTCATGAAATCATGGAAAAACCTTGCTTGCTTGACAAACAAAACGAAGAGAACAAATCGCCAAACGTGAACTACGCGTCGTTGAAGAGTTCCGTTCTGATCATCATCAGCAGTTCCACTTCATCAAATGTCACTTTTATGAATGAAAATGCTTAATTAGTTCATGAAAATACTAAAATCACTATTTGTGTGCCTTTCACATTTGAGGAGTTTCCTCAATTCCTAATGGATCCCATCATCAGAACTCGAGCATGACAAAAATTAATCGTGAAAATAGAACTTGCTTAACAAACACAGCTAGAAGGACAAATCGCCAAACGTGAACTTTTCGTCGTTGAAGAGTTCTGTTCTGATCATCATCAGCAGTTCCACTTCATCAAATGTCACATTTTTGTATGATAATGCTCGATTTGTTGACAAAAACACAAACATCACTATATGTTTGCCTTTAAAATTTGAGGAGTTCCCTCAATTCCTCATGGATCCCATCATCAGAAATCAAGCATGACAAATATTAATCGTGAAAATAGAACTTGCTTAACAAACACAGCTAGGAGGACAAATCGCCAAACTTGAACTTTTCGTCGTTGAAGAGTTCTGTTCTGATTATCATCAGCAGTTCCACTTCATCCAATGTCACATTTTTGGATGCAAATGCTTGACTTGTTGATAAAAACACAAAAATCACTATATGTTTGCCTTAAAGATTTGAAGAGTTCCCTCAATTCCTCATGGATTCCATCATCAGAACTGCTTTTTGACAAAAATGGGACCAACTGGGATATATATTCATACAATCAAAAAAAGAATTTTTCAAATCGGTTAAGAAATGACGGAGTTATGGAGTAACAAACATAAAAAAAAAAGAAAAAAAAAAAAAAAAACAAAAAAAAAAAACATACAACCGAATTGATAACCTCCTCCTTTGAATTTTTGAAGTCGGTTAAAAAGAGGACTTTGCCGGCCTAGGCCTGCAACATTTGTATGAAATTGCATTAACGAACTCTTGTCCTTGCCGCACCTGAAACGTCATACTTCGCAGCCTATTATAAGGAACATAACATATTTATTTTTTAACCGACTTCCAAATTTCAAAAGAGGAGGTTATCAATTCGGTTATGTTTTTTTTTTTGTTTTTTTTTTTTTTTTTTTTTTTAATGTTTGTTACTCCATAACTCCGTCATTTCTTAACCGATTTAAAAACTTTTTTTTTGATTGTATGTATATATATCCAAGTCGGTCCCGTTTTTGCCAAAAGGCAGTTCTGATGATGGGATCCATGAGGAATTGAGGGAACTCCTCAAATCTTTAAGGCAAACATATAGTGATTTTTGTGTTTTTATCAACAAGTCAAGCATTTGCATCCAAAAATGTGACATTGGATAAAGTGGAACTGCTGATGATGATCAGAACAGAACTCTTCAACGACGAAAAGTTCACGTTTGGCGATTTGTCCTCCTAGCTGTGTTTGTTAAGCAAGTTCTATTTTCACGATTAATTTTTGTCATGCTCGAGTTCTGATGATGGGATCCATGAGGAGTTGAGGGAACTCCTCAAATCTTAAAGGCAAACATATAGTGATTTTTGTGTTTTTATCAACAAATCGAGCATTATCATACAAAAATGTGACATTTCATGAAGTGGAACTGCTGATGATGATCAGAACAGAACTCTTCAACGACGAAAAGTTCACGTTTGGCGATTTGTCCGTCTAGCGGTGTTTGTTAAGCAAGTTCTATTTTCACGATTGATTTTTGTCATGCTCGAGTTCTGATGATGGGATCCGTTAGGAATCGAGGAAACTCCTCAAATGTGAAAGGCACACAAATAGTGATTTTAGTATTTTCATGAACTAATCAAGCATTTTCATTCATAAAAGTGACATTTGATGAAGTGGAACTGTTCACGTTTGGCGATTTGTTCTCTTCGTTTTGTTTGTCAAGCAAGCAAGGTTTTTCCTTGATTTCATGAGGAATTGAGGGTACTTAGTCTTCTACCATTATAAACATACTTATAGCCATTTTTGTATTTTATTGTATGGAATCTAAGAGTGCACCAGCTAAGATTAATAATCTTTCACCGGACTCCCCCATTGAAGTCGGTTTTTTTTTCTTAAAAATTATTCATTGCATGTTTGAGAAAATGTTATTGTTGTCCTCATTAAAAAAAGTAATAGTGATAAATATGTCTATTATAACGTACCTATTATATATAATAACTCTTGTTTACATTTTCTTAAGTTGAGTGGGATTTTTTGATATCCATGAAGTTTAGTCTGATTCGTATTAAAAAAAAACCGGCCAAGAGCGTGTCGGGCCACGCTCAGTGTAGGGTTCCGTAGTTTTTGTAATTTTTTCAAAAACTAATCAACCTATCAAGTTCAAAATAATTTTCCTGTTCTGCTGCCAATTCGGCCGAAACACTCAAGCGGCGCAAATACGCAGCCTTAAATAGTGGCTACCATTTTGTGCCGTTTGGGGTTGAGACCTTGGGTCCGTGGGGGGAAAGCGCCCATAGCTTATTTAAAGAATGCTCCAAACGCCTGATGGAGGTAACGCGCGACCGGAGGGCTGGGTCATACCTGGCACAGAGGATCAGCATTGCCATTCAACGTGGCAATGCTGCCAGCCTTCTAGGTACGCTGCCCTCAGAAGGCGATTTGGGGCAAATCTTTTACTTATAATTATTTTTAATTTAGTTTTTAATATTAGATAGTTTAGTTTTTATTTTGTTTATCCTCAATTACTTAAATCTGATATATAAAATTGTTTACCTTTTTTAATAAATCTATCTACCCTCATAATGGACAACTATCTAAATAGGACAACTATTATGTAGCTAATCAAGTAAAATAAATTTTCCTACAAAGTTTTTATAAAGTTCTACTTTTGAGATTTTTTTCATATTTTTAAAACTTATGGTTCAAAAGTTAGAGGGGGGGGGACACATTTTTTTTACTTCTGGAGCGATTATTTCCGGAAAATATTAACATTATCAAAAAATGATTTTAGTAAACCCCTATTTATTTTTAAATACCTATCTAACAATATATCACACGTTAGGGTTAAAATGAAAAAAAAATCACTCCCCACTTTACGTATAGGGGAGGTACCCTAATAAAATATTTTTTTCCACTTTTTATTTTACTACTTTGTCGGCGTAATTAATATACATATTAGTACCAAATTTCAGCTTTCTAGTGCTAACGGTCACTGAGATTATCCGCGGACGGACGGACGGACAGACGGACGGACAGACATGGCGAAACTATAAGGGTTCCTAGTTGACTACGGAACCCTAAAAACCGTGGACATACTTTCTCGGCTCAACAGTAAAATTGCACTATTTTTAACCGACTTCAAAATTTCAAAAGAGGAGGTTATCAATTCGGTTGTATGTTTTTTTTTTGTTACTCCATAACTCCGTCATTTCTTAACCGATTTGGAAAATTCTTTTTTTGATTGTAAGTATATATATCCAAGTTGGTCCCGTTTTTGTCAAAACGCAGTTTTGATGATGGAATCCATGAGGAATTGAGGGAACTCCTCAAATCTTTAAGGCAAACATATAGTGATTTTTGTGTTTTTATCAACAAGTCAAGCATTTTCATCCAAAAATGTGACATTGGATGAAGTGGAACTGCTCATGATGATCAGAACAGAACTCTTCAACGACGAAAAGTTCACGTTTGGCGATTTGTCCTCCTAGCTGTGTTTGTTAAGCAATTTCTATTTTCACGATTAATTTTTGTCATGCTTGATTTCTGATGATGGGATCCATGAGGAATTGAGGGAACTCCTCAAATCTTAAAGGCAAACATATAGTGATTTTTGTGTTTGTATCAACAAATCGAGCATTATCATACAAAAATGTGACATTTGATGAAGTGGAACTGCTGATGATGATCAGAACAGAACTCTTCAACGACGAACAGTTCACGTTTGGCGATTTGTCCTTCTAGCTGTGTTTGTTAAGCAAGTTCTATTTTTACGATTGATTTTTGTCATGCTCGAGTTCTGATGACGGGATCCATTAGGAATCGAGGGAACTCCTCAAATGTGAAAGGCACACAAATAGTGATTTTAGTATTTTTATGAACTAATCAAGCATTCTCATTCATAAAAGTGACATTTGATGAAGTGGAACTGCTGATGATGATCAGAACGGAACTCTTCAACGACGCGTAGTTCACGATTGGCGATATGTTCTCTTCGTTTTGTTTGTCAAACAAGCAAGGTTTTTTCATGATTCCATGAGGAATTGAGGGTACTTCGTCTTCTACCATTATAAACATATATTATAGCCATTTTTATTTTATTTTTTATCTATCTAAGAGTGCACCATCTAAGTATAATATTCTTTTACCGGCCTCCCCCATTGAAGTCGGTTTTTTTTTCTTAAAAATTATTTTATACCACGTCGGTGCAAACAACCTGACGGCCCACCTGATGGTAAGTGGTCGCATAATTTCGTATAGTGAAAGTTTTACTTACCTTGTCTACATCACAATCGACTATTAGGCATATTTTATATTGGTTATTTTTTGATGATAAATAATTAAATACCCCGTTCTTAACAATATTCTAGTGTGACCATGTTAGCTCGAAATCTTGAATCAATAGTACATTACTGCAGAGGCCGTGAAGTAAGGGATTGCTGGACGAGTTTGGGATAAACGGCCGAGTCGTAGACGAGGCCGGATAAAACGAGTCCTGCAATCCCTGTTCCGGCCGAGGATTGTATAGTACTTTTCTCAAACATGTTAGTAAAAAAAACAATAAAAAAACTACAATGTAAAAAAAACTAAAAAATACAAAACGTCCAAAGTTAGCAAAGCATCACGACAAATAACGGAAATTAAATAAAAACACGAAAAATGCTACAAAATACAAGCACTATTAAAAAAAACACGAAAGAACTAAAAAATACCAAGAAACACGTAAAAACTAAAAAAAATACCAAAAAACATGGAAAAACAAAAAAAAAATCGAAAAGTACAAAAGAATTTAGAAAAAACTTTTAAAAAGTCCAAAAATATCAAAAAACGTTACAAAATAACACGAAAAATCTAAAAAAATACATAAAACTCGAAAAATTCGAAGAAAACCGAAAGCTGCCCGACTCTACTACCTGGCGCGCGAGCTAAAACGCCAGAGAACGTACAAGTTTTGCTGGACGGCCTACGGAAATGTCTACCTAAGAAAAGATGAAAACTCGAAAGTAATTCAAATAAGTAGTGAGCCTCAGATCGCCCAACTCTCTAAGTCGTCTATCTGACTATGTATTGATCGATCAGCGTTAGGTATGAATGAACAATTTAATTATGCATTATTCCATTCCTGCTATATAACTATTATGTTCAAGACTTTGACTGTTGCTCAATTAATAACATATGTAAATGTAAACTCTAATGTGCATATTTTAACACTAACAACGACACTCTTACACAAGTTTTACACAAACAACACACATACATCCTATAAGTGCAATCAAAACACACACAGTGTTAAAAACGATCTCACAACCTTATAACAAAACTTCATACACATCGTTCATCTGTTTTATGCCCATAACATACGGATACTACAATAACCACCACATAGTACCGTTTTGGAACCCTTTAAAAACCTCTTATCCATTATGGCCCGAGTATGCTCTCTTCACCTGTCGATCTTCTCCCATCCTCTCGAGGTGGCCAAGCCAGCGAAGACGATGCGCTTTGGTTTCACCAATAATATTTGGTTCGGCCACCAGCTCTTCTATTTCTGCATTTTTACGGATCCTCCAACTCCCATCGTCTCTTTTCACTGGTCCCAGGATTTTTCGAAGCACCTTACGTTCTGCTACTAACAGGCCGCGCTCCTCCTTAAGTGTTAGCGTCCAGGCCTCACACCCATACATTAAGATAGGGCGGGTTACGGTCTTATATATCCGAAGTTTAGAACGTTTACTGAGGAGCTTGGACACCAACACCGACCGGACGGCGTCCTGTGGATCGCCCCAAGTATCGCTGGAAGGATATGGTGGACGCGGACCTGCGTGAGCTCGGAGCCGGTGCAAGCTGGCGAGAAATAGCGCAGGACCGAGAAAAGTGGCGTGCTCTTGTCTCGGAGGCCTGGACTCATTTTGGGTCGTCGTGCCAGCCTAGTTAGTTAGTTTATCCATTATGGCTTGCAATAGTAACATTTTAAGTGATATAGATGAAGTTACGATTGCGCTTTCTACTAAATGTGATGTTCAAGATGCTAAATCATACCTACCTAGCTCGAATATGAATCTAACAGTTGTATTGCAGAATATTAGAAGTACCTATTTATAGTAATTTAGATCGCTCGAAGTTGTAGCCGATTACATATACCTAGGACAGACTGTCCAGTTAGGTAAGTCCAACTTCGAGAAAGAGGTTAATCGTCGAATCCGACTCGGCTGGGCAGCGTTCGGGAAGCTACGTCACATCTTTTCGTCCAATATCCCGCAGTGTCTCAAGACGAGTCTTTGACCAGTGTGTGTTGCCAGTGATGACATATGGTACTGAAACGTGGTCGCTTACTATGGGCCTCATAAGAAGGCTCAAAGTCACCCAAAGAGCAATGGAGAGGGCTATGCTGGGAGTTTCTCTGCGTGATCGTATCAGAAATGAGGCCATCCGCAGCAGAACCAAAGTGACCGATATAGCCCTTCGAATCGCTAAACTTAAGTGGCAGTGGGCGGGGCACTTAGCACGCAGAACCGATGGTCGTTGGGGCGGGAAGGTTCTCGAGTGGCGACCACGTACCGGAAGGCGTAGCGTGGGCAGGCCCCCCACACGGTGGACTGATGACCTGGTAAGGGTCGCGGGTGTCCGCTGGATGCGGGTGGCGCAGGACCGGTCATTGTGGAAGTCGTTGGGGGAGGCCTATGTCCAGCAGTGGACGTCATTCGGCTGAAATTTAGATGACTTTAATATAACTTTATCCCAACTACAATTTGAGGTTGACATACTTATTCTAACTGAATGCCGTTTAAGCGCCGCTAGACCTATTCCCCAACTAACTAACTATTTTTCTATGGCTACAACTCAAAATCTTAATCAGAATGATGGTGTGGTAACGTACATACATAACCGAATAAGCGCAAAAATAATCGAAATCAAAATTGCTCAAGCTACTTGCATTCAAATAACAACTGGCAATACATGTATTCTTGGCATTTATCGTTCCCCCTCTACTCATAATGCATCAAATTTTATTACATCGCTAAGTAACCATCTCGAAACAATTAAGATATATAATAACATAATAATATGTGGAGATATTAATATTAATTTAATCCCAAGACAACGAGAACCATCTTTTGAATACACGAACAGACAACAATACCTCAACATGCTCTCCACTCACGGAATTCTACCTGGTCATACATTACCCACCAGGGAAGCTAACTGTCTAGACCATTTTATGTTAAAAATAGAAAACAATCGAACATCGGCGTATATTACTGTCTTAAACACGTCAGTAACAGATCATCTCACTATATTGTTAGCATTAAAAAATGATAGCATAATAATAATAATAATAATATAATAATATTGGGGGACAATCTTACACAAATCGACCTAGTCCCAAACTAAGCAAAGCTTGTACTATGGGTACTAGACGACGATATACATACTTATATAGATAAATACATACTTAAATACATAGAAAACATCCAAGACCCAAGAACAAATATCCGTGAAAAACGCACAAATAAATGCCCTGGCCGGGATTTGAACCCGAGACCTCTAGCTTCGGAGGCAGAGTCACTACCAACTAGGCTAAACAGGTCGTCAATAAACAATTCTAATCACAAAATAACTGTATCTTTTGACTATGATAGTGCTGTAAAAAACCTTTTGGAAAATACGTAGAAATCCTCCTTTTTAGTCATGACCCTGAATGGATAACATTTCAATTAATAAAAAAAGCTAGAAGAAACGAATCACTTGAAGCTAGTAAAATAACAAAGCATATCCCCAAAAATAAACAACATCTCAAGCCATGGATAACTCCTGGTATTCTGCGATGCATACGAAATAGGAACAAGATGCAATTAAAAATCCGGACAGATCCTCATAATGAGATTCTTAAGATCACATTTAAGATATACCGCAACTTCTGCAATAACCTTATAAAAAAACTTAAACGTAAATTTGAAAGGCAAAAGTTATAAAACTCTTCTAAAGACCCCAAGCAACTCTGGAAAACGATAAAGTCAATAACAAATTATAAGTCATCTAGAACCCAAAACAGTGAGCTGTTAACCATTAAACCATCTCCTGCTGACTCAGCTAACTATATTAATAACTTCTTTCCTGGAATTGGCCAAACACTTGCGGAAAATATTCTTAGTAGAAATGATGTATCAGCTTTTACTAAAAATAGGAACCAAATTAATACAGTAGCCTCATCTTTTGTGCTCCTGCATACTGACCCTCAAGAGGTCAAAGACACTATCATGGGCCTAAGATCGGACAGTGCTCCAGGATGGGACAACATCCCAACAAAACTTCTTAAATTGGCCAGCTCAGTACTGTTACCTGTTATTAGTCATCTAGCTAATTTATGCTTCACTAATGGAGTATTTCCTTCGGCACTAAAACGGTCCATAGTAACTCCTGTGCACAAGGGTGGGAAGAGAGCTGATCCTAACAACTATAGACCTATTTCCGTCCTGCCTGCCATCTCTAAGGTAATTGAAAACTAATAAAAAGTCGACTCATAAATTATCTCAGCAAATTTAATATTCTCTCTGAATCACAATATGGTTTTAGGCATGGCAGATCTACAGAGGATGCAATTCTGGCACTTACATCTCTTATATGTGAAAAAATTGACTCTGGAAATAAATGTTTAGCAGTGTTTCTTGATCTAAAGAAAGCGTTTGACACCGTCTCTCTTCCCATCCTGGTACATAAATTGGAACAGATAGGTATTAGAGGCTGCCCATTGGATTTGCTGAGTGATTACTTACAGGATCGTACACAAAAGGTTAAAGTTGGTACTCATACAAGCCATAAAACCAGTATATCTTTTGGAGTGCCGCAAGGGAGTGTTTTGGGGCCAACACTGTTTTTGGTCTATATAAATGACCTGACTAACCTCCAGCTTGAGCGTGGTCACGTCCTTTCTTATGCCGATGACACAGTCATCGTGTTTGAGTACAAAACTTGGGAGCTCGTGTATAAGACGGCTGAGACAGAGCTTCACAAGCTGTCTTCTTGGTAAGAATGTAACCTACTTAATGTGTAATGTCAGACAAGATAACTGTAAATGCGCAGAGCTTGAGAAGGTAGAAAACATTAAGTACCTTGGAGTCATGCTGGATCAACGCCTGTCTTGGCATCCACAAATAGAGCATGTTAATGACAGGATCAGAAAACTTATTTGGGTGTTCAAAAAACTGAGACACGTAGCCAATAAAAAACTCTTGATCCAACTCTATACTGCCTTAGCACAGTCAGTAATGAGCTACTGCATAACTGCCTGCTACCAAAACCAAATTCTTACAGGTAGAACGAGGACAGAGATGTATACTTAAGGTTATTTTCTTTAAACCATTCAGGTTTCCTACAAACGAACTGTATAAAATAATTTTTAAGAAAAAAAAAACCGACTTCAATGGGGGAGTCCGGTGAAAGATTATTAATCTTAGATGGTGCACTCTTAGATTCCATACAATAAAATACAAAAATGGCTATAAGTATGTTTATAATGGTAGAAGACTAAGTACCCTCAATTCCTCATGAAATCATGGAAAAACCTTGCTTGCTTGACAAACAAAACGAAGAGAACAAATCGTCAAACGTGAACTACGCGTCGTTGAAGAGTTCCGTTCTGATCATCATCAGCAGTTCCACTTCATCAAATGTCACTTTTATGAATGAAAATGCTTGATTAGTTCATGAAAATACTAAAATCACTATTTGTGTGCCTTTCACATTTGAGGAGTTTCCTCGATTCCTAATGGATCCCATCATCAGAACTCGAGCATGACAAAAATCAATCGTGAAAATAGAACTTGCTTAACAAACACCGCTAGAAGGACAAATCGCCAAACATGAACTTTTCGTCGTTGAAGAGTTCTGTTCTGATCATCATCAGCAGTTCCACTTCATCAAATGTCACATTTTTGTATGATAATGCTCGATTTGTTGATAAAAACACAAAAATCACTATATTTTTGCCTTTAAGATTTGAGGAGTTCCCTCAACTCCTCATGGATCCCATCATCAGAACTCGAGCATGACAAAAATTAATCGTGAAAATAGAACTTGCTTAACAAACACAGCTAGGAGGACAAATCGCCAAACGTGAACTTTTCGTCGTTGAAGAGTTCTGTTCTGATCATCATCAGCAGTTCCACTTCATCCAATGTCACATTTTTGGATGCAAATGCTTGACTTGTTGATAAAAACACAAAAATCACTATATGTTTGCCTTAAAGATTTGAGGAGTTCCCTCAATTCCTCATAGATCCCATCATCAGAACTGCCTTTTGACAAAAACGGGACCAACTTGGATATATATACATACAATCAAAAAAAGAATTTTCCAAATCGGTTAAGAAATGACGGAGTTATGGAGTAACAAACATTAAAAAAAAAAAAAAAAAAAAAAACATACAACCGAATTGATAACCTCCTCTTTTGAAATTTTGAAGACGGTTAAAAAGTGACCAGTTAACCATCCGCAAGCTATACATCCTCTCAACAGTTCTACAACTACATAGGTCACTCACATTTGACCCATCCCTAGTCTCCCGTAGACGAAAACACACTGTTGCCCCCATAAAAAGATATCACTCAAAGTTCGCTAAACGTCAATATCAAGCACAATCCGCACTTCTATACAATCGCATAAATCAATACACAAATATTTACCCCCTACAATGGATTGAATGTATAAAAGTAGTGAATACATGGTAAAAAAAACTGAATTACGAAGAAACGGAATCGTTATTAAGTTAACAAAAACCACTTGCACACACGCACACGCACACACGCGCGCACACACACACACACACACACACACACACACACACACACACACACACTCACACTCACACTCACACTCACACTCACACTCACACTCACGCACGCACGCACGCACGCACCCACGCACGCACGCACGCACGCACGCACACACACACACACACACACACACACACACACACACACACACACACACACACACACACAGAGGTCTCTCTCTCACAGACATTTACATACCCGAGAGATACATCATCTTCCTTATTCTATAGACTCCCAAATCCTGGTAAAAGTGAACATACAAAAAGATCTTGGAGTAACTGTCACAAGTAACCTGAAGTGGGACATGCACATCCTTGAAATAACTAAAAGAGCCAATTCACTAACGTTTCTAATTCGAAAGACATTCCAGACAATTAATAGAGATTTATTTCTGAAGATCTATCAAAGTTAATCAGACCTCTTCTTGAATATGCTTACCAAGTTTGGAGTCCATACTTTCAGAAGGATATTAATATGCTTGAAAAGGTGCAACGTAGGGCAACCAAGATGGTGTATGGAATGCGTAATATGCCATATGCAGAAAGGCTTACCAATCTTGGTTTGACTACCCTGGAGCGGAGAAGACAGCGTGGCGACCTCATAGAAACTTATAAGATCCTGCATGATTATTATGACCTATCTAACTTAAAGCCTCTGTTTGCAATGAGTAAGAATCATCGTCTAAGAGGCCATAGCTTAAAGATTACTCGGGGATCCAGTACAAGCAATCCTAGGAAGCATTTTTTACCAAATCGAGTAGTACGTGAGTGGAATAAATTACCAGAGACAGTGATAAGTGCCCCTTCAGTAAATAGCTTCAAAAATAGACTGGACAAATATTTAAAACAATACAAAAAAACGTTATTAACCGACTTCAAAATTTCAAAAGAGGAGGTTATCAATTCGGTTGTATGTTTTTTTTTTTTGTTTTTTTTTTAATGTTTGTTAGTCCATAACTCCGTCATTTCTTAACCGATTTGGAAAATTCTTTTTTTGATTGTAAGTATATATATCCAAGTTGGTCCCGTTTTTGTCAAAACGCAATTCTGATGATGGAATCCATGAGAAATTGAGGGAACTCCTCAAATCTTCAAGGCAAACATATAGTAATTTTTGTGTTTTTATCAACAAGTCAAGCATTTTCATCCAAAAATATGACATTGGATGAAGTGGAACTGCTGATGATGATCAGAACAGAACTCTTCAACGACAAAAAGTTCACGTTTGGCGATTTGTCCTCCTAGCTGTGTTTGTTAAGCAAGTTCTAATTTCACGATTAATTTTTGTCATGCTTGATTTCTGATGATGGGATCCATGAGGAATTGAGGGAACTCCTCAAATCTTAAAGGCAAACATATAGTGATTTTTGTGTTTTTATCAACAAATCGAGCATTATCATACAATAATGTGACATTTGATGAAGTGGAACTGCTGATGATGATCAGAACAGAACTCTTCAACGACGAAAAGTTCACGTTTGGCGATTTGTCCTTCTAGCTGTGTTTGTTAAGCACGTTCTATTTTCACGATTGATTTTTGTCATGCTCGAGTTCTGATGATGGGATCCATTAGGAATCGAGGGAACTCCTCAAATGTGAAAGGCACACAAATAGTGATTTTAGTATTTTCATGAACTAATCAAGCATTTTCATTCATAAAAGTGACATTTGATGAAGTGGAACTGCTGATGATGATCAGAACGGAACTCTTCAACGACGCGTAGTTCACGTTTGGCGATTTGTTCTCTTAGTTTTGTTTGTCAAGCAAGCAAGGTTTTTTCATGATTCCATGAGGAATTGAGGGTACTTAGTCTTCTACCATTATAAACATACATTATAGCCATTTTTATTTTATTGTATATCTATCTAAGAGTGCACCATCTAAGTATAATAATCTTTTACCGGCCTCCCCCATTGAAGTCGGTTTTTTTTCTTAAAAATTATTTTAAATAACAAGTGCAGTGATATACACGCATCAGCTTGTAGCTGCTAGTGTATAAATAATAATAATAATAATAATAATACGGTCTTTCTATACGGTCTTGTGGATTTCGAAGTTCCGTATTATAAGTACACACCTGCGCCAGTTATCGAGAATGGTCGTGCAACGCTCTATTGGGATCGATCTGTCATCACAGACAGGACTATTATAGCCAACAAGCCTGATATCGTGCTGACAGATCGATTGAAGCGCCAGGCAGTACTCGTTGACATCACCATCCCCCATGACGAGAACCTCGTGAAGGCTGAGAAGGACAAATCTAGCAAGTACCTAGACCTGACACACGAGGTAACCGCCATGTGGGATGTAGATTCAACGATCATTGTCCCGATAGTCGTCTCCGCGAACGGTCTAATAGCGAAGAGTCTCGACCAACATCTCAAGAGACTCTCGTTAGATGGCTGGGTCAAGGGTCAGATACAGAAGGCGGTACTCCTGGACACAGCGCGGATAGTCCGGAGGTTCCTTTCTCTGTCGCCCTAACCACCGGTAGTTTAGGCCCTGCCTCGCTGCCGGCGGCACCCTAGGTTAGGTTTTTTATAATGCTTTTATATTTTGTATGTATGTTTATATATTTTACTTTTATAAAATTATTGTAAAAAACCTAGCTTAAGTACGAAAATAAATACAGAGATAATAATAATACATACCCAGCATTGCCTTAACTTACGCACATTACCTACTTTATTCAAACAGAAGCGTCTGAATTAACTAACTGGTTTAATTAGGAATTTATTAAGTTACTGTCATAAATTTGTATTAAGATTTTTACCGTTTTATATTTCGCCAAATCAAAGTGACTAATTACCATGGAAGAGCGGGACTTCCTGACACAGGTATTGCATACTTACTAGGAAGTTCCAACCTTAACATTAATGGTGTAACCCTTATTGGTGAATAAATGTCTTTTTATTTTATTTTTAGTGATGTATTGTTAGATAGGTATTTAAAAATAAATAGGGGTTTACTAAAATCATTTTTTGATAATGTTAATATTTTCGGAAATAATCGCTCCAGAAGTAAAAAAAAATGTGTCCCCCCCCCCCTCTAACTTTTGAACCATAAGTTTTAAAAATATGAAAAAAATCTCAAAAGTAGAACTTTATAAAAACTTTGTAGGAAAATTATTTTGAACTTGATAGGTTGAATAGTTTTTGAAAAAATTACAAAAATAATTTCTGAACTAAGTTTGTAATTTAACCGTATAATCCAAACTCTTTCTTTAGTTATCACCGTCCTCTGTGGGCCCGTTTTTAGGGTTTTGTGTTTCTGTACTTAATATGTCAACTTAATGTGACGGACGGAAAACTACGGAACCCTACACTGAGCGTGGCCCGACACGCTCTTGGCCGGTTTTTTATTTTATTTTATTGACACTCCCCGGTACTGACTAAAATAATCGACTTGGTTTAACATTACATCTCAAAACTTTTTTGTAGTAAATAGGTATAAGAATCTTTCTCCATCTTTTTACATATAGGTAAATAATGTTTTTGATGTGATGTGTACCAATAAACCAAACGGGCTGAGCACTCTAGTTACATCTCATATGTTATACATTACAAACATTTGTAATTGTATCAAACCGATTTGGTACATAATTAATAAAATTATTTAATAATTATTCACACCGCTTCCGATCGGATGGCGCCATTCAAATATGAGACGTATCTACTGGGCAAACGCTTGAAAACCCTTGTGCAGTTAGAGAATCGTATCGTACCTAGAGGCTCGCCTTGCTAGCGTTGTTGATTCGCGCCCTACGCCGATCACGTTTATTTCGACAGTCAATAATTTGGCAATTGTAGTAAATGCTCAGTGTGTTAACGAGCCATAGCCTACATAGCCATAAGGTGTATTAAAAAAGACTACTGTAGAATTAATGCGTCAGTACTAAAATCAGTTAAAATTGTTTAAAAAATAGTAATAATAAAGTGTCGGGGGTGGTTTTCTTTTTGAAGAATGGGCAAAATAATTGTCCTCACGGTATAGTAAAAAATCACCAAGTTTTGAATTAATGTATAGCTGTTATTAATTTATTCCAATATTTTTATTATTATTTATATACGCTCTACGATATAAATGGTGATTTTTTAAAATACTGTTTTTAATAATATGTTAGTCCCTTTAGATCAAAAATCACTAGTGTAGGATTTAATGTTTATATTTAATGAAGAATATAAACTTTAAAAATTTTTTTTGGGAAAAGCTCAATATATTTTTTGGGGAAAACCTTTGATTTATTATCCCAAAATAATGATCTATCGGATTGCAAAAACAAATACAGTGTAGGATTTAATGTGTGATTCTCGAACAACTGAAAGTTTCTTTCCCGGACTATTTAAACTGTATGACTTTATGTACAAAATTTTAATTGGTAAGTATAATAGTATAAAATTAAGACCACGACATGCGTGTGCGCACGTCGGAAGCGGTAGGGTCTCTGCCGGGGCGGTGCATCACCGCGTGAGGTGAGCCAGCGGCCGCGGGGGAACGCTTTCCGCGCGTCTACTTCCGTGCGTCACTTTATCACTTATTAGCGTTAACATCCTCCGGCGCCTTGGAAACGTCAAGTTCCAAGATCCTTGCTTGGTCATCTTCTTCTTCGTAAGGAGGTAGAGGACAAAACTTAGACACAGCTCGTCGCACTGTACTTGCACTTGTAGCATGATTGTACAGTCAAACAATTTGATTTCTGGGCCCCTTCGCTTCGTACCCTGTCACAGTGACAATTATCTTTATGAGATGTCTAGCAGGTTTCATATTGATTTTCACTGTGACAAGGTACTCAAATTGGTTACATCTATATATATATTACGCGAAGCCGATCCTTACAACGCCCATCAGATCTACAGTTATGGACCGATTTTGATAAATTATATACCATAGGATTCGTCCCATGCTGCAGATTTGCAATAAGGTCTTAGTTTTTTGATTTTTATCCTGGAAAATTTATTAAATTGATATTTATCTATCTATATATATATTACGCGAAGCCGATCCTTACAACGCCCATCAGATCTACAGTTATGGACCGATTTTGATAAATTATATACCATAGGATTCGTCCCATGCTGCAGATTTGCAATAAGGTCTTAGTTTTTTGATTTTTATCCTGGAAAATTTATTAAATTGATATTTACAAAAAATCCTGGATGCCCCGACAAATATAAGCCTCAAAATAGTGTTCGATGACGCCGCATACAAGCGACGGGTCAGCTTACCTTGGTAGAATTGTACGAGGTGTCAAAATTTAGCTTGGTTAACACGTGACCTCCACGTGACTTGGGAACTGGCTATGGTATGATTCCGGATGACATAAAATTAAATATGAACTAAAATGTTCCTGTAAGAAATATCTGGTACAGCATTACAATATAAAACTTTTGAGTCGAGAAATACTCAATATTATTAACAATAAACGAAAGTAAAATTACTAATCTGTTAACAAGACAATACATAATATTCGGTCTAAGTATTTACAGTTTACATAAATGACAGATGTATTGTGTCAACGTTTTTTTTATTGTGCTCTAATTATGTCAATATTAAATTGTCATGGTTTATACATCAAAGAAGTTGATATACAAACCAATGACGTTTCAAATATACGTTCCGTATATCTTGACTGATATTGATATCTGCCAAAACAATGACAAACCAAATTAAACTTTACGTTGCGAGTTACAGAACTGTTGCTGAGTTAATCATAGATAAGCTGCAAAACATTTTGAAAGAGAAGAGGCTAGCTTTGTCTAAGTGTGTGTCTCTTCCACCTATTGCCATACCAGTAGGGTGATCATAAGCAAAGAAGTTCAATCAGTAGACGTTACTTACTGGTGGATTCAGATCAAACCGACGAGAAAACAATGTTGCACTAATAAACGTTTACAACGCCAATAACGTATTCGACATATATGCGCACCATCGATTCGACAAAACGACGAATATATCCGTCATGGTGACGGCGTCCAATGCGATATCACCCTAGATGCATTTCTATTGATAGTGCGCTTAAAAGGTTAAATACTTTAACAAAATTAAGACGTCAGAAAAATAATTAAACCTTTCGATCGATTTTTAATTTTATTGGCACTGTCCAGTGGGACAATTATGCCAGCGTCAAGGTTGGATGCTACACGGAAGTCTTAATAGACACTGTCCAAAGGGCGAAGACGCGCAATCGGTTGAAAAAAACCTAGAACAAAGGAGACAACACAATGTTAGACTAACTACAACAATCACATGGTTAGCTTATTCTTCTTTTTTTTTTGTTAAATATAAAAAATAGAATAAAAACCCTTAAAAGGGAAGGATTGCCCAGGTATAACTGTACAAACACCAAAGATACTAAAGTTTAATATTAAAGTTATTAATAAATTTAGCTAATATATACACAAAGGGAGTATTAACAAAAGTGAGGATGTAACTAAGGTTGGCAGGACGGTGGATATAGTCAGGGAGAAAGTCATAAAGGGAAGACGGAATTTTGGCACAGTTAAAAAAAATATGGTCTGCTGTGCCCTCCTCCAGCCCACATTCACATAATGAATGGTCACGAATTCTGATTTTGGCAAGAAATGATGGAGAACAGATATGCCCCAGTCGCAATCGGATTATTGTCGAGGTAGCAACCTTATTTGCTTTTTGAAATTTAAAGAACCAAGGTCTAACTGGAAGGTTCGGCTGAATACCACCATAGTATTTCCCCTTAGAAATTCGAGTAATATCCCATTCCTCCGACCAATGTTCAGTTAAATGGCGCTTGGCGGAAGCCCGCAAATCCTGACTGTGGCACCCAAAATGAGAAGTACATCCAATCTCAACTGCCTGTTTGGCACAGGCATCGGCTTGCTCATTGCCATCAATATTAGAATGGCTCGGGATCCAAGCCATCACTACTTCCAAGCCGAGAGTGTGGCAGCGATATAGAACCTCACGGGAATTAAGGGTAACTAAAAGATTATCTCTAGACCGGAGAGGACATTTAGCCAGATCCTGGAGGCAGCTAAGGGAGTCGGAAAATACAATGGCTTTAGTGATCTTGTGGGATTCTATGAAACAAATGGCTTCAAAAAGAGCAATAGCTTCTCCTGTAAATACTGAAGTAATGGGAGGGTTTTTAAAACTTAAGACTAGTTTAAAGTGAGGTATCCAAACAGCAGAACCTACATATCCTTCCTTAGTCAGTTTGGAGGCGTCTGTAAATATGGGGAGCCATCCATCCCATTTCTCAGCCAATATTTTTGAGAAGGCTTTGTTAGTTTCGGGGGAGGACTTCTGTAAACCCAGGGAGAAAACAACATTAGGTCTAAATATTAAAGCGTCATATGGAAACTGAAACAGAGGGTTGCCAGGAGTTGTCATAAGAGGAGGAGCATCCGAAAGCTTTTCAAAGCTTTTGATGAGGCACGGGAGGTCTTTATGGGTCCAATATTTGGAGGAAGGAATTATATTCGCCAGGCTTTTTATTCGAAAGATTAATGGATGATTGGAGGAATGGGCCGTTCTAAAGAAAAAGCGGTCAGCCAAAAATTGTCTCCTTAGTCTCAGTGGAGGCTCTAGACATTCAACCTGGAGAGCGTTAATAGGAGAGGACTTCATAGCACCACAGATAATGCGTAGACATTTAGATTGTATCTTATCAAGGCAGTTCAGGGCTAGCTTACTACAGGGCTCAAGCAAAAAAGACCCATAATCAAAATGACTCCTAATAATAGCGTTATAGAGGAGCTTTTGTGAGAAAGGGTGGGAGCCCCACCATGAACCAGATAGAGCCCTCAAAACGTTAACGCTTTTTTCACATTTATTTGTAATGTAATTTAAATGTGGGATTCCTGTTAGACGAGCATCAAGGAAAAGCCCTAAAAACTTCACACAATTGGATACAGGGATTGTTTCGTCATTCAGTACTATATCAATGTCTGGTATACGTCTCTTACGTGTAAAGACTACTACAGTACTTTTGGGGGCAGACAAAGATAGACCATGATCTGTGAGCCACGCATTCAAGTAGCTAAGGCCAGAGTTCAAGGCGACAGAGCATTCAGAGACAGAATCCGAGGCATAATACAATGCAATGTCGTCCGCGTATTGGAGAATGTCACAGAAGCAATTGACAGATTTATCAAGGTCGGCAGTGTAAAGGCTATACAGAATGGGGCTCAATACTGAGCCCTGCGGTAAACCCTTCCAAATACGCCTGGGGGGGAGCAAAGAACCCTGGAAGCGGACACATATGGAACGATCCATAAAGAGGTTACATATGACGTTGACCATCCTTACCGGCAAACTCAGCTGTTGCATTTTCTGCCTGAGTAGCGGAAGCTGGACGTTGTCATATGCCGATGTAACATCAAGGAACACACCCACAACATGTTGGCCCCTAGAAAAAGCTAGTCGAATGTCTGACGTTAGAATGCTTAAACTATCCATGGTTCCCATTCCTCTCCGGAACCCAAATTGAGAATCCGGAATAATTCCACGGCTTTCCAGAATCCATTCAAGCCTATTCTTAATCAGGTGCTCTAAGATCTTAGCAAGAACAGAAGAGAGGGCAATGGGTCTGTATGCTGAAGGGTCGCTAGGGTCTTTACCAGGTTTTAAAATGGGGATAATAATCTGATTTTTCCAAGAATCTGGTATAATTCCCGAGATATAAATATGATTAATAATGGAAAGAAAAAATAATTTAGAGGAATCAGAACACTTTTTGATAAAAGAATAAGGGATCCCGTCTATACCTGGTGTCGAATCATGAAGATGATCTAGTACGGAAAATAACTCTGAGGAGGAAAAAGGATCATCCATCCTGTCGTTAGATGTCCCACCAGAGGAAAAAGATGGCAAGGAATTCTCAGATGGAACAGAAAAAGGAGCCAGTTTATCGAGGAAGGGATCAAGCCACGCAGAAGGATCATTGGAAGAAATGTTGCAATCAGACATGGATCCACGGAACCGCTTTATATTCTTCCAAACCACGACAGGTGGGGTTCGTGGAGACAAACTTTCACAAAAACGAGTCCAACCGAGACGCTTTTTAGCAGATAGCAGGCGCTTAGTACGGGCGTTAGTAGACTGAAACTGTAGGTAGTTTTCATAGCTAGACAGATCACTAGCAAAGTGGCCTTCAGCTTCATTACGCTTTTTAATAGCAGCCGTGCACTCAGCATCCCACCAAGGAGGTGATGAGATTTTGCCATTAGCGGAGTTTTTAAGTGGAATGGAAGAATCTGCAGCCTTAGAGAGGATTGTAATAAATTTATAATACAGCAACAAGAAGTTGTCCTCCGAAACAGGGGGAAGAGTATTGATTTGATTGGATACTAAAGAAGAGAACTCAGGCCAATCTGCTTTGTCCAGTCTGTATTTTAGAAGGGGAGATGGTGAACGAACAGGGACTGACAAATCAGCAGGGAGGGATATTAGAATAGGAAGGTGATCACTGCCAAACGAGCGAGTAAGTACTTTCCAGACAAATCGAGAAGCTAACCTAGGAGATACCAGAGTTAGATCAACAGAGCTACGATTTTGAAGGGGAGATGATCTTCGGGTAGGAGAACCATCATTGATCAGGCATAGGTTAATGTTGTCAAAGACCTCAATGAGGCGAGAAGAGTTTGAATCGCAGGAGAGAGAACCCCACATGGTATGGTGACAATTAAAATCGCCCATTACGACCAAGGGACCAGGGAGGAGGGTGAGAATAGAATCAAGCTCAGAAATGATAGAGATATTAGGATGAGGAATGTACAAAGAAACAAAGGTTAAGTTTAATGCTTTACAAGCAACTATGTTAAATCCTGATGAATGAGGTGGGATGGGAATCAAGGAAAAGGGAAGGGAGTGATTAATGAGGATGGCACAACCGTTCCATCCATCATCATTATCATCCCTGAGACAAGAGAAACCAGGCACCCTAAAACGGGAGCTAGGCTTCAGCCAAGTCTCAGAGATGGCCAATAATACAGGGTTATACTTATTAATTAGGAAACCAATTTCAGATTTTTTATGCCGGATGCTTCTACAGTTCCACTGAATGGCTGAAGGAGCCATTATAGGAGTCCACAAAACTCATGAGCTGGTTCAACATATCCATGACGTTGTTCGGTAGTGTGTCTGAGAACTTTGCGAAGAAATTCATTAGAGCCGTTATTAAGATTCTCATAAGATTATCATCACTTGATATTCCAGGGTTTAGACAACAGCCATTAGGCTGTGAACATTGGGGAGTGCTGGTGATGTCATTGTGAGCCTTTTTGTCATACCCTTTGTCCAGGACCGGAGCCTGACGCCGGGGTATAAAGACTGTCTTCTTGTAAGATGTGGATTGAGGATGCGATGATTGGGGAGAAACAGGAGTGAAATTTTGGGAACTATTAGGAATTGGGGAAGCTGAGACTGCAGACCGTGAAGAATCCGCAAATGAACGGCGGACAGCACGGAAGCGACGGGCTGCTTCTGAGTATGAAATACTTTCCTCAGACATTACAAGCTTAATACTTTTTTGTCTAGAGTGCTCAGGACAAGATGGGTTTGTGGCAAAGTGGGGACCCGAACAGAAGAGGCAAGACCCATTTTCTTCTGACACTTGGCAACTTTCCCCCTCATGAGGTTGGGCACACTTAAAGCATCTAGCATTAGAGCGGCAGTTTGCCTTAATATGGCCAAATCGGCAGCATTTATTGCACTGGATGGTTGGAAGACGATATAGGTCCACCGGTAGAGATGTGAAGAAGCAGAATACCCTATCTGGAAGCTTCTGTCCGAGGAATGTAAGTGCAACAGTTTGTGTTGGAACCCAGGAGGTAACACCGTCAGTGGTAGATTTCCGATTAAGTCGACGGGCCTTGATTACTTTGGAATTATTGGGGCACTCAATGGAATTTACAAGCTCCTCCAGAGACCATTCAATAGGGATATTTCTTACCAAACCTGATCGTGTTATACTATACATAGGGATAGAGCTAGTATATTGTGGGTTCTCTGTAAAAAACACATTCGACAAATATTGGTTGGCAGCGTCTGCATTCTCAAATTTAACTGTAACCCGACTGCGACCAGTAGCCTGTATTCCACCTTTAACGATTCCTTTTACGCAATACTTGTGCATGAGTTGGGAGAATTTAAGGATTCTAAATGGTGACCCGGGAGAAGAATCCTCACCTTTCACCACTTGCACTATAAATGGGCCTATGTCGTTTGCACCATAGTTTAGTTTAGTGCCCGGAGCGAACTCTGGCACTGTGTAAGTGTGCTGAATAGACGCTGATGCGGGAATCCTAGTGTCCCTTTTTGAAGTAAAACTAGTATTGTCATCAGAACACTTACGTTTGTCTGTATATGTATCCACGGACTGGGAAATCACCCCTTCCATGGGGACTGACAAAGAACCGCCCCCATCAGGGGGCTCCTTCCCATTCATTCCCCACACAGAAACACGCTCACAAAACAAACACTTACCAGTTAATAATTAAACCACCACCAAATACAACAAAATACACCGTCCACCGGCCTATTTTCAACCAATTATTGAAATATTTATCAACAAGAAAATTTTGCACGTGTAGCAACCAGGACGCCGGAAGCGGAACCCCCCCGAAACAAACGCCAAATTAAACCTTTAATTGTCGACAACATGGGAGTTATAACGTACGTTGTCAAAATCACCTTCGTTCTTTAGTTGACGTGTAAGTGTCACTGCCGTTCGTAAAGTATAGCGTTCAAGGAGTTAATTTGCTATTCATCAATGTTTGTCTGAGGATGTCAAACACAAAGTTGAACCATATAGAAATGCATGTAGGTTGATATCTCATTAGAGACCATGACGGATATATACGTCGTTGGCTTCAGACCGTTGAGCGCAATATAGGTACGTTGTTAGCGTCGAAAAGGATAATAATACTCGAAAAGTTAGAGGACATGTATATTTCTCTTTGTTACGTTTCAGTAAACATGTCCAAAATAAGGGGGATAATGGTCACGTTAAACTGCCACGTTCTAAAAGGGCGTAGGTACATTGAAAGGATGAATAAGATTACCACTATTGGTAACATGTTCAATTAAAAGTTAAAATTATACTGTATCAGTGCCACCTGCAACAGTGACAGTGCCGGTTTTCAGGGGGTCTACCCGAAACACCCGAAGGTCGAAGTTAATTATATTTCCTTCTCTATCACACCAATAAGCAAGTGTTATAGAGATAGATATAACGAAAGATTTTAACCCAGTTACTTCACTTGACAAAATAGACCTCACAACTGTCATGCCAAAACCACACGATGGGCCATGATGGGTCACGTACAAGACGCAGTTATGCGGTGGAGCGAGATGCAAATATGTTTTTTTATGATTGACTGACTGGCGATTGGCCTTAGTCTCACCTGATGGAAAGCGATGGTCTTTAATGCATAACTGCGACCTATACGTTGGCCCATGATGGCCCATTGCGTGGTTCCGGCATCAAATGTTAATACCAATATTGCCAATGTCGCATGCATTGTTTTTTTTCTAGATTAGATAGAATAGGTTATGAGGATACTTAGAGTATTTCTAAAGAGATCCTATACGAGTAAAAGTTCCACAAAGGGGGACGGAAAAGCTCTTACCCACCTAAATTGAGAATTTGTCGTAAGACGGGGCGGGTATGACGTGGACATGATAATGAGCCAAATAAAAAAGTGGAACTATGACAAAGACTACAAATGATGTATCTCTCTCTGTCGCTCTTATTCCATTTAGTACATGACCTCGGTAGTGGTATTATTATTTGAAAATTTCTCAGGGGTACTCTATGGGAGGGTAGGATAGGAGTCATATCACAGAACATTCTTAATTGCGGAACTATGACAAAGACAACAAATGATATATCCCTCACAGTCGCTCTTATTCAATTTAGTAAGTATATGATATGATCATATCGCTCGCTAACGGTATTATTATTAGACGTCTTCTCTGGGGTACTCTGAGTTTGCGTACCTTATTAGAGCCTTATTTAGACAAGAGACGCCATCAGCGCACATTACCGAACAAAGTATTTTGTAAATTGGGGGAGGTAACACACACATAAAAAACCACACATACAAAATATTTTCCTATTACTACGCACCATTACACTGAAACAATCAACGCACACACATTCAAAACACTAAAATTATCTGATTATTATGAGATGGCCAAATTGACTGAAGTTGCTAAGATGCATATTTTTCATAGAAATTCTCATAGATCTTATTTCTTGAAATAAGGCTGACATTTACTGTAAATTTGACGACTAGCCGTGATGATCAAGCACGAATGTTTTTAAATCGACTTTGTAATCGACCTTCCAAATACGCATATTCTATCCCGTGGCTTCGCTTGCATTCTTCGTAGTACGTCGACGCGGCGAAGCCGCGCTGGTAACTAGTAGTTACATATTACTTCATGGTATATAATAACCAAGGACTGAAAGAAAGCTAACCTTTTTGGAAAAAACCCAAAACTCTTTACTCTCAGTTCACAAACTGGCCGGTCCCTTCTGTCAGAGAGTTCCAACTTCCCAGGTGACGGACAAACAAAAGAAGTTTCAGACGTCATGTCCGCCGGGCGCAAATCCCCTGAGTCCCCCGTAAAAAAGTAAAAACCATGTTCCAGAATAGATAACTGCCACAAAATGAAACGGTCAGAGCTCCTGCTCTGGTGGTTGCTCGTCTTGATCTTACAAGTAAGTACTCATTTATGTTTCTACGCGCCTCGCCTGACTTGCCTTGACTAGATATTAGATGATTAGACACACTTATCTTATGATACTTTCTTATTAAAACTTATCATGTAACGGCGTTGCGGATGCACATCGACCAGTCCTTCCGAATAGTGAGTGACTCCTCCGTGGTAGATTACGCACAGTGATCGATTGCGTATGACAGTTGTCTTGTATTTGCTGCTTTAGCTTGAGGCAGACTTGGTAATCTAGATTACTCTTAAATAGGGTAAATTTGAAGTTGTAGTTTAACGCATTCACTGCCCATCTAAACACTAAGTTATATTTATATTACGTGAATACATAACATGCCGATCTTAGGCTACCCTTATGAACAAACTTCTGTGAACTTGGAAACCTATATATCTAAACAGAAGAACTTCTTAACTAACTTTAGGTAGGTTCAGATTGTGCCTGCTGTCGATTAACAACAAAGTGCAGGCAACTTTTGTAGAGATACGGTAAACAGATTTTATTATAAACAACAACAGAGTGCATAGGAGCTGCAGGGAAGCTTCCTGCTGCTGCTTTTTCTGCTGGCTAGGAATATAACCCCGGACCCGGGTATGTCCTAAAACTACGACCCAGATCACTGGGGGATGGGCAGCAGCATCCCTGGAGTGTGGTGGAGATACTGCGATCGCCAATCCGCATGGCAACCGTGGCCATTATGGCATTTACCCCCCAAATAATTTGGGGAGGCCTATGTCCAGCAGTGGACGTCCTAGGGCTGATATGGTGGTGGTGGTGGCTTGATTAGTTCATAAAAATACTAAAATCACTATATGTGTGCCTTTCACATTTGAGGAGTTCTCTCGATTCCTCATGGATCCCATCATCAGAACTCGAGCATGACAAAAAATAATCGTTGAAATAGATCTTGCTTAACAAACACAGCTAGGAGGACAAATCGCCAAACGTGAACTTTTCGTCGTTGAAGAGTTCTGTTCTGATCATCATCAGCAGTTCCACTTCATCAAATGTCTCATTATTGTATGAAAATGCTTGATTTGTTTATAAAAACACAAAAATTACAATATGTTTGTGTTTAAGATTTGAGGAGTTCCCTCGATTCCTCATGGATCCCATCATCAGAACTGCGTTTTGACAAAAACGGGACCAACTTGGATATATATACTTACAGTCAAAAAAAAATTCAAAATCGGTTCTGCAATGACGGAGTTCTGGAGTAACAAACATTAAATAATTTTTAAGAAAAAAAAACCGACTTCAATGGGGGAGTCCGGTGAAAGATTATATTAATCTTAGATGGTGCACTCTTAGATTCCATACAATAAAATACAAAAATGGCTATAAGTATGTTTATAATGGTAGAAGACTAAGTACCCTCAATTCCTTATGAAATCATGGAAAAACCTTGCTTGCTTGACAAACAAAACGAAGAGAACAAATCGCCAAACGTGAACTACGCGTTGTTGAAGAGTTCCGTTCTGATCATCATCAGCAGTTCCACTTCATCAAATGTCACTTTTATGAATGAAAATGCTTGATTAGTTCATGAAAATACTAAAATCACTATTTGTGTGCCTTTCACATTTGAGGAGTTTCCTCGATTCCTAATGGATTCCATCATCAGAACTCGAGCATGACAAAAATCAATCGTGAAAATAGAACTTGCTTAACAAACACAGCTAGAAGGACAAATCGCCAAACGTGAACTTTTCGTCGTTGAAGAGTTCTGTTCTGATCATCATCAGCAGTTCCACTTCATCAAATGTCACATTTTTGTATGATAATGCTCGATTTGTTGATAAAAACACAAAAATCACTAATTGTTTTCCTTTAAGATTTGAGGAGTTCCCTCAATTCCTCATGGATCCCATCATCAGAACTCGAGCATGACAAAAATTAATCGTGAAAAAAGAACTTGCTTAACAAACACAGCTAGGAGGACAAATCGCCAAACGTGAACTTTTCGTCGTTGAAGAGTTCTGTTCTGATCATCATCAGCAGTTCCACTTCATCCAATGTCACATTTTTGGATGCAAATGCTTGACTTGTTGATAAAAACACAAAAATCACTATATGTTTGCCTTAAAGATTTGAGGAGTTCCCTCAATTCCTCATGGATCCCATCATCAGAACTGCCTTTTGACAAAAACGGGACCAACTTGGATATATATACATACAATCAAAAAGGGGGTACTAGACGACGATATATTTAATAGATATATAATTAAATACATAGAAAACGTCCAAGTCTCAGGAACAAATGTCTCTGCTCACCACAGAAACAAATGCCCTTACCGGGAATCGAACCCGCGACCTCTAGCTTCGGAGGCAATGACACTACCAACTAGGCTAAACAGGCCGACTATTACAGACTAGACTATTACAGGCACGATTAGCCCAAGACAGCATGTGAAGTAGCTTCATTGTCTCGTCCTATCTGTTCCCGTGCGGAATTATCAACGTTGACTAGGTACAGAGGATTTAGTAGTCTAGAATGATTGATTATAGAGCATGGATAAAAGTTCACATTATTTTTAGCGACTTCAATAGAAGGAAGGAGGTACTCAGTTCGTCTGCATGTTTGCTTGTTAACCGACTTCAAGATTTCAAAAGAGGAGGTTATTAATTCGGTTTTTTTTTTAATGTTTGTTACTCCATAACTCCGTCATTTCTTAACCGATTTGGAAAAATCTTTTTTTGATTGTAAGTATCGTCCCGTTTTTGTCAAAACGCAATTCTGATGATGGGATCCATGAGGAATTGAGGGAACTCCTCAAATCTTTAAGGCAAACATATAGTGATTTATGGGTTTTTATTAACAAGTCAAGCATTTTCATCCAAAAATGTGACATTGGATGAAGTAGAACTGCTGATGATGATCAGAACAGAACTCTTTAACGACGAAAAGTTCACGTTTGGTGAATTCATTTCATTTCATTTCATTTCATTTCGCGAATAAACCATTTCATTGTACTCCTAGCTGTGTTTGTTAAGCAAGTTCTATCTTCAAGATTAATTTTTGTCATGCTCGATTTCTGATGATGGGATCCATGAGGAATTGAGGGAACTCCTCAAATCTTAAAGGCAAACATATAGTGATTTTTGTGTTTTTATCAACAAATCGAGCATTATCATACAAAAATATGACATTTGATGAAGTGGAACTGCTGATGATGATCAGAACAGTACTCTTCAACTTTCACGTTCTATTTTCACGGTTGATTTTTGTCATGCTCGAGTTCTGATGATGGGATCCATTAGGAATCGAGGGAACTCCTCAAATGTGAAAGGCACACAAATAGTGATTTTAGTATTTTCATGAACTAATGAAGCATTTTCATTAATAAAAGTGACATTTGATGAAGTGGAACTGCTGATGATGATCAGAACGGAACTCTTCAACAACGCGTTCACGTTTGGCGATTTGTTCTCTTCGTTTTGTTTGTCAAGCAAGCAAGGTTTTTCCATGATTCCATGAGGAATTGAGGGTACTTAGTCTTCTACCATTATAAACATACTTATAGCCATTTTTATTTTATTGTATGGAATCTAAGAATGCACCATATAAGTATAATAATCTTTCACAGGCCTCCCCCATTGAAGTCGTTTTTTTTTCTTAAAAATTATTTTTATACATATATGTATGTTCCCCGATAACTCTTGACGACGTAGGCCGTTACGGATTACGGCCATGGCTATACAACTGCCTCTATAGTATATTCTATGATGTCCGTCCTCAGGTGGTTGGCGAGGTGAGTGGGTGTAAATGCTGCCGCAGGAAGGCCTGCCGCCCCCCGCGCTGCCCCGGCGGATGCAAGCCCAAGTACTGGTGACTCTCGCCCGCTGTTACCCGACCATGGTGAGTGATATGCTTTTTCCTTATGGAACACCCCCATACATATAACAGGGGGGTCAAATAATGTTTTTCAATATATATAGGCATGTGGGGTATGTATATATAAAAAGACCGACCAAGTGCGTGTCGGACCACCCACAAAGAAGGGTTCCATACCGACACCTCCTAATCTACATTTAAAACCACTATATGACTATACTATACATTGAATCAAAAAGGTCGTATCTTCATAGGAAACTGACGGCACTTACGCCCTTTTGTTTGGGTAAGATAGTTTTTCAGCAATAACTCAAAAACCGTTAGACCTATCTTGTTCAAACTAAAAATAGTTGAAAGTGTTTATCAATGTCCATAATCTTGTTTTTTTTTCAGAATTTTCCACTTCATAGTTTGGAAATTAGAGGAGGGTAGACACACTTTTTGCAACTATGAGAGCCGCTCGTAACAGGTCTTAGTAAAAGACGTATGAAACGCTGCTAAGGTCTTCCCTTTTGCTTGTATTGTTTTTTTTTTTAATTAAATTTATTGGGCAACTACTGGGCTTTTGACAAGATTTGTCACAATACACTTTTACTCAAGCTTTGGCACCTTGGAATACACGGAGACTTATTCCGCTGGATTAAATCATATATAGAGAACCGGAGCCAATGTGTTGTTCTGGCAGGTTACTCCTCTCAATGGAAGTCTATTAGTTCCGGAGTACCACAGGGTTCTCATTTAGGCCCTTTACTGTTTACGCTTTTTATCAATGACATAGATAAATATATTAAAAACTCGAAAGTGCTGCTCTACGCGGATGACACGAAAATTTATAAGATAATTAATTCTGTTGAAGATTACTATTTGCTTCAAGATGACTTAAAAAACTTTGAGACATTTTGTATTAATAATAATTTATTTTTAAACTTGAATAAATGTTTTGTAATAAACTTTTCTAGGAAAAAACATAATGTAAACTATAATTTCACCTTAGGCAACAATCATCTGAGTAGAGTAACACAAACCCGCGATCTTGGAGTTATTATGGACTCAAAAATAACTTTTATACCTCATTTAGACTCTGTTATAAACAAAGCGTTCAAACAATTAGGTTTCATTTTACGAGTAGGAAAGCCTTTTAAAAATAGTGTCACTTACAAAATCCTTTATAAAATTTGCCTGCGCTGTTTGGAAACCCTATCATAATGTTCATATAGAAAGAGTGGAACGAATACAAAAAAAGTTTCTTAGAAGCTTCGATTTCAGAACTGATCATACTCACCTTAACTATAATGAGTCGCTGATACATCACAAACTCCAGACTCTAGCTAGTCGACGAGACTGTGTAGATTCTGTCCTACGTTACAAAATTATGAACAATGTGTTAGATGTCCCCTCCCTACTACAACAAATCCTTTTGAGAGTTCCTCGTAGACGTCAGCGTCATTGTCAGAAGAAAAAACTGTTTTCCATTCCCTTTAGTAGAACATGCTATGCACAAAATGTATTTATAAGACGTGTTTGTAAACTTTTTAACGAAAATGAAAACCTGTATAATTTAGATTTGTTGCACTGTTCCATTAATTCACTAAAACGTGCCTTTCGGTAATTCATGATGTTAATTTCTCATTTCTTATGCCACCATTCGGTAATAATGTCACATGGGTAGATTCACGAAAAGTAACGAGGATTTCTTATAAAATTGTAAAATTAAAATTAATTTGATATAACTGTGCACAGATCGTGAGCCGGCTCTCGTGAGTCTACCTATACCTTTCAAATATAACTACCTAGTACCTACACTATGTTTTTTGTTGTGTTAGAGACTGCGGTGTATATACAATAAGGAAACTCCAGGTCTTAATTCAAGTAATATTTTTGTAAACCTGATTGTAAACGACCGTTGGTTCTTAAATAAATAAATAAAATAAAACTACGGAACCCTACTGAGCATGGCCCGACAAGCTCTTGGCCGATTTTTTCTTTTTCAGTTACGGAACCCTTAAAATGAGTTTTGTGTATAGTTGGCGTGGTTGCTGGCACGAGTGGCGGTGCTGTTGTGGCTGGTGGTGCTGACGGCCGGTTGTAAGAAGCAGCAGGTGGCGTGCCGCCCACCGCCCGGCCAGGCGCCCGCCTGCCACCGCGGTAAAGCAGGAGGTAACACTGTTGTAGTATGCTGAGTAGCTGTGAATGGCTGCAGTAAGCGGCAGGTGGCGTGCCACCCGCCGGCCGGCCAGGCGTCCGCCTGCCACCACGGCAAAGCAGGAGGTAACACTGTAGTAGTGTGCTGAGTAGCTGTGACTGGCTGCAGCAGGCGGCATGGCGTGCCACTGCACCCGCCGGCCGGACAGTTGTCCGCCTGCCGCCGCGGCAAAGCAGGAGGTAACACTGTATATAGTAGTGTACTGAGTGGCTGTGACTGGCTGCAGGTGGCGTGCCACCCGCCGGCCGGCCAGGCGCCCGCCTGCCACCACGGCAAAGCAGGAGGCAACACTGTATGTATATAGTAGTGTACTAAGTGGTTGTGACTGGCTGCAGCCTGCAGCAAGCGGCAGGTGGCGTGCCGCCCACTGGCCGGCCAGGCACCCGCCTGCCACCACGGAAAAACAGGAGATAACACTGTAGTAGTGTGCTGAGTAGCTGTGACTGGCTGCAGCAGGCGGCATGGCGTGCCACCGCACCCGCCGGCCGGACAGTTGTCCGCCTGCCGCCGCGGCAAAGCAGGAGGTAACACTGTAGTAATGTGCTGAGTAGCTGTGGCTGTGATTGGCTGCAATAAGCGGCATGGCGTGCCACCCGCCGGCGTGCTGACTGAGTAGCTGTAACTGGCCGATAAGCGCGCTCGTGCTAGCTAGGCAGATGCCAGCCGAAAGACGTCCACAGGCCATACGCCATACAACCAAAACTCAATAAGTAACAAATACCTACCTACTTAAAGTATCTCAGCACCGTTTTAGTACCTATACTGACTGAGATACGAGGTTTCTAAGAGTAATGACAGATTTTATATAATTTCCCCTATGGATTTTATAGTGACTTTTGGTTGTCAACCATCCGCTGTGTCGCTAACCTGTGTTTCCTTTTACAGGTGCCCCCGCAGCCAACAAGTAGCCACGCCCGCGGCCCAATCTGTTCCCTAGTCGCACAATAAACCGTACTCAGTGTCCGAGAGTTTCATTCATTCTTTCTTACCGCTAGGTGGTGACTTGGTACAGTCAGCTTCAGAAATATCTGCACTACTGGCGCACTCAAAAATATTGTGACACATAGGTACATTCAGCCACAGAAGTAGCTAAGCAATATGATACGTTTACAATTATCTAAACAGAGCCTTATTCTCTTGATTAATAGATTATTACTCAATAATTGTTTTTATCATTAGGTACTAATAACAGAGTCAACGTCCTGATCTTTATAAAGTAGATTTTATAAAGCTAATTGCGAGTCAAATAATTTTTAAGAAAAAAAATCCGACTTCAATGGGGGAGACCGGTGAAAGATTATTATACTTGGATGGTGCACTCTTAGATTCCATACAATAAAATAAAAATGGCTATAAGTATGTTTATAATGGTAGAAGACTAAGTACCCTCAATTCCTCATAGAATCATGGAAAAACCTTGTTTGCTTGACAAACAAAACGAAGAGAACCAATCGCCAAACGTGAACTACGCGTCGTTGAAGAGTTCCGTTCTGATCATCATCAGCAGTTCCACTTCATCAAATGTCACATTTTTGTATGATAATGCTTGATTTGTTGATAAAAACACAAAAATCACTATATGTTTGCCTTTAAGATTTGAGGAGTTCCCTCAATTCCTCATGGATCCCATCATCAGAAATCAAGCATGACGAAAATTAATCGTGAAAATAGAAATTGCTTAACAAACACAGCTAGGAGGACAAATCACCAAAAGTGAACTTTTCGTCGTTGAAGAGTTCTGTTCTGATCATCATCAGCAGTTTCACTTCATCCAATATCACATTTTTGGATGAAAATGCTTGACTTGTTGATAAAAACACAAAAATCATATATGTTTGCCTTAAAGATTTGAGGAGTTCCCTCAATTCCTCATGGATCCCATCATCAGAACTGCGTTTTGACAAAAACGGGACCAACTTGGATATTTTTATCAACAAATTGAGCATTATCATACAAAAATGTGACATTTGATGAAGTGGAACTGCTGATGATGATCAGAACAGAACTCTTCAACGACGAAAAGTTCACGTTTGGTGATTTGTCCTCCTAGCTGTGTTTGTTAAGCAAGTTCTATCTTCACGATTAATTTTGTCATGCTCGAAAAAAAAAAAAATTTTTTTTTGATAGAAAACCGCAAGTTCTAGTTAGTAAACATTCCCGAACGCGAATGAGTGTTGTGGCAACATCTTTTTGTATCCATGGCCAAGAAATAATTAAAAAAAAAAAGCACGCCATCTTTCTTTTTGCCCCTGTCATTTCCGTGATTCGCGTGATTATTCTAGGTTAGTGCGTGTTTTCCACAAATATATACATATAACCATCCGAATATTGTACTAAATAGTGTGAAATTGTGCATTTCAGATAATCAAAATGCAGAACGACGCCGGTGAATTCGTTGACCTGTACTGCCCCAGGAAATGGTTAGTGTCACCTTGTTAGGTTATTTTTTTTATCTTAAGGACTTATTTTACCAGTTTGATGTTTATGTGAGGCTTCAAAAGAGCGTATAACAGCGTTTGTCACAGTGAGGTGAAGTGTTTGTATTGTGTTTCCAGCTCTGCCAGCAACAGGCTGATCCACGCTAAGGACCACGCGTCGGTGCAGCTGGTGATCGCCGACGTGGATCCGGCCTCGGGCCGCGCCGCCGAGGGCTCCAAGATGTACGTGGTGTGCGGCGCCATCCGCCGCATGGGCGAAAGCGACGACTGCATCGTCAGGCTCACCAAGAAAGACGGCATTCTCACCAAGTGAGTACCACCATCATTACTATGTGCTTGCCTCTCTTTAGAACGTGACGTCATCGGTGACGGTGGGTCCCAGTGCGCCCTGTAACGTGGAGTCCTCTACATGTGAATGCTAACGGTGACAGTAACACAGCAGTTAACAGAGTAACCCATTAAAAAGTAGACCCCGTTGGCTAAGAACAAGGTCTTTCTTGAAAGAACTATAATAGATGGAAAGAGTAAATTCTTTAGGGTTTTTTTATTACTTGGTGTTGCTGTTTAGTTGTTTACTAACAGGCTATATGATTGTGAAATAATTATTAATGATCAGAGACAGGTAGCAATTTATGTCACTTTGATGTCGAACACAATAAATAACATGAATAAGCCTGCGTCATTAATAAAAAAAAACAATACATATGCTAAATAGCTTTGTTATAGCTACCTATCTCCGAATACTTACTAGTACTGTCACCAGCATTAATGTTCTGCTTTATCTTAATTGTAAAACAGCAGAACAACCTCTTATTATTAATATTGTTTATCAAAACATTCAGGATTCCTCCAGCAAGGAATTAGAAGTAGGTCTGTCTGTCCATATGTCAGGCATTTTAGTTAAAAACGATGAGGTGTATAGAAATAAAATATAAATTGTAGGTTGATAGGTCGGTCCGGACCATCCAATTTGATGTGCCGGTTTGCAACCATCTAATTTGATGTGCCTGTTTCCAACCATCCAATTTGATGTGCCTGTTTCCAACCATCTAATTTGATGTGCCGGTTTGCAACCGCTGGTGAGTTGATGAACTGAAATAATATTTTCTGGTTTTTTTTTATGGAATTTCTGATCAGTAAATACCTACCTACCAAATAACATGCATACAACTCACAATCAAATCTGTAACAATGTGAATATCTGTAATTGAAAAAACTCCGGCCTAGTGACCCTATATTGGCGCTACATGTACTCAAATAACTAAAACAAAGTTTGTTTGGGGTGCTTCATACATGTAAACTGAAAGTCAAAATATATTTTTGTTTATCAACATGTGGCACGTCAATCAACAAGTTTAATCATTAAAAACAATTGTGAGCTTTCTAAAAAGAAATTTGACTAATATATTAAGTATTAAGAGATATCACTCCAAAAGTGTCAATAATTGTGTCCCAATGTTTTACTGATACAAATGCTAATTAGTCTTTTGTTTTGCTAGGGCAATATATGATATGCACTATACTTAATGTCCTTAAACTTGTTATTGGCTATGGAGTGAACTTGGCTGGACACGCTGCCACATGTCTAGATAGTATCCTTAGAAAATCTAGTACCTTACTCTGTGTATATGGATATGACAAAGTCAATGGTGCATAGGTGCATGTAATATGCCTAATTTGAAGAATAAACTACTTTTACTTTAATGAATGCGAAGTCACTATGACAGTTCAGAAATGCCTCCAAAATTCTGGTCTCTGCTAATTAGACATCATCAATTATGTGTGTGTGTGTGCGTGTCTGTCTGTTACATACATACATAAACACGGCTATATTCCCAAGAGGGGTATGCAGAGCACATGAAAATTACTTTTCAGTGGCACTTTTAGCTATTTTTTTTGTTTTTTTTTTGTTGTTTATAAATCTATAGGTGAAAAACTTAAGAAAAGGACCTGTTGTATGTATTGTTCGAATAGACATTACATATTTAAAATGTGCAACACAAACAAAACAAATGCCTATTAAAACATGTCACACCTACATACAACAGGGGGCCATTTCTGGGGTTCGATCGAGATGATCTCTATTCGAGATTCCATACAAGTGACTCTACCATTTTATACAATTTCACGATAGACATGCATCTCGCTCGGACCGAGAATTGGCCCCCAGGTCATTTTCGTAAGCTTTTCACCTATGATGATGCCTAATGTCTCTGTCATAGTGACTTTTCATTCATCGACTTTGTCATATCCATATTACACATAGTAAAGGTACTAGAATTTTTAGGGTTCCGTAGCCAAATTGCAAAAAACCGGCCAAGTGCGAGTCAGACCCGCGCACGAAGGGTTCCGTACCACAAAAAAAAAACGCCAACAACTACTCTGTTGTATGGGTGCCCCCCTTAATTATTATTATTATTTTAGTATTTGTTGTTGTAGCCACAATAAAAATACATAATCTGTGCAAATTCCAACTGTCTAGCTATTACGGTTCTTGAGATCTAGCTCGGCGAGTGGTAGCCATGAAAAAGGGCTAAAATATCATGTTTTTTGTATGGGAGCCCCCCTTAATTATTATTATTATTTTGTTTTTAGTATTTGTTGTTATAGCGGCAACAGAAATACACAATCTGTGAAAACTGTCTAGCTATAACGGTTCTTGAGATACAGCCTGGTGACAGACGGATGGACAGACGGACAGCGAAATCTTAGTAATAGGGTCCCGTTTTTACCCTTTGGGTACGGAACCCTTATGGATTCGTCATGTCTGTCCGTCTGTCCGTCCGTATGTCACAGCCGATTTACTCGGAGAATATGACCACTGCAATTATGAAATTTGGTGTGAAGGTGTGTGTTATGAACCACTATAGAAATATGATGTGAAATTTTGAAAAAAATATTAAACTGGGGGGGCACCCCATACATGTAACAGGGGGATCATATATTTTTTTTTCAATGTACATAGGCGTGTGGGATATCTGTGGATAGGCCTTCAAAAATGACATAGAGGTTTCTAAAAAAAATTTCATTTAAGTTAACCATTATTAGTCAGATATTAGCCGTCAAAGTTGTAAAAAGTGTGTGTCCCCACTCTAATTTCCAAACTATGAAGTTTAAAATTCTGAAAAAAATCATGATGTGCATTAATAAATCCTTTCAACGATTTTAGGTCTGAACAAGATAAGTTTAACGGTTTTTGAGTTATTGCTGAAAAACTGTCTTGCTAAAACAAAAGGGCGTAAGTGTGGCAAGCTTCCAATGAAGATACGACTTTTTGAGATTAAATGTTATAGTGGTTTTAAATGTAGATTAGGAGGTGTCGGTACGGAACCCTTATTGTGCGTGGTCCGACACGCACTTGGCCAGTTTTTTTCAAGGATACTATCTAGACACGCGGCAGTGTGTCCAGCCAAGTACACCCCAGGAACTGGCGAGCAGCAGTGTTTTTTTGTTTGGCGCCATTTTTGACCCCTCCATAACTCCAAATCTATTTAATTAACTTAAAAAAAATATTGGTTTAGGTATTAAGATCCTTTAGAACAAGAATATGTAGCTGACAGTACCCTATCAGATTATTATCAAAATAAAAGTATACTAAAATGCTTAATAGGAAATCCCACACCTTGTACTGTCAGCAACAAAAGTAGCTACGCGGGCCTAGTACTCAGAATAAGCTACACACAGACTAATGTCAAGTCGTACAGAATAAGGCTCTGTGACGATAATTGACCGAGTGAGCAAAGTGTATGTCTGTCTGTGTGTCCGGATGTTCCCCTCTACAGGTCGTATTTCTCAACCGATTCTCGTGAGATTTTTGTGAGCAGTTTCGATGGATTTTTTTTTGTTGAGTCAGTTATTGGAAATTTTGAAGTTTGAAAACAAAATAAAATTATGCGATGTCTACAGCTTACGGAGCCACTAGTAGTGAATGTGTTATACTGCTTAGCTCCTTCTACTTGTTAAAACTTGTATTGAACCAATGGAACATTTTCAATAATAAAGTTTCTTTGTTTCAGGAACTACTGATGCAGTTAGTTGTGTAAGAATACTTTTACAAAAAATAAAGTATAAAATCTGAAATGTTGTTTTCATACTCTAATGGGAGTTTCTTTCCTAGCGCTTCGCCAGATGCCGCACTTTTCAATATGCCTCTAACGTGCATGTTAGTTTCACCAACTATAAGTGCCTCAAAAGCACATATGAGTTCATACTAATTAGTAAGACATAAGTAGACTGCCAGAAACCCGTTTAGCGGGCCCTGCGTAACTTTCCTCATATACCGGCATAGATAACCCCCTCTAGATGGCCCCTATGGACGATTTAGTTCGAATCAAAAGTCACCAAAGTAAGCGGGTCGCGGGGAGGTCGCAACGTCGCTCTGTCCGCAGTATTATTGAATTTTTTCGTTTCAAATAATTTGCGTTTATTTCCCATTTCTGAAATAAGTTTCTGTGAATAATGTAATTTTTGTTAAAATATTTTATTGCTGACTACTTTTTTCGACAATCGTCAACTACTTGTTGAGACGGTCCGAATAAGTTCAAACACGACGTGTTTATCTTGTGTAGTTTAGGAGTTGCCATGGCCACCTTCTGTGTACATCATCAGATCAGCTCGGTGGTACCATGATAATATATTATTATCTAACTTACATAAGTATGCCAAATTTCAGCTTAATCCAATACCGGCAAGTAGCTGAAAAAATGATTGCAAATTTTAATGGAAATTTATTTATTTATATACTTACTTACATAAGAACAGTACAAGTTAAATAAAAGCTTTAGTTCATTAAGAAAATAATAATTATATAAACTTACTTAGCATGTAATATTACTTACCAAGTATCAATATGTAGTGGACGCATTAAAGCTCAGGCGCGTGTCGGGTACGCTCGGTCATCGACCTTTAGGCAGCGACGAGAGCGATACGTCCGTTCTTTGGGAAGGCCCGGCGCGTAATGGATCAAACGAAGTTTTCGCGCGTGGTTATATAGTGGTTTTTAAAAAATGGACTAAATTAAATGGCTAATCTATGAGTGTTGAAAAAAATACACAAAATAAAGCAATTCCTGCAGTTTTATAATAAAATATTTTACTTCGATAACATTATCAAATACGTGAGAAAAAAAATGTTTATTCAAGCCAAATTAGACATTCTGTACTATTTTTTTTTTAATAGTAAAAACGCATATTTTAGAGCTATTGCGATTGCTATGTACTAAAAGACTATATATCCTATTGAAAAAAGTAGACATTAGAACATTTTTGTAAGTTTAAAAGGGAAATATCCTAGCTGAAAGATAGCTCTGACGCGTGTTTTTGGAAAACACGTCGACAAAAACCTGGTTGTTTTAAATAACCGTTTATAGAAATAGAATTATAGCATTGCTATGGTCTAGAATAAGAGTTTATCTATACAAAACAGTAGTTTACGTTAACAATGTAAGCATTTGAACAAAAATATGGCCTTTGAAAAAACCTAAAGTTTGCTAAAACACCAACTTTTCGTTCGTACCCTCATAACTTCGTCATTTCTTAACCGATTTGAAAAATTTTTTTTTGATTGTATGTATATATATATCCAAGTTGGTCCCGTTTTTGTCAAAAGGCAGTTCTGATGATGGGATCCATGAGGAATTGAGGGAACTCCTCAAATCTTTAAGGCAAACATATAGTGATTTTTGTGTTTTTATCAACAAGTCAAGCATTTGCATCCAAAAATGTGACATTGGATGAAGTGGAACTGCTGATGATGATCAGAACAGAACTCTTCAACGACGAAAAGTTCACGTTTGGCGATTTGTCCTCCTAGCTGTGTTTGTTAAGCAAGTTCTATTTTCACGATTAATTTTTGTCATGCTCGAGTTCTGATGATGGGATCCATGAGGAGTTGAGGGAACTCCTCAAATCTTAAAGGCAAACATATAGTGATTTTTGTGTTTTTATCAACAAATCGAGCATTATCATACAAAAATGTGACATTTGATGAAGTGGAACTGCTGATGATGATCAGAACAGAACTCTTCAACGACTAAAAGTTCACGTTTGGCGATTTGTCCTTCTAGCTGTGTTTGTTAAGCAAGTTTTATTTTCACGATTGATTTTTGTCATGCTCGAGTTCTGATGATGGGATACATTAGGGATCGAGGAAACTCCTCAAATGTGAAAGGCACACAAATAGTGATTTTAGTATTTTTATGAACTAATCAAGCATTTTCATTCATAAAAGTGACATTTGATGAAGTGGAACTGCTGATGATGATCAGAACGGAACTCTTCAACGACGCGTAGTTCACGTTTGGCGATTTGTTCTCTTCGTTTTGTTTGTCAAGCAAGCAAGGTTTTTCAATGATTTCATGAGGAATTGAGGGTACTTAGTCTTCTACCATTATAAACATACTTATAGCCATTTTTGTATTTTATGGTATGGAATCTAAGAGTGCACCATCTAAGATTAATAATCTTTCACCGGACTCCCCCATTAAGTCGGTTTTTTTTTCTTAATAATTATTTTTTACAAAATAATAAAGTGCGAATGTAAATATAGAATTAAATTACTATAATGAATAAATTTTATTTTATTTAAGTGCGTGTAATTTAATATTTATCTTTAAAAAATTCGTCTATTCTATAATATGTCTTATTAATGAGTTCCTCCTTCATTTTTAACCGACTTCGAAATTTCAAAAGAGGAGGTTATCAATTCGGTTGTCTGTTTTTTTTTTTTTAATGTTTGTTACTCCATAACTCCGTCATTTCTTAAACGATTCGGAAAATTATTTTTTTGATTGACAGTATATATATCCAAGTTGGTACCGTTTATGTCAAAACGCAGTTCTGATGATGGGATCCACGAGGAATTGAGGGAACTCCTCAAATCTTTAAGGCCAACATATAGTGATTTTTGTGTTTTTATCAACAAGTCAAGCATTTGCATCCAAAAATGTGACATTGGATAAAGTGGAACTGCTGATGATGATCAGAACAGAACTATTCAACGACGAAAAGTTCACGTTTGGCGATTTGTCCTCCTAGCTGTGTTTGTTAAGCAAGTTCTATTTTCACGATTAATTTTTGTCATGCTTGATTTCTGATGATTGGATCCATGAGGAATTGAGGGAACTCCTCAAATTTTAAAGGCAAACATATAGTGATGGTTGTGTTTTTATCAACAAATCGAGCATCATACAAAAATGTGACATTTGATGAAGTGGAACTGCTGATGATGATCAGAAAAGAACTCCTCAACGACGAAAAGTTCACGTTTGGAGATTTGTCCTCCTAGCTGTGTTTGTTAAGCAAGTTCTATTTTCAGGATTGATTTTTGTCATGCTCGAGTTCTGATGATGGGATCCATTAGGAATCGAGGGAACTCCTCAAATGTGAAAGGCACACAAATAGTGATTTTAGTATTTTCATGAACTAATCAAGCATTTTCATTCATATAATTTTTAAGAAAAAAAAACCGACTTCAATGGGGGAGTCCGGTGAAATATTATTAATCTTAGATGGTGCACTCTTAGATTCCATACAATAAAATAAAAAAATGGCTATAAGTATGTTTATAATGGTAGAAAACTAAGTACCCTCAATTCCTCATGAAATCATGGAAAAACCTTGCTTGCTTGACAAACAAAACGAAGAGAACAAATCGCCAAACGTGAACTACGCGTCGTTGAAGAGTTCCGTTCTGATCATCATCAGCAGTTCCACTTCATCAAATGTCACTTTTATGAATGAAAATGCTTGATTAGTTCATGAAAATACTAAAATCACTATTTGTGTGCCTTTCACATTTGAGGAGTTTCCTCGATTCCTAATGGATCCCATCATCAGAACTCGAGCATGACAAAAATCAATCGTGAAAATAGAACTTGCTTCACAAACACCGCTAGAAGGACAAATCGCCAATCGTGAACTTTTCGTCGTTGAAGAGTTCTGTTCTGATCATCATCCGCAGTTCCACTTCATCAAATGTCACATTTTTGTATGATAATGCTCGATTTGTTGATAAAAACACAAAAATCACTATATGTTTGCCTTTAAGATTTGAGGAGTTCCCTCAACTCCTCATGGATCCCATCATCAGAACTCGAGCATGATAAAAATTAATCGTGAAAATAGAACTTGCTTAACAAACACAGCTAGGAGGACAAATCGCCAAACGTGAACTTTTCGTAGTTGAAGAGTTCTGTTCTGATCATCATCAGCAGTTCCACTTCATCCAATGTCACATTTTTGGATGCAAATGCTTGACTTGTTGATAAAAACACAAAAATCACTATATGTTTGCCTTAAAGATTTGAGGAGTTCCCTCAATTCCTCATGGATCCCATCATCAGAACTGCCTTTTGACAAAAACGGTGGTCTCGTTTTATATATACATATATACATGCATCCAAAAAAAAAATTTTCAAATCGGTTAAGAAATGACAGAGTTATGGAGTAACAAACATTTAAAAAAAAAAAAAAAAAAAAAAAAAACACAACTGAATTGATAACCTCCTCTTTTGAAATTTTGAAGTCGGTTAAAAAGTGACATTTGATGAAGTGGAACTGCTGATGATGATCAGAACGGAACTCTTCAACGACGCGTAGTTCACGTTTGGCGATTTGTTCTCTTCGTTTTGTTTGTCAAGCAAGCAAGGTTTTTCCATGATTCCATGAGGAATTGAGGGTACTTAGTCTTCTACCATTATAAACATACTTATAGCCATTTTTATTTTATTGTATGGAATCTAAGAGTGCACCATCTAAGTATAATAATCTTTCACTGGCCTCCCCCATTGAAGTCGGTTTTTTTTTTCTTAAAAATTATTATTTTAAACGTCTATATGCGACTCTTTCAATCCATCTGGCAAATAATTTGGATGAAGTTTGACAAAAAGTAATGATATCCCATCAAAAACATAAATGTGAAAATGGCAGCCAAGTTCACCGACAAAAGAATTGAGATCTAAATGGGCGCCAAGTTCCGTAGATTACCTATCTGAAAAGTTGCCAAGTTTGGCACTAGATTGTTTACAGTAAAACTAATTTATTGCGGCTTAATGCATTTTGAGCTTAAACTTGGCAGTTTTCTTAAATATCCTACAGCTTTTATGGTATTATAACATACTGCATAGAAAACTGCCAAGTTAAGGCTCAAAATGCATTAAGCCGCAGTAAATTAGTATTACTGTAAACAACCTAGTGCCAAACTTGGCAACGTTTCAGATAGGTAATCTACGGAACTTGGCGCCCATTTAGATCTCAATTCTTTTGTCGGTGAACTTGGCTGCCATTTTCACATTTATGTTTTTAGTCTATCTTATTAGTCTATGGTTGGAGAGTTGGAAATAAAACGTCGGAGTGTGGGGATTTGTATATTAGACACGGGTGCCACTGCCATTCATCAGTAGTCGTTCACTGAACATTGGTACAGTCGACAGCAAAAATATGTTTTTGTATTTATTTTATGTTTGTTATTATTTTCATAGACCGTACCATTGTCGTAGCAGTAGAAAACTTTTTGTACCTTCTTTTAGAGGTTATAGAGTCTAATTTAGTAGTTTTGCTACTGCTTGCAAAAACAGTGGGTAAGTAAGTACTTGCATAAAGAAGTAGGTAAGTATATATTTTTGACAAATAATAAAAAGATTGACTGCTTTCTGAAAAGAGAATTATCTTTTTTTTGCAAGCACGCTGCAAGTATTATTTGAAGTATTATTGCTCGTATTTAAAAACCACATAAATAAGGGTACATTTTGTGTACTGTATATTACTACATACATAAAGTATTCTTAGGCATAAAGTGGCGATCTCCGCCTTCTGCACTCGCAGAATAACCCACTTTATAGGCAGTGGAAGGCATAGGTACAGTCGACTACAAAAAGATTAATTAATCTGTCAAATTATTGCATTGTTTTAAGGTGAAATTTAGATAAATTCATTTGTAGTCTACTGTAGACTATGGGCGGTAATTAAGAAAGCCGCGGGCAGTGTTCTGCTGCCATAGGTTTAAAGTGTACATTTTATAATTAGTATGCCTTGAAAGTGACAAGAATAATATTTAATAAGAGCATGAAATTAAATTGTCCCCCACATGCCACATGCGCATGCCTGGCAGCAGCGAGGCGATGTCCCGCCATAAATAAGTAATTGTTACCAAAGTGTATAAGTATTTTCAGAATTTTAGTCACTTTCTCGTGTTTATTTCTGAACACCTTTTATTGCTATCACAAATAAAAAAGTCCATTAAAATATATTCTATACAAACTATATAAAACAATTCATATTAGGCGTAACAACGCGTGTAAAAAAATAAAATCAACAGGTAAAAAATATTAAATAAAATTATTGTTCCTAAAGCGCAGTACACGCGATACAAATTGTCACAACAACTGGCAGAGATGCAGCTTAGAACGAGAGATATATTTTGCACTCTCATTCTAACTATACCTACATGTCGTATCTGTCAGTGGTTGTAATAAATTGCTATATATTTGTAATGCACTTACCAGATAGCAAATACATAGTGAAGAGCCGAAGTAAGTTGACATATTTTTACATAGGTGCAAAATTGTCAACTTAGGTATTTATATATACGTGTGTCAATTCGTGTAAAAAATCAGGTAATGTTCACATCTGGTACTTTAAATATCATGGCATGATCTTCCACGAGCAATAATTTCCTGCTAACAGTATGGTTGCCTCATTCTAGCTTGCAGGTACACAAGACGTCGTACTGTTTACGGTCAAAATAAAAGCCCGTGAAAAAGCAACTTTACAACGATAGTCGCTACGCAACTTTAACTTAATATTATCACGAAGTTAAAATCCCCGGCACGTAAACAGAACCAAGTTGGCGGCATGCGAGCATCAAGTACGCGCGAGGTTACATCCGAAAATGGACAACAAGCAGGTTCTGATTACGTGCCAGGTATAAAACAATAGCAATATTTTTTTACAATCGAATGGTATCATGAATATACAACAACACAACACCACAACACATGTTGGTTTATTAACAATTTCAACTTTATTGCAACGTTAATTGGTTCCACTTTACACTGTTAGTTACAAGTGCACACACATGTATAAGAATGACGTCACAACCAAGGTAGCTAAGCACTCAATGTCCCAGTGCTTTCATCACTTTCTCATCCTCGTTAGTCCCCGTGTACTTGTAAAAGTACAAATTAAAATTCGAGTTTAAACTCTAATGGAATTAACGTAGATTAAAAATTCAAAATTACACAAAAATATCTGGGACGAGGATAGGCGTGGAGAATCTGATGGGTTGCGGGTCTCAGATACTTTGTGGAGTTCAACAGTGATATGATATCATATCGAATGGAAACTTTGGCTGCTTAATGAAGCGGTCGACATGACAATCCCGTTATGACAAGTTATATTGTTAAATCTCCCGAAGTCCCAACCCACGATTCATCACAAGTATCACAACTCATATAAGGTGTGGATATTATTTCCCATTAATGTTTTCTTTTAATGTTATCAACCGTGACTACATTATGTGACCCTCTCATGTCATGTTCGTGTTGACGTCTCTTTCATTTTGTATGTCAAATAGAGAGACACCAACACGAAACTTCGGCGGATCCCTGATTACAGCATCATTGTAGTCGTCGAACGTATCGCTTGTGCGGATATGGTTTCAACTTTTTCATCGAAACTGTAATACATATTTCGCCCCTTTTCCCAGTGGTTTACGATATTACGGCCGAGCACGTGATAGTAGTATTTGCATATAACAACCTTAAAACACTTCCCATGCCTCGGGGGCGGTAAATGCAGTCCTGTCTGCTTTCCACTTCGCTGTAACAGTAACAAATCTGCGCACTGTGTGATTAGTGACGTCACTATTCCGCGCTGTATCACTGGTTTCCACACGATTTGTGGTAATTCCTATTTTCATACTCGTAGACAAAATAAATGATAATACACATTTGAAGACGAACAGTTTTTGTGCCGTTACTTTTAACCCCCGATGCAAAAGAGGGGTGTTATGTTATAAGTTTAACATGTGCATAAGTGTATGTGTGTGTCTGTCTGTGGCATCGTAGCTCGGATAAACGGTTTTATTAATCGAAACATGTTTCTGGTGATGGTTCTTAGCTTTGTTTGTTTGTCGGGGGTTTTATACAGGGTGTTTGGTAACTAGGTGCAAAGACTTTCAGGGATGATAGAGGAGGTAATTTGAAATATTTTAGACACAACACGTGTAAGTACAAAGTCTTTTAGTTTCCAAGATATGCACCATTTTATTTTGAAAATTGTATGTTTTCCATACTACCATACATTTGGAAAATGTTTTGATTTTTTGAAATGTTCCTTTTTTCTGGCTTATCGTTATTTTTCAGTAACTGTAGGAACTAAATAAGTTTTTGGAATGAATTAAATTGGGACTAACGACTTTTTACTGCCTGTATTCATATGGTATTCAGATGCGAATTTTTCTTCATACATTTTCATAGTAGGAACAAAATAAATCTCTGTTCAGTCTCTTTATGCACTCCTTCTTGAAGAATCCCTTAATGTAGTTCCTCGGGAAAACCTCGGCAGGGAGCCGAGTCATTTCATTCTATTAGTAGGTAACTAAAATACGGCACTGAAAAAAATGTTGTTCCAAATGTCTATTATAATTGACTTGGTCTATGCTGCTGACGCGATTGGGTGCCACTGGTGCGCAGCGTGCTGTCTAGTCGTGGTCGTGGTCGTGGTCGTGGTCGTGGTCGGGCGCGGGGTGGTCCCCGCGCGCCGCCGCGGGTCACTGCGCGTTCGCGAGCTCGTCCATGCGGCACCTGCAACCAGACAACCCTCATCAGAATACAACAAGTCACTCACAAATGACCGGAAATAATGACCGGACAAACTGTCATATGAATATAGTGGCTCTGTGAACCTCGCATTTTTTTTTTCAAAGTGCATAATTTCCAAAAATCTGAGTCGACAAATAATTCTACATAATTCTCGATCCTGCACACAAAATTTCACGAGAATCGGTTGAGAAATGCGACCTGAAAACAAAGTTTACATTTACATTATATATAATACCTCCGACCCGTAAAGTCAGTAAAATAATAAAAAAAACCGAAAGATAAAAACTGACGTTCACTGGCCCGTAACCCATAATTAATCTCTGGTATCGCATAATATTTCATATTAAATGTTTTTTGAATGGACATACTCGTAGGCAGGCACTTAAGTTGAACGACGATCCCTTGTGGGAGATATAATTGGGTTTATTGTTTTCTATTGTTCTTTACACTGTGCTGCTATTATCATTATTATTATTTTATATTTTCCATGTTTTGACGATCATGACAATAATTGACAACATTTCATTTTTCAAGCAGGCTTTTTTCCGATGAAATCAGACAGATGACAAAAAAAATCTCGAAAATATCCCAATTTAATATAAAAAAATTATTTCAAAAGTTTCTCATTCTAAAAGAGAGTAAGTGACAAGTAAGGCGTCACTGCGTAACAAATCATACAGAAGCACTGTTACTATTTCCTAAAGAAAATGTACCTACTGTTCTTTTCGTGCGCTGTGACTGTCACAATTCATCCTTTTGACGTCATTACGACGATGGTAACCTTTCTTCACATTTTCGTGAATATTTTGATAACTAAGCTGTAAAAATATAAAAAAAAATTGGGGTTTCTCGAAAACGAAAACGAATTAACGAAATTAGTTAAGATTACATACTACTTGAAAAAATTTTAAATGTTGTCAATTCTTGTAATTTTGACAATTATGCAAATTTATACTGTATTTTTTTATCGAGAAATAAAAAAACGTATCCATTTACAACATTATTCTACATTAGAAATAAACCCGCGTAGCCCACCCACAAACAGTGATATTAATAAAGTTCCACATTAACCTTTTAACCGCCGTACTCTGATATATATGACAAAAATATCCTGCTCATTTAGTATGTTTTTTACAGGATATTCGTCTCCCTCGTGGATTCTGATTAGATTATACATAAAAAATATGTAACTTCGTACCGGCGGCGACCCGGGCATGTTCAATGAATAATTATCGGCGGTTAATGGGTTAACAGACATGAACTTGTCAATCATTTAAAGCTCGCGCAGACAGTGAGCGATCACCAAAGTTCGAGCCACCAGGGCTAGAGCCACTAAACTGCAGGCACCGCATTTTTTTTTCAAATTTCATTTTTTACATTAGTTAAAAAAACAGACTTGCCAAAACAATTCTACATAAGTATTAAACCTGCTCACAAAATTACACTAGAATCGGTTGAGAAATGCGACCTGTAAAACAGCGGGAAATCCGGAAATCCGACGGCCGAAAATACGAAAGGATTTTTGCCGAAGCTGAAACGGAGACCTTTGTTTCAATTGGTCAACGATTATCGATAGCCATTTCTGGTCTTGTCGGAGTTTCGCCGATGGGAAAGCATTATTCACTATCACTACATCTACATATGTTTTAGTCTGTACGAGTAGATGGGTGAATCAACTTTTTTAGTGTCCTCGTGTTTACTACTATTTGCAGTATACAAGTGAATTTTTAACAAAAATAATTTTCAAGAAAAAAAAACCGACTTCAATGGGGGAGTCCGGTGAAAGATTATTAATCTTAGATGGTGCACTCTTAGATTCCATACAATAAAATACAAAAATGGCTATAAGTTTGTTTATAATGGTAGAAGACTAAGTACCCTCAATTCCTCATAAAATCATGGAAAAATCTTGCTTGCTTGACAAACAAAACGAAGAGAACACATCGCCAAACGTGAACTACGCGTCGTTGAAGAGTTCCGTTCTGATCATCATCAGCAGTTCCACTTCATCAAATGTCACTTTTATGAATGAAAATGCTTGATTAGTTCATAAAAATACTAAAATCACTATTTGTGTGCCTTTCACATTTGAGGAGTTTCCTCGATTCCTAATGGATCCCATCATCAGAACTCGAGCATGACAAAAATCAATCGTGAAAATAGAACTTGCTTAACAAACACAGCTAGAAGGACAAATCGCCAAACGTAAACTTTTCGTCGTTGAAGAGTTCTGTTCTGATCATCATCAGCAGTTCCACATCATCAAATGTCACATTTTTGTATGATACTGCTCGATTTGTTGATAAAAACACAAAAATCACTATATGTTTGCCTTTAAGATTTGAGGAGTTCCCTCAATTCCTCATGGATCCCATCATCAGAACTCGAGCATGACAAAAATTAATCGTGAAAAAAGAACTTGCTTAACAAACACAGCTAGGAGGACAAATCGCCAAATGTGAACTTTTCGTCGTTGAAGAGTTCTGTTCTGATCATCATCAGCAGTTCCACTTCATCCAATGTCACATTTTTGGATGCAAATGCTTGACTTGTTGATAAAAACACAAAAATCACTATATGTTTGCCTTAAAGATTTGAGGAGTTCCCTCAATTCCTCATGGATCCCATCATCAGAACTGCCTTTTGACAAAAACGGGACCAACTTGGATATATATACATACAATCAAAAAAAGAATTTTTCAAATCGGTTAAGAAATGACGGAGTTATGGAGTAACAAACATTAAAAAAGAAAAAAAAAACATACAACCGAATTGATAACCTCCTCTTTTGCAATCTTGAAGTCGGTTAAAAAATAACCGACTTCATACTTTTCCACTCTTACTCGGCCTCTCCTACTATATCATTTGAGGAGTTCCCTCGATTTTTCCAAGATCCTGTCATCAGATCCAGACTTGGTGACCATGGGACCAACTAGAAAACATACCATTTCAAAAAAAAACATTTTTGAAATCGGGTCACTAGTCTCCGAGTAATCGGTAAACATAAAAAAATAAAATAAAATAAAAAGTAAAAATACTCTGACGAATTGAGAATCTCCTCCTTTATTTGAAGTCGGTAAAAAAATATTAATTTACCTTCATTTTCACCGGTTGTCCAGCGGACGTAAGTGTCCCCCGAATTTGTACGATAATAATGGTTTGTCACCTGGACAACCATGTTTTCTTGCAAAATTCGTGTTTCATCGAGATGCTACATATATATATATATATATATATTTAAAAAAAACCGGCCAAGAGCGTGTCGGGCCACGCTCAGTGTAGGGTTCCGTAGTTTTTCGTCCGTCACATTAAGTTGACATATTAAGTACAGAAACACAAAACCTTTGAAAGCACGTCATTTCATTGTGATTTTGTAGAAATGACAGGTACAATAAACACCTGTTTATACGGTTAAATTACAAACTTAGTTCAGAAATTATTTTTGTAATTTTTTCAAAAACTATTCAACCTATCAAGTTCAAAATAATTTTCCTACAAAGTTTTTATAAAGTTCTACTTTTGAGATTTTTTTCATTTTTTTGAAACTTATGGTTCAAAAGTTAGAGGACACATTTTTTTTTACTTCTGGAGTAGGGTGGTCCACATATGTATGAAAAAAATATATAATTGAATTATACCCTCTCCACAAGGCTCTTTCTGTTCGTATTACTGTAAATTACGTATGTACCAAAAATCAGCGAATTTCAAGTACATTTAGAGGTCGCGACAAAATGCACGATGGAAATCAAGAACAAAATTACCAACTAGTGATCAAGTGTTGAGACCCGGATGTGTGGGGACCCTGATATGTCCTAAAACTACGATCAAGACCACCAGGGGATGGGCAGCAGCATCCTTGGAATGCGGTGGAGATATTGCGATCGCCAACCCGCATGGCAAGCGTGGCGATTATGGCATTTACTCCCCATAAACTGGGAGAGGCCTATGTCCAGTAGTGGATATCCTTACGCTGATATGTTGGTGGATCAAGTGTTATTGTAATGGACTACTTCATTGTTACTTCATTGTAAGTTTACTATGATTGAAAAGTGTCAAGGTAAATAAAATATTTGGATTGCTTGCAGGCACCATATTTTAGAAGTGATGCTCTCCGCGGTTTGTAAAGCATTGTTTGGATCTAGCGGTAGACCTAATGGTTAGTTTCAAAATAAATGGACAGAAATTAATTACCAAAATCAATATAATATAAGTATGTAGTAAGTATGTATATACATATATAAGTATGTATATCGTCGTCTAGTACCCATAGTACAAGCTTTGCTTAGTTTGGGACTAGGTCGATTTGTGCAAGATTGTCCCCCAATATTTATCTATTTATTCATTTTGTATAACTGCCGACATCAATTTATTTAACACCCCATATCTCTGTAAACTTCGTCAAGAAATGAAGGCATACAAACACAATACTGTCAAAATTCAGCAGCCGAGAGACGGGTAGTTACCTCGAATTGTTTTATCTTTGTAAGTATTTCCTCGGGTAGGATAGTATGAAAAGTGTTTCGTGCACTTGGTGCCTTACACCAAGCTCAGTGGATGGCCAAAGCAATATAGTGTCTGAAAATAATATATCTTTTTCACAATCAATTTGCTCTCCCTGTAGCAGAGAAACGATCCGTGACGGACTTAAGCATGTTTGTGGGTAATTTTCGTTTATGACGCTAAGTATTTAAATGACGACTCAGTGACCGAAAGAGTTCCTTTGAATGACGACGAACTTCTTGTAAACCAAAAATTATCGAAACCGAAAGATTAAGTACCTCTGCATTAAAAGCGTTTCGTTGGTACCTGAGGTATTTTACGACCCATTTGATAGGTTGAAATGGTTCTAAACTTGCAAAAACCACCTTAACATAAGGCTTTTAAAAGACTAACTGATAATACTGTTGACCCTGAAAAGTGCTGAAAAGCTATTATTTACAGTCTTTTATACACAATGGGCAGCGACCCCGTTTGACTTATTAATCCATGATGACCGCGAGAAATCAATGGATATTTTGGGAAAGAATCCTTCCCAATGGCCCACTGATGAAATTTGATATCCAAATGCAGGAGAAATCTGGCCAAATAAAGGTTAAAAATGACTTTGCAGTGCGTGGGATAGCATTGATCCAAAAATTAAATACAATTATCCCAAAAATATTACCTCCTCTGTGTGTTCGGTGTGCGGTCTTCACAGAAAACAGTTTCCTATGGCTTCAAAATCCAACAAAATGACGATGCCCTTAGAATATAAAGATATAGGCTGAATAATGATTATGATTTCCTTCAATTTTAATAAATTTTATGATAATTAGGTACTTTGTTAAGAAATGCAAATAATTTCATAATACTATCCCATTGAAAGAAGGAGTGTCAAATCGTCGCGACCCCTAAATATCATTCTTTTTGGCTAAAACTTGGTAAAACAGTTCCTGGGGTGATATGAAACAAAAAGAGCCTTGTGGAGAATCACATTTTTAAAGTTTATTTTTTTGGACCACCCTATTCTGGAGCGATTATTTCCGAAAATATTAACATTATCAAAAAATGATTTTAGTAAACCCCTATTTATTTTTAAATACCTATCTAACAATATATCACATGTTAGAATTAAAATTAAAAAAAAAAATCACTCCCCACTTTACGTATAGGGGAGGTACCCTAATAAAATATTTTTTTCCACTTTTTATTTTACCACTTTGTCGGCGTAATTGATATACATATTAGTACCAAATTTCAGCTTTCTAGTGCTAACGGTCACTGAGATTATCCGCGGACGGACGGACAGACGGACGGACAGACGGACGGACAGACATGGCGAAACTATAAGGGTTCCTAGTTGACTACGGAACCCTAAAAAAGGGGCTTGCTCTTGTCAAGCATCTAACCGGGGGGCAAAGAAGAGGCCGACGATGAAGCGAGCTCACCCAGAAAATGCCTATTCACTCGTCCCTTAAAAAGGTCTAGTCATATGAACTCGCAAATACAGACGCCGGCAGAGAATTCCAAACCTTAGAAGTGCGCATTATAAAAGAAGATGCAAAGCGCTTGGTTCGAATTAGAGGAATTATATGATCAAATAGACTGTTTATCTGGCTATATGGATATATTATCCAATATATATGTCGTGGTAAAAATTAATGAAGAAAAAGCTAAGGGACAAGAAAAAGTTGTATGACCCCGATATTAGTAGAAGACAGAAGTATGCGTCCAGCTGTTACCTGACGGCCATCTCAGCGACCTCCAGCGAGGGGTAGTCCAGCTCCTTCACCAGGCACAGCACCGCGGATAATAGGTTCGAATTCTGTAAGGCAAACATTCGCACATTACTCACTTCAATACTGTAGTGTATTAGGGATTCGGTATTCCGGTAGGTACGGCAAATGATAGGCGCCTTGTTTGTTCGAGGATTTATTCCGGACTGACGTAAGCGTCGTATCGTACAAAGGGGTTGATAGCTCTTATTCATCTACCTACATTATAAATACATATCTATGGTGGCTCTGTGAGCTGTAATTCTTTTTTTAACCGACTTCAAGATTTCAAAAGAGGAGGTTATTAATTCGGTTGTATGTTTTTTTTTTTTTAAATGTTTGTTACTCCATAACTCCGTCATTTCTTAACCGATTTGAAAAATTCTTTTTTGATTGTATGTATATATATCCAAGTTGGTCCCGTTTTTGTCAAAAGGCAGTTCTGATGATGATATCCATGAGGAATTGAAGGAACTCCTCAAATCTTTAAGGCAAACATATAGTGATTTTTGTGTTTTTATCAACAAGTCAAGCATTTGCATCCAAAAATATGACATTGGATGAAGTGGAACTGCTGATGATGATCAGAACAGAACTCTTCAACGACGAAAAGTTCACGTTTGGCGATTTGTCCTCCTAGCTGTGTTTGTTAAGCAAGTTCTATTTTCACGATTAATTTTTGTCATGGTCGAGTTCTGATGATGGGATCCATGAGGAATTGAGGGAACTCCTCAAATCTTAAAGGCAAACATATAGTGATTTTTGTGTTTTTATTAACAAATAGAGCATTATCATACAAAAATGTGACATTTGATGAAGTGGAACTGCTGATGATGATCAGAACAGAACTCTTCAACGACGTAAAGTTCACGTTTGGCGATTTGTCCTTCTAGCTGTGTTTGTTAAGCAAGTTCTATTTTCACGATTGATTTTTGTCATGCTGGAGTTCTGATGATGGGATCCATTAGGAATCGAGGAAACTCCTCAAATGTGAAAGGCACACAAATAGTGATTTTAGTATTTTCATGAACTAATCAAGCATTTTCATTCATAAAAGTGACATTTGATGAAGTGGAACTACTGATGATGATCAAAACGGAACTCTTCAACGACGCGTAGTTCACGTTTGGCGATTTGTTCTCTTCGTTTTGTTTGTCAAGCAAGCAAGGTTCCATGATTTCATGAGGAATTGAGGGTACTTAGTCTTCTACCATTATAAACATACTTAAAGCCATTTTTGTATTTTATTGTATGGAATCTAAGAGTGCACCATCTAAGATTAATAATCTTTCACCGGACTCCCCCATTGAAGTCGGTTTTTTTTTCTTAAAAATTATTATTTAATGACTTCCAGAAACCAATTTGAAAACAATTCTAGGAGTATATAATTATCAAACCTACTCACAAAAATTTACAAGAATCGGTTCAGAAATCTGACCTGTTGAGGAGAATAGCCGAGAATCCGAGAATCCGCCGGACATACGAAAGCATTTTTCCCGAAGCTGGAACGGAGACCTTCGTTTCACTCGGTCAGTTACAAATATAACTGACCAGAACGGAAACTACCTAGTATTCCCGTGGTTTTATTTTTGATGGTTTTGGACTCTACAGGTCGCATTTTTCAACCGATTCTCGTTAAATTTTGTGAGCAGGTTACATAACTAATATATACAATTGTTTTGTCAAGTCAGTTTTTGGAAATTATTAAATTTGAAAAAATAAATCGCGGGTTCCACAGGTCACTGAGCCACTTGTTAAACCCGTAGGCAGGTAACAAATGTAACTTTTTAAATTTGGGCAGACAAAAATTAGGCACTTCGCGTGTTCGTTTTTCTAACAAAATACCACATCCGAGCATGTTTGGGAAATAGTACATTACTACAGAGGCCGGGACGTAAGGGGTTGCCGGCCGAAGACATATAGACGGCCGAGCGCAGCGAGGTCGGATAGGTCTGAGGCAGGCAACCCCATATTTCCCGCCGAGGTATGTATAGTGCTTTTCTCAAACATGCAATGAAATAAACAACAAAAAAATCAAAGTTTAATTTTTTAGTGGCAGAATGTCATGGTGCCTGTGCCACAATTTATGTGGAATGGAAATTTAAAAAGAGGACTTTGCCGGCCTAGGCCTGCAAGATTTGTATGAAATTCCATTAACGACCTCTTGTCCTAGCCGCACCTGAAACGTCATACTTCGCAGCCTGTTATAAGGAACATAACATCAATATTTCATTGCATTTTTGAGAAATATATATTAGTATGTAAGTAATCGACGAACGCGTGTGACGGGGCGGCGCGTGAAGCCGCGGTGCTCGGCCATGACGGCGGACGGGTAGCCCGCGCTGTGCGCATCCCGCTCCCGCGCCGGCTCCCGCTCGCGCTCACGCTCCCATTCCCGCTCCCGCTCGCGCCCCACCGTGCTGCCCGCGTACTCGGATCTGAAAACGAGGAGACAACTGTATCAGCATCTTAAATAACTACAACTTAGAAAAACCCTCAACATTTTCATTTCAAAGCTCAATATCTCAAAAACGGCTGAACAGATTTTCATGAAACATGGCTAAGAACACTCGGGATAAAATTATCTATGACACAGAAAAAAACTAAACGAAAATAGGTTCATAATTTTGGGAGCTACGATACCACAGACAGATACACAGACAGACACGTTAAACTTATAACACCCCTCTCTTTTTCCTCGGGGGTTAAAAACCGGTCAAGTACGAGTCTGACCCGCGCACCGGAGGTTCTATACAATGATCGTGTACCCGTCCCGACCCCATTAATTCAGGAGAAATTAATTTATTAAAGCAGCCAAGTTGTAACAACATTGAATGCCATGTGTACAGCGCCATTTATCAGCGCAATTTTTTCATAATTTCGCCATGTCTGTCCGTCCGTCTGTCCGTCCGTCCGTCCGCGGATAATCTCAGTGACCGTTAGCACTAGAAAGCTGAAATTTGGTACTAATATGTATATCAATTACGCCGACAAAGTGGTAAAATAAAAAGTGGAAAAAAATATTTTATTAGGGTACCTCCCCTATACGTAAAGTGGGGAGTGATTTTTTTTTTCATTTTAACCCTAACGTGTGATATATTGTTAGATAGGTATTTAAAAATAAATAGGGGTTTACTAAAATCATTTTTTGATAAAGTTAATATTTTCGGAAATAATCGCTCCAGAAGTAAAAAAAATTTTGAACTTGATAGGTTGAATAGTTTTTGAAAAAATTACAAAAACTACGGAACCCTACACTGAGCGTGGCCCGACACGCTCTTGGCCGGTTTTTATTTTTAACCGACTTCAAGATTTCAAAAGAGGAGGTTATCAATTCGGTTGTATGTTTTTTTTTTTTTTTTTAATGTTTGTTACTCCATAACTCCGTCATTTCTTAACCGATTTGAAAAATTCTTTTTTTGATTGTATGTATATATATCCAAGTTGGTCCCGTTTTTGTCAAAAGGCAGTTCTGATGATGGGATCCATGAGGAATTGAGGGAACTCCTCAAATCTTTAAGGCAAACATATAGTGATTTTTGTGTTTTTATCAACAAGTCAAGCATTTGCATCCAAAAATGTGACATTGGATGAAGTGGAACTGCTGATGATGATCAGAACAGAACTCTTCAACGACGAAAAGTTCACGTTTGGCGATTTGTCCTCCTAGCTGTGTTTGTTAAGCAAGTTCTATTTTCAAGATTAATTTTTGTCATGCTCGAGTTCTGATGATGGGATCCATGAGGAATTGAGGGAACTCCTCAAATCTTAAAGGCAAACATATAGTGATTTTTGTGTTTTTATCAACAAATCGAGCATTATAATACAAAAATGTGACATTTGATGAAGTGGAACTGCTGATGATGATCAGAACAGAACTCTTCAACGACGAAAAGTTCACGTTTGGCGATTTGTCCTTCTAGCTGTGTTTGTTAAGCAAGTTCTATTTTCACGATTGATTTTTGTCATGCTCGAGTTCTGATGATGGGATCCATTAGGAATCGAGGAAACTCCTCAAATGTGAAAGGCACACAAATAGTGATTTTAGTATTTTCATGAACTAATCAAGCATTTTCATTCATAAAAGTGACATTTGATGAAGTGGAACTGCTGATGATGATCAGAACGGAACTCTTCAACGACGCGTAGTTCACGTTTGGCGATTTGTTCTCTTCGTTTTGTTTGTCAAGCAAGCAAGGTTTTTCCATGATTTCATGAGGAATTGAGGGTACTTAGTCTTCTACCATTATAAACATACTTATAGCCATTTTTGTATTTTATTGTATGGAATCTAAGAGTGCACCATCTAAGATTAATAATCTTTCACCGGACTCCCCCATTGAAGTCGGTTTTTTTTTTCTTAAAAATTATATTGTATGGAATCTAAGAGTGCACCATCTAAGTATAATAATCTTTCACCGGCTTCCCCCATTGAAGTCGGTTTTTTTTTCTTAAAAAGTATGAAATCTTGAAGTCGGTTAAAAAGAAGAAATGACTGACTGACTGACTGACATATAAACGCACAGCCCAAACCGCTGGTCCTAGAGATTCCAAATTTGGCACGTAGGTTCCTTATAAGATTTAGGGGTGCACTAAGAAAGGATTTTTCAAAATTCAACCTCTAAGGGGGTGAAATGGGGGTCTGAAGTTTGTATGGGAAAACAAGATTAGTTGGACTATTTTAAAAGGATATGGGTATGAAAATCGATATGGGTATTGTTTCTATGGTTTATCGGGTCGCTGATTACGAAAACAACAATGATCTTAAATCCCACGTGGAGGACGTGAAATACCATCCCCTCTGTTGCGGTGCGGGTGCGAGGGGGTTGTAATGTCTAAATATTAATATGGGTGTCGTCTTTATGGTTTTTAGGGTCGTTAATTTCGACAATGGCATTGATTTTGAAATTTAATATTACGGAAATGAAAACTTTTAAAAGTTTGTGCCAAATTGCAAGAAGAAACTGACTGACTAAGTGAGTGACATATCAACGCACAGCCCAAACTGCTGGTTCGAGAGATACCAAATTCGGCATGTAGGTTCCTTATAAGGTCTAAAGGTGCATGAAGTGCAGTGAGTTCCCTATGAAAATACGACCTTTTTTGATTCAATGTATTGTAAGTGGTATTATTAACCAGCGCCGATACGATTTCGACAAAAATCGATATTTGAGCGTCCGAGAGGACTCTTAATAGGAATCCGAGGTAAACTTTAAATAAAGTAACGGCCATATTGCTTTTCTTCATTTCCGTCCTGATTTCGTTCAAAATCGATATCTGAGCGTCCGAGAGGTTCCCTAATACGACTCCGAGGTAAAATTTGGAAAAAGTGGCGGCCATATTGTTTTTTATCATTTCCGTCCCGATATCGTTCAAAATCGATATATGAGCGTCCGAGACAATTCTTAATAGGAGTCCGAGGTAAATTTTGGAAAAAGTGGCAGCAATAGTGAGTTTCTTCATTTCCAACCCGATTTTGTTCAAAATCGATATATGAGCGTCCAAGAGGTCTCTTATTACGAATCCGAGGTAAAATTTGGAAAAGTCGCAGCCATATTGATTTTCTTCATTTTCTTCCCGATTTTGATCAAAATCGATATCTGAGCGTCCGACAGGTCTCGTTATACGAATCCGAGGTAAAGTTTGGAAAACGTGGCGGCTATATTGATTTTCTTCATTTCCGTCCCGATTTCGTTAAAAATCGATATCTGAGTGTCCGAGAGGTGACTTAATACGAATCCGAGGTAAAATTTGGAAAAAGTCGCATCCATATTGATTTTCTTCATTTCCTTCCCAATTTCGTTCAAAATCGATATCAGAGCGTCCGAGAGGCCTCGTAATACGAATCCGAGGTAAAATTTGGAAAAAGTGGCAGCCATATTGTTTTTTATCATTTCCGTCCCGATTTCATTAAAAATCGATATCTGAGCGTCCGAGAGGTGTCTTAATACGAATCCGAGGTAAAATTTGGAAAAAGTCGCATCCATATTGATTTTCTTCATTTCCTTCCCAATTTCGTTCAAAATCGATATCTGAGCGTCCGAGAGGCCTCGTAATACGAATCCGAGGTAAAATTTGGAAAAAGTGGCAGCCATATTGTTTTTTATCATTTCCGTCCTGATTTCGTTCAAAGTCGATATATGAGCGTCCGAGAGAATTCCTAATAGGAATCCGAGGTAAAATTTGGAAAAAGTCGCATCCATATTGATTTTCTTCATTTCCTTCCCAATTTCGTTCAAAATCGATATCTGAGCGTCCGAGAGGCCTCGTAATACGAATCCGAGGTAAAATTTGGAAAAAGTGGCAGCCATATTGTTTTTTATCATTTCCGTCCTGATTTCGTTCAAAGTCGATATATGAGCGTCCGAGAGAATTCCTAATAGGAATCCGAGGTAAAATTTTGAAAAAGTGGCGGCCATATTGATATTCTTCATTTCCGTCCCGACTTCGTTTAAAATCGATATCTGAGTATCCGAGCGGTCTCTTAATACTAATCTGAGGTAAAATTTGTGAAAGTGGCGGCCATATTAATTTTCTTTTTTTCTGTCCCGATTTCGTTCAAAATCGATATCTGAGCGTCCGAGAGGTCTCTTAATACGAATCCGAGTTAAAATTTGGCACTCCATACATGCCAGGGAGTGTAAAAAAAAGTTTAATGTTACTATAGGCGTGTGGGGTATCTATGGATTGGCTTTTAAAAACGACATAGAGGTTTCTATATTTTTTTCCATTTAAATAAACCTTTACATTAGTATTACATACTAGCAGCCCGGCCCATACAAATAATTAAAAATAGTTATGCTATCATTAATAGTTTTCGCAGCGCACGCGATGTAAAGAATATTTTAGGTATTTTTTTTACACCTTGGGTTACATTATGGGAGTTTTAGTAAGAATCCTTAAGTTTTTGAATATATAATATAGCCCATGTCAATGTCACCCAAGAATAGTGTAGCTTCCCAACAGTGAAAGAACTTTTCAAATCGGTTCTGTAGTTTCGGAGCCTATTCAATGCAAACAAACAATCAAATCTTTCCTTTTTTATAATATTAGTATAGATTAGCTGTCTAAGTCGTAAAAATTGTGTCCCCTCACTGTAATTTCTAAACTATGGAGTTTAAGATTCTGAAAAAAATTGAAATGGTGTATATTAGTTAATACTTTCAGCGACTTTTGGTTTCGACACGATAGTCTAGTCATTTTACGGTCCGCTAGTATGGCGAAATGGAAATAATTCATAATAGCCCAGTTTTCCTGCGTAACGGATATATCATAATTCTAGTTATGATGTTGAGATATAATCCGACAAAATATAAGTAATTTAGATATTTAAATAAATATTTAAAAATTAATAAATTCCTTATAAATTGGCTTAAATTGTTAATAAACTTTTATTTATTTATTTTGTTAAATTATTATTTGCTTTGTATTACTGATGAAAAATCGCTTGAATAAAATTAAGGAATGATACATTTATATTTAGTTAGCCCCTGACAATTTTTTCATTTACCATATTAGCCTGACTAAAAATAGTAATTGGCTTTAAGTTTCTTGTTTATTTATTAATTATAGTGGACATCAAACTTGCATACCAATCGTTTAATAAACAACAACGGAGGGTGGGTTTTAGGGGGTAATTTCTATTTGGCAATAAAAAAATATGCAAATTGATCAGTAAGTTTTGGGATTTTTACTATCAGCACTCTTTCATTGAATAATGTACAAATCGCTTTATAAAATACATTGCAACTAATTATTTACAACAACCCGTAAACTTAGCTTTAAAAATGCCGCTCGCGAGCCGCAGCGTTAACGTGATTGGTCGGTCGCAGCCCGCAGGCAGCGGCAGGGAAATAACCGCCAGCCGCCTCGTATCGTAGGTACCGCACCGCATGGCACGCATCGCAGCCATTCGCGACACGAACTAACCGTCTTTTATTAGTTCTAGTCTTACCTATTTCTTTATCAAGGTAATATGCCATACTTTAATAGTGAACTCATTTAACTGACATAAAGGCTAATTTACTTTAAATTATTTTTCTTTGATACTCATTTCATAATTTAATGAATAACAGTTCCTACTGAGGTACAGTTATACAATCAAAAACATAAATGTGAAAATGGGAGCCAAGTTCAATATTAAGAATATGCCATGCTTGGTTGTTGTCTTCACCGACAAAAGAATTGAGATCTAAATGGGTGTCAAGTTCCGTAGATTCTCTGAAATGGTGCCAAGTCCGGCACTAACGTATGCGGAATGAAATTTGCCCAATATTTGTAACCTTATAAAAAATGTTTAATATAATGATAATGTTATGTATTTTTAACCGACTTAACCGATTTGGAATTATTTTTTTTCATTGTAAGTATATACATCCAAGTTGGTCCCGTTTTTGTCAAAACGCAGTTCTGATGATGGGATCTATGAGAAATTGAGGGAACTCCTTAAATCTTAAAGGCAAACATATAGTGATTTTTGTGTTTTTATCAACAAGTCGAGCATTTTTATCCAAAAATGTGACATTTGATGAAGTGGAACTGCTGATGATGATCAGAACAGAACTCTTCAACGACGAAAAGTTCACGTTTGGCGATTTGTCCTTCTAGTTGTGTTTGTTAAGCAAGTTCTATTTTCACGATTAATTTTTGTCATGCTCGATTTCTGATGATGGGATCCATGAGAAATTGAGGGAACTCCTCAAATCTTAAAGGCAAACATAAAGTGATTTTCGTGTTTTATCAACAAATCGAGCATTATCATACGAATATGTGACATTTGATGAAGTGGAACTGCTGATGATGATCAGAACAGAACACTTCAACGACGAAAAGTTCACGTTTGGCGATTTGGCTTTCTAGCTGTGTTTGTTAAGCAAGTTCTATTTTCACGATTGATTTTTGTCATGCTCGAGTTCTGATGATGGGATCCATTAGGAATCGAGGGAACTCCTCAAATGTGAAAGGCACACAAATAGTAATTTTAGTATTTTCATGAACTAATCAAGCATTTTCATTCATAAAAGTGACATTTGATGAAGTGGAACTGCTGATGATGATCAGAACGGAACTCTTCAACGACGCGTAGTTCAAGTTTGGCGATTTGTTCTCTTCGTTTTGTTTGTCAAGCAAGCAAGGTTTTTCCATGATTCCATGAGGAATTGAGGGTACTTAGTCTTCTACGATTATAAACATACTTATAGCCATTTTATTTTAATGTATGGAATCTAAGATTGCACCATCTAAGTATAATAATCTTTCACCGGCCTCCCCCATTGAAGTCGGTTTTTTTTTCTTAAAAATTATTATAAACAATCTATTAACAAAATAATGTAAGAAGTAATTTGGCCTTTGCGTGCTGCTTTTCGAAAATTTGCTGGCACTTTATCCATGGCTGTTGTGTAAGTCGATGTTGGCATTTCGTTTAATTCTAATTTATTATTGTTTTGGAATTAGAGCCTGTATAGTTTTTGGCCGGAAATTATTCGCATAAACACGCCTTTTTAGATTGGCTCAAAAATCTTCGATCGGGCGAAGTTGTGGTACGTTAGGCGGATTTGAATCCTTTGGTACATATGGGATTCCTAGCTCCTCCATTTTAGCCAGGGTCTTTTTTGAATAATGGCTAGATGCTGGATCGGGCCAAAACACAACATTAGTTCCTCTGTGATGTGTTTTCATAAAGTAACGTACAATCGGGAAACAACCCTGCATGTATCGTTCAGCATTGACTGCTAACCCAGATTCAAAAAACACCTGTTTCGACATGCCACGAGGGCTAATTGCAATTAATAACAAAACCTTTTTTGGAAACTTAGTTTGCTCCACATATTTTACTGATTCTTCACTCGGGTTATTGGCGTTTTGGAAATAAATGTTACCCTGGCATTCATTGCCGTCTAAAGTGAAATAGGATTCATCGTCCATAATGCACTTTACATCATTTTTTGCATAGAATATGTTTTTGACCAAAGTTGTAAGACTCTTCTTCTGGGTAAGTTTTGGTTTTCGGACACGATGGGTTTTACTTTTCTTGCTCGTTTCGCAATGCCCATATCATGTAGATACTTTTTCACTGTTTTGCGATCACAGTTTCAAAAAAATCCTAGTTCTCTGTAGGATTTCACTACCCGACCCGCCGTAATTTATTTTAGTTGGCTTCTTTTCAAAGATCGGCTTAAAAAACACACTTTGCGCGAACCTGATTTTCTAGTAGTCTTATGTCGAAGGGAATAGGATGACAATATATTATAAACCGTCCTACGGCTCTCCCCCATTTCTATAAAATGTTTAACAATCCTCGACTTCGGCCAGTCTGGATATGTGTCGCGAAAATCACACATGGTTTTTTCGACGCATTTCTTTGAGATTTGCCATAATTTTTTTACACAAATCTTACATGCGAATGATTTGTACAACACTTTGACAGATATTACAGAAAACAAAAGATAATATCAAGTTATAAATATAGAATCATTTACACCTAAAATTTTGTATCAAAATTTTGTGCAAATTTCATTCCGCATACGTTAGACTGTTTACAGTAAAACTAATTTACTGCGGCTTAGTGCATTTTGAGTCAAGCAGTTTTCTTAAATATCCAACAATTTTTATGGTATTATTACAAACTGCATAGAAAACTGCCAAGTTAAGGCTTTTAGCAATTTATGTTTTTGATGGGATATCATTACATTCGGTCAATCTTCGGCAAATGGTGCTTTTTAAGAGCGAATGCACGAGTTACTATACAAAATACCCAAATCGCTATAGGTTCACCACAAATATTTAAAGAGTTGATTTCTCCAGGACCCTATGATCAGATTCTTACCTGATAACTATGGGACCACCCCTCAAGTATGCAGTTCCAAAGAAAAAAAGAATCTTCCAAATCGGTTAATAAATGACGGAGTTCCGAGGTAACTAGCATAAATAATAATAATACTAATAAAAAAGTCACTGTTTTCTGTTTTTTTCTGGTGTACACACACAATTGCCAACCTACATTCCAAATTTCAGCTTTCTAGGTCACCTGGGAGTGGGTTAGGTTTTTGATTATTAGTCAGTCAGTCTGTCCGTCAGTGGTAAAAATGCAGTTTTTTCGAATTTAATATCTCAATAACTATTAAACCTATATTTAAAAAATGTGGGGTTCTAGTTGTTCTAAAGGATCTTAATACATGTACCAAATTTATTTTTTTATGTTAGATAGATTTTGAGTTATTGGGGGGTCAAAAGTGGCTCTAAACGATTCGTGTAAAATAACACACGGCTGCTGTCCGCCAGTTCCTGGGGCGAACTTGGCTGGACACGCTACCGCGTGTCTAGATTTGAAGCTGGATCTCGTACTAGGAACTGTTCTAGCTATTTTATTTATAGTAGACTTTATTTGTTGTCAATGTTGGTGATGACATATATTACTGACACTAAATAATTATGATGGCATCAAAAAATATTGATGTAATAAAATTCTTGGTTTGTTTTTTTACTACAATGTTTATTTTTATACATTATTAGTGCGTTACCGCTTACGCCATTATTACGTCGTGAATCATTGCTATTATACTAGCGCATCATTAGTAATGAATGGTGTAAGCGCCAATCGCATTTATGTCCATTTTCTCAGAGAACGACACAATTGAGCCTAGTCACTTATTTTAGATACGTTAGGAAAGGTTTAAAAGGGCTCTTCTCTTGATGGGTTACAATAAAAACGTAGGTATAATAATATAATAACAAAGTAAAGTCATTTCTTCATTACTTTGAAGAGTGCGGTAAGAAACGATACAAATTATATGCGTAGGTAATACTTATAGGTATCTAATATCTATCTTCTTATGTTTATGTCGTCGGGCCCGAAAAGCGCGGCCTTGAATGCGAACGCCTCGAAACACTTGTTGCGCGCCAGTGCGAGCGAATGTGATCCTAATTATTAGCGTAAAGAGTTCATATTCAGCTGCCATATTAAAAAGGACTATTTAACTGTGGATTATGCTTTACGTAAACTTTTTTTGCAGGATTTGTGTATTAGTTTAATGATCTATATTATTATGTTAAACTAAGACATAAATTGTTTCTATAAACATATTTCCCAATAGTTTATCGGAGTAAATGTATACGCATATACAACCAAAATAAAAATCAATAGGATTTTTGGGAAGATTGTTTCATTAATATTTTTTATGAGAATTGAATCACAGTACTACTTATTACGAATTCTTTTTATCGCTTTAGGGCATCTTTCACCTAAGCCTTGTATCTTGTTAATTTACCGGCTTTACGTGAAAATAATTTGACGGATTTCACTTTTCACTAGTTAAAAACAATAATATTGTTATGTTGACAAATAAAAACCAGTATTATTATTTTTAATTTAAAAAATCGGCGTTTGTTTGACGATGTTTTTTTTGTACCTACTTCCGGGTGGAAAGTTTATAGGATTCATAAATATAGTATCTTAGAATATGTATTTATAATGGAGAAAAAAAAAACAGGCTATTATTAATTAATGTTTTTCAAAACCGTAAAATGACTAGACTACGATAGGTTTACCATTTTTAACCGACTTCAAAATTTCAAAAGAGGATGTTATCAATTCGGTTGTATGCATTTTTTTTCTTTTTTGTTTTTTTTTTTTTAATGTTTGTTACTCCATAACTCCGTCATTTCTTAACCGATTTGAAAAAAATTTTTTTTGATTGTATATATATCCAAGTTGGTCCCGTTTTTGTCAAAAGGCAGTTCTGATGATGGGATCCATGAGGAATTGAGGGAACTCCTCAAATCTTTAAGGCAAACATATGGTGATTTTTGTGTTTATATCAACAAGTCAAGCATTTGCATCCAAAAATGTGACATTGGATGAAGTGGAACTGCTGATGATGATCAGAACAGAACTCTTCAACGACGAAAAGTTCACGTTTGGCGATTTGTCCTCCTAGCTGTGTTTGTTAAACAAGTTCTATTTTCACGATAATTTTTTGTCATGCTCGAGTTCTGATGATGGGATCCATGAGGAGTTGAGGGAACTCCTCAAATCTTAAAGGCAAACATATAGTGATTTTTGTGTTTTTATCAACAAATCGAGCATTATCATACAAAAATGTGACATTTGATGAAGTGGAACTGCTGATGATGATCAGAACAGAACTCTTCAACGATGAAAAGTTCACGTTTGGCGATTTGTCCTTCTAGCTGTGTTTGTTAAGCAAGTTCTATTTTCACGATTGATTTTTGTCATGCTCGAGTTCTGATGATGGGATCCCTTGGGAATCGAGGGAACTCCTCAAATGTGAAAGGCACACAGATGGTGATTTTAGTATTTTCATGAACTAATCAAGCATTTTCATTCATAAAAGTGACATTTGATGAAGTGGAACTGCTGATGATGATCAGAACGGAACTCTTCAACGACGCGTAGTTCACGTTTGGCGATTTGTTCTCTTCGGTTTGTTTGTCAAGCAAACCAGGTTTTTCCATGATTCCATGAGGAATTGAGGGTACTTAGTCTTCTACCATTATAAACATACTTATAGCCATTTTTGTATTTTATTGTATGGAATCTAAAAGTGCACCATCTAAGATTAATAATCTTTCACCGGACTCCCCCATTGAAGTCGGTTTTTTTTTTTTTAATTATTTGAGATATTGTTGAAAAACAGTCTTGCCCAAACAAAAGCACTTAAGTGCCGTGCGTTGCCTATAGTCGTTTAAATGTGGACTAGTTTTTATTTTTATTGTTTATTAACGATCTTCCATCGGCAGTCGCGAGTGGCTTATCTGTGTTATTCGCAGATGACACCACAGTCATAGTGAGCGCAAAAACTCATGAGCAGCTTGCGTTGAAAATTCGTGAAGCTTGCGGTCAACTGCAAACATGGTTCTCGTCAAATGGCTTGTTCCTTAACGTTTCAAAGTCGATGATAATGATCTTTTCGGGTCGGACGACTGCACTGCCCCCATGTATAACCAATAGTCCAATGCCATTACGCAAATAATGCAAGTTTCTCGGATTCAGACTAGACTCCAACTTAAACTGGAAGAGCCATGTTGACCAACTGTGTGATAGACTGAGTAGTGCTGTATTTGCCCTGAAAAAGCTGCAACCATTGATATCACGTAGTTCTTTAAAGTCTGTTTAATTTTCACATTTTCACTCGTTAATGTCATATGGTATAGTGATTTGGGGCAATTCAACCAATTCCAAGCGAGTGTTCATATTACAAAAACGCGCGCTTCGATTGCTAGTTGGAGTAAAACCTAGATATCCATGTAAGGTACTATTCAAAACCCACCGCATCATGACAAACTACTCCCTATACATGTTTGAGGTGCTTATGTTTGTCAGAACTAACTTGCAAACGTTTAAGCGAGTTGAAGTCACGGGAAAGCAGATCCGATCCACTGGGAGACTCAGAACAGTACCCCGCCGCATGGCAATATCAGCAAAAAACCCACGAGTAATTGGACCAACCTTTTACGAGCGTCTGCCCGTCAAATTACGAACTGAACCATCTGACGAAACATTCAAAAGTCAACTGAGAACCTTTTTATTGGAAAAACCAATGTATTCTGTTTGTGATTATATGGAAATATAATATAATGACATTGTTTAATTTAATACTAATATTTTAAACTTTAATGTATATAATCATATTTTGAGATATTGATATTTAATTCCTTATTCAGATTATTTATAATATACTTTCATAATGATATTGCTGTGTACCTGTGACAATTAGTTGTATTACCTGACGTTATTACTATATTCCATATTTGACGATCATAATGTAATTTCGTGTAAATTAGCTTAAGTTAATGTATACTGTAAATTTTTATTATGAAATAAATAAATCTAAATCTAGTAGGTGTCGGCACACACACATTCAATCGGTCCAGTAGTTTTAAAGCAAATCGGTTGTAACAGACGGATTGACAGACAGCCACACGAGAATTGGGAATAAGGGTCTCTTTTTGTTTTTGAGGTACGGAACGCGTATCCTAACCGTAAGGGGTTAGTTAGGCATAACTATGATTCAGTAACAGATGAAAAAAAGTCAGTATACGAGCAAATAGTAAGGAAAGCGAATGGAAGTGAGGCCATATTTTCTTTTTGGATGCTCCAATGGGAACTGGCAAAGCCTAAAAACTATTAAATTTAATTTTAGGAAAAATAAGGGTGACACGTGATATTGAATAAGCCGTATTTCTGTACTTCAAAGAACCAGAGGTCGGCCCTTTCCCCTTCGGCCTCTGGGAAATGTATGATAATAGTTTACGATCCCGACGGTGCAACAAAAAACGAGATTGACTTCATCATGTCGACAAAGAGGCATATATTCAATGATGTCTCTGTGATCAATACGGTAAAAACCGGAAGTGATCATCGTCTGGTAAGAGGTACATTGAATATATGCGTTAAGCTAGAGCGTTCTCGACTGATGAAGTCTACGCTCCGTCCGGCAGCAGTCCAAATCCAAAACCCCGAGAGCTTTCAGCTGGAACTCCAAAACCGTTTTGATTGTCTAGGCGGCGATGTGGACGAATTCAACGACGGGTTCGTGGAAGCTGTCCATAACGTTGGGTCTAAGTTCTTTAAGGCCCAACGGACTCCACTCAGAGGCTCATCGAGGAAAGGAATGAGATGATTTTGCAGTCTTCAGCCGATGCGACATTATACAGGCAGCTCAATAAACGGATCCCCAAGTCCCTTACCCGCGATCTGCGCCAATTCAATACAAATCGTATTGAAGAGGCCATCGAGCAAAATAAGGGCTCTAAAGTGTTCTCGAGAGATCTGTCTATTGAGCAGAGCCAGCTCGCCAAATTAAAAACTGAAGATGGTAGAATCGTTTCATCCAAACCTGAGCTTCTGAGTGAGATAGAGCGCTTTTATGGACAGCTATACGCGTCTACTAGCAGGCCCGAAGTTGGCCTGGCGGAAGACCCTAGAGCTAGATTAACCCGGCACTATACCGAAGATATCCCGGACATCAGCCTGTACGAGATTAGAATGGCTCTTAAACAGCTAAAAACAACAAGGCACCCGGTGAAGACGGAATTACAGCTGAACTCCTGAAGGCGGGTGGAAAACCGGTCCTTAGGGCCCTTCAGAATTTGTTCGAATCCGTCTTACTGGAAGGGAAAACTCCGAAGGCATGGAACGGAGGTGTGGTGGTGTTGTTCTTCAAAAAGGGTGACAACGCCTTGCTGAAGAACTACCGACCCATCTCACCTTTGAGCCATGTCTATAAGCTGTTTTCAAGAGTCATTACGAACCGTCTCGCACGCAGGCTAGATGACTTCCAGCCTCCCGAACAAGCCGGCTTCCGAAGAGGCTTTAGCACCGTAGACCACATCCATACGCTCCGTCAGGTTATACAGAAGACTGAGGAGTATAACCTGCCCCTCTGTCTAGCGTTCGTGGACTACGAGAAAGCCTTCGATTCGATTGAAACCTGGGCTGTACTACAATCTCTACAGCGGTGCCAAGTGGACTACCGCTATATCGAAGTGCTGAAGTGTTTGTACAGGAACGCCACTATGTCAGTCCGACTCCGGGACCAGAACTCGAAACCTATTCCGCTGCAGCGGGGAGTCAGGCAAGGAGATGTTATTTCGCCTAAACTGTTTTCCGCTGCACTGGAGGATGTGTTCAAGACTCTGGACTGGAGAAGGCTAGGCATCAACATAAACGGCGAGTACATTACTCACCTTCGGTTTGCTGACGATATAGTAGTCTTGGCTGAGACCATGGAGGATTTAAGTACAATGCTCAATGACCTCAGTAAAGCCTCCGAGCGAGTTGGTCTAAGGATGAACATGGACAGGACGAAGATTATGTCAAATGCCCATGTAGCACCAACTCCCGTAACAATCGGACACTTTACGCTCGAAGTTGTAGACGATTACATATACCTAGGACAGACTGTCCAGTTAGGTAGGTCCAACTTCGAGAAAGAGGTTAATCGTCGAATCCGACTCGGCTGGGCAGCGTTCGGGAAGCTACGGCACATCTTTTCGTCCAATATTCCGCAGTGTCTCAAGACGAAAGTCTTTGACCAGTGTGTGTTGCCAGTGATGATATATGGTACTGAAACGTGGTCGCTTACTATGGGCCTCATAAGGAAGCTCAAATTCACCCAAAGAGCGATGGAGAGGGCTATGCCGGGAGTATCTCTGCGTGATCGCATCAGGAATGAAGTTATCCGCAGCAGAACCAAAGTGACCGATATAGCCCATCGAATCGCTAAACTTAAGTGGCAGTGGGCGGGACACATAGCACGTAGAACCGATGGCCGTTGGGGCGGAATGGTTCTCGAGTGGCGACCACGTACCGGAAGGCGTAGCGTGGGCAGGCCCCCCACACGGTGGACTGATGACCTGGTAAGGGTCGCGGGTGTCCGCTGGATGCGGGTGGCGCAGGACCGGTCATTGTGGAAGTCTTTAGGGGAGGCCTATGTCCAGCAGTGGAAGTCTTCAGGCTGACATGATGATGATGAGTTTACGATCCTTATTTTTGCCAAAATCAAATGAAATTCAACAGTTTGCCGGTTCTCAGAATGTATACTGACTTTTTATCTGTTCATCTGTTAATGAATCACAATCACCAAACTTCGTATAACGAAACCCCCAGAATGTAACAACTACTTTTCTGGAAACTGCATCTAAATCGGTTCAGCCAAACGCGAGATAATCGTGGACACACGTACATACATACCTACATACGTACATAGATACATACGGGTAAAACAGAGAACCTCTTTTTTGTAGACGGTTAAAAGTTATTAGCAGCGCAGCGCAGCGTTTTATACGTATTTTACTAAGAAGGAAAGACTCATAAACAGCTTAACTGCATCCCATATACGTTCAAACATTTTAAATATTGCGAGTGATGTAGATTTACCTCGTTGAAAGCCAAATTGGTTTTTGTAAATATGTCTTACCACCATTAATTCTCTGCCGGCGTTTGTATTTCCGAGTTCATATAACCTAGACCTTTTTAAGGCACGAGTGAATAGGCATCTTCTGGGAGAGCTCGCCTCATCGTGCCAAAAAATATGCAATAGGGTATAATTGCACCACAACAAATCTCAAAGGAATATACGAGTAGATACAGACCTATTGTCACCTCGCTCGCAGTACTGCTCGTGCGGTGAGGCAACGCCAAGCCGACAGTCGCCGTTCACACCGTACGCGTATTCCTGCAACACATACGATATAAGTTTATGTCAAAAAATCATTTTTGGTACAAGTGTTAATTGTGGCAAATCCTCCTTGCTAAAACAACCGAGGAGTAAAAGCCAAAAAAAAAGTGTTAATTGCCCACTGTACTTTTTTCCACAACCATCAACTACTCGTCGGATGAGCTCAACCAAACACGACGGGATTATCTAGAGTAGTTTACTATGGTCACCCAAATTATAATAATGCGCTTTAAAATTCCAAAATAATGAAATTATTTTCTTGAAATGGTCCATATTAGTGAAAATAAATATTTATATAATAAAAAACCGAATCCAATTTTGTACTTCGCCACGCCACCCACATAAGATTTTTGAATATCCCTCCCACTTCACCACCTGTACTGCTTTCCGATAGCAAATGAGGTGGTTACAACAGATCCTCGTCAAGTCACTTTATATGGGCCGATGATATTTAAGGAGTTCCGTCGATTCCTCAGGGAAGCCCATACTGACCTTCAGTTCCTCATCATAAGTTCCACTTCAAAATGCGAATTTTTACGAGCATTAGACCACAGTTCTCATATAGAACTCCTCAATGATGTAGGCACTTCACAGATTCAGATAAAATTTCGTTGACGTAGCAACTACCTAATGCTCGTAAAAATACACTTTTCTCAAACATGCAATGAAATATTGATGTTATGTTCCTTATAATAGGCTGCGAAGTATGACGTTTCAGGTACTATTTTGAAGTGGAACTTATGATGAGGAACTACAGGTCAGTACCCTGGTGGTGGTGGTGGTGGGTACCCTGAGGATTCGACGGAACTCCTCAAATAACATCGGTAGTACAGGTGAAGTGGGAAGGATATTCCCTCCACCTCACCATGGTCTTTCCTGCCTTTTGGCTTACAGACCGGAACATGGACAGTCGTTTGCTCTCCGCTGCTTCGGTTAATCCCGAAGCAGCGAGTAGCGCGGGAGGTCCTACAAGTTCTATATGTATACGTCCCAGCCTTTCTCCCATTCTGGGTAGGCTCTACTATACCTTCATTCCAACACCCCTTCGGCAACACATTTACACATCATGAGCCACATCTCGTCGGATGTGGCCGTCCACGCTCACTATACGATCGCAGCCGTGATACCGATTCATCAGCCATCCACCCCCGGAGCCGTATTTGGTAGGGAGCGTACAATGCGCTCGACCGTTACCTATTCGGGAGCCGCCATATCGCGGCCGGATGGCGCGAGTTTGGCTCCATTGATGACGTTGGTTGGAGGGCGCAAGCGCCCGCAAGCCTCTCGGTAAGCCAAGCCCCATGGGTCGTCGTTGCCGGACTCCACAATCTCGCAAAAGAAATTCAGCTCAGCATGCTTCATGGCGCGCTTGTATCTGCCCCGAAGGGCATGAAGCTCGTCCTGAAGCTACTGTTCGGCTAAACTCCCCACGCGCCGCGACCGTTGCCACTCACGCCGAGTCTTATTTAGATTCGGACGGAAAGCATCCAGCTCCGGCGTCCACCATTTGTACCTGGCATCGTTACCCTTGCTGCAGCGCCCCAGAGTTTCCCGAGCAGTGTGCAGCAAGATCTCCGAATACCTTTGGCAGTACTTGTTTGCGGTCAGGACAACTGCTCCATTTTAGGATAGACAAAATACACCCAGTATTTAGTCCATCCTAAAATGGAGCTTGGATCAGAAATCGGTCTAGTTTACTCCACGCGTTCGGAACGGCGGCAACAGAGGATCCAAATGTTACAGACCGACGAAATCAAACTCCCGACGGCCACTCACATTGACCCCCCTGGTGGCGATCGTAAGATCAACATTCGAACTGCCGTTAGGCCCACTGAGTGTCGGCGGCTGTCCTGCAACATTATGCAACAGGAAACCTCTGCCGAGAATGAAGCCCTCCATCTGGTTCCGCCTGTACTCGGCGTCCGGTCCACGTCCCACGTACTGCCTCCTATCGCAGTGCCACATAGGTGAATGAGCGTTGCTGTCAACGCCTACGAGAGTAGGACTGCCCGAAAGCCGTTGAAGCACCGTCTCCAAATGCGCTACGTGGCGGACATTCCCTCCACCTCCTTATGGTCCTTCCGGCCTTTCGGCTTACAGACCGAAACATGGACGGTCGTTCGCTCCCCGCTGCCTCGGTTTTAACCCGAAGCAGCGAGCAGCGCGCGAAGTCCTACAAGTTCTCATATGCGTCCCAGCCTTTCTCCATTTCTGGACTGTTACTCAGCGCCGCACTGCTCCACACCGCTGCTGTCCTCTTCACTCGTAGCTGAGCCTCTTCGCGTGCCACTCGTTCGCAAACCTCCCCAACGCCTTGAAGTTCTCCGCGCAGGAAACGAGCTCCTCGTGGTACACAGGCCCAACAGTACCCTTGACCAACGAGTCCATCATCGCCGCCCTCTCCTCCGCGTATAACTAGCACTCCCATAGGGCGTGATCGCGGGTTTCGGTAGACACTCCGCACGGGCACTCTGCAGACTCGCACAGCGCAATCGTATACTGGTGCTGCCTGAAGCAGCCGTGCCCGGTCAGGATCTGCGAGACTACGTAATCTGGCTGGACCCATACTGAGGCCATCCTCCGGAACGGCCCAACGTCCGGAAAGAAACTGAACAATTCCCGCCCATCTGTACTGTCCCTCCAACGTTCCTGCCACTGGGCAACGATATCCGCCCTAACCAACTTCTTAAGCCTCCTGTGCTCCCTGGGGGCCAGCTGATGCCGCTCCTCATCAATGCGTCCTGCACAAAGGACTTCCAGGTCGGCAGGAAGAGCGCCCGCCAGCACAGGTAACGCTGCGATGCTGCACGACCTGTAAGCCTTCGTGAGTAGAATTAGTGCCGACCTTTGAGTTCTGATCAGCGCCCGTTTGACCACGAAGTTGGCCGAGCATCGGCACCATACTGCCGCAGCGTATGTGACCGTCGACACATAGGTCCCCGAGTACAGAACTCGGAGAGCCCGGTTCTTGACGCCCCACCTTGTTGCGGAAATGCGTGACACCTTCCCGAAACAAGCTGAGGCCCTTTCCCCTATGTTCGTCGCATGCGGCAAGTAGGACCTAGCTTCGTCCAGAGTGACACCGAGAACCATCGCCGACGACCTATATACCTCAACAATTTGAGCGCAATTATCTCGTGCTCCGCGTCCTGAGGGTTAGTAGAGCGACGAACGACGACGACGTGGGTCGCGAAGGTTGTCTTGTTCGCGATATTTAATTTGTTGGTCGCGTTGGCGACAACACCGATGCCTTCCTCAGGACTGAAGCTGCCCTCAGGGCAGGGCAGGGCAGGGGTCTGGGCCTCATGAGGGGCGGCGACGTGTGTGTCTGGGGCCGATACCTGGCTGTCCATGGGGGTGGGCGAAGCAGCTGCAGCAGGGGCAACACGGGCCGATGGCGTACTTACTGGGACCTGTGAGGCGAGGGGAGGCCAACGACAATCTGCCGCCCATCGAGGGCACCGTGGACGATATATCCGTCACCAACCCGCCTTGGCACCGCCTCCTGTACTTCCTCCGTCGACGTGAGAAGCCGCTTCTGAGACGGTCCGGCTGCCTGTAGGGGCGTCCGGTTTAGACTGGCGTCACGCGAGAGAGGCGAGCGGGCCAATGAGAAGCGGGGCTTTATCGGGTTGATGACGGCCTGCTCTTCCATCATTTCCTCGAGGAGCTCCTCCTGCTTCCTTTTCATCTCCGCCTCCAACAGTTGCTGCTGCCGCTGACGATCACCTATCTCATCCTCCTCCATGTCTAAGTCCTAACGACTGGTTGCCGTATACAGATCGCGCGTACTATTGACCGGTTCTTATATACGGATCGTACAAGTCGTACTGACCTGTTCTCGTATATGGCTAAACAAAGAATCAGAGATTGTCAAATTAATGACAGCCACCAGACACTCACGGCACGTGAGATAAAATGTGTCAGTGTCAAAGCAACCTCTGACAGACGTCACGCGTCAACGCCACACCACCATCCACCACGAGCCTAACCTCAAAGAGCACGCGGTCCCAACCTCAAAACACGTGGTTTACTAAAAACGATAAAATCGATTAATAAACCACACAGGTAAGCAAAGGACGACAAACCCAGTGAGGACAAGCTACTAAAACAAAAATTACGAGCCTGAATAGCCGGGGTTTGACGATTTAACGCCCCCTGCGCTTACACTAATTGTCGTACCCGACAAACACTTAGAACTCCTTATGCGAGTGGTATTAACACGAAATAACGAAACACAGTATTAATTACCCACTACTACTTGCAGAGGCCGGGAAAAAGCAATTCGTGGACAAGTTGATTTTGACGGACGACGCAAAGCGGAGTCCTTCAGAAGATACGCGTCCACGAATTGCCATTCCCGCCGAGGCATATATAGTGCTTTTGTCCAATAAATAAAATAATTATGAATAATAATTAAACATATAACCATAAAATAACCATATATAAACGTCAAACCTTAGTTCGCCTTCCCCGCCCTACATGTTTTTTAAAAGGACACGGTATGACTCCTTATGCCAACTTCAGTCAAAATAATAATTCTAAAGTTCATCTTAAAATAAATAACAAATGTAAATATGAATTTAAAATGTTTCAAGATTTGACCCACACAGACATACTAACAGAACAAATCAAATAAAAGCTTGTAATTAAAGCAAATACATCAATACTCAGTCAAAATATCTGTGCACCTCGCCGCGTGACGTCACTGCGGAACTAGCGTGGCTTTGCAGCTCCGGGAGGTGTACGAATAATGAGACCGTGTAGTACAGAGACAGAAACTGAACTTTTCAAACACATTCTAGTAAAGCTTAAATGTGGCAAGACTGGTAAGTTGTCTCTTCCTCAAAAAGTGTTAACTGTTAACATACAAGGGTCCTGTAACAGGTGCAAATATTTAAAAGGACGCTTCCTTAGAGCATCTGCAGTAACTCCTTGCGTCCAAATTTTGTTTATAATTTTTCACATAGGAGAAATTTTGATATAAATTTGTAATCTCCGAGTCTCGAGTCGCGGTGTCGGTCTACACCGCGAGTTTATAGCGCATCAGTCAATGCAGTGTTTAAGGTAGTATCAAGTTAAGAGTCATTTTTTGTTTTCAAGGATATTTTTGGTATGTTTTTTATTTTATTTTATTGAGTTTTTTAAAATAAATTGACATTATATCACTTCAGAAGAGTAATAACAATTTATACCAAAAAAAACACCGACTCCAATTTTGTACGTGCTATGCCACAATTTGTTGACAAAGAAAAAAAAAAAAACAAAAAAAAGAACAAGCTAACATGCAGACGAACTGAGTACCTGCTTCCTTCTATTGAAGTCGGTAAAAAATGCACATAAGCTATCTTTGAAGAAAAAAAATAAGAAAAACTTTTGTTTTTCAACTGAGACCACTTGAAAATAATTGCTGGCCCGCTAAATAGTCAACCATTTAATTTTTTGCTCCTCTTACAGGGCCCACCCTGTATACTCAGGGGCAAAAAAGTGGCCCAAAATTATAGCAAAATATAAGAGAACCGAACCAAATTAGGGCCATTTTTTCTGCTGCTGAGTATATAAATCTATGTATGACTCCATACAATGACTATGTACAGTCACCAGCATTAATATCTGCCAAAACAAAGGCGGCGAAAATATCAGACACGTCCTAACGGCTCTCGAAATAGAGCCGTGTCAGATATTTATGCGCGCTTTGTTATGGCAGATATTGGTGCTGGCGACTGTACGAAGGGCGGCTGGTAACTAATCTACCTAACTATATGAGATTTATTTCATATAGTTGTTTATTTTAAATTAATACAGGCATACGTGTTTTTCCGACATGTGCAAATATTCGAAACTCGAAGAAAAATGAGACACAAAAAAAAAACAATCGAATATGCGCAACTTGAAAATAGAATAATTTTTAAGAAAAAAAAAACGACTTCAATGGGGGAGCCCGGTGAAAGATTATTATACTTAGATGGTACACTCTTAGATTCCATACAATAAAATAAAAATGGCTATAAGTATGTTTATAATGGTAGAAGACTACTAAGTACCCTCAATTCCTCATGGAATCATGGAAAAACCTTGCTTGCTTGACAAACAAAACGAAGAGAACTAATCGCCAAACGTGAACTACGCGTCGTTGAAGAGTTTCGTTCTGATCATCATCAGCAGTTCCACTTCATCAAATGTAACTTTTATGAATGAAAATGCTTGATTAGTTCATGAAAATACTAAAATCACTATTAGTGTGCTTTTCACATTTGAGGAGTTCCCTAGATTCCTAATGGATCCCATCATCAGAACTCGAGCATGACAAAAATCAATCGTGAAAATAGAACTTGCTTAACAAACACAGCTAGAAGGCCAAATCGCCAAACGTGAACTTTTCGTCGTTGAAGAGTTCTGTTCTGATCATCATCAGCAGTTCCACTTCATCAAATGTAACTTTTATGAATGAAAATGCTTGATTAGTTCATGAAAATACTAAAATCACTATTTGTGTGCCTTTCACATTTGAGGAGTTCCCTCGATTCCTCATGGATCCCATCATCAGAAATCAAGCATGACGAAAATTTATCGTGAATATAGAACTTGCTTAACAAACACAGCTAGGAGGACAAATCGCCAAACGTGAACTTTTCGTCGTTGAAGAGTTCTGTTCTGATCATCATCAGCAGTTCCACTTCATCAAATGTCACATTTTTAGATGCAAATGCTTGACTTGTTGATAAAAACACAAAAATCACTATATGCTTGCCTTAAAGATTTGAGGAGTTCCCTCAATTCCTCATGGATCCCATCATCAGAACTGCATTTTGACAAAAACGGGACCAACTTGGATATATATACTTACAATCAAAAAAAGAATTTTCCAAATCGGTTAAGAAATGACGGAGTTATGGCCTAACAAACATTTAAAAAAAAAAGAAAAAAATACATACAACCGAATTGATAACCTCCTCTTTTGAAATCTTGAAGTCGGTTAAAAAAATAAACGTCACTGAAAAAAAAAAAACTATCACAGTTCGAAGACAATATGTTAACGTGTTAATGGTGAAAATATAGTTGTGCTATCTTTATGCGTTATTAAGTTCTCAACGATGGAAGTCGAAAGGAGAAAGTTGATAGTGAACAAATTCATAGAAAATCCTACATGGTCAGGAACAAGAATAACAAAATCACTCAATTGTCCAAAAACCACTGTTTGTAGGGTAATGAAACGTTATAAGGAAACCCTGACGTACGATAGAACGAAACAAATCAACCGAAAATCTGGCACCAATGATAAAAAATTGGAGAAAAAGATATTTGAGTCAGTGAAACAGAATCCCGGACTTTCTGATTATGATCTATCCCGGAAATTCAAAAAAAGTCGCAGCACTGTTAGACGAATCAGACTACGAGCTGGCTATAAGAGTTACCGTGCTATTAAAAACCCAAATAGGACTGTGAAGCAAACCAAAAATGCTAAAATACGAGCTCGATTGCTATACGACCAAGTTCTGACCAAATTCAAAGGTTGCCTGTTGTTGGACGACGAAACTTACGTGAAACTTGATTTTAATCAACTACCTGGTACAAAATTTTATATGGCCGATGCAAGAGGAAATGTTGATGAACGATATAAGTTTGTGAAGCTAGACAAGTTCGCCAAAAAACATATGATATGGCAAGGAATTTGTAGCTGCGGGCATAAGACCAAAAGTTTCTTTACATCTTCCACATTGAAGACCGAAGTCTACTTGAAAGAGTGTCTCGAGAAACGAGTTTTGCCGTTTATTCGAAGCCATGACGGCCCCGTAAAATTTTGGCCTGATTTAGCCAGCTGCCACTATTCGAAAGAAGTTTTAGAGTGGTATGCTATAAACCAAGTCGATTACATACCCCGGGATATGAATCCTCCGAATTGTCCTCAATTCCAACCAATTGAGAATTATTGGGCAATAATGAAAGAAAAGTTGAATAAGAGTAGCAAAATTGTTCAAGATATTAATTCATTGCGATCCACATGGAACCGACAGTCTAAGAAAGTCGATAAATGTACTGTGCAGAAGATGATGGCCGGCATAAAAAAACGAGTTCGCAACTATTTACGAAATATTGAACAATAAACATAATATGTAGAAAACCTAAAAATATACTATACATTCGTTTATTTTTGCTATTGATAGCGTTGTTTTATTGCTTAGTTTAAAAATAAGGCCTGTACCGAAAAGTTTTTAACGTGATAACGTCTTTAAAATCGTTTTAGTCGGGTGACATGTTCAGAAACTTGTGTCACACCAAAACCTCACGAGCGCGATCGCAGGTATAAGTGAAGTGCAAGTGAAGTAAGACGTTATCACGTAAACATCTCGATCGTAAACCTACTTTACAAACAACCAATTTTTTTTACAGAGTATATTTATGATATCATTTAAACTACAATGAACAGCAAGGATATTTTATTCTAGTCATATGATGTTTAATGTCTATTTACAATAAATATACACATTTTATGGTTTGAGGGTTTTGCGGCTGAATAAGCGGATTTTTTTCTTCAAGCCTGCCATTAAGTTTTGCACAGTGGTTTCGGTGACTTTGTTGGCGTGTTTTTTCCATTTCTTTTTAAAATCTGTCTCTGATGTTGCTGGAGCACAGTTTTTACGCAACTCTGCTTTAACTAATGCCCAATACCGCTCGATAGGTCGTAGCTGGGGACAATTTGGAGGGTTCATATCTTTGGGCACACATTGTACGTTGTTTGAAGCCAGACACTCTTGTGTGGCTCGGGCATAATGTGCAGTAGCCAGGTCGGGCCAAAACAACACATTCCCTTCATGCTGCCTTATAAATGGTAAAATCAAACCTTTTATACATTTCTGGACATAAATATTTGCATTTATGGTACCTTTTGTGATAAATGACCCAGTGCGTTTTCCACAGGAACATATTGCTTGCCAGATTAAATATTTTTCCCCAAACTTTTCCATAAAAATATATTTATTTTGATCGCTTATATCCGCCTTATTTTCGGTTGTATAGAATTGGTCACCTGGTAAAGTTGTAAAATCTTTTTTCACATACGTCTCATCGTCCATTAGAACGCATGTTCCGTCCAAATTGCAGAGAAGCTTGTATAGTTTTCGTGACCTTGTAACAGAACTATTGTATTGCTTTACCGACTGTTTTGGGGCTTTTACTTTTTTATCTATATTAATAATTTCGTGCAGGGGTACGGTAGACCCGAACGAGACCTGTCTCAAATTGAAGAACGTATAAAAATAACGATTTTTGAGTTGAACATATGTATCCGCAAAATTCGGATTGTCGCGTATTTTGCATTTAAAAGTGTTAATTTGATGACAAAACGTCGGCCATATTGCCCACAGACTATATTGCTATATTAAATTTGTTGGTTGACAGTGTCGGCTACGTTCGAAAATCGTGAACTATTTTTGCGTCCGGTATGTTGGCCAGGTTGCTGGGCTGCGTTCTGGGTGATGGGCCATCATCGCCCATTGTGTGGATTCGGCTAGCCGCGTCTGCAGCGTTTTGTTTTTGTAGTTTTCAAGCGTTCTATACACCTATCAGCCTAGCTAGCACGATAACTTATACCGTCACGTTATATGGGCGAAATGTATTAAAACGTCACACAAAACGTAACGGTATAATCTATCGTGCTAGCTAGACTGATTGTCACAACAACCGCCTTCAAAGCGAATGTATGGGGCCTGTTACATGGATTCATATCACGATAAGTATCACGTGAATATTAAAGCAGAATCCATACAAATTTGAAAACTGCGATAATATTGACATCCCAGTATTGTGATAATATTAATCGTGTAAAGGACACCACTTGAATGTTTGCTGAGTCTGTCCGCCATCTTAAAGCTGCGTCTCTATTTTGTTTGTGACAAAGTACTAGGTGACTTATGGCTTTTAAACGTCTAGCATAATTCTATCCCTATCTCGCTCTATCTTATAACTTAGTGGTACTGGGGGACTACTCCGAAATTCGAAATCCGAACTTCGTATGGTGCCGTCCCTTTCACTCATATAGTCTATGACAGGAGAGTGAAAGGGACGGCACCATACGAAGTTAGGATTTTGAATTTCGGAGTAGACCCTCAGCTCATGCCGTTCGCCGCGCTCGGACGTTAGAGGCGCTACTGCGAACCGAAAACGAAGTATCTGCCTCTCTCGCACATGTATATTCGAACGACAGAGAGGAAGATAGTTCGTTTTTGGTTCGCGGTAGGCCCTCAGGCGTCAACTTTAAAACGAATAGGGTATTTTACTATAAGAGAAATAAAATTCAAAATATAATAAAAACCCGCCAAGTGCGTCGGAGTCGCACACTGAGGGTTCCGTACAACTAAAAAACAAATGTGATTTATCAATATATTGATATTTTTGGTAAAATATACTTTATAATAAACATTATCACTTAATTTCAAGTTCATAGGTCGATGGGAAGCTAAAAAATTATATGTGTGACAGACAACACACGGAATGTTCTTTGACTTTCTTCGACCGTCCGCCACGCTCGGACTAAGGTGCTACCAACCGAAAACTAAATATATATGCCTCTCTGTCGCACTTGCATATTCGAGCGCGGAGAGGGAAATACTTCGTTTTCAGGTCGTGGTAGGCCCTCTGGTCTGACGGCTCCTATTCCTGGATGGTGCGCGTATCGGAATGTGAAATACCTTTGGCAAAACGGAACAAGTTGTTAAATAGCTTCCATTAATTGGAGAAAATATTACCAACTGTTATTATTATCACGTGAAACACTGAATATTGAAGCAACATTCATAGGGGCCTGTTACATGGTTATTATTATCACGCGATATACTCATATCACGATCCGTATCACGTGCAATGAATATTGAAGAAAAATCCATACGATTTTGAAAACCACGATAATATTGACACACCAGTATTGTGATAGTATTAAGCGTTTAACAGACCCCATACAATTTTAAAAATCGCGATAATATTGAGTGTAAAGGGCCCCACTGAATAGAATTTGGCGGAGAATAGAGAGCTTCTATCGCGAAACGAAAATGAACGAACATCGTGTATTTCCCTCTGTGTCGCTCGAATTTGCAAGTGCGACAGAGAGGGAGATACACGAACTTCATTTGTTTTTCGCGTTAGCAGCTCTGACTTCGCACCAAAAATACTGACTGGCACATCAATATTTAACAATGCACATCTGAATTGAATTTTAATGAACGATTAGTATTTTAGCTATACAAATCAGTACTGATTACGGTGTCAATTTTTTTATGTGCCTTTAAATACTACCCTTATAAAAATGCTTAGGATTAACTTGCAAAGGTACTAGCCTTTGCCCGTGACGTCGTTTGCGTAATCTTTTACTCCCAATTCCATATAATTCCATTCCATACTTTTATTCCCAATCCAGACTACACCCTATATTTCTATACGATTCGAAGTTTCATCATAATCCGTTGTTGTAATGTTTTTATTTTATACATTTTTGTACACTATTTCTTTCGTCGTTTGCATAACTGTCACGAATAAATGTTTTGTTTATTTCTTTCTTATTTATTTCACCCGAGCGAAGCCGGGCTTTCATCTAGTAGGTCTTTTAATTTTGACGCACTTTTGCTCTCTGGACCATAGACGTACTAGTTTTACATTTTTTGGCCATATCCCGCACTGATAAACTACAATTATTCTTGTAAGTAGACACTATTTTCTTTTCTATTTTTTTATTTGAAGGACCCGTCGGGCGTCCACTTCGAGCTTTGTCTTGAATTCTATATTCTTTTAAGTACCGATTAACAATATTTCGCACCGTCGCACGACTTATATTCACCATCTTTCCAACCGCTGCATAAGTTGAATTAGGATTTTCAAGGTACGTCCCCAAAACGGTTTCTCTCCGAATTATTTTATCGTCCTGCATTTTAAATAAAAACATTACCTAACCTGAATTAATTATGCCAATCGATACATCAAGATGACACAAACTGAGGCATATAATCAGAAAAAAAAATCGTTTACCAGACAGTATTTTACTGGTATGCAGACTCTGTAAAAAAACTTTTCGGTACGGGCTTTATATAGTCCTTCATTGCGTACCAATTCTAAGTGGACTATGCTTTACTATATAATTTGAGAAGTTCCCTCGATTTCTCTAAGATCCCGTCATCAGATCCAGACTTGATGACAATGGGACTAACTAGAAAACACACCCATTAAAACAAAAAAAGAATTTTTGAAATCGGTCCAATAACCGACGAATATAGAACCTCCTCTTTTTTTTGAAGTCGGTTAGTAAAAATGAATACGAATGCATTTGAGACAGTATTATTTTTGCATTTTTTTGAGATTAATTTTCAGCCGCCCTTCGTACTTGCATTTTAAATGTATGGGGTAAGTGCATAGTGTTAATGTACAATCAAGGACTTTAATTTGAGACACGCCTAATACTGGCAGCCCTTTCAAGAATGTAAAGAAATTCCAAGATTTTTTTCGATATTGGTCCCAAATTAAAGAGTTGTGACCGTACTATGTGTATACAAGCTTGCTAGTGTAGTGTGCGTGAGGCCACCGCATCAACAACAAATAATGTGTGCGTGAGTGTGAGCGGTGGTGTATATGTATGCGTGTGTGCGTGTGTGTGTGTGTGTGTGTGTGGGTGTTTGTGTGTGTGGCTCCAGTGCGACGTTAGGTTCACCTTGACGCTTTGCGCGGACACCGAGTGGCGCAGCGGCGGCTCGCGCGCCCAGCGCGGCTGAAACAACACCCAACTACTCTAGCAACTGCTAACTACCTCAACTGTACCAAGTGTAAAGGCTGCGCCGTGCTTATCCATACACATATAGGTCGCTACATCGGTTTCTTGGGTATATCCAAGATTTAAGTCTGGATGTGAAAGTCTTAAGGACTGTATCTGCAAATGCTAAGTCTCGTAAGATTGACAACATCTCAAACTTCCAAGTAGTATGAAATGTTAACACATTTCGTTTATTTGTTAGCAAGTAACACATTTTTTTATAGCTATTAGTTTTCAAGTTTGAAGAAAGCCTACCATCGTCTATATGACGTCACAAGGCTGAATTGAGACAGTCACAGCGCACAAAAAGAACAGCAGTACACTTTATTTAGTAAATCCGCCTTACTAATAGTACTTTTGTATAAGTTTTTATGCTGTGTCGCCTTGCTTGTCTGTCTTTCAGAAGGAGGAACTTTTGAAATTGTTTTTTTTTTATATGAAATCTGGACATTTTCTATATTTTTAAAATGTGGTCATATTTAATTTTCAATACTCTATTTCATTTCATCGGAAAAAAATGAAAAACCCGCTTAAAAAAATGAAATGTTGTCAATTCCCATTGATTGCTTACAACGCACGGCAGTCTCTACAAACTTCAATGTTACAATGGTTTATTTACTACGTATGTTTCAATTCTTACACGTTATGTGCGCGTAGGCAATATATGAACTTGTGTCGATAAGTAAGCAAAACGTGGCTACCGTGAGGACACATTCTTCTCAAAAGCAAAATTCTAGCCTCTTTATAAACTTAACAATATATCTTAAGAAAATAGAAAATAGATTTTTAGCGCCACTGTAGCTACAATGCGTAATTGCATATGTTTGACAGGCGTTCAAAGGGCATAAATTCACATGGATAAGATAAATCTCTAAAGATACAGGTATTACAATTTGAGTAAAAGAGGTTTTTTTACAATAATGTCACCAGCTGGCAGCACTGTGGCGAGAGGTCTAGGCGTCAAACAAAATGGTCTACTCATCATTAAATAGATTGGAGTTTTGAAAATTGTTATCATACAGGTTGTAACAAAAATGCCGTGGATCCGTTTAAGGCGCGAATTGGTATCACATTCTGACCAGAAATTAGTAAGTAAAAAAGGACCATCGTCAAAATATGTCAATTGTCTAAATCAAATGTCAAAAAATTGCCCATACAAAACCAAAAAAATGTTGAGTTAATAATTTTTTACCTTCTTATTTCAAGTCAGAATGCGATACCTATTAACGCCTGTTTATCCGTTTAGGATTCACGGCATTTTTGTTACATCCTGTATAGAGCTGTTGATATATTGTATTCAGTAAAAACCTTATTGCAAATACAGTATCGAAGTCTCACGGTGGCCACGTTTTACTAGAGATGATAGTCATTTGCATAATATTAAAACTAGATTCGTGAACTATATCTTTACTTTGATGTCGGACTAAAACCAACCGTTCGAGTGATGATGATAGCGTGGGTTAGATCTGGTTCTAATGTTATATCAAAATACTGCAAAATACTATCAAGATTTCTGACGGTACTGTCGTCACAACATACTTACAAGTCAAATTTTAAAACACGGTACAATCAGCAGCAGAATCATAAGCTCAGAACCATCTAAACAGATCCTCATTCTCTTGACATTAGAGTCAGTGTGTAGACCATTTTGAGCACTAGACCCGCGTAGCTACTTCTGGTGCTAAATCTACTCCGAGGCCAATGTTTCACCAACTTGACAATGGTTATCCGACAATGACAATGCGATGTACGTTTCTGGATCGTCAAGTAAAGATGGTCGCAGGTAGGGTTGCCAGGTGGAAAAATACAAAAGCCGGATTCGGCACTTAATTAAGCCGGACATTTTACCCTAAAGGCCGGACGGACCTTTTTTGCGCTAATTATAGCTTTTTCAAAGCCGGACATTACGTTCTAAAAGCCGGACCATCACAACACACGCACGGCACGGCACGGAACTGTTTTACTTGAGCTTAGCGCTCAAGTTTTAACTCGCGCGGGTTACGCGGCCGCCAGGCAAAAAGTCTAACAAAAGCCGGAGAGGCCGGACGAGTGAATATTTGGCCGGACACGGTCCTAAAAAGCCAAACATGTCCGGCTAAAGCCGGACACTTGGCAACCCTAGTCGCAGGACAGCATCGATAGTTGGCGACCCGACAAAGTCTGTCCGTTTGTCGTTGTCAGGTCTGGCCGGCATCTGAAGTATAACATGTAGTGAATAATGCTTTCCCATCGGCTAAACTCGGATACGACTACACCCGAACAAGTGTCAATCAATTACCTACCATTATTTAACATCTGTCATGTCAAATAGCAAAATACTAACAGTTCTCATTCTGACATTTTACATTGAATAACAAAGTTTAAGACGATTTTTCATATAGCTGTCTTCGTGGTTTATTATGGTTAACCGAAATGTAACGGGACCGATAGCCCGATAGCCTTTATTCAACTTTTGCGAACTGTCTCCGTTTAAAGGCTAATCAAAATGTCAAATCCCATATAAACCAAAACGTCACAAACGTCAGTTCAGTACAATTTACAGTTATGAAAACGGAGACACTGACAGGTTTAAGACCTCTCAGATATCACTTATAGTTAGGGAGGCGAATAGGGGAATTTTCGGCAATACTCGAGCGTGGCAGTTTAAGATATGAGAGATACCTTAGAGCCTTAGACCTAATAGAACAACCTTGTAAAGTATTTAGCTCTATATATGTAGTGACGCGCGCCTAGGATAGACGATCAGATTAGTAAAAAAAAATGGATAGTCTGAAATACTCGAGCGCGTCAGATTAAGATATTGGGGGTTGATTTTAGTGTTTAAAGACTAAATTTAACTAATCTGACGATAAGTCCTTGACGCCGCCGAGTTATAGGGTCGCGAACTTGTCTGCCGGTTTCCGCATGACCGGAAGTGTGGAGGAGCCATTTCGTCTTCCTAAGAACGCGTTGCGGCATATAAGTCGCGTACGATACATTTTACAAAAAAAAAGTTTAAATAAACAAAAAAATTATTTTATTTTACACAAAAAAGGTCTCTTTACATTTTTGTCCAAAGTTAAAACTTTTTGACTTGAAGCATCATAAAACTCAAACTCCCGGTTTTTTGAGTATATCTCGAAAACTGAGTGTTAAAAAAAATTGATATGAAATAACGATGATTAAATTATGTGACTTTTATTATATCTCAATTTTTTTTTCTAAAGCTTTTCGACAATTTTCGTGGACTCGGAAAAAGTTACGCGTATCTGTATACAAAAGTACAGTTAGTAGCACAACTGAACCAATGTCCACTACTTTGATAAATATCGTCAATTAAAACAAAAAGGGTTAAGAATAATGTTTCCATTGAAACATTATTCGTTAGCATGCATTGTAGGGATAATCTGCCGTTATGTAATTTTAGATCAAGATATTGCATTTTGTCTCAAGGGTGACATTAGCATTGAATCAAATTTGATCCGACCATTTTCTATGGAAGTTTGTCTGATCTATCGGCTGTATCTTAGGAAATTGCCAATAAATTAATATTAATTCAGTCAGCTGTGTTCAGCAAGAATCGATAACAAAACTGTAACACCTTTGAGCAACGACATAAGAGGAGAAAAAAAAAGTTTAGTCCTCAAGAAACGTGTCAATTATATGTTTTTGTTTAACGAAAAATTTTTTTTTTTGTATGACGACCCCAAATTATTTAATCGTCTATAACAGTTAATTCTAGCTTCCTTAAAATGAGCACGCAACCGCCTGAATCAGAGACGTACTTTTGGTAGTTATTGTAGGGTTAGACTCAGTTGAATAAGGTGTCCACCATTCAGTTTCCATACTTATTTACATTGACTCACTTTCGCACCGAACTCTTTGTAGCCAATAATTACCACCTAAAATACAGGGTGTCCCGAAAACCAACGCCAAAACGAAAAAGGGAGATAGTACAACCCATAAGCATTCAGATTAAGCAAATATGACCTTAATGAAAAGTTCATGGTTTTCGAGATATTGGCCGTTTTAAAAAACTAGTGACTTTTGATACCCTGCGTCACTGTATCCATTGCCATCACTGCAAATTTAAGTATTTTGTAAATCGGTTTTTTGCAGGATGTTACCAAAAACATACCCTATCGAATGTCATTTAAATTTATTACATGCCATGGTGCCATAGTGGTAAAAATAATAATCAAAAAATAAATCAATCAATTTTATTAATTTAATCTGCGGGTTTGATCGAGTTTAATTTCAAAAAAGTATACTAAACTAATTTGGCACAAAATGTTAAAAAATTGCAATTTTATTGCAGTTTTCAAAATGGTACTGCATATTCTAATGTACCCAGTAGTTTACGAGATAATACTATTTTACACCAGAAGGAGCTTAAACTGCAATTATTCCATACTTTGAAGCCCCTACCACCTACGAGGATCAGAAATTGAAATTCGAATAAAAAATCGATTTGAAATTGGAACATCATTCAATATTTAAGTTCAAGTCGGTTTAGGATTAGTTTAGTAACTTCAGTACATTTAGTTAAATTCATTTGTATCCTCTTAACGTTATTACTACTGGTCGTGCCCCCTAAGGAGCCTTAGTTACTTAGTTTAATTAATCTTTCATACAAAAATAATTCTGGTTGTCATTTACCTTTAAAGTGAATAAAAATAATGAAAAAAAAAACGTTACCAGGGGGCCTATGATGCTAGCCATTTTATCACTTATCGTTGTGGATAAGACATTTGTCACGTTCTAACAAGTATGTGAGTGCAAGAGTGACGGATGTCTTATCAACAACGATATGTGATAAAATGGTTAGCATCATAGGCCCGCTGCTTTATTTATTTAAATCAAATGTTCAAATTGTCGGCCATTTACTTGAATACAAGCTCGGCATCTCCTTAAAAATGCTCGACTGATGCGACGTGCACTTCTTGTGACGTCGTTTTGTGCCTCTGCGTAAATGCGTTGTCTCAGCTCCGCTATACTGTTAATCGGATTATTGTACACTTTTTCTTTGATGTAACCCCAGTAATAGAAATCCAGAGGATTTAGGTCTGGATCGAGGAGGCCACAAAATAGGACCACGACGCCCGATCCATCTCTGTGGATAAGTTTGGTTTAAATGTTCTCGTACTTGCCGAGCATAATGTGCTGGACAGCCGTCATTTTGCAGCCACATTGACCTTCGTGTAGCTAAAGGCACGTCCTCAAGAAGATTTGGCAACTCATTCTCTAAGAAATGTAGATAATTTTGGCCATTTAGTGTTTCTGGTAATTCAAATGGGCCTATTATTTTTCCATCTAATATTCCAGTCCAAAGGTTCACTTTAAATTGGTACTGCGACCGATCTTCCCTCATTAAATGAGGGTTTTCTAATGCATAACTGTGTAAATTGTGCATGTTCATGAATCCATCTCTTTTAAAAGTGCTTTCATCTGACCATAAAACCATGTTTATGAAATTTGGATCCTCTCTGTGTTTCTGCAGCATTGTCTGGCAAAACTGTACTCGAAGTGGGTAATCACGGGGCAGCAATGCTTGAACACGTTGTATGTGGTATGGATGATATCCATAACCAAGTAATATTCTATTGGCAGCAGATTTTGATACCCCTATGCTACGTTCAATGTTACGTGTCGAAGTAGATGGGTCATTTTGAATCTCTTGCAAAACATCTTCATCGTAATCTGCTCTAGGTCGTCCTACTCCGCCACGATTACCAGGCAAAACGCCTTGTGAGTATGCGAGATGAACATTTCGAAATACTCGATGGTCCGGATGCCTTAAATTTGGATATCTTTCGCGATAAAGTCTAGCTGCAGCACTAGAGTTACCCCGACATTCCCCATAGATGAAATGCATGTTTGCATATTCTTGAGGAGTATAATTCACTGGCATAATTTATGTAACAAACACACTACACTTAGTCTCAACTAAATGAAATAAAATTACTAGGCAGAACACGAGTTCGAGATGCACAGAAAGTTAATTTTTCTAGTTAAAATCCAAATCACAAAGCAAACACGAATCCAAGATAAACAAAGCAAAGTTCATTAGTTAGACAAAATCGAAATCACTAGGCAATACTTAAGTCCTGGTAAAGCAAGCCCATTTAAGAAAATAAGAAATCGAGCCAAATGATGCACATCAAACGGATTAACGAAGTGTACTGAAATAGCTAAAATTTGATGTAACCAGAAAACCGAATTGAGTTCGAATTTTGAATTGTGTTCCATTTTCAAATGAAGTAATCTTCAAATCGGATATGTTCGAAATTCAACCTCTGAACCTGGTAGGAGCTCTGGTTGCAAACTATGGAATAATTGGAGTTTAAGCTCCTTCTGGTGTAAAATAGTATTATCTCGTAAACTACTGGGTACATTAGAATATGCAGTACCATTTTGAAAACTGCAATAAAATTGCAATTTTTTAACATTTTGTGCCAAATTAGTTTAGTATACTTTTTTGAAATTAAACTCGATCAAACCCGCAGATTAAATTAATAAAATTGATTGATTTATTTTTTGATTATTATTTTTACCACTATAGCACCATGGCATGTAATAAATTTAAATGACATTCGATAGGGTATGTTTTTGGTAACATCCTGCAAAAAACCGATTTACAAAATACTTAAATTTGCAGTGATGGCAATGGATACAGTGACGCAGGGTATCAAAAGTCACTAGTTTTTTAAAACGGCCAATATCTCGAAAACCATGAACTTTTCATTAAGGTCATATTTGCTTAATCTGAATGCTTATGGGTTGTACTATCTCCCTTTTTCGTTTTGGCGTTGGTTTTTGGGACACCCTGTATATCTCATCAACGTACTTTCCGAATCACTCTTAAGAGACTGAAATTGCCTATTTTAGGTGGTTTCAGTTTTTTGGGTTGTCTTAAAAAAAAAACAAATTATTAGGAAAATAAATTAGGTTAAAATTTCCAGTTTTTAGGTTTCAGTAGGTAAATAACTATAAATCGTAAGTAATACATTTGTACAGCAGTTTTGTTGCTCATTTCTAGGAGTAATATTGTATATAAAACATTTATATTTTTATATAGTTTGACATCTATTAAATCGAATCCTACTAACATGCGAATATTGACTCACTTATGCTACTAATTGACCGAGCGAGCGAAGCGAGCGAAGCGTCTTAGTTTCAGCTTCGACGAATTTTTTTTCGTATGTCTGTCCGGAATCCGGATGTTCTCCTCTACAGGTCGCATTTCTCAACCGATTCTCGTGAGATTTTGTGAGCAGTTTTTATGATTCGACAAAATTTTTTGGTCGGAGCCAGTTTTTGGAATTTTAGAAATTTGAAAAAAAAAAATTTTTTTTTCGTACTTCTGTCCGGATGTTTTCCTCTACAGGTCGCATTTCTCATCAGAAATGTTATATAAAATTCTTATGTCGAGTCAATTTTTGAAAATTTTGAGGTTTGAAAAAAAAAACAACAATATTTCGTATGTATGTCCGGATGTTCTCCTCTACAGGTCGCATTTCTAAACCGATTCTCGTGAAATTTTGTGAGCAGGTTTAATGATTAGATAAAATTTTATGGTCGGAGCCCGTTTTTAGAATTTTAGAAATTTGAAAAAAAATATTTTTTTTTTCGTACTTCTGTCCGGATGTTTTCCTCTACAGGTCGCATTTCTCATCAGAAATGTTATATAAAATTCTTATGTCGAGTCAATTTTTGAAAATTTTGAGGTTTGAAAAAAAAACAACAATATTTCGTATGTATGTACGGATGTTCTCCTCTACAGGTCGCATTTCTCAACCGATTGTCGTGAAATTTTGTAAGCAGGTTTGATGATTAGATAAAATTTTTTGGTCGGAGCCAGTTTTTAAAGTTTTTGAAATTTGAAAAAAAAAGTTTTTTTTTTTCTTATTTATATCGAGATGTTTTCCTCTCCAGGTCATATTTCTTATCAGAAATGTTATATACAATTCTTTTGTTGAGTCAATTCGATCGATAATATACTTACCTAACACACTCGTATTTTCAAATCAAGTAATTACCTCAATATACCTAATTTTGCGAGGTCTACAGCTCACAGAGCCACTAGTATTAACATGTACAGCTTCATGTATGTATATTATTCAATAGCCTGTTGATCCTCAAATTGTTTTTTGGACGTACCGTAAGCAATAAATAATACACTTCGTACTACATTTCATCTACATTTACGTTGGTTGTATCTATCGCTTTATTGTCATTCTTAAATTCCCCGTTTTATCAAGGAGAAAGAAAGGAAAAAAAAGAAACCAAAAAACCTTTTTCGGTCAGATTAAGAGAACCCACCTACATTTTTGTCAGATTAAATAATATGCTTTCAGGATACCGAGATAAACCTCCCCTATGAAAATCTGACGCGCTCGAGTATTTCAAAAAAACTTTCTTTTTTTTGGCATTTTCAAAAATTCATCGTAACTTATCGTCACGCCGAAATCGTCAGTTTTTTTAAAGGAAGCTTCCTTGGGGCCTACTTAACACCCCTTCCGAAAATCTGACGCGCTCGAGTAAATTTTTTTTTTTTGCATTTTTGACTACTTTATATGCCTACCCCCACCACGCAAACCGGCAGATTAGTATACCGTTGTTATCAAAGGCACTCGGGGCATACGTAGTATGAATATCTGACGCGCTCGAGAATGCCCAAGTAACTGTTTTTTTTAAAACATTTTTGAAAAACCGTACACGCCAAACCCACCGCTAAAATGGTTTTTGCCATACGAGCTTTTCTTTTTGAAATTATTTTATCTTTTCATTTTGATAGGTCTCGACGGCGCCGTTGAATTACGCCATTTAGCTACCTCGCCTCCCTAACTATTATCTGTTTCTCTCAAACTTACCGATTTGTGCATTAGTGAGAATAGTAGGTCAGATGCACATAGATCGTTCAACCATCAGGCGGGGCCGTACGCTTGTTTGCCACCGACGTGGTATATAAAAAAAAAACTTAAATAAGCGGATCTGCTTTACTCTGACATCTGTGACATTAACTTGTCAATTTAGAGCCTGCGCACAGTAATCTGCTTTGACGTTGCAGTGGGCTAGATGGAACACAAACGCAGGACTCCGGTGACCGCTGACTGTCTGCGCAGTTGTGCGCAGGCTCTTAATACGACAAATGATAGCCAACTTCGGGCGTAGTCGTATTCCGAGTTTAGCCGACGGGGGAGCATGATTCAGTCAGTACACCAGTGTACAGTGTAGTGTAGTGTAGTGTAGTGTGGTACTCACGTCGTACTGCGAACGCGTCATGGCGGGGTGCTCGAGGCGCTCGTCCTCGGGCGAGTAGGTCGGCGCCCCGCGGCGCGTCGGCGACAGCGGGCACTGCGGCACACCACGAGCGGTCACTCAACCACACTCCAGTGCAACAATATCGCTCTTATGTAGTGTGTATATGAACACACGCATTTGTGTGTGTTTACATGACCATGTATTAGAATAAAACACCTGATTAATATCATATTTCATTGTACATTTTATAACCAATAAAACCTTGTAATACAATACTCGATACTAATTAACAGCCATAAAGATAATGCATTAAGTTTTACCTATAATGTCTAAGGACAACTGTAGCAGCCTATATAAGACGATGTAACCTTTGAATAAAGAGTTACCCCCTTATTCATAAAACTTTACAAACCTCTGTTAACTAATAGTTGTTTTGTCCCTTTCTCACAAAAATCAATGTCAAAGTGACAGATAAGGACAAACCAACTTTACCGGCTTGTTAACTAATAGAGGCTTGATGGACGTTTATGAATAAGGAGGTTAGTATTTACCCGACTTTTGAGTTGTTAATTACAACCCTCAACGACATACACTTCACTTATGTCGTCGAATTAAAGTGTCAGTGCATATTTATCAGTGGGTTTTTTTTTCAAATGTCAAAAGTTCTAAAAACTGACTCCCCAAATAATAGTTATTTGTTATACAAGGGTGCAAAGTTGTATTTTACCCGCGAGTGTGGAATTGAAACACGAGCCAGAGAAAGGATTCTATAGTTGAACCACGAGCGAAGCGAGTGGTTCTAAAATAGAATCCTGAGCGTAGCGAGTGTTTCAACACACGAGAAGTAAAATACAACTTTGCACCCGTGTGTAACACAAAACTTTTCTCCTCACTATAGCGAGGAAAGTGCAACCTGCAAAAAAACACAGTTCCACAGGCATGATTTTCATCACTGGAATCACCGATTCTTTTACGATATTATAACAGAAAACTCTGGAAGTTGTGTATAATATTTACGTGAGTCGGAGTCCGTGACAAGTTGGGTATATTTTAGTTGACATTGACAATGATGACATTTCTGACGATGCGTTTTGAAATTGCATCGACTCAACTTGTGCGTTTACAATTATACTCAATATCATTATAAAACAAGTGTTACTTATAGAGTTTGACTTAAATCATTAAATAAAGCTAAATTTGGTATTTTTTGTTAAATTCTCAAACCATTTATTTAATGATAATTGATATCAAACGAACCATTATTATGAGCGTTTTACGTTTTGTTATCTGTCAAAAGCTACTCAAACACGCACCAAGGTCAAATTACTTTCCCCACTTGTGGATAAAATGCGTTTTTACCCGCTTGTTTCAAAGGATAAAATACGGCTTTCCGAGCTAGTGAGGGGAAAATGTTATTAAATTATCGAACCTGCTCACAAAATTTCACGAGAATCGGTTGTTAAATGCGACCTGCAGAGGAGTACAACAGGAAATCCGTACATCTGAACATACGAAATCATTTTTGTCGAAGCTGAAACGGAGACCTTCGTTTCACTCAGTCGATGAGGCGATAAAATCGATACATATATTTGCACTTGACTGCATAAATCGTGACAACAGTAGCTGGACTGGAGAGTCACATCTTTTCAACGACAATTGTGACACATGGTGAATTGTGTGAAATGTTTTTTTTGGAACTGACTATGGCTTCATAGGCCGAACCCATTAAAGCGAGGTGACACTCAATTCATCTCCAGCTACTGTATACCGCCACCATTCACAAAGCTAACTGACTGCCTTATTTGTTCGAACTCGACGTACGGATAAGGAAGCAGGACCTTCCACAATTTAAGAAGCGTGAAGACTTTTAAAATTCTCTTTAAAGTGTTTTGGGAATTTTAGTCGTAATATTGCAATTCTGAGAATGATCTCGGTAAAATCCCCAAAACTGATCGGTCGATCTGGTGTAGTGACCTAAGTAAACTTTCAATTAAAGTGATAATCAACCACCCACAATACTTTTTTTACCCGACTGCGCCAGAAGGAGGGTTATGTTTTTCGAGAGTATGTATGTAGGTAATTAAAATATATATTTATTATATTTATTTTAATGTATGTGGGTTATTATAATTGTTTGGCACGCTCTGCAGCCTGAACGGCTCGATGGATTTCAGATTGAGAGGTGTCGTTAGATTCGTATTTACTGTGAGAGTGACACTGGGTATATCAGAATAAATAAAAAAACAAAATGGCGGATTTTTGGCGCCAAATTCAAAAAATTACGCAGAAGCGCAGTCGGGTTTCTTAGTTTTTAAATTAATTAGTCTTGTTTACTTTGCCCGATTGCGATAACCTTATACATGCAAGAAAAGTGTAATACCAATATTAGTGAGTTTTCCTTCTCCCCTTAATATATTACAACTATAACAAATTGCTACTTTCCGACAGTGCTGAGCTCTGGTGAAAAGACAGTCACGTCGGTGCAGAAATAAGAACAATAAAATAAAATAAAAGCGACACAGAAGTTAGTGCATTTACAAGCAGAAAACAACCAAAACATTTAAAAACGAAATGGGAGTGTGGTTACCATTTGATGCCACCACCACGAGAAGCCGAACAACTAAGGATAAGATGCTTAATTGACCAATATAGTAATAGTACATTACTACAGAGGCCGGGACGAAAGGGGCTGCCGGCCGAAGACATATAGACGGCCGAGCGAAGCGAGGCCGGATAGGTCTAAGGCTGGAAACCCCATATTTCCCGCCGAGGTATGTATAGTGCTTTTCTCAAACATGCAATGATATGAACAACAAAAAAATCAAAGTTTGATTTTTAATACGCATAGTGGCAGAATGTCATGATGCCTGTGCCACAAATTTATGTGGAATGGAAATTAAATAATTTTTAAGAAAAAAAAACCGACTTCAATGGGGGAGGCCGGTAAAAGATTATTATACTTAGATGGTGCACTCTTAGAGAGATATACAATAAAATAAAAATGGCTATAATGTATGTTTATAATGGTAGAAGACTAAGTACCCTCAATTCCTCATGGAATCATGAAAAACCCTTGCTTGCTTGACAAATAAAACGAAGAGAACAAATCGCCAAACGTGAACTACGCGTCGTTGAAGAGTTCCGTTCTGATCATCATCAGCAGTTCCACTTCATCAAATGTCACTTTTATGAATGAAAATGCTTGATTAGTTCATGAAAATACTAAAATCACTATTTGTGTGCCTTTCACATGGAATCAAATGTCACATTTTTGTATGAAAATGCTCGATTTATTGATAAAAACACAAAAGTCACTATATGTTTGGCTTTAAGATTTGAGGATTTCTCTCAATTCCTCATGGATCCCATCATCAGAAATCAAGCATGACAAAAATTAATCGTGAAAATAGAACTTGCTTAACAAACACAGCTAGGAGGACAAATCGCCAAATGTGAACTTTTTGTCGTTGAAGAGTTCTAAGTAATCTAAGAGTGCACCATCTAAGTACAATAATCTTTCACCGGCCTCCCCCATTGAAGTCGGTTTTTTTTTCTTAAAAATTATAGGAGGATCCGCGTTCGTAGGACCAAGTACAATCGCCCTCGAACAGGGAAATTGTGTTTTTTTAGCGAAACGATGGCTGTTTTCACTTTTAGGGGGATCCGCGGTTGTAGGACCAAGTACAATCGCCCTCGAACAGGGAAATTGTGTTTTTTTAGCGAAACGAAAGCTATCAGTTACTACGAACAATGCCAGTGAAAGTAAATCAAAATGAATGCCAACTCACCCTAATTTGCCCGGCGAACAGCTGAGTCGGTGTACCGACAGTCCACAATGGTGAGCTGATGCTGTACTGGATGATGAGGGGCTTCCGACTCATATTAACTATATTTTCTCAAACATGCAATGAAATATTGATGTTATGTTCCTTATAATAGGCTGCGAAGTATGACGTTTCAGGTGCGGCTAGGACAAGAGGTAGCTAATGGAATTTCATACAAATCTTGCAGGCCTAGGCCTGCAAAGTCTTTTTATTTTTATTTTCATTCCACATAAATTTGTGGCACAGGCATCATGACATTCTGCCACTATGCGTATTAAAAATAAAACTTTGATTTTTTTTTTGTTATTTCATTGCATGTTTGAGAAAAGTACGATACATACCTCTGTAGTAATGTACTATTTTAGCGCGACGACGCTTGCGCGTGCAGCCGTGAGCAGCCATCAAGAGCGATATACCTTCAACTGGCTTTTATAAATGTCAAAAATAAACGAGAAAACTACCTTATTTAAAAGTAGCTAATGAACGCGTTCCCTTTCACGATATAATGTAATAACATGCATTAAAAATAACAAGTAACCAATCTAAGCAATGATGTCCGGAAGCAACACCAATGTCGATTTGACACGAAAATGTTTACTGGTCAATAAAGCTCATATTTCCGTGTGCGATCCTGGAGTCGAGGTCTCACCTGCGGCTCCACTCGCTCGGGTCGGGGCTCGGGCTCGGGCGCGGCGCCCTCGGAGCTGTCGCTGCCCTGCGCGCCAACATGCTCAGCGGTTAGTCACGTCAGACAAATCGCTTCACAGAAACCAGTGCGCGCGCTTCACCCAAACATTTACCTAATCCTTTATTTTTAGGGTTCCGTACCCAAAGAGTAAAAAAGGAAGCCTATTACTAAGACTTCTCTGGCCGTCCGTCCGTCCGTCTGTCTGTCACCAGGCTTTATCTGAAGAACCGCGATAGTTAGACAGTTGAATTCCTAATACTATTAGACTGTTTATGTGAATAATTTTAAGGATACTGTGACATTACATTAATTGTATGGATTTTATTGTTATTTTTAACCATTAGTAAATTTTAATTGTATGGAAAATTTGAATGCTGGACTTACAGCAAAACATGTATGTACTTATACTTGAAACTGTGAATTATGACATCCTATGTGAATCATGTTTTATCAAATAAATTATCTTATCTTATCTTGAAATTTTCAGAGATGATGTATTTCTGTTGCCGCTATAACAACAAATATTAAAAACCGGCCAAGTGCGAGTCGGACTCTTTGCCGTTTTTATAGATAATGGTACGGAACCCTTCGTGCGCGAGTTCACACCACCCCTATTTACCATTCGTTCGTCTACAATCCCAAATATGAACGAGCTGAGAATGGACAGTAGTTGGGACTAAATGGCACCATGGCTTGTATAAGGAAGATTTTAATATATTTTCAAGTTTTGTTCCTAACCGTATATTCAAATCTCGCTAGTCGGTACGAAGCATACGAGTCCCAGAGAGAAGCTCACATTGAATTTTGTTAATAAAACTGGTTTCTGTCAAGCGTTCATCTCCAGCATACGCAAGGACATTATGATTATGATATGATAGTATATAATGAATCTGTTGAACTGCATTAAAAAGTCCAGTTTAAGAAACTCCCAAGACACGTAGCATAACAGACATATGTTAGTTTACAAAACAAAGACACACACTATGGTTCCGAGAAAATATCATTCAATGCAATTCAGTCACATTATAAGTACAATAGTAATAGGTCACTTAGCTCATTGTCCAGTTGTCTCGTTAAAAACGTTTCACAAATCAATGTCATTGAGCCTGACATGACATATTTACGAATGACCTCGGTTTTACTCGACACCATGCCGTCAACCGTATAGACTGCAGCGAGCGTCAAGCAGGCAGTGGCGGATCTACAGTGTTGGCCGCCGTAGGCCCGAGGCCATGTAGTAAGTACCAGCCACCCCTAATATCTGGTCGCCATTAGGCCCGGGCGCAGCGTTCCACCGACCTGTTCGTGCCTGCTGGCGAGGTGCTCCCGATACTCCTCCCGCTCGGGGCTGGAGTCGCTGGAGCGCGCGCGGGCGCCGCGCCGCGCGCTGCCTCCACTCCGCACGCTCTCCGCGTACGCTTCCTGGAACGGGGGCCAAGACAATAACACCAATATTCATACAACTTAAATAACCTCGGTTAGCTGAAACACGTTTCGTCACTTTCTCGCAAATACAAATGTCATAAGTTTCCTTTCCAACAAAAAAATAGAAGTCCTTATAAGTTACAAAACGCTATTTTCTGTGTGAATTGAATCCCCTCCAATTTTCTGTTTGTTCCTATCTAGGACTATTGCGGCCTAATGTCATAAATTTTATATGTATTTTTGGATTTTTAAGTAAAATCATTTAAACCATTAGTATCTTAAACTTAAGTAAAAAATCCTTTCACCAGTTTATTGGAATTATTAACACTTTTGTAATAACATAATTTGGGTTCAAAACTTTAAAAAAAATTAAGGACTCTTCCATAACCCAGTTTTCCTTCGGAGACTTAATACCTTAAGTACTTAACATGCTGGCTCAGCACTTTGAGGTGGGACTTGGCCTCCGAACCTCAGACACGCCATTATGCTCTAACCTGAACAAGCCGTTAAAGGCCCGGAAATGTCTAAATGTCTTATTGGGCTTCATGCTTCTTTGTCGACCATTTGGATTTTGGACGCCCCAGGTACATTCTTTTAGAGACGCGATCCTCACTCATTTTCTGAACGAAGCTGAGCCAGCGCAGCAGATTCGCCCTCCTATATGATAATAGGTTCGGAAACCCTTCCACTTCCGACTACTTAATGATACTGGTTGGCAGAATTTTAGTTAATAGTTTGTACCTGTGTCTGTGGATAGCCCTCGTCGTCGGAGTCGATGAGCGAGCCTCGTCGCTGCGCCTCCTCTAGCTCCTCCTGTTGAACCTCCACATTGTCCAATTTCTCGAGCCGTGGCAGGTTACGTAACACCGTTAGCCGGTATCTGGAACCAAAAAAGAAGAGAAATGAAGAAATGATATTGATATTAATGTAACGATGCGTGTATCGAAACGTTACACATAAACTTTCTACAACTACAAGAACTACAGTTTCCAAATTCCACGTGACACTGCGCAGCCATTTTCTGGCAGTTCAGCTCGATCTAGAAATAATAACAGACGCAGTTTTAATGGGAAAACTGAATTTAATATTCAGAGAAATACTTCTGCAACATAACGTAATGACACCTGATGTTATTTGTGTAAACATGTCAAGCCGTGACACATAGTGCATACATAATAAGGAGGTTGAGGTAGATAGCACATATTTAAACTATTTTAACACTCCTACCAAATTTGAGCTATCCTCTTTTAACAATATCAATACAAATAGAAATACAGATATACAAACATTAACAAACAAACTACTTAAAGTAGTAAACACATCAAAGTTAAGTTTGGTTATGTATATCCACTTTTGAGACCATACCGACTTCATGTCTGAACTTAACCAATTTGTCTTTAGACAAGGGTTTAGTTAGCATATCAGCACTTTGGTTATCTGTACTGACATAGTTTAAAGTAATAACTTTTTCAGAAAACTTTTCTTTGACAAAGTTAAACTTAACGTCAATATGTTTGCACCGTTTATGATAGTCCACATTTTTAATCACGCACATCGCACTTTGATTGTCGAGGTTCAAACAGACTGAGTCTTAATTGAACTGACCGATGTCAGTTAGCATTTGTCTAAGCCAGATGGCTTCTTTCGTGGCTGCACAGGCAGCCATAAATTCCGCTTCGGTTGTGGATAATGCCACAGTTTGCTGTCGTTGACGTGCCCACGTGACAGCTGCGCCATTTTTCATAAACACATATCCAGTGACAGAGCGCCTGGTGTCACGGTCATTGGCGTAATCAGCGTCACTGTAACCGACCAAATCGCTTCCCATATCTGATCGATAGCAGAGACCAAAGTCCTTGGTGGCTTTCAGATATTTAAGTATTTTCTTGACAGCGTTCCAGTGATTCTGATTATAAGAATTAAGGAATCGACTCACCAAGCTGACAGCGTACATGATATCTGGTCTGCTTACGATTGCGGCGTGCATCAGTGATCCCACGGCTTCTCTGTAGGGAATGTTGTCCACGCTTTCACTTTCATCCTTCTCCAGCCTCGTATGCGGATCAGCAGGAACACTGCTAGGAAGGGCATCGTTCATGTTAAATTTGTTTAACAGCTGGTTGATGTACTTTGTCTGATGAATGAAAATGTATTTCTCACATTTCTCTATTTCCAAGCCGACAAAATTAGTTGGTGAACAAGTTTTCAGTTCGAAGTGTACTTCGAGGTTTTTGATTATGTCTTGCAAGATACATTCATTTTCACAAAACAAGAGTCCGTCATCAACGTAAATCAAGAGATAACATTTAGTTTCATTTACTTCCCCGATATAAACGCATTGATCGGCATTACATTTTGTAAAGTTAAATCTCTTCAGTACCGAATCGAACTTTGCATTCCAACAGGTGCGGTGACTGTTTTAAACCATAAAGCGATTTTACTAATTTACATACCTGATGCGGTTCTGCGTTTAATCCTTCAGGCGGAGTCATAAATATGTTCTCTTGCAACTCTCCATAAAGAAAGGCGGTCTTTACGTCGAACTGTATCATTTTCAAATGATGCTGAGCAGCTACGGATAACAATAATCGAATAGAATCGTACCTGACTGTCGGTGAAAACGTCTCCTGATAGTCAATACCTTCAGTTTGTGCGTACCCCTTTGCACAAAGGCGCGACTTGTACCGAATACCGGTTGGTTCGTCCTTCAAACGGAAGACCCATTTGCAGCCGATGACTTTTGCGTTTGCTGGCTTCTCTACTAAGATCCATGTTCCGTTTTTTTCATGAGCTTCCAGTTCTTCAGTAATCGAGAGTTTCCATTTTTCTGCTTCTACTGAGTTAACAGCCTCCTGGTAGGTCTGCGGCGTTAAACTAGTCTCTTCGCTGTAACATAAATAGCCAATTGGCTTAGCTAACATCTCTGCATTTGCTTGTTTCCTTGGCCTTAATGTCATTCTGTTAGACTCGGATTTAACATCATTTTCGGTGGCAACACTCGTATCAGGTAAATACTCTGATCCATCGGATTGTTCAGATTCTGCAGTCATCTCACAGGCAGTTTGACTTGAATCATAATTTTCAGAGGTATCTTCATCGCTACTTTCTTCCAAGTGATCTATTGAATTTGAATTTTCGTTTGTTAACTCAATTGGAACAAAATTTCTTTTTACAGTAGACGGCAATTTTGGAGCCGGGTTTAATAAACCTGTACCCACTGGTATGTTCACAGTAGCCAATGAATATCATCTTCTCTGCTTTGGCATCCCACTTCTTTGTTTTCTCCTTAGGCAGGTGAACCATAGCTTCGCACCCAAAAGTTCGCATATGACTTACATCTGGTTTTGAACCTGACCACATTTCATAAGGGGTTCTGTATGATAACGCTCGAGTCGGAGATCTGCAGACGATATAAGCAGCTGCGTGCACTGCTTCAGCCCAGTACAGCTTCGGAAGTTGGGCGTTCAGAAGCATGCATTTTGCTCTCTCAACAAGCGTACGGTTCATTCGCTCCGCGAGACCGTTAAGCTGGGGCGAGTAAGGTGTGGTCGTTTGATGCACAATACCTGCTCTCTTCAGAAAATCTGAGAAGTCCTTATTTACGTATTCTGTGCCATTGTCCGATCTGAGGCATTTAATCTTACAATCAAGTTGATTTTCAGCTTCATTCTTGAACTCTTTGAACATCTCGAGCGCATCTGACTTGCTTTTCAAAAAGTAAACGGAAACCTTCCTTGTGTAGTCGTCAATCAAAGTCATGAAGTATCTTGCACCTCCCAGTGACTTTGTTTCCATAGGGCCACACAAATCTGAGTGGATGATCTCTAGCTTTTTAGTAGCTCGGGAACCTTCCTTGTTAAACGGCAGACGTGTTTGTTTCCCTTCCAAGCAAGTTATGCACACGACGGAGTCTTTCGACGACATTTGTGCACCTGTAGTCGCTTCTTTCATTTTGTTCAAGTCGGCGAAGTTTAGATGTCCCATGCGCTGATGCCACAGACAGGCATCCTTGCTGTCAACGTCTGATATGTATGCGTGATCCTGTTTGGTGTTCAGCCGGTATATATTGTTGATCAGGCTTGCCGTTGCGACAATCGCATTCTCTTTGTTTAGTATTAAACAGCCTTTTGCATTAAATCTCACTTGGCCACCGCTCTTAATAATTTGACTCACTGACAGAAAATTGTTGTCAAGAGTTGTAGCAAGGTCTGGCACGTAGAGAACATTCTTAAGAAGAATTTTGTTTTCCTCGCCTTTACCATTAAAAACATCCAGAGATACTTGGCCACAACTCTTGACGGCCAGTGACTTGTCGTCAGCAACTTTAATACATTTGATTGATGGAGCCGTCACGTCAAATAGTATGTCATGGTGCTTTGTCATATTCGCCGAGGCACCAGAATCAACAAACCAAGAGTTATCGTTTGATGATGTTGCCACAAAAGCTGCTGCATAGCTTGAGCATTGACTCTTCTTCTTATTCTTTGTCTTGCACTCTTTACTGATATGACCATATTTATTACAAATATAGCACCGCGGTCCCTTGCCTGTTTGAGTCTCATTATATTTCTTTGTGTAACCTTTTATATGGTGGGACCCATGTCCATAGTTCGCGGCAAAGGCGTTGGACTCGCTTTGTCGAACATCTTGCAAAAGTTTCGCTTTCACTAAGTCAGCGGATATTTTCACACTACAACTTTCCATCGCCAGAATCATGAGTTGATAACTTTCCGGAAGACCAGAGAGTAACAGTGTACCGAGCCACTCATCGTCGACCTTAAACCCGATATTGCGGAGTTTGTGTGCCGTACCCATCACTTTGCTGACATATTGTCGAGTCGTCGCATAATGTCGAGGACATTGTGACATCCGTTCAGTGTTGTCGTAATTAAATCTCGTAGTAAACCCACACGACGCGTTAGCCCAGAGTCATTAAATGCGTTCTCCAAATTTGTCCATACTTCTTTCGCAGTCGTGGCTTCCTGTATATGTACGTAATTCACTGGATCGACTAGTAAAATAATCTTTGATCGAGCTTTCGTATCTAACTTCGGGTCTACGGTACCGGAACTTTCAACGCAACTCCATAGTTCTTCATGCTGCAGATAGGTTTGCACCGCAAATCTCCACGTGGGATAATTATCACGTCCCGTAAGTTTTTCAATAAAAGCAAAATAATTATTCGAAGACATTTTCCGATGCTGGCCGTGCATAGAGGAGTGTTGGTGCCGACACTAATGTATGGTAGTGAAAGTTGGGTGTGGCAGAAGAAACATCAGAGTCGAGTGAATGCAGTGGAAATGAGAGCGCTGAGAAGTATGTGTAGCGTTACTTTGAGAGATAGAGTGAGAAACACCGTTATAAGACGGAGGTGTGGAGTGAATGAAGATATAGTGACGAAAATTGAGAAAGGTATGCTAAGATGGTTTGGACATGTAGAGAGGATGGATGAAAGAAGATTGACAAAACGAGTGTATGAAGGAAGAGTGGATGGAAAAGTTGGAAGGGGAAGACCTCGGCGAACGTACTCCGACCAAATCGGAGACATTCTGCAGAAAGGCCAGGTCAGGAGTACCCTAAATCGGCGCGCATGCATGAAGAATGTTATGAAAGTTCATGAAGCGAAAGTTGTATGTCAGGATCGTAGCAAGTGGAAATCCGTGATCTCTGCCTACCCCTATGGGAAACAGGCGTGATTATATGTATGTATGTATGTATGTATTTTCCGATGAAAAAAATTTCTTTTGTTTTCTCGCGTCAACCAACGACGTACAAATTATTTGGAAATAAATTTCGTATATTTTATTTTCACTGCACTACGGATGACTTACCTGGGCCCATAACCTAATAACAGACGCAGTTTTAATGGGAAAACTGAATTTAATATTCAGAGAAATAATTCTGCAACATAACGTAATGACACCTGATGTTATTTTTGTAAACATGTCAAGCCGTGACACATAGTGCATACATAATAAGGAGGTTGAGGTAGATAGCACATATTTTAACAAGAAACACTTAGTATTATTGGTTATTTCCCAGTTCCTGTTTAATTTTCAATTGTTATTGGTGTTATAGTTTGCAGTGCAGTTATTTTACTCTGCCAAGGCACATTGTAGGTTCCAATATTTTTAAATCTTATTCTGTGTTATGCCCTTAATATTCAATTAATACATAGTAGGAATGAAGAATAACTTGAGAAAAAAAAAGATAGGTATACGATACGATATTTTTGGGCACCAGTTTTCTTTCGCCCATAGCATTCGCAGGAGTGAGGCCAGTATTCGTAAATTGATTGACCTACGAACAGAATGTTAGTGTGACTCACTGTGGATGGTGTGTGCACGGGTTCTCGTCGAGCCACAGCGACGTGAGCGCGGGCAGGTGCCGCAGATGGCGGATCTCGCGCAGGTCGCGGATCTCGTTCTTGCGCACGTACAGCTCGCGCAGCAGCCGGCAGCCCGCGAAATCCTGGAGGCTCCGGATCTTGTTTATACTGGAAACCATAAAACAACACTAAGTTTTGAACAATGTATGTTTTACGGTGCTTTTCATCTGCTTGCGGGCACGGCGATCTCAGTAATTTCGCTGACGTCTCAGTGCAATTTGTAATTTTAAAACGTAAAACTGAAGTTCGTTAGATTCCGATTTGTTTTTTTTTAATACCTCGTCTGTGGCACACAACAACTCCAGGGGTGTTACATGTGCGTTGCCGACCTTTTAAAAATGTATACACTCCTTTCTTGAAGAATATTAGGCATCTTCTGGGTGAGCTCGCTTCATTGTCGGCCTCATCTTTGCCCCCTGGCCAAGAGCAATCCCATTCCTGATTTTTAATAAAAATTAAAATAATCCCGTACTGTAGTAGCCCTCGTATATATGTATACTTATATATATCTCGTGTGTATATATGTTAAGTGCCCTTGTATGCAACCTACTTCCAGAATCTCTGTTTGAGTTTGTTATGAAAACTTTCATTAACTTGATAGACCCTCGCGAGGGTCCGCACTCGCGTTATCAGCATCCGTAATTGCGTGTGCGTTAGGCGGTATACTGATGGTAAGATATCAACAGACAAGGCTGCACCAACCAGAGCGTGGCGCGACCGGCGCGGGAAGCGTTGCTCAATCCGCGCACGCGCTGCCAATTTGCTAATCAGGCTCGGGGATTCGAAAGTGTTGTGTCTATGCCAAGCATCATAAACGACTTTCCGAGTTCGTGAAGGTAAGGAGTTATTCAAGAAAAGCGAAGCTCCACTACCCCCGTCGCGTATTTCGTTGAAGTTTATACTCCTCCTGAACAACATTACATACATATGTATAGGTAGAATAACCAGATTGAACACCGTGAATAGACACTTACGCCGCCTAGGTATTTAAATCTAGACACGCGGCAGCGTGTCCAGCCAAGTTCACCCCAGGAACTGGCGGACAGCAGCTGTGTGTTATATTACACGAACCGTTTGGAGCCACATTTTACCCCCCCAATAACTCCAAATCTATCTAACATAAAAAAACCGGCCAAGTGTGAGTCGGACTCGCGCACGAAGGGTTCCGTACCAGAAAAAAAACGCCAACAACTACTCTGTTGTATGGGAGCCCCCCTTAATTATTATTATTATTTTGTTTTTAGTCAGACGGATGGACGGACAGCGAAGTCTTAGTAATAGGTCCCGTTTTTACCCTTGGGTACGGAACCCTAAAAATGAAATTTGGTAGGTACATGTATTAAGATCCTTTAGAACAACTAGAAACCCAAATTTCATAAATCTAGACACGCGGCAGCGTGTCCAGCCAAGTTCACCTCAGGAACTGGCGGACAACAGCCGTGTCTTATATTACACGAACCGTTTGGAGCCACTTTTGACCCCCCAATAACAAGGGGCTTGCAATGGGTGGAGCGCGCCGCGTTAATAACCTAACGCTCGAAATCCCCGAAACTAGCTGTCAGTCGCGGGCCGTCACCGTCCGCGCGTGTACGTACCCGTCGTGATCCGCTGCCGCGCGCCGCCGACTTGATCGCGACGAACCGCGCTAACGTATTTTTTAATACAGTTGCTCAAAAAGTGCTACTTTACGTAGCTGTTTAGCGTGCGGAAAGTTGGTTTTCGCGCACTAGTGCTTTTCACTTTTCCAATTTTTTTAAATTTATGCTTGTTCCAATGCATGACTCCTTATTGCTGGGTGTTAAATATTAGTTTCCTTTAAACGTCGTAATCAACATAAAAACCTACTGTTAATATCAGAATACGAAAAATATACACATTTCATATTTTATTACTTACCTCTTCATCATTATAACACGTTTATTTTTTAATATTGAATATTGAAAAACCGTTCTTAATAAGTTGTATGAGTGGAACGGAATAGCTGCCGAAACGCCTGTCAAAGAAGAGGCGTTTTTACTTACTGCAAGCATGTTTTAAGTTTCTAAAGGCAACATTCGATATTGTTTTTATAAATATTACTTGTTGTTTTTCTTATTTTTTCGCAACTGTATTAAAAAACGTCGTTCAATACACGTGCGGAAATGTCATTCTTCACTCGTCCCGAGTGTTGCCACTCGCCTGCGGCTCGTGGCATCCCTCGGTACTCGTGAAGAAATGACATACTTTCCGCACTAGCATCGAAATGTACTATTTTTGTGTGATTTAAAAAAAACACGATGAAACCTATAACCAGCACCACATGTTCTGTATATGGTTGTTTAAATACCCGAAGGAACGTTGGTGTGTGTTTTTTCAATTACCTACAAATTGTGAACTGTAAGTTTTTCTTTTAGTTTGGTATATATGTAATAATAAGTACTTATTTAGTATAACCTTGGTGTTTAAAATTATCAAGTTGTAAGTTACAATGTACAACTACAATACAAATGAATACGATACGAACCACCTGGTTACTTTGTTAGTGTAAAAACTTCGCAGGTCCGTAGATGGTAAATAAATAAGTGGACTGTAAATTTAGGAGCTGGTACAATCCAAAATAGAAAAATGTACAAGAATGTGAGTGTTACAGTCGCTGGGAATCGCTGAACAACGGTAAATTTTAACGTAAGTCAATTATGAAAGCTACACATTGCCATATGAAAATTGTGCATAGTAATTTGTTTGACTTATTATGAATTTCATATTATATTATACATTGAATATTTTATTTAAAAAATATGCAATTTAGATTGGAATAATTATTTGCTGATTTAATTTAATTGTATACAATGAAATTAAATGAGTAAGGTTTATAATATGAATCGAGTATATAATTTGTTTAAAGAAAAAGGATTGAAAACGTTTAAGTTTTTAAACGATTCTGAACATGCTGCCGGCCTTGAAGTTTGAAGATCTTCAATTGTCGCCGACAGGGAGCGGGCAGATGGTGTTGAAAGCTCGTCGAATGACACCTCGCTTGGTGCGGATGTCTGCGACCCGCGCGACACCGTCGGCGCCTGGAATGATGCTGACGACTCTGCCTAGCTGCCAAAGTAGAGGTGGCAGAGTTCTGTCCTTGACGACTACCAGAACTCCCTCTTTGAGTTCTCCTGCTGAATCGTGCCATTTGGTTTTCTGTTGGAGCCAGAGAATGTACTCATTAGAAAACCGGTGCCAAAATTGCTGCTTGAGCAGTTCGATGCGTTTCCAACGCTGCAGTGAAGAAATGTTGGACGCAGTGATCTGTGGATGAGGTACAAAGTTAATGGATCGTCCTATTAGGAGATGTGCTGGAGTTAATGGATAGAGGTCATTTGCATTGTCTGAAATTGGCGTCAGAACCGTGAATTTAAAATTGCCTCAATCTGAATCAGTAGTGTGGACATCTCCTCGTAAGTCAGATGAGTTTGATCGAGCACACGGCGGAGATGGTGTTTTATGGATTTGATGGCAGATTCCCATAATCCGCCGAAGTGTGGAGCGTAAGCCGGAATAAATGAGAATTTGATACCTTCAGTCACGTCTGTTGACAAGCATTCCTGGAGGATCTTAGAGAATTCGGTACAGGTGCCGTGAAATGTTGTGCCGTTATCGGAGAATATTGTCTGAGGCTTACCCCGGCGTGCAATGAACCTGCTCAACGCTGCAATGTAAGCTTCTTTCGTTAAGTCTGTTACAAGTTCGAGGTGCAATGCTTTGGTTGCTAGACACACAAATGCACAAATGTAAGACTTGACTAACGTACTACCTCTACCCTTGCGGTTGGATATCATAATTGGCCCAGCATAATCTACGCCAGTCTCTAGAAATGGATATTCTAACTGAATACGCTCTCTCGGTAAGTTACCCATCAAGGGTTGTATTGTTTTTCCACTGAATCGAGAGCATTTTACGCACTTCTGTACAGTACTCTTGGCAAGATCCCTACCGCGAATAGCCCAAAACTTATGCCTGGTGGTAGCTAGCAGCAGTTGGGGACCTGCATGCATGTATGTGATGTGATAGAATTGGAATATCAATTTGCATAGATGATGCTTGGAACTGAGCAACACTGGATGTTTGACGTCATAGCCGTAGCTGGAGTTGCTCAGTCTTCCCCCCACACGAATGAGGTTGTCTTCCCCAAGGAATGGAGATAGTGACCGGAGATTGCATTTTAGAGGTATTGGTTTGTTTGATGATATCATTTCCATTTCCTTGGGAAAGGAATCTTCTTGTGCTCTACGCAAAAGAAAGTTGTTAGAGCGTTCAAGCTCTTGGTGAGAAAGGTTGCCCGTTTGTTTGGTGGCTGGTCTCTTGCAATTATTGATAAACCTGAAGACCAAAGCCATGGCGCATTTGAGTTTTGAATAACTTGATGAATCTTGAATTAATTTGCTAAATATGTTCGGAACTATTGTTTTTATAGAAAAGTTGTTACTATGTGACAAGTGCTTACTGTATAATGAAGCGAACTATTAAGTTAACTTTGTGAATAAAGTGGTTTAAAACGCAATTAGGTTATCTTTATGTGCAAATATGGATTATGTTGATGAATACGGAGGATACGATTAAATATCTCACTACTGATTAGATGATTGCAATGAAAATAAGCTATGACTGCACTAGGTGAATAATAGGCTGACATATAATGCCTAAATAATGAATTAATGCTGAACCAATGGATTATTTATATGGAAATGGATATGAAGCAACTACGGAAGGATGTAAATGATGTGAAATGAAGGAAATATAGCAACGATCTCACTAATCTTTGTCCTTGATCCTTATATGACGAATGTTTCTTCGCGTGCTGTATGCTTCGATGGTTCAACTGCTTGGCTGTTGCGCTTTGATTCCCGTTGAATGCTCGCTTCCTGGTGCGGTTGGTGCTGGATCGGCTGCCGCAACTGACTGCTGGTTACGGCTGTATATCCCACTGTATGAGATGCTTCGTGTGTCGTGGCCTGGGTCACTCGTCGCTGAATATCCTGACTGATGGGACTCGACAAGTGTTGGCACTGTAACGTCACGAAGCTGAATGTGCCTTGCGCCAACCTGGATGACTCACGGTTTCGCTGGTGAAAGTCCGTAGAATTGAAGGAGCTCGAGTTCGCTCAAAGTCCTGTTTTCTTCCACTTTGGAGGCTTCGTAAGGACCATGTAAAATCTTCGCAGGTCCGTAGATGGTAAATAAATAAGTGGACTGTAAATTTAGGAGCTGGTATAATCCAAAATAGAAAAATTTACAAGAATGTGAGTGTTACAGTCGCTGGGAATCGCTGAACAACGGTAAATTTTAACGTAAGTCAATTATGAAAGCTACACATTGCCATATGAAAATTGTGCATAGTAATTTGTTTGACTTATTATGAATTTCATATTATATTATACATTGAATATTTTATTTAAAAAAATATGCAATTTAGATTGGAATAATTATTTGCTGATTTAATTTAATTGTATACAATGAAATTAAATGAGTAAGGTTTATAATATGAATCGAGTATATAATTTGTTTAAAGAAAAAGGATTGAAAACGTTTAAGTTTTTAAACGATTCTAAACAGTTAGGTACATTTCCGCCGATTTACTTATTAAGTACCTAACTGTAATTTTATTCAAAATGAAACACGCGTTATTCAATTTATTTTACTTGATTAGCTACATAATAGTTGTCCTATTTAGATAGTTGTCCATTATTGTGTTGTGGCCATAGCATTTGAAACACGGACAAAGTGTAGGTACCTATACCTGAGAAACTTAAGAAGATGACCTGTCCTGTTGTATGTGCTGTGTTGATTTGTATGTCCGACAAAACCTGTTGGTTGATGATTTGAAATGTATTTTTTTTTGAGAGATGAAGGGGGAATGGTAATGTTTTGGCTCTTTTCTTAAATAATTATATTAAAATGACAGAAAAATATATTTGAGATGCACACAATGAGCTCTTCCATATGTAACACGATATTATGTATTTTGATGATTGTCCCCCAATAAAGGTACTTCCCCTACACGTAAAATGGGGATGCATTTTTTTTCTTGCAAAACCCACCGTGTTTGGTAACGTTAGATGGTTCGTTAAAAAAATATGAGATTTATTAAATGACTAGCTGTTGCCCGCGACTTCGTCCGCGTTCTCGCTCCTATTGGTCGCAGGGTGATGTTTATAATAGTATAGATTACGCTATTCGTTTGCGTGATATCTATACTGTAATATTATAAAGCTGAAGAGTTTGTTTGTTTGTTTGAACGCGCTAATCTCTGGAACTACTGGTTCGAATTGAAAAATTGTTTATCGAGGAAGGCTTTAGGCTATATAACATCACGCTGCGACCAATAGGAGACGCGGTAGTAATTTATAAAATGTCAATTAGAGTTAGGTGTGTGTGTGTGTGTGTGTGTCCCCCCAACCCTCCATGTCTTCTCCACAAGCAAGAGAATATCTGGAAAAACAATGGTAGTAGTATAGGTATACAATGAAAACTAAAAACTGTCACTGGGCCATGAACGCTCTATTCATGTGAAGTAACATGTACTTCATTAATTTCGGTTTACTGTACTTAAGCGACATCTGGTGAGGTAGAACATGTTTTGCCTCATTGAAGTATTTTTGGCGTGACAACCCTAGGGCTACACGTGCCGCGCGTGAATGAATACAAGTTATGGGATAGACAGAGATGCAGAGAGTAGGCACGTTTCTTATGCCTAAACGCCGTTTTTGTTAGGAAGTGAAATTTCTGTACTTGTACTATTCCTTATTCTGTGCCAATAATTTCAAATCTATCTAACATAAAACCATGAAATTTGGTACATATATTAAGATCCTTTAGAACAACTAGAACCCCAAATTTCATAAATATAGGTTTAATAGTTATTGAGATATTAAATTCCAAAAAACGGCATTTTTACCACTGTCTGACTGACTGACTGACTAGTAATCAAAAATCTAACCCACTTTCAGATGACCTAGAAGCTGAAATTTGGCATGCAGCTTGGTAATTATGTGTATACACCAGAAAAAATCTGAAAACAGTGATTTTATTATTAGTTTTTTCTTCCATATCTCGGGACCATGGGGTCCCGGACTTTTGGAAGGCGTGCGTAAAAGTAAGGGATACACATGGCGGATACCATCTCCAAGCGCACAATGTGATACATCAGGAGATGGTCCCCGCCAGGTGCAAAGACTATTGCAGTGCATCACTGTGCTGCGATGGAAACTAAGGTCATGGGCTATTGTGTTAAATGTTGGATGGGCTGGATAATGGGCTATTGGAGGAGACTAGCGGACACCTGCCGTGACAATCAGTCTCAATATTGTAAAAGGCAGGCGGTGACTCGCCAGCTCGCTGAGTGGGCCCCACATAACAGTCGCACGCACAGTGCGACAGTGGGGCAACATCTCTTTGAGCGGCTGTAAGGTTGTCGAGAGGTGAGTCTGCGGTAGCCAGATCCCGGTAATCCGATCAGCAGGCCGCCGGCGTTATGACATTTTACACTTCCAACCTGGAGCATAGGTCTCGCTCTTGCGACTCCACTCTGGGCGGCCAATTAAGGCTAGCACAGAGTCGAGGGCCAGATGGAAAGGGCCCTCTGGAGATTAGGGGTCCGCGGTGTCGCCACTCACCGTCAGCTCGCCACAAGCTGCCCCCGCGGGTTATTAGTTTTATTATTATTCTCTTTATTTTTCTTACAACTTAAGTTAGGTTTCTATTATTATTATTTATGCTAGTTACCTCAGAAATCCGTCATTTATTAACCGATTTGGAAAATTCGTTTTTGTTTGAAACGGTATACTTCCGGGGTGGTCCCATTGTCATCGGGTCAGAATCTGATCATATGGTCCTGGAGAAATCGAGGGAACTCTTCAAATATTTTAGGTGCACCTAAAGCGGTTTGGGTATTTTGTATAGTAACTCGTGCATTCGCTCTGGGAAAGCACCATTTAATGAAGTTTGACAAAAAGTAATGATATCCCATGAAAACATAAATGTGAAAATAGCAGCCAAGTTCACCGACAAAAGAATTGAGATCTAAATGGGCGCCAAGTTCCTTAGATTACCTATCTGAAAAGTTGCCAAGTTTGGCACTAGATTGTTTACAGTAAAACTATTTTTTTAATACAGTTGCTCAAAAAGTGCTACTTTACGTAGCTGTTTAGCGTGCGGAAAGTTGGTTTTCGCGCACTAGTGCTTTTCACTTTTACAATTTTTTTAAATTTATGCTTGTTCCAATGCATGACTCCTTATTGCTGGGTGTTAAATATTAGTTTCCTTTAAACGTCGTAATCAACATAAAAACCTACTGTTAATATCAGAATACGAAAAATATACACATTTCATATTTTATTACTTACCTCTTCATCATTATAACACGTTTATTTTTTAATATTGAATATTGAAAAACCGTTCTTAATAAGTTGTCTGAGTGGAACGGAATAGCTGCCGAAACGCCTGTCAAAGAAGAGGCGTTTTTACTTACTGCAAGCATGTTTTAAGTTTCTAAAGGCAACATTCGATATTGTTTTTATAAATATTACTTGTTGTTTTTCTAATTTTTTCGCAACTGTATTAAAAAACGTCGTTCCATACACGTGCGGAAATGTCATTCTTCACTCGTCCCGAGTCTTGCCACTCGCCTGCGGCTCGTGGCATCCCTCGGTACTCGTGAAGTAATGACATACTTTCCGCACTAGCATCGAAATGTACTATTTCTCAAACTTGCAATGAAATATTGATGTTATGTTCCTTATAATAGGCTGCGAAGTATGACGTTTCAGGCGCGGCTAGGACAAGAGGTCGTTAATGCAATTTCATACAAATTTTGCAGGCCTAGGCCGGCAAAGTCCTCTTTTTAACCGACTTCAAAATTTCAAAAGAGGAGGTTATCAATTCGGTTGTATGTTTTTTTTTTTTTTTTTTTATGTTTGTTAGTCCATAACTCCTTCATTTCTTAACCGATTTGAAAAATTCTTTTTTTGATTGTAAGTATATATATCCAAGTTGGTCCCGTTTTTGTCAAAACGCAGTTCTGATGATGGGATCCATGAGGAATTGAGGGAACTCCTCAAATCTTTAAGGCAAACATATAGTGATTTTTGTGTTTTTATCAACAAGTCAAGCATTTTCATCCAAAAATGTGACATTGGATGAAGTGGAACTGCTCATGATGATCAGAACAGAACTCTTCAACGACGAAAAGTTCACGTTTGGCGATTTGTCCTCCCAGCTGTGTTTGTTAAGCAATTTCTATTTTCACGATTAATTTTTGTCATGCTTGATTTCTGATGATGGGATCCATGAGGAATTGAGGGAACTCCTCAAATCTTAAAGGCAAACATATAGTGATGTTTGTGTTTTTATCAACAAATCGAGCATTATCATACAAAAATGTGACATTTGATGAAGTGGAACTGCTGATGATGATCAGAACAGAACTCTTCAACGACGAAACGTTCACGTTCGGCGATTTGTCCTTCTAGCTGTGTTTGTTAAGCAAGTTCTATTTTCACGATTGATTTTTGTCATGCTCGAGTTCTGATGACGGGATCCATTAGGAATCGAGGGAACTCCTCAAATGTGAAAGGCACACAAATAGTGATTTTAGTATTTTCATGAACTAATCAAGCATTTTCATTCATAAAAGTGACATTTGATGAAGTGGAACTGCTGATGATGATCAGAACGGAACTCTTCAACGACGCGTAGTTCACGTTTTGCGATTTGTTCTCTTCGTTTTGTTTGTCAAGCAAGCAAGGTTTTTTCATGATTCCATGAGGAATTGAGGGTATACATAGTCTTCTACCATTATAAACATACATTATAGCCATTTTTATTTTATTGTATATCTATCTAAGAGTGCACCATCTAAGTATAATAATCTTTTACCGGCCTCCCCCATTGAAGTCGGTTTTTTTTTTCTTAAAAATTATTTAATTTCCATTCCACATAAATTTGTGGCACAGGCATTATGACATTCTGCCACTATGCGTTTGAGAAAAGCACTATACATACCTCGGCGGGAAATATGGGGTTGCCCGCCTGAGACCTATCCGACCTCGCTTCGCTCGGCCGTCTATATGTCTTCGGCCGGCAACCCCTTTCGTCCCGGCCTCTGTAGTAATGTACTATTACTGCGGCTGATGATGAGTGATACGTTGTAGTGAGGTACAGATGCTCATTTTTTGTCTCAATATAACCATTATGTGCCTTAACAAAGCTAGCAAAAATATCTGACACGTGCTATCGTGCTCATGCTAATGCTAAAGGCCCTAGAGATAGTAGTGTCACATGCGCGTTTACTTGTGGCAGTATTGATGCAGCCGACAGTACTGATGGGACTCGTGCGTGACTGAATAAAGAAGTGTAATCCCGTTTGGGTGTTTTATTGGACTAATAATCCGCAGAAAGCAGCGTCTCCTACATTTGTGTGAAAATTATAAACACATAACAAACTTTTACATACTTACTGTTAAGTATTGAGCACAGTAAAAAGCACTTTGTTTTGTGCTGGAGTGGCTGGCGACATTATGACAGATAATCCAATAAGCGGGTCGCGACCCGTCTGCCTTCGCTGCGGCGGGGCTGCGGCTGCGGCGACGGTGCTCCGGGGAATCCAGCTTTTGCCGGCGTCTATTTAGCTTATATAGGTAACTTGCACATTTATGATGCTTGGGCGGTGGAAACACTTTTGGAGATTATAATAATAGTACATTACTACAGAGGCCGGGACGAAAGGGGTTGCCGGCCGAAGACATATAGACGGCCGAGCGCAGCGAGGTCGGATAGGTCTCAGGCGGGCAACCCCATATTTCCCGCCGAGATATGCATAGTGATTTTCTCAAACATGCAATGAAATAAACAACAAAAAATCATAGTTTGTTTTTAATACGCATAGTGGCAGAATGTCATGATGGCTGTGCCACAAATTGATGTGGAATGGAAATTAAAATAGGACTGCCGGTCTAGGCCTGCAAGATTTGTATGAAATTCCATTAACGACCTCTTGTCCTAGCCGCACCTGAAACATCGTACTTCGCAGCCTATAATTTACTTATTTATTTATTTAATTAATAATAAGGAACATAACATCAATATTTCATTGCATGTTTGAGAAAATTACTTACCTAGGAAGGTTATATAAAGTATGTCTCAGATCGCAGGTACTTGACGATAAATATGCAATAAAAACAAAAATACGCCACCCCCAGGTCAGGATACGATGCCAGCAGTAACTGCCACTTTATTGACCGTGTGACGTAAAATTCATATAACCAAGCCTGCACCCAGGAAGAGAAGTTGTCCAATCCATATGAGAGCCACGTTATGGCAGGGTTAAATATTATATCATATCCATATTATCAATGACATACATATGGGTGAGCAGAGACCAGAGAATGCAAAATGCTACGGTCCTTACATAAGACTTCTTTCGCTTCCATCACATCCATACATCTCCTTATACATGCTCGACGGTTGTTGGGACTTCTGACCTTGGCCTTTATCATTTATCACTGTTAAATCTAGCAGTTTCCCACATCCAAACCTCAAAATCACAAATATGTGAAAACGACTTCATTTGATTCTCAGGTTTCTCAGATATTTTTGAACCTTTGGTATCGTACGTATATTAATTAATTCGACTGTACTACTATTCGCAGCAATAAGAACTTAGTCACAATTTTTAACCGACTTCAAAATTTCAAAAGAGGAGGTTATCAATTCGGTTGTATGTTTTTTTTTGTTTTTTTTTTTTTTAATGTTTGTTACTCCATAACTCCGTCATTTCTTAACCGATTTGAAAAATTCTTTTTTTGATTGTATGTATATATATCCAAATTGGTCCCGTTTTTGTCAAAAGGCAGTTCTAATGATGGGATCCATGAGGAATTGAGGGAACTCCTCAAATCTTTAAGGCAAACATATAGTGATTTTTGTGGTTTTATCAACAAGTCAAGCATTTGCATCCAAAAATGTGACATTGGATGAAGTGGAACTGCTCATGATGATCAGAACAGAACTCTTCAACGACGAAAAGTTCACGTTTGGCGATTTGTCCTCCTAGCTGTGTTTGTTAAGCAAGTTCTATTTTCACGATTAATTTTTGTCATGCTCGAGTTCTGATGATGGGATCCATGAGGAATTGAGGGAACTCCTCAAATCTTAAAGGCAAACATATAGTGATTTTTGTGTTTTTATCAACAAATCGAGCATTATCATACAAAAATGTGACATTTGATGAAGTGGAACTGCTGATGATGATCAGAACAGAACTCTTCAACGACGAAAAGTTCACGTTTGGCGATTTGTCCTTCTAGCTGTGTTTGTTAAAGCAAGTTCTATTTTCACGATTGATTTTTGTCATGCTCGAGTTCTGATGATGGGATCCATTAGGAATCGAGGAAACTCCTCAAATGTGAAAGGCACATAAATAGTGATTTTAGTATTTTCATGAACTAATCAAGCATTTTCATTCATAAAAGTGACATTAGATGAAGTGGAACTGCTGATGATGATCAGAACGGAACTCTTCAACGACGCGTAGTTCACGTTTGGCGATTTGTTCTCTTCGTTTTGTTTGTCAAGCAAACAAGGTTTTTCCATGATTTCATGAGGAATTGAGGGTACTTAGTCTTCTACCATTATAAACATACTTATAGCCATTTTTGTATTTTATTGTATGGAATCTAAGAGTGCACCATCTAAGATTAATAATCTTTCACCGGACTCCCCCATTGAAGTCGGTTTTTTTTTCTTAAAAATTATATGTTTTGTTGTTTTGGGTGGTAGTCTTGATTACGCCACGGCACGTGGCACAGAGTAAATAATAGGACTCACGTAAAGAAGGTCCACTCTCAAACAAAACCGACGGCGACGGGTCCCCGCGAACCGTCAGTGTGAAGACTGATAACTTATAAAGGTCCCGAGGGTTGTCTCACCTGAAGGCCAGCACCTCGACGTTGGGCATCCGCCGCAGCAGGCTCACGTCGCCCAGCTCCGCGCCCCTGCGACAAACAAACACAGACAAGTCAGTAACTGTTCATACAACATGCTATAGGAAGGAACAAGCTTTATATTATAACATTCCATGTACAAAAAGATACCAAGGATATTTTCAGTAGCAAAGCAAGTGAGAATGAAGTGGCGTTAGCCCGTTAGCCATAAATCTACAGCGCAAGTGTGCATGGTGTTTTGTTCTTGGTGGTGAGTGAAGTTCGTCCCGAAGCTCCCTTACCACTTTATGCTGGTGATATTTCACTTGGACGCGTTGAGTACTTGTATGACACACAAACGTAACAAGCGACGACCCTAACTGGAGAATAGTGCGCGTTCTATGCGGTAGAGCCTGGTAGAGCGGTATGCCATGGTTGGAGTTTTGTATAGCCGTCAGACATCGCTTATATTCAACGTACAGTACCGGCCAATAATATATCACCTTTGTGTTTTTTTAACTAAACATGTATATACTCGTAGTAATATATATTGTTAAGATTATAAAGTGTAAATATTACCCAGAGCTTTACCAAAAAATAGAATGCATATTTCAATAAAATAATGTGAAAGCACAGTTATACTCATTATATACTTAAAACCTTGCACAACATAACAAAGAGCAGTTGGTCTTTATGAAAATCAAAAGAAGTGATAGATTATGATTTTATATATTTATTAAAGTGTAACAACATTAATACTTTGTAGCAAAGCCTTTTGATTCAATAACTGCTTTACAGCGTCTAGGCATAGAGTCCACAAGAGCGTCAATAGTTGATTGAGAGATTTTATGCCATTCCTCCTGTAGCTGAGAGAACTTTTGGCTCGCATTAGTGGTTCTTTTATCTTTCAAACGTCTTTCTAGTTCATCCCATAGCGGCTCTATTATAATATAATAGAGCCGCGTTACTTTAATGGACTGGCCAAGTCAATCCCCTGACTTATTATGAATATAATAATTATATTCATAATAAGTCAGGGGATTGACTTGGCCAGTCCATTAAAGTAACGCGTCGCCGCTTGAACCATTCTGTAACACGTTTTGCACGATGCTTCAGATCGTTGTCCTGCTGAAACACAAACCCGCGGCCCAGAAATCGTCGTGCATATGGTAACATCACATTGTCCAGAATATCTAAGTACACATTCTGGTCCATAATGTCTTCAATTTTATGAAGGGGGCCCATGACTTCAGCGGAAAAGGCACCCCACACCATTACAGAGCCTCCTCCGTGTTTTACCGTGGGAAGTTGGTACTCGGGCTTATATCGGGTACCAGTAGGGCGACGTACCCACTTTATACCATCGCTTCCAAATAAAAGAAACTTGCTCTCATCGCTCCAGAGTAGGTATATCAGACCATTGTCGCGGTGTCCAGTGTTCGCGTGCTTTACACCAAGCTACTCTTATCTTTCGGTTCTTCTCAGATATAAGCGGTTTCTTTACAGGGCGTCTTCCGTTTAATCCGGCGTTCTGCAAACGACGTCGGACAGTCCGTAAAGATGGAGTACGCTGTCCTGGGGTTGATATTTCTTTGACTATATCCGTTGCCGCTTTGACTATATTCTCACGTGAGACTCGCAGAATGTTACGGTCGGTCACATGTGTAGTACAACGTGGTCTGCCACGTCTTTTATTGCCAGTGGAACTTCTTGGTGACTTTAATCGCTTCAGCAACTTAGTAATCTTGGTTCTTGATACATTAAACTGCTGCGAAAGCTGTTTGTGGGTACGCCCTTGCTTGTAGCCGGCAAAGATAGCTTGTTGTTGACAGGGGTTCAAATTTCTTTGTCATCTTCACCTCGTTAACCACCTATCGTTTTTAAGCTATTTTAGGTAATAATTTCACATTTACATACAACTGTAGGAAAACTGTCCTGTAGTGTTTTTGCGAAAAAAAAAACAAATAATTTTTAAGAAAAAAAACCGACTTCAATGGGGGAGGCTGGTAAAAGATTATTATACTTAGATAGATATACAATAAAATAAAAATGGCTATAATGTATGTTTATAATGGTAGAAGACTAAGTACCCTCAATTCCTCATGGAATCAAGAAAAAACCTTGCTTGCTTGACAAACAAAACGAAGAGAACAAATCGCCAAACGTGAACTACGCGTCGTTGAAGAGTTCCGTTCTGATCATCATCAGCAGTTCCACTTCATCAAATGTCACTTTTATGAATGAAAATGCTTGATTAGTTCATGAAAATACTAAAATCACTATTTGTGTGCCTTTCACATTTGAGGAGTTCCCTCGGTTCCTAATGGATCCCATCATCAGAACTCGAGCATGACAAAAATCAATCGTGAAAATAGAACTTGCTTAACAAACACAGCTAGAAGGACAAATCGCCAAACGTGAAATTTTCGTCGTTGAAGAATTCTGTTCTGATCATCATCAGCAGTTCTACTTCATCAAATGTCACATTTTTGTATGATAATGCTCGATTTGTTGATAAAAACACAAAAATCACTATATGTTTGCCTTTAAGATTTGAGGAGCTCCCTCAATTCCTCATGGATCCCATCATCAAAAATCGAGCATGACGAAAATTAATCGTGAAAATAGAACTTGCTTAACAAACGCAGCTAGGAGGACAAATCGCCAAACGTGAACTTTTTGTCGTTAAAGAGTTCTGTTCTGATCATCATCAGCAGTTCCACTTCATCCAATGTCACATTTTTGGATGAAAATGCTTGACTTGTTGATAAAAACACAAAAATTACTATATGTTTGCCTTGAAGATTTGAGGAGTTCCGTCAATTTCTCATGGATCCCATCATCAGAACTGCGTTTTGACAAAAACGGGACCAACTTGGATATATATACTTACAATCAAAAAAAGAATTTTTCAAATCGGTTTAGAAATGACGGAGTTATGGACTAACAAACATTAAAAAAAAAACCATACAACCGAATTGATAACCTCCTCTTTTGAAATTTTGAAGTCGGTTAAAAACTAAATAATAGTACATTACGATACAAGTGCAGAAAATAGGAAATTGTGTAAAAAGTTACCTATTCGCACGTGTATCGTACAACGTTTTACAGTACATATGGCTCTTTAAAGCTTCGACATATGCACGTAATCTGCTGATTACCGCATTCGTGCGGTAAAGTAGCACCATATGTACTGTAAAAACCTTTATGTGTGGCCAGGTTTTCTTATCGCTCGTTCAAAGAGTCTAAATACTACCTATTGCATGATGAGGTAAGGTAAAAACATTTAGGAATATGTAAAAAAAAGTTTCGCCCTAAATACCTAAAGGTGATATATTATTGGCCCGTATTGTATCATACTTTTTAATACATTTGCTCAAAAAGTGCTACTTTACGTAGCTGTTTAGCGTGCGGAAAGTTGGTTTTCGCGCACAAGTGCTTTTCACTTTTCCATTTTTTTTTAAATTTATGCTTGTTCCAATGCATGACTCCTTATTGCTGGGTGTTAAATATTAGTTTCCTTTAAACGTCGTAATCAACATAAAAACCTACTGTTAATATCAGAATAAGAAAAATATACACATTTCATATTTTATTACTTACCTCTTCATCATTATAACACGTTTATTTTTTAATATTGAATATTGAAAAACCGTTCTTAATAAGTTGTCTGAGTGGAACGGAATAGCTGCCGAAACGCCTGTCAAAGAAGAGGCGTTTTTACTTACTGCAAGCATGTTTTAAGTTTCTAAAGGCAACATTGGATATTGTTTTTATAAATATTACTTGTTGTTTTTCTTATTTTTTCGCAACTGTATTAAAAAACGTCGTTCAATACACGTGCGGAAATGTCATTCTTCACTCGTCCCGAGTCTTGCCACTCGCCTGCGGCTCGTGGCATCCCTCGGTACTCGTGAAGAAATGGCATACTTTCCGCACTAGCATCGAAATGTACTATACTGCTGTGGCGAAACGACCGGAAGTGGATCTTGGCCTCCGACACCAAAGACCGCCAGGCTTCCCTGTCCATGGCTGTTTCCTTCCATTCGACGAAGGCTTGGAGCTCAGTCAGGTCCCTCTGCACTTCGTTTGTTTGTATCATCGTTTATTTATATTACCATTCGTGCTTTGTATTCTTTTTGAGGTGTGCAATAATAGTACATTACGATACAAGTGCAGAGAACAGGAAATTCGCAACGAGTGGTGATAAATTGAAACACGACCAAAGGGAGTGTTTTAAATCGACACTAGTTGCGAATTACCTGTTCGCACGTGTATCGTACAACGTTTTACAGTACATATGGCTCTTTAAAGTTTCGACATATGCACGTAATCTGCTGATTACCGCATTCGTGCGGTAATCAAGCACAATATGTACTGTAAAATGTAATTCTATTATATTATAACATTTTGTTAGACTGTGGACCTTCTGTACGTAATATTATCTATTCCGTACCGTAACTGTACTTATTGATATTGTTGCCTGCGTCTGCGCATTGATCGCATACGGAAGTAATCACCATGTATCACTCAGTCAAGGTCAAGGAACAATGCTCCAAAACAATCGACAACCCACACAAACAAGTCTATACCTTATTCCATTCAAAATAAGAGCCCAAATTTGAATGGCAGTAGCGCGATCAATTTCAATCAATACATGAATACTCGCAATCAACATCGAGTGATTCCCATTTGTTCCATAGAACAATGACGTCATAGGGCGTAATTATATTTTTAACTTCCTAATTATTCCATAGAACATTTAGGATTCCGGATTATCATTTGTTCTATAGAACTGTTATGCCATGGAACAAAATGATATGGCAGTGTATCACGGTGTTCTATAGAATACATGGGAATATTCATTTTCATTTGTTACTAAATAAAAATTATCATTAAAAAAAATCATACATTCATCACAATTAAAATAATTTTAAAGGAAAAAAAACCGACTTCAATGGGGGAGGCCGGTAAAAGATCATTATACTTAGATGGTGCACTCTTAGATAGATATACAATAAAATAAAAATGGCTATAATGTATGTTTATAATGGTAGAAGACTAAGTATTCTTCATGGAATCATGAAAAAACCTTGCTTGCTTGACAAACAAAACGAAGAGAACAAATCGCCAAACATGAACTACGCGTCGTTGAAGAGTTCCGTTCTGATCATCATCAGCAGTTCCACTTCATCAAATGTCACTTTTACGAATGAAAATGCTTGATTAGTTCATGAAAATACTAAAATCACTATTTGTGTGCCTTTCACATTTGAGGAGTTCCCTCGATTCCTAATGGATCCCATCATCAGAACTCGAGCATGACAAAAATCAATCGTGAAAATAGAACTTGCTTAACAAACACAGCTAGAAGGACAAATCGCCAAACGTGAACTTTTCGTCGTTGAAGAGTTCTGTTCTGATCATCATCAGCAGTTCCACTTCATCAAATGTCACATTTTTGTATGATAATGCTCAATTTGTTGATAAAAACACAAAAATCACTATATGTTTGCCTTAAAGATTTGAGGAGTTCCCTCAATTCCTCATGGATCCCATCATCAAAAATCGAGCAACACAAAAATTAATCGTGAAAATAGAACTTGCTTAAAAAACGCAGCTAGGAGGACAAATCGCCAAACGTGAACTTTTCGTCGTTGAAGAGTTCTGTTCTGATCATCATCAGCAGTTCCACTTCATCAAATGTCACATTTTTGTATGAAAATGCTCGATTTGTTGATAAAAACACAAAAATCACTATATGTTTGCCTTTAAGATTTGAGGATTTCTCTCAATTCCTCATGGATCCCATCATCAGAAATCAAGCATGACAAAAATTAATCGTGAAAATAGAACTTGCTTAACAAACACAGCTAGGAGGACAAAACGCCAAACGTGAACTTTTTGTCGTTGAAGAGTTCTGTTCTGATCATCATCAGCAGTTCCACTTCATCCAATGTCACATTTTTGGATGAAAATGCTTGACTTGTTGATAAAAACACAAAAATTACTATATGTTTGCCTTGAAGATTTGAGGAGTTCCCTCAATTTCTCATGGATCCCATCATCAGAACTGCGTTTTGACAAAAACGGGACCAACTTGGATATATATACTTACAATCAAAAAAAGAATTTTCCAAATCGGTTAAGAAATGACGGAGTTATGGACTAACAAACATTAAAAAAAAAAAAAAAAAAAAACATTCAACCGAATTGATAACCTCCTCTTTTGAAATTTTGAAGTCGGTTAAAAACTGCTAATGATGATCAGAACAAAACTCTTTAACGACGAAAAGTTCACGTTTGGCGATTTGTCCTCCTAGCTGTGTTTGTTAAGCAAGTTCTAGTTTCACGATTATTTTTAGTCATGCTCGATTTCTGATGATGGGATCCATGAGGAATTCAGGGAACTCCTCAAATCTTAAAGGCAAACATATAGTGATTTTTGTGTTTTTATCAACAAATTGAGCATTATCATACAAAAATGTGACATTTGATGAAGTGGAACTGCTGATGATGATCAGAACAGAACTCTTCAACGACAAAAAGTTCACGTTTGGCGATTGGTCCTTCTAGCTGTGTTTGTTAATCAAGTTCTATTTTCACGATAAATTTTTGTCATGCTCGAGTTCTGATGATGGGATCGATGAGGAATCGAGGGAACTCCTCAAATGGTGATTTTAGTATTTTCATGAACTAATCATTCTAATCAAGCATTTTCAATCAAAAAAGTGACATTTGATGAAGTGGAACTGCTGATGATGATCAGAACGGAACTCTTCAACGACACGTGGTTCATGTTTGGCGATTTGTTCTCTTCGTTTTGCTTGTCAAGCAAGCTAGGTTTTCAAGACACATTTTTGTCAAGCTTGAGTTCTGATGGAGGATTCCATGAGGGTACTTAGTCTTCTACCATTATAAACATACTTATAGCCATTTTTATTTCATTGTGTGGAATGTAGGAGTGCATCATCTTAGTATAATAATCTCGCACCGGCAACCCCCATTGAAGTCGTTTTTTTTTCTTAAAAATTATTCTAAATATTATTAAATATGATAATGCATACGATTGCTGTAATTTTCATATAACGGAAAAAAGTTTGTGACATAAACCGGAGTGATATCATAAGTGTTCCGATTGACCGTTTGTTTCGGCTCCTGTAAAGACAAGAAGATACGAGTAACTATGTCTTTGTAAGAACAATACGCAACTGCTTCATAAGTTTAGGTTTTATTGAACGCATTGTGGGCAATACACATACTGTAACACTTGAGTCGGAAGCGCCAATAGACTATATGAAAACTATAGCGTCTCTACAATCAGGCGCCACGTTAATTTGCCGCAATAGAGCTTTGTGTCCACTACCAGTTGCTATACATATCATATCAACATCGAAACTATCTATACACATCAGGTACATAACTGACAACTTAAAATAAGTTGAAAACTCCCAATATTTACATTTAAAAGTTCAATATCTCAAAAACGGCTGTGAGCGATTTTAATAAAACATGTCCAACACCTGCTTTCAAGTAAAAAAAACCCGCATTCTAATCAGTTGACCCTTTAAGAGCTACGATACCGCAGACAGACACACACACATACACGTACACGTTACGTATACAGATACACAGGTAAACATGTTAAACTTAATCTATACTTAATATTATAAAGCTGAAGAGTTTGTTTGAACGCGCTAATCTCAGGAACTACTGCTTCGAATTAAAAAAAATATTTTTGTGTTGGATAGTCCATTTATCGAGGAAGACTTTAGGCTACATAACATCACGCTGCGACCAATAGGAGCGCGGACAAAGTCGCGGGCAACAGCTAGTAATAACTTACTAAATAACAATAATAAATAACAATAGTAATAACTTACTAGCTGTTGCCCGCGACTTCGTCCGCGCTCCTATTGGTCGCAGCGTGATGTTATGTAGCCTAAAGTCTTTCTCGATAAATGGACTATCAAAGCTTGTCCTATTAGTACTAAACGACGGAAAATGACGGATCTTTGGCGCAAAATTCAAATGTTTGGCACGCTCTGTAGCCTGAACGGCTCGATGGATTTTAGCTTGAAAGGTGTCGTTAGATTCGTACTAATTGCGTGTGTGTAAATGATGGTTGTTTATTGGTATGGAACTCCAAAAGTAGTCGGGTTTTTAAGAAAATCTTTTTATTTGTCTTGTTTGGGAGCGTTGTTCCAGCACTCCAATATCTGCCATAAAAATCGAGGCATAAAGCAGATCCGCTCATTTAATGAACGATTTTTGTACATCTGATCTATTCTCACTAATACAAATCACTAAGTTTGAGAGAGACAGATAAGTGATAACTGACAGGTTAACTGCAAATTGTACTAAACTGACGTTTGTGACGTTTTAGATTAATATGGGATTTGACATTTTGGTGCGCCCTCGCCTTTAAACGGAGACAGTTCGCAAAAGTATAGAATAAAGGCCTTACTATCTGTTTCGTTCTAACTCATTTTGGTTACCCATAATAAACTACGGAGACAACTCTATGAAAAATCGTCTTGATGCTTAACACTACGGATCTGTTAGTATTATTAATCTAAGGACCGTTGGGACGAGTCAGATATTTTTGTCGCTTTTGTTTTGACGGATATTTGTCGGACTGTTTAGCCTAGAGGTCCCGGGTTCGAATCCCGGCAAGAGCATTTGTTTCTGTGGTGAACAGAAACATTTGTTCGTGAGACATGGATGTTTTCTGTGTATTTAAGTATATATCTATTAAATATATCGTCGTTTAGTAACAATAACACAAGCCTTATTGAGCTTACTATGTATGGGAAATAAAAAATTGTCCCCTAATATTTATTTATTATTAAGTATTTATGAATTTGACTGTAAATGCCCTAAACCCGAATGGGCAAGCGCAATAACAACACGCTTGTCACTCAACAATCACTCCACATCGTCGGTCGTACTCGTACACAAGACGGACTAACCACACACTAGACACACACAACGTACGCCGTTTTAGCTAATATCGTCCAACTTTAATAAGCGGTTTCACTTTCGAGGAGTCAACAACCTGCGCACGAACACGAAACGACCTAAGTCATCGCAACGTAAACATAGGAAAGAGAACCTTCACGCAAATAAAACTAAGGTCCCTTTCATAAGACACCTCCACCGGACATACAAGACGTTATCTAGGAAAACCCTTACAAAACCTAATAAGCTCCATTTTAGAACATCGCCAATCGCCAATGTCGTAGGTCGTAGCTAACCTCGCGACCTTTTTACCGACTTCAATAGAAGGAAGGAGGTACTCAGTTCGTTCTTGTTCTTAACTCTCCCGATAACTCTTGACCACGTTGGCCGATTTAAATAATTTTTTTTGGTTTCAAAGCAAGTACCCCGAAATTGATCCCATATAAATTTGGTGAAGGTCTGGTGATGGGATCTAGGAGGAATCGAGGGAACTCCTCGAATTTGATAGGCACGCATATGCCGATTTCGGTATTTTCGGTAGGTAACCAAGCATTGGCTCACGGAAACCACATGCAAATTGTGGCATAGCAAGTACAAAATTAGAGTCGGTTTTTGTTTTGGTATAAATTATTTAAGTTTCCAAATTTACAAAAACAGTATCGACAGAAAATATCCGTATAATTATCGAACCTGCTCGAAAACATAACGAGATTCAGTTAAGAAATGCGAGTTGCAGAGGAGAACATCCGAAAATCCGCCAGACATGACATACGGAAGCATTTTTCCCAAGTTGAAAAGGAGACACGTCGCTCGCTCGGACAATAAATAGTTGTCTACGAGGGCTGCCTTTTAAGTTGTGTCGTTTGGAAAAACTAAAGACAATTTAAGTGTTGAATGGTATTTATTATATTTCAAAGTAATCACCGTGATATGTAATACACTTTTTCATTCGATCGAACCAATTAACGAAACACTTATTCCAATCCGGTCGGGGTCTACAAAATTGCCGTTTTGTATGCCTCAATCGCTTCTTCAGGCGTCTGGTACCGTTGACCACTAAGTCGTTGCTTGCTTTTTGGAAAAGTAAAAAAATCGTTAGGGCTTAAGTCTGGACTGTACGGCGGGTGTTCCAGAATTTCGACGTTTTGCTCTTTTAAAAACGCTCTATTGTTTGCCAGGCGGTGTGCGAGCTCGCATTATCGTGGTGCAGTCTTATACGACGTCTTGGGTTATTTTTTCGAAACTCGTCGATGACTTCTGGTAAACAGACAGTGGTATACCAGTCAGCATTAACCGTTTTACGATCCTCGAGCACGACGGTGGCAACGTGGCCACTTTTCGCCACAAACGTGGCGACCATTTTTGCGTAGTGCTCCGTGAGCGTATTACTTTGGTCGGTTTTGGCTCATCTTGGAACACCCAAACAGTCGACTGCTGTTTAGAATCGGGATCGTAGGCATATATTCAAGATTCGTCACCACTGATAATGTCGTAAACATGTTTCGAGTTTCCTCGGTTGAATGCCGCAGAGTTTTGCGACACCATCGAACGCGAGCCGTTTTTTGGTCTTCACTGAGTAAATGTGGTATCCAGCGTGAGATCAACTTTTTTACGCCTAAGTGATCATGCAAAAAACTGTGAACACTGGTCCCTGAAATACTTAAGGAAGCTTCTATCTCACGGTATGTCGCATGGCGATCTTCGACGATCAGTTGCCGTACAGCATCAATGTTCTCCTGGGTTACGGCTGTTTTTGGTCGACCTTCACGATGTCTATCACCAAGACTAGAGCAACCACGTTGAAATTCTAAATACCAGCGTTCCACAGTCCGGATGCATGGTGCTTTATCATTGAAAACCGTAGTCAACTCTTCGAAGCACAGAAGTCGCGTTAAGCCCCTTTTGAAGTTGTAAAAAATTATCGCACGTAAATTTTCCTTCGAAATTTCCATTTTTTTTTATACCACGTCGGTCCACAAGCCTACGGCCCGCCTGATGGTAAGCGGTCACCGCAGACTATGGACGCCTGCAACTCCTAGGGGTGTTACATGCGCGTTGCCGACCCTTTAAGAACCCTTTTTCACAATTGACTTGTCAACTTTGAACGAACGCTGTACTAAAACGGTTGGGCCGATTTTGAGTCATTCTTTTGTTTTAGAATTCTAAATTCAAATATTTTAAGATGACACTAGTTCTTTTTTATGCAATCACGGGAGGTTTGCAAACGACAGAACTTAAAAGGCAGCCCTCGTAAACGACTGTATTTTTTTTCTATCCACAAAATAAGTAACGATGACTATCTTCCATGACGAGATGACATTAACTCATCTCGCAACGCAACATTGTTTCAAATGACCAGAAGTTAGGAAAGGTTGCGATTACAGCAACTGTCGTCATAGTGTATGATGAATGATGAGTTACTTTGGCAACATTGGCCCACATAGTAAACACTTAACAAATTGGGCACAAACCGCACCTACGCAGAGATAAGTTATAGTTACTTATGCCTCATTATTGGGCAAGAACACTAAGAACCAAATTTTTGGATATCGTTAAAGCTTTTAATTCGTCTACAATTTATTAGGGTCCGGCCACACCGCTGATTAAAACGCCTGACACACCGTAAACGCAGTGACGTGCCTCATGCATGAGGACTTTATCACATAAGATCTTCCCTCTCGTTCACTGCGATTCCGTACGTCACCGTAGCTTGCGCACCGATGTGCACGGACCTTTAATTGATTCCGATTGATGTGACACATATGTGACAAGAAAGTTATAAGTTAGTTAAATTGTATTTATTTATACCCTAATGTACAGTCAAAGTAAATGTACACTGTGGAAAAATTTATGCCCGTTTTGTAATCAATTGTACATTGCCTGCCACACATTACCAAGGTGACAAAATTAGCACTCGTCTACTCGAGGTGTTTATTTGCGGATTGAAATCCTTATTAGTTTGGTTGAGAAGGACCTCTTCTACAGGCCAAGTGAAATTCAATCTTATGCCATTATTATAATTAAATAAATAATAAATAAATATTAGGGGACATTTTTTTTTTACACAAATCGAACTAGTCCCACAGTAAGCTCAATAAGGCTTGTGTTATGGGTACTAGACGACGATATATTTAATAGATATATACTTAAATACATAGAAAACATCCAAGTCTCAGGAACAAATGTCTCTGCTCACCACAGAAACAAATGCCCTTACAGGGAATCGAACCCGGGACCTCTAGCTTCGGAGGCAATGACACTACCAACTAGGCTAAAGAGGCCGACATCATAATTAAAGACTAACATGCATATACTTCTCTCAATTTTATCCGTAGCTTGCTCTGTACCTAAAATGATTTGAATTTGTCGAAAGCGAAATTGTACGACCGGTTTTTGTCACTTTCCAATAAAATGTCGGTAAATGGTTCTTTTTATCAGGGTTCAGTGACCTCATGAAATTCGGAATTCTGATAATAAAAAACAGGCCAATTATACTTGTAAGGACTCCATTGAACATGGTTTCGAATCAACTCCGTCGTCTTGTTGTCGTCGTTGTGCTTAGTCGATTGGACATCCGCGCCCTGACAACGCCTCGCGTGACAACGCTACTCGCCTCACCGTAAAAAACAACTCTAAACACAATCAATAACACTCAAATTCCATTACACCTAATAATACATTAAAATTAGAGCGTAACTAATGAAGACTCAACCTTTTTGCACTACATTTTAGGTAAAATTCGCTTCAACGTGCTTAAGCAGCTGATGCTCTACTGTTTTTCCGTGGCGGCAATGACCTGCGCAAATGTTAATGGAAATTGAACCGTGTTCTATTCAATTCAGATGCGTTTTTAAAGGCGGGTGCTGAAGGCTGCGTGTCAGGTGTAGGGTCGCCATGAGTTATGAGTTTCGCGAGGCGCTCCTCAAATAAATGGTTCTTTAACAAGTTATCAGCAACAAGTTTTCGCGTTCGGAGGGTTGATTCACCAAATGTTGGTGGGACTTGGCAGCCGATTAAATTAGTGTCATGTGATTGAATTAAATCTATTCAATACATCTCGCTTTTGCGGTATTGTCATCACGATATTTTATCATCTAACTGCTTCAAAGTAACCTCACGGATGAGTAACGATCCCGGGCGACGGAAGGCCTTCAAATATGCTTTCCAATCCTCTTTCAATGCTCTTGACTTGTATCGAGCGAGGGTGATGCGTCAAAAACCGAAATAGCGCGGTATATACACAGGATCGATACTTCTTAGACATCGACGCCACTCGATCGGAATGTAATATTCAGGCGAACCAGTGAGAGCTGAAGGTTACCTTAAAACGCGTCCGATACCTACTTCGGCACTCTAGTTCTGGCAGATACTCGTATAATTGGTGGTGACACTGGTGACTGTACAAACCAAACAAGTATTACAAGGCCGGGATTAGTTTGCGATCGGAAAACTCCTCAAATGTGATAACCACGATAGATTCCGATATTTTACCAGAAAAATAAGTCTGCACACAGTCAACATTGAAAACATGCGACCATGACTTGGAAGAGGCCCGGTCTCCCGACACATATGACATCACGCATTAGATTAAAAGACGCCAATGACACATCCTAAAATAAGTTAAAATGGCGACAACGAACAATCGAACGTATAGGTTTGTTATTCTAGCCATACATGGCCAAACAATCTAATTCGAAACATGCAAGGTGCGTCCATACCTAGCATGCCTCAACCGACCGGCCTCGCCTCGAGAGCCCTTGCCTTCGTCAAACATGGTGTTGAACGTTACCTATACACTTAGCTCATAAAATTATTGAACAAATAAAACACTAAACTGAACTTTTTGCATAGTGACGCACTCGTAAAGAAGATTCGAGCCAGGGTTTAGACTGCGTTTCCACAGACGGGGAGCGGAGCAGAATTGACTAATCATTAATTATTTCGTACAAAGAAATGAAATTACACAAAGGTAAACCAGACAAAAAACAATGAACCGTATGCATAAACCAGTTTGTAACAAGGCGATGTATGACAAAAATGTATTTAATATGTGCATAAAAAATTATAATAACTTGCCAGAAAACTTTAAGTTACTCCAGGAACATGAGTTGAAACGAAAATTAGTAGACTGGCTTCTTGACAAGTGTTTTTATAGCATCAAGCAATATTTAGAATTTAAAAATTAGTATTCATAGAATCACAATGTTTATGTTAATTTCCTGTATTTATTTGATTTAATTTTTTTTATGGTTATTTTTACCTATTTATTTTGAAGATTGATTTTGATTGACATGTGAATTAGAATTATATTACTGATAATATTTGCACGCTTGCTTGCAAGCAAAATACACTGAACTTTATTTATACAACCTATGTACCGTTACACGTACATACTTACTTAAATAAACCTTAATTCTAACTATTTACCTACTTAAAAATAACATACACAACTTACTTATATATTACACCCTACAGCACATTATTAATCTATCCTAAACACAAGTTATTTACATATATAGATTCATCAATACGCTGTTTGTTTTGAATATGTCGCGGCATCGATATAACGTTTAATTGTTCTTACTTCATTCGCGCTCGAACGAATGCACGCATGAGTGAACTGCGCGAGCGTTCGTCACCGCGCGCGGCCACTCACTCATTAGCCAAAAGACATTGAGAAGAACGCACGTCGCCTGAAGTCGATCTCTGCTACGGTCTGCGTCATGGAACCGTAATCGATCTTCTGGTGTTCGTCCCTACGTGTTCCTCAACCCGTATAAAATCACTGTGGTGTTTTATAAGTGCTTTTAGTGTACCCCAAATTGGGTAAGTGGATATATTTATTTGCGCATAGCATAGAACTGTTTAGTGCTGATTAAGTGCTTAATTATTTTAACCTGCCAATCGATTTCTTTACTATTTCACTCTTATTTTAACTTCAGAATATAAATACCAATTGCACATAATAGGTTTGCTCATAATTAGCACTCACAAAATCTTGTTAAATATCGTGGTCATTTTCAAAGCCACCCTCATATTAAAAATTAAAATTATAAAATCATTTGGTTTCATCAGACATTAAATCAACCTAATTTCATTGTAATCTCCGTATCTGAATTGTGAACTTCCACGGCATCACAACTACCAAGTGCTTTCCCATATGCCGTTGGCGTTCACCGAAACTGGCGGACCGCTTCTAACGCCTTTGTTCGATGGCGCGTTCCAGGGTCCAAGGTCCAGAGTGACCATTTTTTTACTGGCCGACTGCTTGCCGCCTGCTTGCGCTTCGCTTCTGGCCGTTTAGACGACAGCGGAGCAGTTTTTCCGGACGGCGCTGAACTCAGCGCGGATGAGAAATTTCCCACAGCGCAGTCAGGGGAGTACTTCGACTGCAAAGGAAGTAGCGGAATCCGATCTTAAGCGTATTCGCCCGAACCCACGAATTCTACGTATTTTTCTTATCGTGAACCGATTGAGCTAGTAGAAAATATATTTTTTATTGACCGAATTTCTGACTCCTCATTTTAAACCTTCCCATACTTAGGGACCATAAGGAGGTCAGAACGCTCAAGACGGGACACTGGCGCCTTACACGTGGTTGTAATACACATCGGATTCTGTTACTTTTCTTTGTAGTAGTAGTTAGTGTTTGTTCGTGGTCTATTTTGTGAAACGTTTTTTTTCACTTGCTTTTTTTTTCTGGTTTTTTTCCTGCTGCTAAGGTGTACGAGGTTTAATAACGTAAAATAAGTTTAATAATATTGTATTTTGGCACTTTAATAAAAAAAAGAACATTATTTCGGAGTTTATTGTGAACTGTTGCTTGTTGCTGTTTTATCTGTTCAACATTTTGCTACAAATATATTGGATAATTACTGTTTTTAGGCAAGTAATATATTGTAATTTCGTAACTGAGTACACATTAGTAGTCCTTAATTTTTTTTTGTTGCTGCTAACAAATTTATTTTTATTTTTACTAATTTCAATCAAAAAAAAAAAACCAAACGTTCATCTTCATTAATCTGATTTGTAACAGATCGGAGAACGAAAGTTGATTATAGTTTTAAGTAGTTGCTTTTGCTTTCCACCACTTACCCAAACGTTATATTTGGTTCACCATGCTGTCCGTGAAGTACTTGTCACTTCAAAAGTCGGAGTTGGAGTATGAAGTTCGCATTAGAGGTGCCACTCCTGCGACATCCGTTGAGGATTTACGTAAACAAATCGTACAGTTGGCCAAAGACTATCCTTCAGAGCACATTTTAGAATCTCCACTCGAAGCTAGACAGGATCTTCAGGGCTGTTGCGAGGTTCTCACTAAAATTCAGGCAAACTTAGACTTAGCTGACCCTTCTGCCCATGTTCTTCTTAGAACCCAGAACATGCTGAACCATTTATACAATCGTATTGCGAGGATAACACGTAGCGGCGACATTAAGAAAGAATATGATGAAGTCACGAAGGAATATAATCTTCTCTCGAAAAAATTCAAAGCCCTTCAGGCAGCGAGACCTATTGCAAGCACTTCAGGTTTGGCCTCCGGTGGAGAACCCGGATCTTCAATGCCTGACATTCAGAACGTGATTTCGGTGACGTGCGATCGTGGCTCAGCTGACCTAGCAAAACTTAAGTTTAACGGCAAGACTTGCGTGCGCTCGTTTATACAGCGTGTTGATGAATTTATAGAAGCTCGTAATATTCCCGCCAGTAAGGTGCTGAGTTTTTCTACTGAAATTTTCCAGGAAGACGCCTTACATTGGTATCGGTCCGTGAAGGACAAGGTTCATTCTTGGTCTGAATTAGCAGCCCTATTGAAGAAAGACTTCGACCAGTCGGATTATGACTACCGGCTCATTTCCGAGATACGTTCTCGTACTCAGGGTGAACGCGAAAACATCACTATTTATCTCTCTATCATGAATGGGATGTTCTCGCGTCTATCCAAGTCCCTCTCCGAGGCGGATCAATTAGAAATCCTTCTTCACAATATTAGGCCATGCTATGCAAGCACACTGGCATCAGTAGCTTCCATATCTGATATAGAATCTCTACGTACATTGTGTCGTAACTATGAGACTATTCAAGCACGCCTTTCGCAGTTTCAAGAACCGCCTAAAGTTACTACAGATACGGTTGCACCTGAATTTGCATATACGAAAGATTCAAATAAAACAAGTAATAAATGTAACAATAATTTCAGTAAACACAATTTTCCAAATACAAGCAACTACAATAAAAACTACAACTACAAACAACAAAGTTATAATCAACACACACAAAATAAAAACCAGCAACAAAACTATGTACATACAGTACAAGCAGTTAAAAATCAACCATACTGTCCAAGGTGTCGTAACAATTCACATCACATCCGTCAGTGTCAAGCTAAACGTGACATTTTTTGCTTCAAGTGCGGTATGAAGGATGTGAAAACACCTGATTGTCCTGTTTGCTCTCAAGCTAATATAAATTCAAAAAACTAGCGAGGCAGAATTGTAGTAATTTTAATAAAGAAGATTGGGAAACTTGGCTTAACTTTATTAAAACTTTTACCTCTTCATACAAAGTTTCTACAATTCTGCAAAGTAAACCAGAACATGATACTAGGCCTTATATAAACATAAAGATTAATGATATTGACGCGTGCGCTTTGTTGGATTCTGGAGCTGCAGTAACAATTTTGGGTAATAATTGCCATCATCATTTAATTGACTGCACTTTGCACCAGGATCACAGCATTAATATGGTTGCAGCTGGCGGTCAATATTTAAAAAGTATTGGATACATAAATTTACCAATAACATTTGAAGGACAATATCATTTAATTAAAGCATATGTTGTTCCTGAAATTGAAACCTCCATAATTCTTGGCGTAGATTTTTGGCGAGCGTTCCAAATCTGTCCTAAATTCATTGGTAGCGTCAAATTGTCAGAATGTTCTCTATCAGAAATTAAAATTAACCCTAGTGACACTTTTATTCACTCATATGACAATTTGACGGAACCTCAAAAAGTAATCGCGGACACCATAATTGCTCAGTTCAACTCAATATCGACTGAAGAAAAAGGTTTGGGTCGTACAAATATAATTTCGCATCGTATAGATACCGGTGACGCTCAACCGATCAGACAGCGATATTATCGAATGTCACCTGAGAAGCAGCGAATCTTGACCGAGCAGGTTGACGAGATGCTAGCTCTTGATGTAGTGGAGTATTGCGAGAGTGCTTGGTCTTCTCCCGTACTCATCGTTAACAAAAAGAACGGACAGCCTCGGTTTTGCCTCGACAGCCGTAAGCTGAATGCTATTACCAAACGCGACGCATACAATTTGCCATATGTCTCGGAGATCTTAGATAGTCTCCGTGATGCAAAATATCTTTCGAGCATAGACTTATCTAAGGCATTCTGGCAAATTCCTATTGTGCCTGAAGATCGCGATAAGACAGCTTTTTACGTACCAAATAGAGGGACCCTGCGCTTTAAAACTACAGCGTTTGGTTTGACAAATGCTCCTGCCACACAGCAACGCCTGGTAGACATGTTATTTGGGGATATGGAGTTTAAAACCTTTGCATATCTTGATGACATTATAATCATCAGCTCAACATTTGAGGAGCACGTTTCACGTCTGTTGCGCGTTTTGGACAAATTGAAGCAAGCTAACCTCACAGTAAATTTTGAGAAGTGCAAGTTCTTTAGGAGTGAGCTTAGGTATTTAGGATACGTAGTGGATGCTCGTGGCTTGCGCACAGACCCCGAAAAAGTCGAAGCCATTATTAATTTTCCCACTCCTACAAATAGGAAGGAACTTAAACGTTTTCTTGGTACTGCCACTTGGTACCGACGTTTCGTACCCAATTTTAGTACGGTAGCTGGTCCCTTGAACAAGCTCACTTCAAATGGCAAAAAGTCGCCACCTTTTGTTTGGTCACAGGAAGCTGACGCGGCTTTTAACGCATTAAAAGAATCCTTGGTTTCCGCGCCAGTCCTTGCCTGTCCAGATTACTCATTGCCATTTGAAGTGCATACAGATGCAAGTAATTATGGAGTTGGTGCCATGTTGACGCAGACTCTAGATGGTAAAGAACACCCTATCGCCTACATGAGTAGATCCCTTACCAGTGCCGAGAGAAACTACAGCATCACAGAACGGGAAACCCTTGCTGTGCTGACTGCTCTCGAGCACTGGCGTTGTTATCTGGAAAACGGGCAATCTTTTACAGTGTACACTGACCATTCTGCTTTAAAATGGTTCCTATCTTTGGACAACCCTTCTGGACGCTTAGCACGATGGGGAGTTCGTCTGTCGTCGTTTAATTTTGAAATTAAGCATCGCCGTGGAGTCGACAATGTAATACCAGACGCTCTTTCCCGTGCTTTTCCAGTAAATGCAATTTCACTATCCGATGCAGCAGCAAGTACAAACGATGCTTGGTATAAGAAAATCTACAATGGTTGTCTTAATGCTCCAAGTAATTTCCCTAACTTCATAATCAGAAATAATTCTCTGTTTCGGCTATCAAAATCTAAACACTCACAACTCACTTCGGAATTTGACTGGAAGGAAGTAGTGCCCTCTGACTTTCGTGAACAAGTAATAGAACAAAACCATTCTGAACCAACAGCCGGACATCTTGGTATTTTTAAAACCTATAGGCGCTTAGCTTTAAACTATTATTGGCCTGGTATGCACCAAGATGTCGTTAAGTTTGTGGGCTCTTGTTCCGTCTGCTTGTCATACAAAGCGCAAAATCACACCACGCTAGGAGAAATGGGACGGCCTAAGCAGTGTTCTCGCCCGTTCCAGATGATCTCCATCGATTTTATCGGACCTTTACCCGTTACTCGCAAACAGAATGCCTACATCCTGCACATAATCTGTTGTTTCTCTAAATATAGCGAGATATTTCCCTTACGTCGTGCAACTGCAGACGCAGTTGTTAAAATTTTAGAGGAAAATATATTTCTAATTCATGGCATTCCTCAAACCATATTTCTTGACAATGGTAGCCAATTCATTAGTGCAACTACTGATGCACTTTTCAAGAAATACAAGATCCCAAACGTGTACTTCACGCCTAAATATGCCCCCCAGATTAACAGTGTTGAACGGGCTCATAAGACACTTATCACCTGTTTATCAACATTTGTCCAAAACGACCACCGGACCTGGGACACTTTTATTCCCAAAATAAAATTTGCCATGAACAACTCCGTTAGTGAGGCCACTGGTTATACACCATCCTTTCTTGTATTTGGCCGTGAGCTTGTTTTGTGTGGATCGCATTATACGGATTCAGACCTAGGTGATGAGGTATTATTCCTACCGCGCGATGTTTACGCTGAAAACCGAGGGTGTCTGTCTTCTGTGTTTAACGATGTGCAAGCTTCATTGTGGCAGGCACATGTAAAAAACACTGCTCAATATAATTTACGGCGGAAACCCGCTGAATTTAATGTCGGCGACTTAGTCTTTAAACGCACTTACATACTAAGCGATAAAGACAAATATTTTAGTAAAAAGTTAGCGCCAAAATTTATAAAATGCCGTATAACGGAAAAACGATCTCCTCTAGTGTACGTTTTAGAAGATATGAGTGGAAAAACTTTGGGAGTCTGGCATATTAAGGACCTGAAACTGGTCAATAGTCTTAAGTAACGAGTACGCTCTGTAGTTTAAGTAAGATCTTGTTGTCAGTATTTGGTCATATGTGCAATTCATCACAGATGCCTTTTGAATGCAAGGATGCGTCGTCAGCTTATCGAAGCGATGTTTGCTTTTATGTTTTCTAGATGATGTATGAATGAAAATGATAGATGATGGAATGAAAGTGTAATACTGTTAACAGTACAAACGGGTTTTCTTTAAGAACAAAACCCTTTCACTGGAGCGGGGGGTAATGTACCGTTACACGTACATACTTACTTAAATAAACCTTAATTCTAACTATTTACCTACTTAAAAATAACATACACAACTTACTTATATATTACACCCTACAGCACATTATTAATCTATCCTAAACACAAGTTATTTACATATATAGATTCATCAATACGCTGTTTGTTTTGAATATGTCGCGGCATCGATATAACGTTTAATTGTTCTTACTTCATTCGCGCTCGAACGAATGCACGCATGAGTGAACTGCGCGAGCGTTCGTCACCGCGCGCGGCCACTCACTCATTAGCCAAAAGACATTGAGAAGAACGCACGTCGCCTGAAGTCGATCTCTGCTACGGTCTGCGTCATGGAACCGTAATCGATCTTCTGGTGTTCGTCCCTACGTGTTCCTCAACCCGTATAAAATCACTGTGGTGTTTTATAAGTGCTTTTAGTGTACCCCAAATTGGGTAAGTGGATATATTTATTTGCGCATAGCATAGAACTGTTTAGTGCTGATTAAGTGCTTAATTATTTTAACCTGCCAATCGATTTCTTTACTATTTCACTCTTATTTTAACTTCAGAATATAAATACCAATTGCACATAATAGGTTTGCTCATAATTAGCACTCACAAAATCTTGTTAAATATCGTGGTCATTTTCAAAGCCACCCTCATATTAAAAATTAAAATTATAAAATCATTTGGTTTCATCAGACATTAAATCAACCTAATTTCATTGTAATCTCCGTATCTGAATTGTGAACTTCCACGGCATCACAACTACCAAGTGCTTTCCCATATGCCGTTGGCGTTCACCGAAACTGGCGGACCGCTTCTAACGCCTTTGTTCGATGGCGCGTTCCAGGGTCCAAGGTCCAGAGTGACCATTTTTTTACTGGCCGACTGCTTGCCGCCTGCTTGCGCTTCGCTTCTGGCCGTTTAGACGACAGCGGAGCAGTTTTTCCGGACGGCGCTGAACTCAGCGCGGATGAGAAATTTCCCACAGCGCAGTCAGGGGAGTACTTCGACTGCAAAGGAAGTAGCGGAATCCGATCTTAAGCGTATTCGCCCGAACCCACGAATTCTACGTATTTTTCTTATCGTGAACCGATTGAGCTAGTAGAAAATATATTTTTTATTGACCGAATTTCTGACTCCTCATTTTAAACCTTCCCATACTTAGGGACCATAAGGAGGTCAGAACGCTCAAGACGGGACACCTACCAACTGTATTTTTGCAAATAAATATATTTGATTGATTGATTGAATTAAATTAGTTCCTCTTACTCTTACGTCTCCGCTCCGCTTCAGTGAAAAGGTTTCCTTACTTCGCTCGGCGTCTATCTTGTTTTTGCACAGAAAACTAATTTCCCGTGAATGAGACCTAGCTGGATCGATTTCATCAATTTCATGCCCCCTATAAACCCCTATATCGCAAATTTCATTAAAATCGTTCGAGCCGTTTTTGAGAAAAACAAATGTAAAAAAATATAAATTTTGTTTTTTAATTTGTAGTTATAGGATTGTCATCTGGCTTACGTCGTGACCAGGAAGTTGGTAAAATTTTACTATCAAGATTTTAGCTCCATACTTGTGAGGTTAAAATTTCTAAAATGGCATCAGTCGAAAAGAAATCTTATGTATGTCAATGGCAACAAAAAGATTAGACAAGCTAATTTACATCACTCAAACAATGTAATCATACATGATACGTAATAACAAGTAGGTATCATATCACTGCGTCCGTTCATCAACACTGTCAGATAGGGATGCTCCGTTCTCTATACTGATTCAATAAATCAAATCGCTGCCGATAACAAGTTTTTGGTCAAAAATTTCATTTTTGGTAGAAGCTTTTATTGCCGTCTGTACTTTTTTAACCGACTTCAAGATTTCAAAAGAGGAGGTTATCAATTCGGTTGTATGTTTTTTTTTTTATGTTTGTTACTCCATAATTCCGTCATTTCTTAACAGATTTGAAAAATTCTTTTTTTGATTGTATGTATATATATCCAAGTTGGTCCCGTTTTTGTCAAAAGGCAGTTCTGATGATGGGATCCATGAGGAATTGAAGGAACTCCTCAAATCTTTAAGGCAAACATATAGTGATTTTTGTGTTTTTATCAACAAGTCAAGCATTTGCATCCAAAAATGTGACATTGGATGAAGTGGAACTGCTGATGATGATCAGAACAGAACTCTTCAACGACGAAAAGTTCACGTTTGGCGATTTGTCCTCCTAGCTGTGTTTGTTAAGCAAGTTCTATTTTCACGATTAATTTTTGTCATGCTCGAGTTCTGATGATGGGATCCATGAGGAATTGAGGGAACTCCTCAAATCTTAAAGGCAAACATATAGTGATTTTTGTGTTTTTATCAACAAATCGAGCATTATCATACAAAAATGTGACATTTGATGAAGTGGAACTGCTGATGATGATCAGAACAGAACTCTTCAACGACGAAAAGTTCACGTTTGGCGATTTGTCCTTCTAGCTGTGTTTGTTAAGCAAGTACTTTTTGTTGTGCCATCATTATATTTAAGTTCATGGAAATACTATGTAATAGGTATACTAGCTAACATTGAATAAATGTCTTATTATTATTATTATTATTAAGATCTATTTCCACGATTGATTTTTGTCATGCTCGAGGTCTGATGATGGGATCCATTAGGAATCGAGGAAACTCCTCAAATGTGAAAGGCACACAAATAGTGATTTTAGTATTTTCATGAACTAATCAAGCATTTTCATTCATAAAAGTGACATTTGATGAAGTGGAACTGCTGATGATGATCAGAACGGAACTCTTCAACGACGCGTAGTTCACGTTTGGCGATTTGTTCTCTTCGTTTTGTTTATCAAGCAAGCAAGGTTTTTCCATGATTTCACGAGGAATTGAGGGTACTTAGTCTTCTACCATTATAAACATACTTATAGCCATTTTTGTATTTTATTGTATGGAATCTAAGAGTGCACCATCATAATCTTTCACCAATAATCTAATCTTTCACCGGACTCCCCCATTGAAGTCGTTTTTTTTTTCTTAAAAATTATTCCATAGTCATATTGCATTGTCATCCGATTTAAACATGCATGCAAAATTTCAGCTCAATCGGAAACCGGGAAGTTGATCAAATTTAACTTGCAAGATTTGATTACAGACAGACAACGGGCCAGGTGAAACTAAATAAAAGCTTGTAAAATACAATAATATACCATCACGCTTTATGTCCCGTTTAGTACATTTGGGCCATATATGATATAACGTGACGGTATAAGCTATCATGCTAGCATGCAGTTTTTTACCCGACAGCGCCAGAAGGAGGGTTATGTCTTTCGAGAGTATGTATGAATGTATAATTGTTTGGCACGCTCTGCAGCCTGAACGGCTCGATGGATTTTAGCTTGAGAGGTGTGCTTAGATTCGTATTTTACTGTGAGAGTGATACTGGGTATATCAAAATAATAAAAAACTTAATGGCGGATTTTTGGCGCCAAATTCCAAATTACACAGAAACGCAGTCGGGTTTTTTAGTTAATTAGTCTTGTCTTTCAACAAGGACACCGAGGTTTTTAGCCATTCAAAAAAGGAGGAAATTTGAAGCAAAATCTCATCCCGCTTGTATATTATGTATAGTCCTCCTCATCGGTTTCGATGACGGCGATCCCAACAAATCATGGATTTGCCCTACCATGAGCTCTTATGTGACAAGCAGTCGGATAGTTTAGATGCAATTAGGCATTATAAAATACATATACTTTATATAATATCCCGTGAATAATGCCCCCTAAGTCCATTAAACTAAATATTTCTACGGGATTTCGGGACGTCTATTAAAAGAGCGATATGTATTCTGAAATAGAAATTTTGATTTAATGTAAGGATCAGTTATTCGAGAAAGAAACAAATTGATTACCTAGTCGGAGGTATCGAAAATATCGTAGTACATAAACATAATAATCCCATCCCTATTCTCAGCGCTGACAGGCGGACACTGCGCCGCCGCACGCGACCGGCGCACGCGACCGGCGCACGCGACGCTGTCAAATGTGACATGACAGTTGACAGCCGTACGTACTACCGTTGGTTCGTGGTTACGTGTTCATGATTAATCCGCAGCACTAAGCTTTTCGAATCGCTTGAGTTCGTTTTAAGGTTAGAAATTGCAGTGGGATGACAGTTAAACGACAAGTATTACCGTATCCGAGCGATTTGAATTCAATTCGTTTCATAGCAACACATAGACCTAGACCTGGCCACAGAATAGTATAATACCTGGCTACTGTCCTGTAGGGAATTACGCGTATGGTTCATCGTCAGATTATAGAACATAGGAAAAAAATATACTACCTAGTTGGTTACTAAGTTCTGTTACTCGATTTGCAAACTCTTTTCTTGCGTTAAAACAAATGCTACCGAAAAAATAAAAAATGACATATACCTAGTTGGTTACTAAGTTCTGTTACTCGATTTGCAAACTCTTTTCATGCGTTAAAACAAATGCTACCGAAAAAATAAAAAATGACATATAATGGCGGGTTGTCAGTTATAATTTTATAGCACACACAACACTTATCTCGTCATATTTATAATGGATTGGGGTCTAAAAGAAAATCGTGTCGCTGTAATTGCGTTGCACAAATGCGGGCATCCGCCAAACGTGATTTTGAAGTTGCTTCAATTCGTTTATCGTACCATTAATAGGTACAATAGTACCCTGAGCTTTGATGACCGCAAGAGGTCTGGAAGACCACGCACCGTTCGGACCCCAGCTCTAATAAAGGCAGTGAAGGCGAGAATCGCAAGAAACCCCGTTCGGAAGCAAAAGTTGTTGGCAATTCAGATGTCTGTGAAGAGAAGCTCCCTTAAAAAAGTTATCAATCAAGACCTTAGACTACACGCTTATCGTAGACGGAAAGGTCATTTGCTTAATGGACGATTGAAGACTATGAGGCTGAATAGAAGTCGCGTGCTACTGAAGCGGTACGCACAAAATGGACACCGAAATATATTATTTACAGACGAAAAAAATTTTACCATTGAAGAATGTTGTAACCGCCAGAATGACAGAGTGTATGCAAAAAACAGTCAAGAAGCGAGTGTAGCTGTTCCGAGAGTGCAACGAGGCCATCATCCCTCTTATGTCATGATTTGGTTAGGTGTGTCATACTCAGGGTTAACACAGGTCCATTTCTGTGAAAAAGGTGTCAAAACTGGGGCTAAAGTTTACCAGGAAACCGTTCTGGAACCAATAGTGAAGCCTTTAAGCCACTCTCTATTTTAAAACCAGCCCTGGGTCTTTCAACAAGACTCAGCCCCTGCACATAAGGCAAAAACAACTCAAGCCTGGTTTCGAAGCAACAAAATTGACTTCATTGCCCACGAAGACTGGCCCTCCTCCAGCCCGGACCTAAACCCCCTGGATTATGCTATATGGCAGGTTATTGAGGAGAAAGCCTGTGCTAAACCCCACACAAATCTTGACTCCCTCAAGCGGGCCATAGTCAAGACAGTGACGGAATTAGATATGACAACCGTGCGTGCCGCTATTGATGACTGGCCTCGTCGTCTGAAGGCCTTAGTTCAGGCCCAAGGAGGCCATTTTGAATGAAATTGACAAATGTAAATCCTGATTGTGTGTACTTCATTTTAATATATAATTTATTTAACTTTCGTTAGTATATTTTATGTAGATAAGGATTATTACAGTAACAAGGAAATTCCATCCAACGAAACTCCGACCCGTTAAAGTTTACTTTGATTGTGCACAAATACCAAAGCAATTGATGCGTAATAAAAATAAGATCATAAATAAGGAAATTAAAATATATACCGACCTTACACCCGCCCAACAGAACCACCTGAAATTACTGCGACAAGAACTTTACGACAGACAGGAAAATGGTGAAAAGGATATCACTATAAGATACGTCAGTGGCTTTCCCAAAATAGTTACAATTACCCCACCAAAAAACTCCAATGCTTAAATAGTCTCAATGACCAACCTCAAACTCAAGACCATACCAAAATAACACATGAACTTCTCGACTCATACGCGAATCTTAAAATGAATGAAAGATCGCTTAATATATTTTATACGAATATACGGAGTATAGTTAAGCCGGGAAAACTCGACGAACTTCAATGTATTATCCATTCCGCACCAAGTAAGATTCATTTGATAATTTTAACCGAGACATGGATAAAATCGGAAGAAGAGAAAACAAACATACAAATCACCAATTACTCTCACTATTCAAACTTTCGAACAGATGCCAGAGGTGGAGGAGTCTCCATTTTTGTTCATGACGACTTAAAGCACAATATCTTGGAAGAATCATATATTAATGGCAACAATTATCTATGGATACATATTGACAAGCTTAATTTGGACATTGGTGTAATATATAAACCTGGAAACACGAACAGCACCAATTTTTTTGAAGACTTTGAATTGAACTTGCAAGGGAAAAGGCGAGCAGTAGTACTCGGAGACTTCAATATGAATTTATTATGCCCTGACAGGAATACAGCAATATACGAAGAAATGTTGCAGGAATATGGATTTTCTATCCTTAATAAAATTGATATAAATTACTCAACACGAAAATCCTCAACAACCAACAGCATACTTGACCATGTCCTTACCAATCTAACAGACAATAAATTCAATATCTCTCTTTTAGACTCCGCACTCTCTGATCACGTACAAATATTTGGCAGTATAGAAAAATTAAAACTGGGTAATAAGCAACGTGTCGAGTATGATGCGATCGACTATAACACCTTAGATAACTTAGCTGAAACCTGTAACTTTTATTCAAAAAACAACAATTACAAAGAATTAGACACCTTCATTAAAAATTGCATCATTAAAAGTACTATAACAAAAACTAAAATACTAAATCTACCCCGTAATGACTGGATTAATAAACAGATTATCGATAACATAAACTTTAGAAATAAACTATGGCACGCATTGAAAATGTACCCAAATAGTACGAAGAATCAGGAAAACTTCACTAAACAAAGGAATATAACTACTCAATTAATATCAAATGCAAAAAATAAATACTACTCTGAAAATTTTTCCAAATGTAAAAATAATCCGAAAAAAACATGGGCCTTAGTGAATCAACTATCCTGTAATAAAAGTAGACCAGAACTTAACCCTCCCAAACTAAAAAAAGACTCTGTTACTATTGACGACGGCTCTACGATATGCGAAATTTTCAACAACTTCTTTGTAAACATAGGTTTAGACTTAGCACGAGAAATACCTTCAAAATATCATAATAATTTAACATGTACTGTCAATAATCTACCATCAACTGCTGATCAGTTATCGAACCTTACTCCATGCTCCGAAGAGGAAATTTCTAAAATAATAAATGCTTTAGACAGCAATGCTAGTGTAGGTCTTGATGGTATCAGCACAAAGTGCTTAAAATGTATGAATAAACATATTATCCAACAACTTACCAACTGCATCAGTGAATGTTTAGATACGGGGACCTTCCCAGATCAATTAAAAGTAGCGAAAGTCAGCCCAATCTACAAATCTGGCCAAAAAACTGATCCTGGTAATTACCGACCTATATCAGTTTTACCGGTGATTTTTAAAATTTTTGAAAAGGTTCTCTATAACCGCCTCGACAACTATTTAAATAAAATAGGGTTCCTCTTCGAACGTCAATATGGTTTCCGCACCAAGTCAAATACATTATCTGCAACCATAGATTTAATAACCAAAATCAGATCAAGTATTGACTCAAAAAACCTGGTACTTGGGGTATTTATTGACCTGAAAAAGGCTTTTGATACGGTGAGTCACTCAATCCTCCTAAATAAACTTACCAGCATCGGAATAGTGGGCAACGCATACAAAATACTAAAATCATATCTTTCGAATCGGTGCCAAGTTGTCAAGATTGGAAAATACCAAAGTACATCTCAACCTATAACATGCGGCGTCCCACAGGGATCGATATTGGGCCCACTTCTATTCATTATTTATATAAACAATATCAGCACTCTTAATCTACATGGTGAAATATCACTATATGCAGATGATACATGTATCTTCTATTACGGAAGCTCATTAACTGATATTGCCAAGCTAGCCCAGGAAGATCTTGCAATTCTACATGAGTGGTTCCAATACAATCTGCTAACAATTAATGCATCTAAAACATCATACATAATATTCAAATCTAAAAACAAAAAATATCCTAGTATTGAACCCTTAACTATCAATAATACCCCAATCAATCATTCAGCACAAGAGAAGTACCTTGGTTTAATATTAGATAACGGCCTAACATGGAAAGCGCATATAAAACAAATTAAATCCAAGTTGTCTTCTGTTCTGGCATCCATAAGAAATATTGTTAAGTGCATTCCGATTTATGTACGCTACAATATATACAACTCACTAATTAAATCACACTTGAACTATCTTATTGAAATATGGGGCAGTGCCTATAAAACAAATCTTAGAGAAGTTCAAATTGCTCAAAATAAAATAATAAAGAAACTTTTCCATCTGGACTATCTGACGCCTACCACAACTGTATATTCAAAAACCAAGCTAATGAGCATTCATCAACTTTACGTCTATAATACCGCTATACTAATTAGAAAAATTCTACACAAAAAAATACACTGTGTAACCACTTTTAGCACAAACAAAGAAAGAGGCAAACGAACTCTTAGAAGTTCTAATAACCTATCCCTAACTTTTCCGCGAACTAAAAATTTTGGCAACAAAAATATAACATACCAGGGTGCGCGTATGTACAACGATTTACCAAAACATATTAAAGATGCACCAAGTTTCTCACTTTTTAAAAAGGAATTAAAATATTTTATATTCAATAAAATCCCCGTTACTTAAATACGGCCCTGGCAAAACCAACGTCTTACCTCGAGAGTAGCAACCGACCGGGCGGTACTACTACTATCAAAATGTATCCCTACCCACCATTCCTTTTAAATAATCGTTCACTATATTTGTATAACGAAACCATTTGTACAACATTTGTATATAATATTAAGTGATGATATTTACAAAGCTGTGTATTACCTACTGTGTACGTATATTTTTATCCGTGTATATTGTTTGTAAACGCTCACGAATAAGAATTTCTTTTTAAAATTTTAAAATTACTCATTAAGTGAAATGTAATATTTCTTTTGAGTGAAATAAATGTCTTCAACCAGAACATAACTTAGTAACCAACTAGGTAGGCATTCATATTCGCTAAAATCCTGTAATTACGTTAAATAATGAGATTAATGAGTCGTTCGATGTATATTTTTGTAAAATTCATTCAGCCGTTTCCAAAAAGGAAGAGCCCAAAGTTGGTGCGTTTTGATAATGAAATTTATTTTTCTCATACATTAAATGAAATATTGATGTTATGTTCCTTATAATAGGCTGCGAAGTATGACGTTTCAGGTGCGGCTAGGACAAGAGGTCTTTAATGGAATTTCATACAAATCTTGCAGACCTAGGAAGGCAAAGTCCGTTTTTTTAATTTCCATTCCACATAAATTGTGTCACAGGCACCATGACATTCTGCCACTATGCGTATTAAAAATAAAACTTTGATTTTTTTGTTGTTTATTTCATTGCATGTTTGAGAAAAGCACTATACATACCTGGGCGGGAAATATGGGGTTGCCCGCCTCAGACCTATCCGACCTCGCTTCGCTCGGCCGTCTATATATGTCTTAGGACGGCAATCCCTTCCGTCGTCTCTGTAGTAATGTACTATTTTTCACGAAACCACTCGGTGTGGTATAGTTTTGGAATCAGACCTTTCATTTGATACCCCAGCTGAAGGGTTTTTGAAGAAAATTTGTTTTTTTTTAAATACATTTTTTTTTTCAAAAAAAAGTTACAATTTTCTAATTAAATATTACTCGCCAAACTAAACGTTTGATGGCGAGACGCGCTTAGTTATTATAACAAAAGTAACTTAACCTATTTCATCACCAGCTTAATTGCTAATGATTTTTTAATCAAACCAAAAGTTCTTAACCAAATATTTCTTCACATACAACTTTGTGAGAAGGGAAAAAAAACATATTCTAGTTAAAAGAGGCTTGACAAGTTTCATGACAATAAGTTCTAACCAAGTAGGATAAAATTTGTTAGGTTAGGTTAGGTCATCCAGGAGCCATTCCCTTAATTTTGTTTTTAATATAAATTTACTAAATAATGGAGTTTGTCTTAATAGACTTATTTAGTTAAACATAAAGTTTATAACCTCACAGCTGGTAAATGTACCACCTGACAGATGTCTACCCGAGTCTAAAATACTTACTAATTCAGATCGTCTTTCCCGAAAAAAAAATCTCCATAGCGAACTTCCCTACAGGACAGTAGCCAGGTCCTGGACTAACAATTTTCTACACCGACCATTGCTGTGGCAACATTTGCTTTTCGCTATGTTATGTTATGTCGATAAGCCGTCCTACAAGCTATAGTTACGAATTGAGACCTAAGGGCAGATCCACATTATACAATACAGCTGTAAGGCATCATTACGCCGCCGCCGCCGGACCTCTCGCTCCTAGTCTAAATTGACTACTGCAAACACAGGGTCCACAACAGTGATATAAAAAACTCTTTTTACTCCAGCTATTCAAAAAAAAAACATTTTTGCCCTTGAATGAGGGCAACAATGACTCTTTTCCTCATAGGTGTGAAAAGCTGTGCCACTCGGTAGCAAAATTATTTGTAAGACATTTCATGTTTTTAGCATCGGGCCTAGTAGGCGGTGAGTAAAGTAGTATATGTCAGACGGTAGCAAAATTACTTCCGCTTTGGGCGTAAACACTTGAATCCCTCGCTACGCCCAAGATTCTACTTTAGTATCCCTCGCTAGGCTCAGGATTCTATTGTAGGATATTTCGTTTACTCAATATTCAATATACTGCCCTCGCCATAAATGTATAAATTTGCTCCCTTGAGACACAATCTACTAATGTTTTTCGTTCGCTGGTCCGCAATGAGTTTTGACTCTATCCATATTTAGTAGATTGGTACTACTTACAGTTATAAAGGGGCGACTTTGTAGCCTGAACTAATGACAGTAAATCACAGTGCAGCGCTCGGAAAGCCATTAGTCCATTAACTATGGTCAGGCTAGTGTCCACGCCAGGCCACGCCCACAATGACACCGCGACACCCAGCGGCATTGCCACAAGTTCATCGCCCTGCATTATGTGCAGTCGAAATCATTTACTTATACATATGTACGATTAAGTACTACTAGTGGCTCTGTGAGCTGTAGACGTCACGATTTTTTAACTTTTTCACTAAAAACTGTCTCGACAAAAAATCTGTATAATTATCAATAAGCTTAAAAAAATTCACGAGAATCGGTTAAGAAATGCGACCTGTAGAGCCGGAAATCCGGAAATCCTGATATATTTAAGCATTTTTATCGAAGCTGATACGGAGACATTCGTTTCACTCGGTCAATAAAACCGCGATAAGTTTTGAAATGGAATATATAGGAGTCAATTCATATATACTTTGTGATTATATGGAAAAATATTTGTACAGTCGACTACAAAAGATGTATCCAAAATTTTGAACTTATTGCATTGTAATAAGGTCGAAAGGAGTATACATACTTTGTAGTCGACTGTGCAATTGTGCATGCCTTAAAGAAGAAAACGCGAGCTCCCCGCATGCTGCGGGACGCGGCTGTGCTCATGTACTGTACCAACCGACCCATACAATTGATCCCATGGTTTCGCAAGTTGTTATACGTGTGAATGATTAATAAACATCGTTATTATTTGTCGGATTTGTCGTAATAGTTTATTTACGTCATCGCCAGCCTCCGCAATGCGCCTCACCGCATTATCTCAGCTTTCTCTTTATCTATTTACTATACATTATAGAGATTACACTGCGGCGGTAGTATTGAACTCATCTTGTACAAAACTTAAGTACAGGTACACTTCTGATAGACTCTCGTTCGTAATTTTCCGCTTCCGCCCCTCGTTAAACAATGTACTATTCACCTTATTCCATATCAACCCCCGTCCGTGTGGTGCCGGGATAGACCAGCACCCCCTTTCTTCCCTTGGGTGTCGTAAGAGTCGGCTATGGGAACCAGGTTGAAGTGTGTTGTAGGCAATCAATGGGCTAGCAACCTGTCACTGCAACATCATATTTTCTCTATCTATTTTTTTTAAATTAAATATGGGATTGCTCTTGCCCAGCATCTAGCCAGGGGGCAAAGATGAGCCCGACGATGAAGCGAGCTCAACCAGAAAATGCCTATTCACTCGTGCCTTAAAAAGGTCCAGGTTATATGAACTCGGAAATACAGACGCCGGCAGAGAATTGCAAACCTACAATAGCTAAAAGTGGCACTGAAAATTATTTTTTGGTGTTATCTGCCTACCTAACTTTGAGAATAAAGGAGTGAGTTTAAGTATGTATGTATTCCATTGAAACAACGTCAAAAATGTATACATATTTATGCCTTCTATTGTACTCATACTCATCAAATGTTGTCCGTCTCTAAGACTGAGCAAACATCCAATTTACTAAGTGATTTACTGTAATGCATAGACCAGGGGTCGGCAAACCGCGGCTCGCGAGCCACATGCGGCTCTTTGAAGGGCCGTTGCGGCTCCTCGAAGTCTCCTCATAAATATAGTGAAAAACCGGCCAAGTGCGAGTGGGACTCGCGCACAAAGGGTTCGGTACCAGAAAAAAACGCCAACAACTACTCTGTTGTATGGGAGCCCCCCTTAATTATTATTATTATTTTGATTTTAGTATTTGTTGTTGTAGCAACCATGAAAATACATAATCTGTGCAATTTGTCTAGCTATTACGGTTCTTGAGATCTAGGCTCGGCGAGTGGTAGCCATGAAAAAGGGCTAAAATATCACGTTTTTTTGTGTGGGAGCCCCCCTTCATTATTATTATTATTTTGTTTTTACTATTTGTTGTTATAGCGGTAACAGAAATACGCAATCTGTGAAAATTTCAACTGTCTAGCTATTACGGTTCTTGAGATACAGCCTGGTGACAGACGGACGGACGGACAGCGAAGTCTTAGTAATAGGGTCCCGTTTTTACCCTTTGGGTACAGAACCCTAAAAACCGAAAACAGGTATTTATGGCTCTCTGAGGTTCCCAAAAAATGATATTTTTATCTTCTCTTTGGTCAAAAAAGTTTGCCGAACCCTGGCATAGACTATACTGACACACCTACTTAAAGCGGGAACGAGAGGACGACATGGTAAGCTCAATTGATTCTTGATTTGATAGGTCCCGAGAACACGTTGTGTTAAGAGAGACAGAGCGAGAGAGTGTGGAGAGGAGACACGGGCCTGGGGTTTGAAAGCCATATCCAACTAGTATGGAATTATCCGAATCCATATCCTATCCTATCATATCGTAGACGTTCCCAAACTTGTATAATGGGTTACACAAGGTGCTACGAAGAACTTTTCGACATGATGCAAACGGCCGCTTTCTACTATCGCACCGCCCGCCTTCAGCAGGGCATTCATCCTCACACCTTACAACCTAAATTGTCGCGTACGGGACGGTTTCAGAGGAATTTCCTCCCTCGAACGCTTCGGTTGTGGAATGGGGTTCTTCAAGGATTGTATACATTTTAAATGGTCGGCGACGCGCATGTGTCTCCCCTGGAGTTGCAGGCGTCCATAGGCTACGGCCACTGCTTACCATCAAGTGGGCCGTACGCTTGTTTACCACCGACGTTACTTTCATACAATTTGGATCCGAATGGCAAACACTACACGGGCTACACGGCTCTCTGAAGACGCCAGGCCGTCTGTGAAGCCGAATATTCACCTCTTGGGCCGCAGCCAACTTGATCGATGAACCCTGCAACTGGCCTAGATTAGCTACATACCGGCATTACTGGCTTTGTCTCGATGCTAACAGAATACTGCTGTAAATATATTGTATAAAAATACAGCTTGCAATACCTAATGCCCGACACTGTAAAAGCGCTCAAATATATATGTAGTCGCAACTTGAGAGACGATGAAAAACTCCCAAGAATAATTTTTAAGAAAAAAAAACGACTTCAATGAGGGAGGCCGGTAAAAGATTATTATACGTAGATGGTGCACTCTTAGATTCCATATAATTCCATATAATAAAATAAAAATGGCTATAAGTATGTTTATAATGGTAGAAGACTAAGTACCCTCAATTCCTCATGGAATCATGGAAAAACCTTGCTTGCTTGACAAACAAAACGAAGAGAACAAATCGCCAAACGTGAACTACGCGCCGTTGAAGAGTTCCGTTCTGATCATCATCAGCAGTTCCACTTCATCAATTGTCACTTTTATGAATGAAAATGCTTGAGTAGTTCATGAAAATACTACAATCACGATTTGTGTGCCTTTCATATTTGAGGAGTTCCCTCGATTCCTAATGGATCCCATCATCAGAACTCGAGCATGACAAAAATCAATCGTGAAAATAGAACTTGCTTAACAAACACAGCTAGGAGGACAATCACCAAACGTGAACTTTTCGTCGTTGAAGAGTTCTGTTCTGATCATCATCGGCAGTTCCACTTCATCCAATATCACATTTTTGGATGCAAATGCTTCACTTGTTGATAAAAACACAAAAATCACTATATATTTGCCTTAAAGATTTGAGGAGTTCCCTCAATTCCTCATGGATCCCATCATCAGAACTGCGTTTTGACTAAAACGGGACCAACTAGGATATATATACTTACAATCAAAAAAAGAATTTTCCAAATCAGTTAAGAAATGACGGAGTTATGGAGTAACAAACATAAAAAAAAAAAAAACATACAACTGAATTGATAACCTCCTCTTTTGAAATCTTGAAGTCGGTTTAAAAAGCCGGGGACTGTGTGGGGTGGAAGCAACTGGTGATAGAGTTCTCCAAAGAGGTTTAAGACGGACACGGCCTTTAGCAGTGAAGTGCACCACTAACACAAGTTAAGTATTATTGTTTGTACTGCTCCGTCCACCTTTGCCCTAACAGCCCTTGGCAAACAGCCCTTGCCAAATGAGCATTATTAATAACCCGAATGCCTCATATCGATCTCGTTCACAGGTCAATGTTGCGCTGAATAATGAAATAACGAGGCGAAGCTCCGAACGATTAATCCTCTGAACATCTAACTACTAATTTGGGGCGAATTATATGACCACCATATGCAGGCAGAGCGGAACATTTCATACTATCGACAACAAAATAGTAATTCGTTCACTTGTCAATTGTACTTATACATATGCAATTTCAATTCGCTTATACATCTTCCTATGAAAAAGCACCTCATGATTTTGTACAAATCGCTTGGTCCGTGTACACAGTAAGAGCTCTGACCAACTGACGCTATTGAAATAAACATGTTATTAATAATGTAAAAACTAAGGTAAGTGATCCTCAACATCGTTGAGCGACACGCGAGGCGTCCATTTACTGTATCCATTGCAGCACATTAGTTAACATGTCGGATTATCGTGACAATGTCAATATGAAGGCGTTTTAGTCAATGATATTTTAAGTACTTAAAATATCATTGGTTTTAGTCGATTAATTATGTCGAGAATGAAGTTTTTGCGTTAAAATTAAAGAGTTATTGTTTAGAGAAGATAATCTCCCATGTCTTACGAAAAACATCACTTAGAACCGATATCTGCTACCTCTGCGGGTTTCGGTAGAACGGAAAGGTCCATGAAAAAAGCCAAGCCCGCCAACTGACAACCAAGCATGCTGAAAAGACTGGTGGACTGAAGAGGTAGACAGATGGCCTGTTAAAAGGTCGCGGGTGTCCACTGTATGCGGGTGGCGCAGGACCCTTCATTGTGGCACTCTTTGGGGGAAGCTTATGTCCAGCAGTGGACGTCCTTCGGCTGATATGATGCATGCTTATGATAACGTATATCTTACACAGGTAAAACCCCTGTAATCTTTCCAAGTTTAGATTTTTTGGTTTGACAAAGATCAAAAGTGACTGATGATGTATTCGGTGATGCAACCGGCTTTGAAGTCCATCCCACACACTCAACACGGTCGTATCTGACCCGGACACGGTTACGACTATTACAAGGGCGTTAGAAAGTTTAGTTAAATAGCGAAAAGAGTTAATAGTCGTCGAGTATAGAAAACTTTAGCAGTCATCATTCATCAACGCACAAGCACACGGTATCTACTTAAAACCGATGTATTGACCCGGGAAAACTTCAAAACTGTGTGGAAAACACCACAATCAATTCTACGACTAAAGCATAAAGAAGATACGAGTATCAGCGTGTGCGTTAGATATTTTCACCTCAGCGGCTCGAAAATGGCGGTTTTGCTGCTTGAAACCAAGTGAGCAAAATGCAATTTTACTGCAGGCGTGAAATAGTTATTTACACCACACCTTGCCAAAAAGCGCGTGTGGTCTAAGTGGTGACGTAAAATTGTGTACAAAACACGGGTCGTAAAACAGAAAGCCCTCTCTCGCATATTTATGACCCTCGCCTGCGGCTCGGGCCTCAAACATGTGCGATATCGGCCTTTCTTTGTTTTACAACCCTTGTATCGTAATGTACTATTGTTATACAAGGGTGGAAAGTTGTATTTTACCCGCGAGTGTGGAATTGAAACACGAGCCAGCGAAAGGTTTCTATAGTTGACACGAGCGAAGCGAGTGGTTCTAAAATAGAATCCTGAGCGTAGCGAGTGTTTCAACACACGAGAAGTAAAATACAACTTTGCACCCGTGTGTAACACAAAACTTTTCTCCTTACTATAGCGAGGAAAGTGCAACATGCAAAGAAACACAGTTCCACAGGCATGATTTTCATCACTGGAATCACTGATTTTTTTTACGATATTATAACAGAAAACTCTGAAAGTTGTGTATAATATTTACGTGAGTCGGAGTCGGTGACAAGTTGTGTATATTTTAGTTGACATTGACAATGATGACATTTCTGACGATGCGTTTTGAAATTGCATCGACTCAACTTGTGCGTTTACAATTATTCTCAGTCATAATAAAAAAAATGTTACTTGTAGAATTTTAAGGTTTACGACTTAAATCATTAAATGAAGCTAAATTTGGTATTTTTTATTAAATTCTCAAACCATTTATTTAATGATAATTGATATCAAACGAACCATTAATATGAACGTTTTACGTTTTGTTTCTGTCAAAAGCTACTCAAACACGCTCCAAGGTCAAATTACTTCCCCCACTTGTGGATAAAATGCGTTTTTACCCGCTTGTTTCAAAGGATAAAAGACGGCTTTCCGAGCTAGTGAGGGGAAAACGACTTTTCCTGCTTGAAACCAGTGAGCAAAATGCGTGAAAAAAACTCGTAGGTTAGTTTAAGTAACTTCATTCTCTCTATCACTATTTCTTTGCGTTATATGTTCTCGCCGCTGAGGTGAAAAGTTGTATGTATCACACGAGAGCAAAGGTATTTGCATCTCGTGTCTTTGAGTCCCTCGCTACGCTCAAGATAGAATCTTTCGCTTGAACACCAACACTCGCAGCAAAAATCTACTTTGCTCTCTTGTTGAACAAATAACTAACTATTTCTGTAAGTGAGCAGTTACGAGGCTTGCACTGAAAGTGGCGGGAATCGAATACTTATTAATTTATTTTTAACATGTATTATACCTTTTTATAATCTCTGAAGTTTCCTTATCTCAACACACTGGCCACTTAGAAAAAAAAAGTATGGTTCGGTTTCAATTGTTTATTGAAGTCGTCGAGTCACTGCTTAAAATGGAATTGTGCCGTGAAAATTTCAGAGCTATGATTTATTATGACTTTAAAAGTGGACTAACACAAAAACAATGTGAAGAGCGGATGGTTGCTGCTTTTAATATTGAAGCTCCTTCAAAGACTACAATATACAGGTGGTATTCAGAATTTCAACGTGGCCGTGTATCCCTCACCGACGAAGTGCGTGAAGGTCGACCAAAATCGGCAGTCACGCAAGAAAACGTCGATGTTGTGCGTCGTCTGATAAATGAAGACCGACATGTGACATATCGGGAAATTCAAGAGCACCTGGGTATTGGAATGAGTCAAATACAAATTATTTTAAAAGAAGAATTAGGCGTGTAAAAGTTATTTTCCCGTTGGATACCTCACCTATTGTCTGACGAGCAGAAAATAGTCCGTGTCAATTGGTGCCGCAAAACTTTGAAAAGATTTAACAAGGGACGCTCAAATGCTGTTTTTAGCATAGTATCAGGTGACGAGTCGTGGATATACGCTTATGAGCCTGAAACTAAAAACCAATCCCGAGTATGGGTCTTCGAAGACGAGCTCAAACCCACAAAAGTTGTTCGTTCTCGCAGTACGGCTAAGAAGATGGTGGCTACGTTTATCTCTAAATCTGGTCACGTAGCTACTGTGGCTCTTGAGGATCGTAGAACAGTCAATGCTGATTGGTACACCACTATTTGTTTGCCGAACGTCTTTGCTGAACTCCGAAAAACAAACCCTAGTCGTCGCATCATCCTTCACCACGACAACGCCAGCCCACACACCGCTCGGACAACAACTGAGTACCTGGACGGTGAAAAAGTCGAAATATTGGACCACCCTCCATATAGCCCTGACTTAAGTCCCAACGACTTTTTTACATTCCCCAGAATCAAGGACAAACTGCGTGGTCAGCGGTTTCAGACGCCAGAAGAAGCAGTGGAGGCCTATAAAATAGCCATTTTGTCGACCCCTACTTCAGAGTTCAAAAAGTGCTTTATGGACTGGTTTGAACGCATGCATAAGTACATGAAATACAAAGGAGAATATTTTGAAAAACAATAAAAATAAATAAACTCACTTATACTGCATATTTTCTTCTATTCCCGAAACTTTCAGTTTTACCCGTACACAGACCTACTTAGGCTGGGTTGCACCTACTTACGATCACAGACTGATCAACGTTAAATATGGCGCCGGCAGCTGTCATCCCACAGAAACTTGTCTAACTTTCTATACATTCAAATTTTAACGAACACAGCTTACGATTACAGACGGTTTAGTGCAACCCAGCCTTAGTAGTAAAGATGTAGTGCTTTAATAATACATGGCAACTGATATTGGCATAATTCCAGAAAGTTAAATAAAATGTAAATTTTGTCAATAACATACTTTTCTCAAACATGCAATAAAATATTGATGTTATGTTCCTAATAATAGGCTGCGAGTATGACGTTTCAGGTGCGGCTAGGACAAGAAGTCGATAATAGAATTTCATACGAATCTTGCAGGCCTTGGCCGGCAAAGTCCTCTTTTTTAATTTCCATTCTACATAAATTTGTGGCACAGGCATCATGACATTCTGCCACTATGCGTATTAACTTTGTTTTTTTTTTTTTTTATGTTTGAGAAAAGCACTATACATCCTCAGCGGGAAATATGGGGTTGCCCGCCTCAGACCTATCCGTCTACATGACTTCGGCCGGCAACCCCTTTCGTCCCGGCCTCTGTAGTAATGTACTATAATTACTTAGTTACTTACCCATACTTATGCTACTATTACAATTTCGTTTTACTCTTATTTTACCGAGGGGTAACTTTCTGAGCAGAATATACAAATATTTTGAATTCATATCTCTCTCTCTCTTCCAACCCCTTTTGGGAATATAGGCGTGAGTTTATGTATGTTACGTATGTATCTCCCAGGTGATTCTAGTAGCCAAAAGTTTCTTTGGATAACACGATCCCTCAGCCAGCTCGTAGATCTCAAGAGATTCTAAGTATTCTGTTACTATGTTTTACTATGTTGACACAACTATCGTGTGTTATTTTCCCGACCTACATTACCCGGCTGACATTTCCGTACTTCCGTGCGTGGGCGCGTCCACAAATATGCGTGTGCGCTAAAGAGGTCGTTGTCGCTGTAGTTTTTTTCTAAAGACACCTACAACACGAAATAGTCCCCTGACAAACTACTCTTCAAAATCTCATCTATCTTGGACCCCATCTTTACTTTGAATCGAAATATGTTTAGGTATTTATTAATCAGAGAGGTAAGTACGTCACACATAGCAGAAAGACATTTCGCTCAAATTTAGAGTACTTAGTCCGACTGGAACAGTCATCTCCCTTACAGAGGAACACAGCCTCAATAACACTATCATTTACTCTATACAGAGTGTTCGGCACATGAACCGTCAAATTTTTTTGGCGTGCATGTAGGGTGATTTCCAACTTTCCACCCTTGGACCCTGGGTCCTAAGAGTTACGGTCAAGGAGGTACGATTTTTTTTTTACCAAAATTACGCAAAAACTGGCCCTTTAAGCCCCATAACTGTTTTTTGTATACATGCATAACTTGCTTAATTGGAGTATTTTTAGGGTTCCGTAGTCAACTAGGAACCCTTATAGTTTCGCCATGTCTGTCCGTCCGTCTGTCCGTCCGTCTGTCCGTCCGTCCGCGGATAATCTCAGTGACCGTTAGCACTAGAAAGCTGAAATTTGGTACTAATATGTATATCAATTACGCCGACAAAGTGGTAAAATAAAAAGTGGAAAAAATATTTTATTAGGGTACCTCCCCTATACGTAAAGTGGGGAGTGTTTTTTTTTTCATTTTAACCCTAACGTGTGATATATTGTTAGATAGGTATTTAAAAATAAAGGGGTTTACTAATATCATTTTTTGATAATGTTAATATTTTCGGAAATAATCGCTCCCGAAGTAAAAAAAAATGTGTCCCCCCCCCTCTAACTTTTGAACCATAAGTTTTAAAAATATGAAAAAAATCTCAAAAGTAGAACTTTATAAAAACTTTGTAGGAAAATTATTTTGAACTTGATAGGTTGAATAGTTTTTGAAAAAATTACAAAAATAATTTCTGAACTAAGTTTGTAATTTAACCGTATAAACAGGTGTTTATTGTACCTGTCATTTCTACAAAATCACAATGAAGTGACGTGCTTTCAAAGGTTTTGTGTTTCTGTACTTAATATGTCAACTTAATGTGACGGACGGAAAACTACGGAACCCTACACTGAGCGTGGCCCGACACGCTCTTGGCCGGTTTTTTTAAGTATGATTGCTGTGTGTAGCATACCGTTAGAAACGTCATAAATTAAAGAACATTTTAAAATAAAAAGAATCTCATTAGCTGTAAAAAAAAATTATTGAATTTTGAAGTGGAAATGTTTTCGTAGGTACATTCTTTTTGTTTGTTAAAAAGCCCCACATGTTCGAGTTTTATCAATGCATTTAAGCCGTTTTAAACTTGGCAAAGCTATTGAGTAATGATTGCCGGTAAATCGCTTTCTTAGTTTCGGACGAAAGCCTTTTCTAACGTTGCGCGGTTCCTATTGACTGTCATTGTTGGACTGCTTCTTGAATGGTTCACAAAATAAACGTTTACTACACCGTAATTGCTAAAGCAGGCGGAAGCGGTCGCGAAATCGGCAGAAAGCCTGCAAGTCTGAAAACATCGCTGCCAAGCATCTTTTGCTTGCTTTGCTCAGGCTTTAATTGATGATATTTCTCGCCCTTAACGGACAGTACAGCGTAGGTCGCGTAGCTTAATAAGTATAAAACATTGGTCTTGTAAATCAAAAATACGATTTTTTATTGAAAACTTCAAAGAAAAAGATATTTCTTTTTCAGAAGATCAGCAGTTGCTGTAGCGGAAATTAACTTGGAGGAGGAAAGAGAAATACAGACCACGATGGATGCAAGAAACGCCAAATGCTAACCATGCGGGCACCTAGCCACATATAGGCTATCAACTCATGATGACATACTATTCAGTATCTATGGTTTTCGTGTTGTAGGTAATCTGTTCTAAGAGGAAATATCCAATTATCATATGGAAAAATTCACACAGCAGTAAAAATAACTACAGCTTAAATTCGATACCCACGAAACTGGCAATGCCCTTTGTCACTCACGTCCCACACAACTGTAATTGATTTTTATTTTATACACTTTTTTTATACTACAACGGTGGCAAACAAGCTTACGGCCTGCCCGATGGTAAGCAGACACCGTAGCCTATATGGAATGGACACTTGCGACTCCAGAGGAATCACAAATGCGTTGCCGACCCTTTACAGACATCTAATTTGTGAAATAAACTATTTGTAGGTATATTTATTTTGTATATACTTAACTATTGAAATAAAACATTCAATCCTTGATCATCAGTTTGTCGCGCTCACACACACTTAACAAGCAAGGAAGGAGGAGAGCAAAGACGATGATTTGAAACGTCTAGTAAATTGCAAGCCTATACTATTATTTTTTGCACCATGATCACGAGTTACAAATATGAAATTGCTATTCGGCAATTTCGATTTCGGCTTATACGAGTATATGTAGAATCGACGCGGTGTCTAATCAAAAGGAACGGTTCGTCATAATGCGGTGTGACACGGCGAAACTGTGGCGAAACTAAATAGGTCAGTATGACTCGCCGCGCTTCGGATAAAAACTAACCTACACTACACATTACACCTGATTGTAGAGCTAAAGCTTGAGGCGGATTTTCGGTAAAGCGAACGCGGTCCGGGGCCGGGGCACGTCGCACCAAAAAACCAAGCGGTATTCGGTAGCGCGCGGTAGAGCGGAGGCGGTGTGTGTGACATATTTATTTATTTATTTCTCCCACGTATATACAATTATCATTACAGGTTAAAAACCCAATGCGATATTGTAGCAACATTTTTACAAAAGTTTTAAAAGTCTAACCTAACCTTAATTACTTCAAAATATAGGAAATTTTAAACAACGCTATTCTTGCGAATTCACTCCAAGGACAAAAGAACAAATCTATATCTTCGTCTATAAGGTTCAGAGTACGCAGCGCTCGCGTCATCGGCGCCTCCCGCACCAGCTGCGTGCGCCCGCGCGGCACCGCCAGCAGCGGCGGCCGGCGCCGGCGCTCCGAGCCCGAGCGGGGGACACATATTCCCATAGAACCCAATATATCCGCATTGCATATCTTTCCCCTGACCACTTTAATAGTACATTTCGATGCTAGTGCGGAAAGTATGTCATTACTTCACGAGTACCGAGGGATGCCACGAGCCGCAGGCGAGTGGCAACACTCGGGACGAGTGAAGAATGACATTTCCGCACGTGTATTGAACGACGTTTTTTAATACAGTTGCGAAAAAATAAGAAAAACAACAAGTAATATTTATAAAAACAATATCGAATGTTGCCTTTAGAAACTTAAAACATGCTTGCAGTAAGTAAAAACGCCTCTTCTTTGACAGGCGTTTCGGCAGCTATTCCGTTCCACTTAGACAACTTATTAAGAACTGTTTTTCAATATTCAATATTAAAAAATAAACGTGTTATAATGATGAAGAGGTAAGTAATAAAATATGAAATGTGTATATTTTTCGTATTCTGATATTAACAGTAGGTTTTTATGTTGATTACGACGTTTAAAGGAAACTAATATTTAACACCCAGCAATAAGGAGTCATGCATTGGAACAAGCATAAATTTAAAAAAATTGGAAAAGTGAAAAGCTTTAGTGCGCGAAAACCAACTTTCCGCACGCTAAACAGCTACGTAAAGTAGCACTTTTTGAGCAACTGTATTAAAAAGATATATAAAACGAGTGCTAGGTCTCTCCTAACTTTTAGCTCGTTATATCCTACCATACCTAAAATAAACAATGTCGGATACATCAGGGGGTAGAAAGGATAAACGCCGTATAGTTTTAGATACATATACCTTATAAATTTATTCTGAATGCGCTCTAACATGAGACTATACTTTGCTTCGTGTGGTGCCCATATTTCCGAATTGTACTCTAGTTGACTCCTTACTAAAGCATTGTATAGCGCCGAAATAGCTTTTATGTTTGTGAATCCCTTAGTGGTCCTCAGCACAAAACCAAGGTTTCTGAAAGCCTTCTTACAAACCTTAGTAATGTGACCACGAAACGTTAGTTCAGTGACAAAATTAACTCCCAGATCCCTTACTTCCGTGACTCTAACCATTGGACTCCCATCTACCGTATAGTTATGATGTATGGGAGTTCGTGAACGCGTAAAGGTGATGGTCATACATTTTGATGTGTTAAACTCCAGAAGGTTATTTTTACTCCAGTGTACCACTCTGTCTATATCCCTCTGTATATATGAAGCAGTAAGTACCTAATCGACAGTCGACAGTTTCGGAATGATCAAAAATGCAAAACCGCCTCCGCCCCGCACCGCGCCGCGCCCGCTCTGTGCGTTTCGAGCTTTACCGTTAGTTACATCTATTCATGGATAAATAATATGTAGGGATACAAAATATTGCAGCACTCACTGCAAAAATATCACATTCCCAAGTAAATGGTTTGTAAGTATATGTGGTGTTGGTGGTTTCCACAGCTCCCGAGGGTCCAGTAAGCAAAGCATTTGTCTCAATCCAACACAACAAATCCTCAAACATATAAAGTGTCGGCAACGCGTTTGTAACTCCTCTGCAATCGCAAACGTTCATACACTACGGTGGCTTAAAATCAGGCAGGCTGTATGCAATATGCATGCTTCCTCGGCCCTGATATAAAAAGGATGGTCGGCGTGAAAATATCTCTAACCTTCAGCTCCGCGCAATGAAGCATGGGTACACCATCAATTATCGTACTTTGCGGTGATGAGATCAGCCCGCGTCATCGGTGGGAGCGACATGGTTGAGTTATTGATGACATCAGTTTATATTTTGATCTTTGCAATCATAGCGTACTAAAGGAAAAATTTGAACATATCGGCATCCGTGGCCCTAGTCTCAAGTCAATGCTTAAATTCCTTCACCAGCGGCACCAAATTGTCGCTATAAATAATGGCCATACTACATCGGATAGCGGCAAAATTGATATCGGCGTGCCACAGGGTTCTTCCTTGGCAAATTTGTGCCTCCTTATTCAAGTAAACGATTTACCTAAAATTGTTAATGGTCAAATGTTTCTCTTTGCGGATGACGCCTGTGACATTATAACCGCTAGCACAATTCCCGCACTCGAGAATCTCATAGCATCAGAAATACACAAGTGGCAAAGCTGGTTTTCCGCTAACGGCTTAGTATTAAATCTAAACAAAACCCAGGTGATGCACATAGGTCTTGGGGGCAGGCCTCCTCGCCCACTAATTGTAAACGTGAACGGTACAATCTTGGCTCAGGTGCATAGCACCAAGTTTCTAGGCGTGACCTTGGACGCAGCCTTGAAATGGGACATCCACATCGACGTCGTTTGTGGAAAATTGTCTGGTGCATGTTTCGCATTGTACAGATTGGCGCGTATATTGCCTCCACAACAGCTCAGGGCGAGCTATTTCTCGTTGTTCCACACTGTAATGTGTTACGGTCTGGAACTTTGGGGCACGGCAGCAGAATGGCGACGTGCGTTCATACTGCAAAAACGTGCTGTACGTATCATTTCAAACGCTCCACATTGTGCTCCCGCCAGGCAACTCTTCAAAGACAATAATATCATGACACTAACATCACAATACTTGTTTTACACGATAAAATAGTGCATGCGTAGTAACATACAATTATTTCCAATGAAGAAATCAGAAAGTTCATGAATTGCACAAATAGGGTTTGCAGTCCCGGTACCGATTTCTATTCAAAATCCCGGGAATTCCCGGGATTTCCCGGGAAATTGCATGCCCTATGCACAAAAAAACATAAATACGTTGGCCAAAACATGTTGCTGACTTGCAAAATCAAACAAAATGGTGTCGGGTATGGTATTGTCGGGCCAGGTTTCTATGTTAAACTTCCCGACAAAATTAAGAATATTGAAAGTGACGTGACATTTCTCAATACATTAAAAAAATGGCTTACGGCAATAGTACATTACTGTAGAGGCCGTGAAGTAAGGGATTGCTGGACGAGTTTGGGATAAACGGCCGAGTCGTAGACGAGGCCGGATAAAACGAGTCCTGCAAGCCCTGTCCGGCCGAGGATTGTATAGTACTTTTCTCAAACATGTTAGAAAAAAAAACAATAAAAAAATTACAATGTAAAAAGTAAAAAATACAAAACGTCCAAAAATAGCAAAGCATCACGAGAAATAACGGAAATTAAATAAAAACACGAAACATGCTACAAAATACAAGCACCATTTTAAAAAAATACGAAATAACTAAAAAATACCAAAAAAAAACATAAAAACTAAAAACAAAATATCAAAAACATGGAAAAACAAAAAAAATGACGAAAAGTACAAAAAAATACGAAAAATCTTTTAAAAAGTCCAAAAATATCAAAAAACACAAAAAACGCTACAAAATAACTCGAAAAAACAAAAAAAAAAAAACAAGAAAATACAAAAATACAAGAACGATAAAAAATACCGGAAAAATCTAAAAAAATACCAATTTACATAACAAATTAAAAATATATATACAAAATCGTGGCGGTTGGCTCTATGTAATATTTTCTTTATCAGTTGATTTTAGTAAGTTAATTTAAAAAGTTAGAGCAGCGGACAATAATGTTTGTTTCATACATTCTCCATAATCATCCAAGCCAAGCCAAGAAGTAATGTAGGAAGCCATAAACAGGTAACTTCATGTCCTCTTTTCGTGACATTAATGCAAACATTTAGGCGCATGTTTGAGAAAATGCTTTTTATGATATTGACGAATATAATAATATGTATTTTAATTAATGTTTTTTCCATGTTATTAGAATTGTATTTTAGACATTTTAATTTTAATTTCACTAAGTTATAAAATAATTTTAAATAATGTAATCCATTCGAGAATTTCGAGATAATAATATTTATTCAACATAATTAATTCCTAATAACTATAATCTTCTGATATGTAATTTTATTATGAATAAATGAATATGAATATCCGCGCCGTGTCCAAGAGTACCGCCTTCTGCATTTGACCCTTGACCCAGCCATCTAGCGAGAGTCTCTTAAGATGTTGGTCGAGACTTCGCAATTAGACCGTTCGCAGAGACGACTATCGGGACAATGATCGTCGAATCAACATCCCACATGGCGGTTACCTCGTGTGCCAGGTTTAGGTACTTACTAGCTTTGTCCTTCTCGGCCTTCACGAGGTTCTCATCATGGGGGATGGTGATGTCGACGAGCACTTCCTGGCGCTTCAATCGATCTGTCAGCACGATATCAGCTATAATAGTCCTGTCCGTGATGACAGATCGATCCCAATAGAGCGTGGCACGACCATTTTCGAGAACTGGCGCAGGTCAAATTCAAATTCAAATTGTTTATTGCATAAATCACATTACATATAATAATTAGATGGAACAATAAATAGCTAGGTATACATGTGACGCCCTGCAAGGGCACAGCAACATACTTAAAACTAACAAACATGCTTAAGATTTAACGTCTTTGAATGTAAGGGAGAGAGTTATCAAAATATTACTCGTGTTTATCGTTAAAATACTCGTTTAAATTGTAAAAGCTTTTGTTAATCAAGAATGTTTTGTGAAGAGAAATAATGTTTCTATATTTTTAATGGAATTCGGTAGGTGGTTATATATTTTAATTACCATGTAAGGGGGACTAGATGTGACTAGTTTTAATTTCGAGAGCGGTAATTTAAGCTTATTTAAGTTGCGATTATTTCTTTTGAATTTTTCTGTAGTCGGTGTAAATAAGTTTGGATTATTTCTTACAAATTTACATGATTCTAGGATATACATCGATGGGAGAGTGAGTATTTGAAGTTCCCTGAAGTGAGGTTAGGTTTTTTATAATGCTTTTATATTTTGTATGTCTATTTTTATATTTTACTTTAATAAATGTGTTGTAGAAAACTTAACTTAAGATCAAAGATAAATAAAGTGAATAATAAAACTAATAAATTATCACCGTTTTCTGATTTTTTCGGGTGTACACACACAATTACTAAGCTGCATCCCAAATTTCAGCTTTCTAGGTCACCTGGAAGTGGGTTAGGTTTTTGAGGTCAGTCAGTCAGTCAGTCATCAGTCAGTGGTAAAAATGCCGTTTTTTGGAATTTAATATCTCAATACTTATTAAACCTATATTTATGAAATTTGGGGTTCTAGTTGTTCTAAAGGATCTTAATAAATGTACCAATTTTTTTTTTTATACTAGATAGATTTGGAGTTATTGGGGGATCAAAAGTGGCTCCAAACGGTTCGTGTAAAATATTAATAACACACGGCTGCTGTCCGCCAGTTCCTGGGGTGAAGTTGGCTGGACACGCTGCCGCGCGTGTCTAGATTTTAACCATTTCTATACCAATACCAACATCTAACAAGTCACAACGGCATTCCTAATCGAAATTATATACGTATTTTATCGATGAGCAATAAATACCAAGCTTTATCTACAGTATTTGAGAATCGTGATGTTATAAGTAGTAAAAGTTATCAGATAACTGAAATTGAGGCCATTGAACTTACAGCAGGCGACTCATCAATTAAATTGGGTATGATTGAGGGCAATATTTGGCTTCATCACTTAATATACTTATTCAGATCACATTACAATCCAAACACGTAAGTGATCTAGTCTCTGGTGAAATTTTATCTAACACTAGCATTTGCCCGCGGCTTCGCCCGCGTACTAAGCGTAATTTTAACTGTCTACAAAAAATAGGTTCACTGTTTGACCCGTATATATGTATGTAGGTATATATGTATGTTTGTCCACGATTATCTTGCGTTTGGCTGAACCGATTTAGATGCGGTTTCCAGAATAGTAGTTGTTACATTCTGGGGGTATCAGTATACGAAAATTGGTGATTGTGATTTATTAAAAGGAGCATCCAAAAAGAAAATTTGGCTTCACTTTCATTCGCACTCCTTACTGTTAGTCCGTCTGTTCCGACCGAGTTACTTTTACTGGACCGATTGAATTGAAATTTGGCACAAACTATCAAGAATTCCGAGCGCTCGTGGCCCAGCGGCACCCGCCTACCGCGTGCGGTATGCGAGGTTAAGCAATGTGGGTGCAAGTCAGGTCTTGGATGGGTGACCGCTTTGAGTAATTACCTAATTACTAACTGAGCGCTCTCGTGCTTTGAAAGGCACGTTAAGTCGTTGATCCCGGCTGCTGTTTACGACAGCAATCGTTAAGCCAAGTTGGAGGCCTTCGGGCGGCTTGAGAACTTCTAACAGTCAAGTTGCCCACTCAATTGACAAAGGGGGGTCGAAGTTGCACTACGTCCGTAGGGAGTACCCACCGTTACCCTAGTTACCCTACACGTGACCCCTGGGTGGTGCTAAAAGTGCAACAAAAACTGGAAACCGTACTTGTCTTCCCGAAGATTTCACGGTTCGTTAATAAATGCCATACGATTCAAAAATAATTTAAAGGTTGATTTAAATGGATACAATATCGAAACCTCTATGTCGTTTTTAAAAGCCAATCCATAAATACCCCACATGCCTATATAGTAACAAAACTTTTTTTTACAATCCCTGGCATGCATAGAGTGCTAAATTTTACCTCAGATTCGTATTAAGAGACCTCTCGGACGCTCAGATCTCGATTTTGATCGAAATTGGGTCGAAAAAAAAAACAATATGGCCACCACTTACACAAATTTTACCTGGGATTTGTATTAAGAGACCTCTCGGACAATCAGATATCGATTTTGAACGAAATCAGGACGGAAATGAAGAAAATCAATATGGCCGCCACTTTTTCCAAATTTTACCTCAAATTCGTATTACGAGACCTGTCGGACGCCCAGATATCAATTTTGAACGAAATCGGGTTGGAAATGAAGAAAATCAATATGGCTGCTACTTTTTCTAAATTTTACCTCGGATTCGTATTAGGGGACCTCTCGAACGGTCTGATATTGATTTTCAACGAAATCGAGTTGGAAATAAAGGAAATCAATATGGCTGCCACTTTTTCCAAATTTTACCTCGGATTAGTATTAAGAATTCTCTCGGACGCTCCGATATCGATTTTGAACGAAATCGTGACAGGAATGATAAAAATGAATATGGGTGCCACTTTTTCTAAATTTTACTTCGGATTCGTATTACGAGACCTCTCGGACGCTCAGATATCGATTATGAACGAAATTGGGAAGGAAATGAAGAAAACCAATATGGCTGGGACTTTTTCAAAACTTTACCTCGGAGTCGTATAATTTTTAACGAAATCGTTAAAGAAAAGAAGAAAATCAATAAGGCCGCCAATTTTCCAAATTTTACATCGGAGTCATGGACCTCTCGGACGCTCAGATATCGATTTTGAACGAAATCGGGACGGAAAAGAAGAAAAGCAATATGGCCGCCACTTTTTCCAAATTTTACTTCGGAGTCGTCTTAGGGGATCTCTCGGACGCTCAGATATCGATAGTGAACGAAATCGGGACGGAAATGAAGAAAATCAATATGGCCGCCACTTTTTCCAAATTTTACCTCGGATTCGTATTAGGAGGCCTCTCAGACGCTCAGATATAGATTTTGAACGAAATCGGTTTGTAAAATGAAGAAAATCAATATGGCTGCCACTTTTTCCAAATTTTACCTCGGATTCGTATTAAGAGACATTGTGGACGCTAAGATATCGATTTTTAACGAAACCGGGACGAAAATGAAGAAAATTAATATGGCAGCCACTATTTCCAAATTTTACATCGCATTCGTATTACGAGACCTGTCGGACGGTCAGATATCGATTTTGTATGAAATCGGGAAGGAAATGAAGAAAATCAATATGGCTGCCACTTTTTCCAAATTTTACCTCGGATTCGTATTAAGAATTCTCTCCGACGCTCCGATATCGATTTTGAACGAAATCGCGACGGAAATGATAAAAATGAATATGGCTGCCACTTTTTCTAAATTTTACCTCGGATTCGTATTACGAGACCTCTCGGACGCTCAGATATCGATTATGAACGAAATTGGGAAGAAAATGAAGAAAATCAATATGGCTGTGACTTTTTCAAAATTTTACCTTGGAGTCGTATTAAGAAACCTCTCGGATGCTCAGATATCGATTTTTAACGAAATCGTTAAAGAAAAGAAGAAAACCAATATGGCCGCCACTTTTTCCAAATTTTACCTCGGAGTCATATCACTCTCGGACGCTCAGATATCGATTTTGAACGAAATCGGGACGGAAATGAAGAAAAGCAATATGGCCGCCACTTTTTCCAAATTTTACTTCGGAGTCGTATTAGGGGACCTCTCGGACGCTCAGATATCGATTGTGAACGAAATCTGGACGGAAATGAAGAAAATCAATATGGCCTCCACTTTTTCCAAATTTTACCTCGGATTCGTATTAAGAATTCTCTCCGACGCTCCGATATCGATTTTGAACGAAATCGCGACGGAAATGATAAAAATGAATATGGCTGCCACTTTTTCTAAATTTTACCTCGGATTCGTATTACGAGACCTCTCGGACGCTCAGATATCGATTATGAACGAAATTGGGAAGAAAATGAAGAAAATCAATATGGCTGTGACTTTTTCAAAATTTTACCTTGGAGTCGTATTAAGAAACCTCTCGGATGCTCAGATATCGATTTTTAACGAAATCGTTAAAGAAAAGAAGAAAACCAATATGGCCGCCACTTTTTCCAAATTTTACCTCGGAGTCATATCACTCTCGGACGCTCAGATATCGATTTTGAACGAAATCGGGACGGAAATGAAGAAAAGCAATATGGCCGCCACTTTTTCCAAATTTTACTTCGGAGTCGTATTAGGGGACCTCTCGGACGCTCAGATATCGATTGTGAACGAAATCTGGACGGAAATGAAGAAAATCAATATGGCCTCCACTTTTTCCAAATTTCACCTCGGATTCGTATTGCGAGGCCTCTCAGACGCTCAGATATCGATTTTGAACGGAATCGGTTTGGAAATGAAGAAAATCAATATGGCTGCCACTTTTTCCAAATTTTACCTCGGATTCGTATTAAGAGACATTGTGGACGCTAAGATATCGATTTTTAACGAAACCGGGACGAAAATGAAGAAAATTAATATGGCCGCCACTATTTCCAAATTTTACATCGCGTTCGTATCCTAGACCTGTCGGACGCTCATATATCGATTTTGTACGAAATCGGGAAGGAAATGAAGAAAATCAATATGGCTGCGACTTTTTCCAAATTTTACCTCGGATTCGTAATAAGAGACATCTCGGACGCTCAGATATCTATTTTGCACGAAATTGGGACGGAAATTAAGAAAATCAATATGGCCGCCTCTTATCCCAATTTTACCTCGGAGTCGTATTTAGGGGACCTCGGACGCTCAGATATCAATTTTGAACGAAATCGCAACGGAAATGAAGAAAATTAATATGGCCGTTACTTTATTCAAAGTTTACCTCGGATTCCCATTAAGAGTCCTCTCGGACGATCAAATATCGATTTTTATCGAAATCGTATCGGACGGCACTGATTAATCACTCACTTGCTCATTGATCACTTACTTACAATACATTGAATCAAAAATAGTCGTCTCTTCATAGGGAATTCACGGCATTTCATGCACCTTAAGATCTCATATGGAACCTACATGCCAAATTTGGTATCTCTCGAACCAGTAGCGCTGTGCGTTGATATGTCACTTACTCAGTCAGTCAGTTTCTTCTTGCAATTTGGCAAAAACTTTTAAAAGTTTAACTTATAAAATTTTGAAATCAATGCCATTTTCAAAATTAACGACCCAAAAAAAACCATAAAAACGACGCCCATATTAATATTTAGACATTACAACCCCCTTGGAACCCAACTGAGGGAATGGTATTTCACGTCCTCCACGTGGGAATTTAAAATCATTGTTGTTTTCCTTATCAGCGACCCGATAAACCATAAAAACAATACCCATGTCGATTTTCAGAATTTGTCACCACATTTCCCCCTTTTAGGGGTTGATTTTTCAGAAAACCTGAAACACGTGTTTACTCATTTATCGTTAGAAATACTTCTGTGAAGTTTCGAATAAAATAGTCCAGCCAATCTTGTTTCCCCATACAAACTTCGGACCCCTATTTCACCCCCTTAGGGGTTGAATTTTGAAAAATCCTTTCTTAGTGCACCCCTAGACCTTATAAGGAACCTACGTGCCAAATTTGCAATCTCTAGGACCAGCGGTTTGGGCTGTGCGTTGATATGTCAGTCAGTCAGTCAGTCAGTCAGTCAGTCAGTCAGTCAGTCAGTCAGTCAGTCAGTCAGTCAGTTTCTTCTTTTATATATTTAGATAACAGAAGAACTCACCGTGAAAATATCTGGCATAATTTCATCTTGTACAACCGTTAAACATATCACAGAGTACATATAAGTTCACATCATTCAGTTCACATATACATAATTATGAATCTTATTTTACGTTCCCAGCTTGTCTCTGAACTTAACCCAAAGACTACACGCCAAAGATCCAGAATTTTAGGTCGCAAGCCTAACAATAACAACCAAAGCATGTTGTGGGAACGCGGATACACCATGAGAGCTCTCGCTTAACACACACCACATCCCTTCTTCATAATCATAACCAGTATCTACTATACTCAAACACAACCATAGTTTGGCACCTACCTTCATAAAAACTACATAACCTTGTAGAACGCAGCCTCACGAATCTTATTTTTTCCAAACTTGACGCTGATATCTTTTTTAGGGTTCCGTACCCAAAGGGTAAAAACGGGCCCCTATTACTAAGACTTCCCTGTCCGTCCGTCCGTCCGTCTGTCACCAGGCTGTATCTCAAGAACCGTAATAGCTAGACAGTAGAAATGTTCACAGATTGTGTATTTCTGTTGCCGCTATAACAACAAATACTAAAAACAATTTAATAATAATAATTAAGGGGCGCTCCCATACAAAAAACGTGATATTTTAGCCCTTTTCATGGCTACCACTCGCCGAGCTAGATCTCAAGAACCGTAATAGCTAGACTAGACAGTTAAAATTTGTTCATACGAGGGCCCTTACGGATGCAATTCGACCCAATGGGATCTTTTGTGCAACAGTTAAAATTTGCACAGATTATGTATTTCTGTTGCCGTTATAACAACATATATTAAAAACCTGCCAAGTGCGAGACGAACTCTTTTTATAGATCATGCGGTACGGAAACCTTCGTGCGCGAGTCCGACTCGCACTTGGCCGTTTTTTTTTTATACTACGACGGTGGCAATCAAGCTTACGGCCTGCCTGATGGTAAGCAGACACTGAAGCCTATGGACACTTGCGACTCCAGAGCCATCACAAGTGCGTTGCCGACCCTTTATTGACTCGGGGATGCCCTGTGTTGAGAGTGAGGGACCCGCAGATCAGATGTCTCCAGCTGTCAAGCTAGACTGTAGGGGTTCCCAAACTATTTTTGTGCACGCCTTCCTGCTACATAAAATGCAATGCCCAGGCCTCCCTTCGCTTCGATGCAAGGAAGAGGAAGGCAGTGAGCTCGCCAAGTATTTTAACTATATAACCAATATTTTAAATGCAATAGTGAATTCGCCCCGCGCCCCCCTTTACATGTTATCGCGCCTCCCTAGTGGGGCGCGCCCCCCACTTTGAAAAGTAATGAGCTAGAGACATATGTATCAGGCCCCTCACTCCCAACACAGCGCATTCTCGGGAGCTCTGGCGACCTTACTCACAACCAGGAACACAACACCACATACCAACCTAAGGGGCAAGTAGTGATGCTATTATGGCTGCGGTATATTCTTTAAGGCGGAGGTACTTCCCCAGTTGGACTACTCCAAATTTGAGCGAGATGACGTTTCGCTGTGCCCTACCTGTTCAAACGCTGATATTTGTAAAACTGTACGAATTCGGAAGTCAGATATAATACAGGTTGTTATTCACAACTCACCTAAAATAGATGCAATGATACGAATCTCCATGTCAAGTTATATTAATTAAGGATGAATCGAGAATCCCGATGAAGATTAGACACTTCAGACACTTGCTTATCAGTCACGGCTTAGATAACAATGCAATATGCTAGTACCCTACATATCTGCTGTGATGATGTCAGATGCTGTTGTGACGGAATTCGACCTTGCACTTATCAATGACGCTGAGTAATGTCAAATAGACGACAGGGAAGCTTGTAAATAATGATCTTACGGATTTAGCTATTTCACCGAGACCGATTTCGTAAAATCGACGGCGAGACGAACTAGCTACGTGAGAATTATGTGGGAATGGGCTAGATACCTAAAGCGTGCGTATGTGCGTATGGTGGGATTTTATGTAGCAATTGGATTATTTGGCATAGACTTATCCTTACGGACGCGATTTTGGACCTAATAGTACAAACGCACGATGTCAGTGCAGCTAGTTTTGTTTTGGGTGTGAGATATGTTGGTTTTGACGGGCCTAGCGTACGGCCCGCCTGATGGTACGAGTAAGCAGTTACCGCAGTCCATAGGACGCCTGCAACTCATTACATTACTTTTGAAAACAACTTTATTTGGGCATGTAATTTTATGTATAGTCTGCAATCTACGTGTAAGCTTACTGAAGGCAGAAGGTACAGTATGGAACTAGTGGCTCTGTATGAGCTGTAGACCTCGCGAATTTTGTTTCGATTTCAAAAATTATACTACATGCTGTTGAGACTTTTTACGACAATCTGTTGAGAAATGCGACCTGTAAAGGAGGACAGCCGGAAATCGGGACACACGAAGACATTTTTGCCCAAGCTTAAACGGAGACGCTGCGCTTTGTAAATGTGAAAGGTTATCTGAAAGAGATTGCTCTTTAGAGATAGGGTCACCGGTTGTGTTTACCTTTGCTTGTATCTCATTATGCTGTTTGTAATTTTTTTAAGGTGTCCAATAAAGTGTATTGTATGTTTCTCGCTATGCAATGGTTGTTACATATCTAGAAGCTGAAGATGGGCCTCCCGTAGTTGTGAATGACTGTGGAATGACTCCTAGTACTTAATTGTCGTCATCAGACAGCTGTCAATTACTATACATTTTGACGTAATTATACGACAAAATTATCATTTCTATTCCCAACCCGGTCACGGTCGAGAACATTTGCAGGAATGAGATAATAAGTGCACACCGATCATGTCCTGTCTAATTAAATCAGTCAAACGTGGAGCCACAGCACAACACCGTTTAGCATTCCTCGCGCGGCGCCGGCGCCGGCGCACGCACATTGACACCGCGCATCACGCGCATGCGTAGGACGTTTACGCAGATAACATGGAAATGGAACCTTGATTATCGTGACCGCAATATAGAGATCAAGCTCCAATGGACCCGGAAGCTTACATATGCTAATGGGGTAGGTATGTTCAACAATGATTCAACATCAGGCAGGCGCTATCGAATATGCCATGCAGTACTTTTGAGGCTACTCTAACGCTACGGAGTACCACTATGAAAGAAGACGCGCGTATCAACGTTCTAAATAAGGTCTACAAACAATGGTCAGTTTACTCGGTTTATTGTTCTTCGTAAGTACTCATTACCAAGAGAAAATAATGCTTTATCGGCAATAAATTTCACAAAAAAGAAGTAAACTTGCAGGAAAGGCGGTTGTTGAATCGACACTTAATTACCTAACAACTATCATGTGTAAATCAGTATGCGCATGGGATCACAACACCGTTTAACATTCCCCTCGACGCCATTACCTGCACTGCTCGGGCTGCATCACGCCATTATTATTTTTAACCGACTTCAAGATTTCAAAAGAGGAGGTTATCAATTCGGTTGTATGTTTTTTTTTTAAAAGTTTGTTACTCCATAAGTCCGTCATTTCTTAGCCGATTTGGAAAATTCTTTTTTTGATTGTAAGTATATATATCCAAGTTGGTCCCGTTTTTGTCAAAACGCAGTTCTGATGATGGGGTCCATGAGGAATTGAGGGAACTCCTCAAATCTTAAAGGCAAATATATAGTGATTTTTGTGTTTTTATCAACACAAGTCAAGCATTTTCATCCAAAAATGTGACATTGGATGAAATGGAACTGCTGATGATGATCAGAACAGAACTCTTCAACGACGAAAAGATCACGTTTGGCGATTTGTCCTCCTAGCTGTGTTTGTTAAGCAAACAAGGTTTTTCCATGATTCCATGAGGAATTGAGGGTACTTAGTCTTCTATCATTATAAACATACTTATAGCCATTTATATTTTATTGTATGGAATCTAAAAGTGCACCATCTAAGTATAATAATCTTTCACCGCCATCCCCCATTGAAGTCGGTTTTTTTTTTTCTTAGAAATTATTATGACATACGAGGCAAACGAGCAGAGGAAACGCCTGATGGTAAGCGTTTAGAGAGACTGCCAACCTTAGGATGGAAATGTTACATCAACTTGGCTGTTAAACTGGCAATTGCCGCCCGCTTCAAGGGGCCAAGAGAGGCCTATGCTTTGCAGGGGAAGATGTAGTATGTATTTGAATCATATTTGAACACATCACGACCGCATAAAAAAAATTGAACACAGCAAGAAAGTGATTCGACAAAAAATCGCTCTTCCTAGCTAAGGGAAGACGTCAAAAGTTGTATACACACACCACGGCCGGTAATAAAACAGCCTCAGATCGAAAACGAAGAATTATTGTAGTCAACTTCCACAACCATTCCAAGAAATAAATAAGCCAACTCCTTATACAACCCAGCATAGTCATAGATTACGCGCACCCATCGCCGCCCACGATGCACCACACAAGGCAGCAACCCGCTGAGCGCTGACTCAAACATACGAAGGTAAGAACCGACAAAGAATCGTAATTTATTTGTTTGCAAATGTGTCCTGTTATGGGTATCAGATAGCGAAATTGTCGGTAAAAGCGTAAGACCACAAGCCTATACTGTCTCGTGTGGAATGATATAAATGTAAATGATGTGCACGTTGGTGTACCTAGTCTGCTGCAGAGAAACGTGACACTTCCTGCATAGAAGTTTGTATGCCGGGGGGTCAGATTACTCTACGGCTGACTGTACCTACTCGTAGGACAGACAGTACGCGGTCGTAGTTGTCGCTCCCGTATCGGACTTACACAAGTTGTGCACTTGTAAGTACTGCGCTATGATACGACGCTGCTTAAATAGACTTTTTAATCGACTTCAAAAAAAGGAGGAGGTTCTCAATTCGTCGGAATTAGTTCATAGTTTATCTCGAATGATGCTACCCATTCCTGGCATTGTCTCCTTAGTGGAAAATCTCTAACAAAGAGGTTGAATCAACATTTAACAGTTCAACTGGTTACTCCTGTCTTACTAGCACTGTGAAAATTAGAAAGAAGAGCATAGATGTTTGTTACAGTTACTATGTAAATTAGCAGATATTGCCGATTTTGTTACTGCGAAATGCGTGTACAGGAAATTGCCTCGCTAAAAAATTGGTTTCCCAAATAGGTACCACTTTTCCGATTCTAGTACTTAGTCATTGAGGTTCAAAAGCCTTTCTTGGCTGATTGTACTATCCCAACTCCTAATACGAGTAGCGGAATTACACCGAGCTTCAAGGTCCAGGGTTTTTTTTTTTATTAAAAATGGGATTGCTCTTGGCCAGCATCTAGCCAGGGGGCAAAGATGAGGCCGACGATGAAGCGAGCTCACCCAGAAGATGCCTATTCACTCGTGCCTTAAAAAGGTCCAGGTTATATGAACTCGGAAATACAGACGCCGGCAGAGAATTCCAAACCTTAGAAGTGCGCATTATAAAAGAAGATGCAAAGCGTTTGGTTCGAATTAGAGGAATTTCGACCAGGTAAGGATGGTAGCCAGCCGTACGTCTGGATGTCCGATGGAAGAAGGGGGAAGGCGGTATGAGCTCATGGAGCTCCTGAGCACACCCACCGAAGTACAGTTCCGCACAATACCGCGGCCGCGGCCAGCCCTTTGACTCATTGCTGTCATTATGAAGCAAAGCTATTTTTTTTATGATATAGGTGGCAAACGAGCAGACGAATCGCCTGATGGTAAGCAATTAGCGCCGCCCATGGACACTCGCAACACCAGAGGGGTTGTAAGTGCGTTGCCGGCCTTTAAGATGGGAGTACGCTCTTTTCTTGAAGGTTTGAAGGTCGAATCGAATATTAATAAAGATCCCATCAAAAACATAAATGTGAAAATGGGAGCCAAGTTCAATATTAAGAATATTCGATGCGTGGTTGTCGACTTCGCTGACAAAAGAATTGAGATCAAAATGGGTGCCAAGCTCCGTAGATTATCCTTATATTTATTTATTAAAAATATTTTTAAATAAAAAAACCCCCTTCAAAAAACTCAAAAGCACGAAATAAACTGATATTTAAAATCCGAGCATGAGATGAAATTTATACCTACGATTACATTACACATAATTTTTAAGAAAAAAAAACCGACTTCAATGGCGGAGTCCGGTGAAAGATTATTAATCTTAGATGGTGCACTCTTAGATTCCATACAATAAAATACAAAAATGGCTATAAGTATGTTTATAATGGTAGAAGACTAAGTACCCTCAATTCCTCATGAAATCATGGAAAAACCTTGCTTGCTTGACAAACAAAACGAAGAGAACAAACCGCCAAACGTGAACTACGCGTCGTTGAAGAGTTCCGTTCTGATCATCATCAGCAGTTCCACTTCATCAAATGTCACTTTTATGAATGAAAATGCTTGATTAGTTCATGAAAATACTAAAATCACTATTTGTGTGCCTTTCACATTTGAGGAGTTTCCTCGATTCCTAATGGATCCCATTATCAGAACTAGAGCATGACAAAAATCAATCGTGAAAATAGAACTTGCTTAACAAACACAGCTAGAAGGACAAATCGCCAAACGTGAACTTTTCGTCGTTGAAGAGTTCTGTTCTGATCATCATCAGCAGTTTCACTTCATCAAATGTCACATTTTTGTATGATAATGCTCAATTTGTTGATAAAAACACAAAAATCACTATATGTTTGCCTTTAAGATTTGAGGAGTTCCCTCAATTCCTCATGGATCCCATCATCAGAACTCGAGCATGACAAAAATTAATCGTGAAAATAGAACTTGCTTAACAAACACAGCTAGGAGGACAAATCGCCAAACGTGAACTTTTCGTCATTGAAGAGTTCTGTTCTGGTCATCATCAGCAGTTCCACTTCATCCAATGTCACATTTTTGGATGCAAATTCTTGACTTGTTGATAAAAACATAAAAATCACTATATGTTTGCCTTAAAGATTTGAGGAGTTCCTTCAATTCCTCATGGATTCCATCATCAGAACTGCCTTTTGACAAAAACGGGACCAACTTGGATATATATACATACAATCAAAAAAAGAATTTTTCAAATCGGTTAAGAAATGACGGAGTTAAGGAGTAACAACCATTAAAAAAAAAAAAAAAAAAAACATACAACCGAATTGATAACCTCCTCTTTTGAAATCTTGAAGTCGGTTAAAAATGCACTCTAAACATACCTATACATAAAGAAGAAATACTTTTTAATAATTAGGTACCTAACAAATAGTATGATTTAATGTCTTATTTTGAAATAGTTTGTAATGTATGAAATCACTGAAAATAAATGAGTATCAGTATGAGTATACAATTTCTTAGTTTTATCGCTTTCTGAAGTCGGTGCCAAATGTTTTTCGAATTTGCCTAGATGGCGCTAGTAGTTCACTCAGATAGTTACTGCATGTGCGTCATCTTCATCTGTGTGAATACTGTTACTTAATACTATTTGAATTGTTTCTTTTTTAAGAAATAAATTATTAGGGGTACTTTTTTACACAAATCGAACTAGTCCCATAGCAAGCTCTATAAGGCTTGTGTTATGGGTACTAGACGACGATATATTTAATAGATATATATGTCACTACCAACTAGGCTAAACAGGCCGACTATTTGACTATTTGAATTGTTTGGCACCGACTTCAAAAGGTTACCATTGTAAAGACACACATACTCGTAATAATACAACTTAAAAAATCATTCTTTTCTGATTATCCGATTGCAAGAACATAAGGACTTACTTTGCGCACGCACTCGGTGGCAGTCATCTGAGTAAAGGCCGAGCCACACCGAAAGCGTGCGCAGCACGTGCGCGAGCGCGAGCGCGTGTGCGTGGCGTGCGCATTCGGTGTCTCGGCTTTAAAGACTTGGTCACACAGCGTAAGGCAACGCTAGCGGGACATAAGGTTGGATTGGGTTGGAAGGCCAGATGGCAGTCGCCATAATCAATTCTTGAGATTATGTCAATTATGTGCAATAGCGGACCCCGGACTCCTGTATATACAACTGGGAAATCACTAGGAGGATGATTGTGAATGGCAATGCTAATAGGTCACTTAAACCTTGCGGAATCATCCTACAGCATTGACGCCCAAACCGCCTGAGTCAGCCCTACTTGGGCAGGATTTCATCTGCCGCCCACCGATACTACTTTGCCGGCTCCATAACACCATATACAGTCAGCCTCTTAAACATGTATACACTTTAGGATCATATCTCTGGGCAATAGTCCTAGACACACCGAACACAATACGTCGAATAAAGTAACAAGACTGCTATGCACTCGGTTGAGAAATGCGGCCTGTAGAGGAGAACATTGGGAAATCCGGAAATCCGCCATCCGGACATACGAAGGCATTTTTGCCGAAGCTGAAATGGAAACCTTTGTTTCACTAGGTCAATAAAGACTTTTGATCTCTTCACATGCGTAGCTCCTTCCTGAGTTCCTAAGTTGACTGTACGAGACTCATTCACGTCAGGTTTGTCTACGTGCGTACACAACAATTAACTCTATAAGGCTAACCACTATGATGTTATCACGTCGGCGCAAGACAAGCAATAATAGACTCTTTATCACTGCAATAAGGTCGTAGTAAACCGTAGTAAATCAATTGTTTCAACAAGTTAGATGTGCTTCTAGTTAAAAGTTAATGTCTATTAATTAGAGGTTAGTTTAATGACTTGTGGAAGGAAAGCGCAGTACGCAGCGTAGCTAATATTGTAATCTTTATGCTTGAGGTATAACATACAATAGTTTCACAATAGTATTAAATTCTATGCAGTAGCCACTTTTTAACCTACTTCCAGATTTCAAAAGAGGAGGTTATTTGCCCTCTATACAGCAAACTATATCAGAGCGCTCGTGGCCCAGCGGCGCCCGCGTACCGCGTGCGGTATGCGAGGTTAAGCAATGTCGGGCGAGGTCAGTCCTTGGATGGGTGACCGCTTTGAGTGGTTACTAACTGAGCGCTCCCGTGCTTTGGAAGGCAAGTTAAGCCGTTGATCCCGGTTGCTGTCTATGATAGCAGTCGTTAAGCTAAGTTAGAGGCCTCCGGGGTCCGGGCGGCTTGAGAACTTGTAACAGTCAAGTTGCCCACTCACTTGACAAACCTAATTCCAATAAGGTCTGGTTTCCCCCTCGGGTTGGAATGTCAGATGGCAGTCGCTTCCGTAAAAACTAGTGCCTACGCCAATTCTTGGGATTAGGTAGCGGACCCCAGGCATCCTTCAGGATGCAACTGCACTGGCAATAACGCTAGGAGGATAATGATACAGCGAACTATATCACTCTCCCGCGGGAGTCCGCTGGCTACAGATGCGGGTGCGCAGCACCGGTCATTGCGGAACTCTTTGAGGGAGACCTATGTCCAGCAGTGGACGTCCTTCGGCAGATATGATGATGATGATGGCGTACAAGAATTGCTCGTTTTATAGTGGCTCTGTGAGCTTAGACCTTACGATTTCTTTTCAAATTTCAAAATTTACAAAAACTATTTCGACAAAAAAAATCTATAGAATTAACGAACCTGCTCACAAAATTTCACAAGAAACGGTTGAGAAATGCGATCAGGCGGCCTACTCCGAAGTTCGAAATCCGAACTTCGTATGGTGCCGTCCCTTTCACTCTTCTGTCATCTAAATATATAAAAGAAGAAACTGACTGACTGACTGACTGACTGACTGACTGACTGACTGACTGACTGACTGACTGACATATCAACGCACAGCCCAAACCGCTGGTCCTAGAGATTCCAAATTTGGCACGTAGGTTCCTTATAAGGTCTAGGGGTGCACTAAGAAAGGATTTTTCAAAATTCAACCCCTAAGGGGGTGAAATGGGGGTCCGAAGTTTGTATGGGGAAACAAGATTAGCTGGAATATTTTATTCGAAACTTCACAGGAGTATTTCTAACGATAAATGAGTAAACACGTGTTTCAGGTTTTTTGAAAAATCATCCCCTAAAAGGGGGAAATGTGGTGACAAATTCTGATAATCAACATGGGTATTGTTTTTATGGTTTATTAGGTCGCTGATAACGAAAATAACAACGATTTTAAAATCCCACGTGGAGGACATGAAATACCATCCCCTCCTGTTGGGGTGCGAGGGGGATGAAATGTCTAAATATTAATATGGGTGTCGTTTTTATGGTTTTTTGGGAAATTAATTACGAAAATGGCATCGGTTTTGAAATTTAATATTGAGGACATGAAAACTTTTGAAAGTTTGTGCCAAATTGCAAGAAATAACTGACTGACTGAGTGACCAACATATCAACGCACAGCGCAAACTGCTGGTTCTACAGATTCCAAATTTAGTATGTAGGTTCCATATAAGGTCTTGAGGTGCATTAAGAAAGGATTTTTCAAAATTCAACCCATAAGGGGGTGAAATGGGGGTCCGATGTTTGTATGGGGAAACAAGATTAGTTAGATTATTTTATTCGAAACTTCACAGGAGTATTTCTAACGATAAATGAGTAAACATGTGTTTCAGGTTTTTTGAGAAATCAACCCCTAAAAGGGGGAAATCTGGTGACAAATTCTGAAAATCGATATGGGTGTGGTTTCTATGGTTTATCGGGTCGCTGATTACGAAAACAACAATAATTTTAAAATCCCATGTGGAGGACGTGAAATACCATCCCTTTGTTGGAGTCCGAGGGGGTTGGAATGTCTAAATATTAATATGGGTGTGATTTTTATGATTTATTGGGTCGTTAATTTCGAAAATGGCGTTGATTTTGAAATTTAATATTGCGGGCATGAAAACTTAAAAGTAGGTGCCAAATTGCAAGAAGAAACTGACTGACTGAGTGAGTGACATATCAACGCACAGCCCAAACTGCTGGTTCGAGACTCGAGAGATACCAAATTTGGCATGTAGGTTCCTTATAAGGTCTAAAGGTGCATGAAGTGCCGTGAATTCCCTATGAAGATACGACCTTTTTTGATTCAATGTATTCTAAGTGGTTTTATTAATCAGTGCCGTCCGATAAGACTTCAACATAAATCGATATTTGAGCTTCCGAGAGGACTCTTAATAGGAATCCGAGGTACCTAAACTTTGAATAAAGTAACGGCCATATTGATTTTCTTCATATCCGTCCCAATTTCGTTCAAAATCGATATCTAAGCGTCTGAGAGGTCCCCTAATACGACTCCGAGGCAAAATTTGGAAAAAGTGGCAGCCATATTGATTTTCTTCATTTCCAACCCGATTTCGTTCAAAATCGATATCTGAGCGTCCGAGAGGTCTCTTAATACGAATCCGAGGTAAAATTTGTGAAAGTGGCGGCCATATTGATTATCTTTTTTTCGTCCCGATTTCGTTCAAAATCGATATCTGTGTGTCCGAGAGGTCTCTTAATACGGACCCGAGGTAAAATTTGGGAAAGTGGCGGCCATATTCATTATCTTTTTTTTCGTCCCGATTTCGTTCAAAATCGATATCTGAGCGTCCGAGAAGTCCCCGAATACGAATCCGAGGTAAAATTTGGAAAAAGTCGCAGCCATATTGAATTTCTTCATTTCAACCCGATTTCGTTCAGAATCGATATTCGAGCGTCCGAGAGGTCCCATAATACGAATCCGAGGTAAAATTTGGAAAAAGTGGCAGCCATATTGATTTTCTTCATTTCCAACCCGATTTCGTTCAAAATCGATATCTGAGCGTCCGAGAGGTCTCTTAATACGAATCCGAGGTAAAATTTGTGAAAGTGGCGGCCATATTGATTATCTTTTTTTCGTCCCGATTTCGTTCAAAATCGATATCTGAACGTCCGAGAGGTCTCTGAATACGAATCTGAGGTAAAATTTGGCACTCCATACATGCCTGTATGCAAAAAAGTTTAATGTTACTATAAAGGCGTGTGGGGTATCTATGGACATGCTTTTAAAAACGACATAGAGGTTTCGATATTTTTTTCCATTTAAATCAACAAGTACGGTTGCCAGTTTTTGTTGCACTTTTAGCACCACCCAGGGGTCACGTGGAGGGTAACGGTGGGTACTCCCAACGGACGTGGTGCAACTTCGACCCCCCTTTGTCAAGTGAGTGGGCAACTTGACTGTTAGAAGTTCGCAAGCCGCTCGAAGGCCTCTAACTTGGCTTAACGATTGCAGCCGGGATCAACGGCTTAGCGTGCCTTCTAAAGCACGAGAGTCAGTTAGTAACCACTCAAAGCGATCACCCATCCAAGAACTGACCTGCGCCCACATTGCTTAACCTCGCACACCGCACGCGGTAGGCGGGTGCCGCTGGGCCACGAGCGCTCTAAATTCTTGATAGTTTGTGCCAATTTGCAATTCAATCGGTCCAGTAAAAGCAACTTGGTTGTAACAAACGGACTGAAGTAAGGATTTCGAATGAAAGTGAGGCCAAATTTTCTTTTTGGATGCTCCAATGGGAACTGTCAAAACCTACCTAATAAATTTAATTTTAGGAAAAATAAATGTTACAGTGATATTGAATTAACCGTATTTCTGTACTTCAAAGGACCAGAGTTTATGACCGCTGCGCGCTGCTTGGTCGTTTACAGACCTATCGGTGTTACTGTAGTACACAGATACTTTTACTAAGGGCCATTTAAGGCATGCTTTTATTTCATCGGCCCTTTCCGCTTCGGCCTCTCGGAAATGTATGATAATAGTTTTAGATCCTTATATTTGGCAAAAACAAATGAAATTCAACAGTTTGCCGGTTCTCAGAATGTATACTGACTTTTCATCTGTTCATCTGTTAATGAATCACAATCACCAAACTTCGTATACCGAAACCCCCAGAATGTAACAACTACTTTTCTGGAGACCGCATCTAAATCGGTTCAGCCAAACGCGAGATAATCGTGGACAAACATACGAACCTGTTTTTTGTAGACGGTTAAAAATTTCGCTTAGTACGCGGGCGAAGCCGCGGGCAAATGCTAGTACACAATATGAGTGAAAGGGACGGCACCGTACGAAGTTCGGATTTCGAATTTCGGAGTAGACCCCCTGTAGAGGAGAACAACCAGAAATCCGGACATATGGACATACGAAATCATTTTTGTCGAAGTTGAAACGGAGACCTTCGTTTCACTCGGTTAATTAGATATAGGATTATAGATAGATAATAGTAATAGATGCTTCTATACAAAGATTACAAAGTAAGCTAGCTTTCTTTAATTGCGGACCTATTCCGTTATTTATTTTTTACAGCTTGACAAAGCTAGTCAACGTTAAGGGGGTCAAAAATTAAAGTCATTGACTGTTCTAATAGTACAATAACTTACTTGCCCTTGTGATACTTATGTAAACTAGTGGCTCTGGGAGCTTTAGACCGCGAAAAAAAATTTTTATTTTTCAATTTTCAAAATTTCCAAAAACTGACTCGACGAAAAAAATCTATATAATTATCAAACCTGATCACAACATTTCACGAGAATCGGTTGAGGAATGCGACCTGTAGAGGAGAACATCCGGATAGAGAGACATACGAAATATTTTTTGTTGAAAGCTGAAACGGAGACGCTTCGCTCGCTCGGTCAATAATCTTGTCCTTTCAGTCAGAATACTCAGAATAGCCGGAATGCTATCAGCAAATTAGGGTATATGCTGTAAATGAACAGTCACGCTGTGCCGTGAGTCACCTCGCGTGCACTTAGCGGCGGGCTCCTAATACGGCGCACACATCGAGTAGTGCTGCAGCGGGACAAGGCCGGCCACTGCAGGGTTGTCAATGTTGATATTAAGGGCATGCAAGCAAAAATAGCGCATTCTTTGAAACGCCGTTCTAACCAGACAAGGCAACTATGGATGGATTTTGTTGGTTGTTTACGATTGTTACTTTGACTAGAACCGAAACATGATTTATATTTTTCTCTATAGAAAAAAAAACACAAGTTTGAGTCTTAAGAGTCCGCAGTAAACTCGGTTCTCCATACAAACTTAGTTTCGCTCTCATTTTAAAATTGCATGCTGAAATCATTTGAAACTTCGTATACACAAGGGGATCCAGTATATCTAGGTCGGAAATTAGTTTTTTTTATTTTTTATTTATTTGGGTAAACAAACAGTCACTACATAATTTTTAAGAAAAAAAAACCGACTTCAATGGGGGAGTCCGGTGAAAGATTATTAATCTTAGATTCCATACAATAAAATACAAAAATGGCTATAAGTATGTTTATAATGGTAGAAGACTAAGTTCCCTCAATTCCTCATGAAATCATGGAAAAACCTTGCTTGCTTGACAAACAAAACGAAGAGAACAAATCGCCAAACGTGAACTACGCGTCATTGAAGAGTTTCGTTCTGATCATCATCAGCAGTTCCACTTCATCAAATGTCACTTTTATGAATGAAAATGCTTGATTAGTTCATGAAAATACTAAAATCACTATTTGTGTGCCTTTCACATTTGAGGAGATTCCTCGATTCCTAATGGATCCCATCATCAGAACTCGAGCATGACAAAAATCAATCGTGAAAATAGAACTTGCTTAACAAACACCGCTAGAAGGACAAATCGCCAAACGTGAACTTTTCGTCGTTGAAGAGTTCTGTTCTGATCATCATCAGCAGTTCCCTTCATCAAATGTCACATTTTTGTATGATAATGCTCGATTTGTTGATATAAACACAAAAATCACTATATGTTTGCCTTTAAGATTTGAGGAGTTCCCTCAACTTCTCATGGATCCCATCATCAGAACTCGAGCATGACAAAAAATAATCGTGAAAATAGAACTTGCTTAACAAACACAGCTAGGAGGACAAATCGCCAAATGTGAACTTTTCGTCGTTGAAGAGTTCTGTTCTGATCATCATCAGCAGTTCCACTTCATCCAATGTCACATTTTTGGATGCAAATGCTTGACTTGTTGGTAAAAACACAAAAATCACTATATGTTTGCCTTAAACATTTGAGGAGTTCCCTCAATTCCTCATGGATCCCATCATCAGAACTGCCTTTTGACAAAAACGGGACCAACTTGGATATATATACATACAATCAAAAAAATTTTTTTTCAAATCGGTTAAGAAATGACGGAGTTATGGAGTAACAAACATTAAAAAAAAAAACCAAAAAAAAAAAAACATACAACCGAATTGATAACCTCCTCTTTTGAAATTTTGAAGTCGGTTTCACCGGCCTCCGCCATTGAAGTCGGTTTTTTTTTCTTAAAAATTATTTATACCACGTCAGTAGCAAACACGCTGACAGCCTACCTGTTGGTAGTGGTCACCGTCGCTTATGGACGCTTGCAACACTAGAGTCGTCACTCACGCGTTGCCGAACCATAAGGAACATTTTCACGCCTTTTTTCCCGCTTCGCTTTCCTTTTATCTTTTTTCACGCCCATAAGGAACATTTTCACGCCTTTTTTCCCGCTTCGCTTTCCTTTTATCTTTTTTCACGCTTTTTTTTTTTGAGTCCCATACCCATGTTACCATCTATGCATCCCATTCCAATAGGATCTATTAATGTCTAGGCTGGTACAGACCAGCACATACACATGTGGGCGACCTTGAATTAAGTGAAGGAAGCCTGTAACCCCGGTTATCGTTATGTTATAGCACTCACTTCCTGCTGTGGATCATAAACTCTGGCTTCATTAACAAACTCAATCGCGTGGGAATGCACTGCGGATCTCCGTCAAGTCTGTGAACGAAATTGACTCTAATTGCTATACAACAAGGTATAATTATATTTGTTGGTCTATAGACGTGTTAGTATCTCAAAGTAGCTAATTTACATGATGATTTTGAATGGCTAATAATTTTTTAATTAACTTTTTATACCACTCCAGTGGCAAACAGAAGGCCCGCCTGTGATGGAAAACCATTATAAAAGCCTAGTGACGCCTGCAACACCAACGGACTCTGAACTCTCATTTATTTCATTTCAAGACTTCCTAGAGTAGGACGAATGCTTTTTAAGGGTTCCGTACCCAAAGGGTAAAAACTGGACTCTATTACTAAGACTTCGCTGTCCGTCCGTCCGTCCGTCTGTCACCAGGCTGTATCTCAAGAACCGTAATAGCTAGCTAGACAGTTGAAATTTTCAAAGATTGTGTATTTCTGTTGCCGCTATAACAACAAATAGTAAAAACAAAATAATAATAATAATTAAGGGGGGCTCCCATAAAAAAAAACGTGATATTTTAGCCCTTTTTCATGGCTACCAATCGCCGAGCTAATAGATCTCAAGAACCGTAATAGCTAGGCAGTTGAAATTTGCACAGATTATGTATTTTTATTGTGGCTACAACAACAAATACTAAAATCATAATAATAAATAAGGGGGGCTCCCATACAACAGAGTAGTTGTTGGCGTTTTTTTTTTCTGGTACGAAACCCTTCGTGCGCGAATCCGACTCGCACTTGGCCGTTTTTTTTAATCGTATGGCATTTCTTTAATAACTTTCTTAAATAACCAACAGCTTTTATGGTATTATAATATACTGCATAGAAAACTGCCAAGTTAAGGCTCAAAATGCATTAAGCCGCAGTAAATTAGTTTTACTGTAAACAATGTAGTGCCGGACTTGGCACCATTTCAGAGAATCTACGGAACTTGGCACCCATTCAGATCTCAATTCTTTTGTCGGTGAATATTGAATAATATTGTCAATCTTCGCCAAATGGTGCTTTTAAAGAGCGAATGCACGAGTTACTATACAAAATACCCAAATCGCTATAGGTGGACCTCAAATATTTGAAGAGTTCCCTCGATTTCTCCAGGACCCTGTGATCAGATTCTTACCTGATAACTATGGGACCACCCCTGAAGTATACCGTTTCAAACAAAAAAGAATTTTCCAAATCGGTTAATAAATGACGGGGTTCTGAGGTAACTATCATAAATAATAATAATAATAAAAGTAATAAAAAAAACACCGTTTTCTGATTTTTTCTGGTGTACACACACAATTACCAAGTTGCATGCCAAATTTCAGCTTTCTAGGTCACCTGGAAGTGGGTTAGGTTTTTGATTACTAGTCAGTCAGCCAGTCATTAGTCAGTCAGTGGTAAAAATGCCGTTTTTTTGGAATTTAATATTTCAATAACTATTAAACCTATATTTATGAAATTTGGGGTTCTAGTTGTTCTAACGGATCTTAATACATGTGCCAAACTTCATTTTTTTATGTTAGATAGATTTGGAGTTATTGGGGGGTCAAAAGTGGCTCCAAACGGTTCGTGTAAAATAACACACGTCTGTTGTCCGCCAGTTCCTGGGGTGACCTTGGCTGGACACGCTGCCGCGTGTCTAGATAGCACCAGCGTGACCGAGATCTGCTCGGCATCTATCGTTTTTTACCGGAGAATGAAAGCTGTGACCGAGCTCTGCTCAGCTCGGCATCTATCGCTTTTTACCGGAGAATGAAAGCTGTGAACGAGCTCTGCTCGGCTCGGCATCTATCGCTTTTTACCGGAGATTGAAAGCTGTGACCGAGCTCCGCTCGGCTCGGCATCTATCGCTTTTTACCGGAGAATGAAACCTGTGACCGAGCTCTGCTCGGCTCGGCACCTATCGCTTTTTACCGGAGAATGAAAGCTGTGACCGAGCTCCGCTCGGCTCGGCATCTATCGCTATTTACCGGAGAATGAAAGCTGTGACCGAGCTCTGCTCGGCTCGGCATCTATCGCTTTTTACCGGAGAATGAAAGCTATCCCGAAGATGAGACACTGAGAGAATTCATGAGACCTAGCTAGATCGAATTTTTCTGAAGTCCTAAACCACTGAATTGTAAATTTCATCGAAACCATTAGAGCCGTTTCCGGCCTCCTCGATATAAAAAAATAATAATATAATTCTACACTAGTCAGAAAGAACATTGTGTGTAACATACATATTTTTTAAGAGGCGAAATTGGGAAACAGCCAAGCCGGCATGTCATCCAACATCATCAATCGAGTCCGCTTTCTAATCTGCACCATTATGCACAAATTGTCAACTTCGTCGTTTGTAATAAAATAATAAAAAAAGTTTGGTAAGTAAACCAATAAATTTACACTTTAGCCCATAGGTCGAGAGACGAACGCGTGTTTAACTACGTCGTCGAAGCCCCGATAATCACTACATATTACAAAAGAAGTCCCCTGCCACATCTGTCTGTATGGAATGTACTGTACCCACGCAATAAATTAATTACTAAGCGAATTTTCATACAGTTTTCACAAATAGATGCTGTGCTTTATAAGGTAGAGATTAGTCAGTTGTTCAATCATTGCCACTGCTGTCATGTCAAAATTCCATAGTGTTTTAAGTGCAGTGTGACTTGTAAAAGAGCCATTGAAGCCTAATTACAGAATAAACGTTTGAATTACATTTATTTTGATTTTGAAGGTTTATGTGACTAAATAGCAAGAAACCAAGTGCAGTTTAAGCTTATTTTTAACCGACTTCAAAATTTCAAAAGAGGAGGTTATCAATTCGGTTGTATGTTTTTTTTTTTTTTTAATGTTTGTTACTCCATAACTCCGTCATTTCTTAACCGATTTGAAAAAAAAATTTTTTTATTGTATGTATACATATCCAAGTTGGTCCCGTTTTTGTCGAAAGGCAGTTCTGATGATGGGATCCATGAGGAATTGAGGGAACTCCTCAAATTTTTAAGGCAAACATATAGTGATTTTTGTGTTTTTATCAACAAGTCAAGCATTTGCATCCAAAAATGTGACATTGGATGAAGTGGAACTGCTGATGATGATCAGAACAGAACTCTTCAACGACGAAAAGTTCACGTTTGGCGGTTTGTCCTCCTAGCTGTGTTTGTTAAGCAAGTTCTATTTTCACGATTAATTTTTGTCATGCTCGAGTTCTGATGATGGGATCCATGAGGAGTTGAAGGAACTCCTCAAATCTTAAAGGCAAACATATAGTGATTTTTGTGTTTTTATCAACAAATCGAGCATTATCATACAAAAATGTGACATTTGATGAAGTGGAACTGCTGATCATGATCAGAACAGAACTCTTCAACGACGAAAAGTTCACGTTTGGCGATTTGTCCTTCTAGCGGTGTTTGTTTAGCAAGTTCTATTTTCACGAAAATTTTTTGTCATGCTCGATTTCTGATGATGGGATCCATGAGGAATTGAGGGAACTCCTCAAATGTGAAAGGCACACAAATAGTGATTTTAGTATTTTCATGAACTATTCAAGCATTTTCATTCATAAAAGTGACATTTGATGAAGTGGAACTGCTGATGATGATCAGAACGGAACTCTTCAACGACGCGTAGTTCACGTTTGGCGATTTGTTCTCTTCGTTTTGTTTGTCAAGCAAGCAAGGTTTTCCATGATTTCATGAGGAATTGAGGGTACTTAGTCTTCTACCATTATAAACATACTTATAGCCATTTTTGTATTTTATAGTATGGAATCTAAGAGTTCACCATCTAAGTATCTTTCACCGGCCTCCCCCATTGAAGTCGGTTTTTTTTCTTAAAAATTATATTCAAGTGTATTTATTTTATTAATGTTAGCATAGGGACCATTCATTACAAACTGACACCCATATGCATTGTGCATTAATCCATGCTTATGAAATACAATACATTTATAATTATTAGCTTTTGTGTGTGTTCACTGATAGTTTCATCAGTTGTTAACCAAATTTAATTTGAAATATTTCATATTAGATAAAGACACAATAAAGACAAGCTTCATTCAGGATACAATCATTATGTAGCAACTGCTGCTGCTAACAAAATTTGGTTATTTTATATGACAAGGCAGATAAATTGATGTGCAGCATACAGACTACACTCTGAGCAGAAAGTGAAAGCATGATGCAATATTTGAGATCCAAATATTATTCGTTTGTTAAACTGCATTATTCAACAATACAAATGGTTTCACAATCACCCTTATTATCCAAATCCTTGTAGCATTGTATTGTAAACCTTATTTTCAGTCACATGGTGGTGGCTTTCAATAAGTAAATTTTGTTATTCATGCCTCTGAATCATATCTTTATGTAAGCAATTGTGAATCTTACTCCCAAAGAATAAGTTTGAAGTTATTGTGACACTGAGATTTTTCAAATGTAATTTATGACTGCCAATTAGTTTTAATGTGCAATTGTGTTGATTGGTGGCTTTCAAATCCATCTCACAGATTTTTTATGGTTTTTACTCTTTTTTGTTTTCAGACAAGCATTCATATAAAGGATAATTTAACTGTAATTTCCAGTTTAAGTAAATTAGGTTTAAAAACTGGAGTAGGTTTCTAACAACCGTGAGTAAAGTAGTTTTCTATTTCTATATTCTGTGTTTGTGCATAGAATCTTCAAATGCTCAAGTAGGCTTTTTTGTTAAAACTTAATCAGACAAAAAAAATTAAGGGCCTTAGTTCAAGCCTAAAGGATGATTCACAGTAGGCTGTTCCGTGTCCGGGCCGGCCCGTTTTCTTCTAGAGAAATACGCCAGCCGTTGCCTTTGCTGTTATAGAAAACGGGCCAGCCCGGACACGGAACGGTCTACTGTGAATCATCCTTAACTTGTACTGAATAGTCCACACAAATCTTGTAAAAAAAAAAGAGGTGAAAGAGCAGAATATTGTCAGAGTTTAATATTTGTGTTATAATAGGACAAATAATGTTAAAAAAAACTGTCAATTATAATGCATATATGTAAACAAACAATTACTCAAATGAATCTGTGTTAGTTATAATCAGTCAATAAATGAGAGGACTTTGACCAAGAAACACTGCCTCTGTAGTCATCTGCAGAATGAATCTTTCAAAATGATCTGACATTAAGTTACTATTTCGAAAGCTATTAGAGAATGTCTATATTTCATATGTGAAACATTATATTGCAAACTTTACCTGGCCACAGTAGGTATCTTGTTCAAGAAAGTTATTATTTTTACCTAGGTGTTGAAATTAACACATACTGAAATAAAGAGCTATGTGCTATGAACAAAAATATCTGTTCAAGCATACACAATGCGAGTGACCAACCGCATTCCAGTAAGATTCTTATTAGAATCGTTGATATTCAGTCAGATCATTTAGTAAACAAATAATTATTTCTTTTTTTTTTTTTTTTTATATGGACTTGGGGCTTTTGCCCATAGCCATTATCAAGTAGAAATTCAGCCTGACGCATTTACTCTAAAACCGCGGAGTGAACGAAAAAAAGCGAACAGATTCAAGGCCACGAGTGTTTGTTTTTTTTTTTAAACTACCAGCTGGAACTATGACGCATAAAGCCAGGTTCAAGAATCAAGAGCAGAGTACTCTCACGACACTCTAGTCTCCAGGCAGGCGTTTAGCGACCGGAACGCCAATTATCCACGCCGTGCCCTTAATAACACCCTAATCGCACTCACCAGCAGTTCAACTTCCTTATAGATGACAAATCCGATTGTTTGGAGCGAGCGATCACCATCTCCTCTGTTAGACGAGCCATGGTCGCACTGCACTTCACTGTTTTAGAGTATAAACAAACTAGAAAAACACAAGGGTCACGAGGGGTTCGTTTATATCGGCGCGAGGCATGGCATGGCGCTCCGGGTCACGACAACCACAAAGCGAGCGCGAATAAAAACTGAAAACAATGCACGGTCGGCCGCCATCCGTCACTTCGGCATTGAACGTTTTTACCACATTAACTATATACGTGGTTGTAACACAACCTTGCAGTCCTTAATTATTATCTTCAGTTGGTTTGACAATATGATATGTTCGCTAGATAGATAAGTCCTTATTCAATTCACTCTACTTATAGTTATTTAATTCGTTTCGTTTTATTTCATTATCAGATCCACTCTGAGGCTGCATTCGCCTTTAGCAATCGCAGCAAGAGTTAATATTGTTTTAAAAATGCTTCTCAGTCCGTCAATCGTCATTATTGCGTTTTGTTGTTGGAATATATCAGGAATGTGGTTAAAAATTGATTAGTAGAAAAACGTAACATACGGTAAATAAGAGGAAATTAGGTATGGCTACAAACTATAACTTGAATAAATACAACTAAGGGAAACTCTTATTTCTATATTCACTATCTACATTAAATTAAGAGCAAAAATGCATTATGCGTGGCAAAACGCAGTTATCAACAAAATGACGTGCGTGACACTTGACTTGAATCGAGGAGTTGGAGACGATTGCCTTGACGAATGATTTGAGATTTGAGCAGCATTCCATTGAAAAATGGAGTCAAATGGCTCGGACGATAAGGACGCAGGGCCGGATGTGCAGATCAGCTTCCCCGAGTCCGTGACGACCCGCATCGAGGAGCTCATGGGCGGCACGGAGCAGTTCGACAGCGAAGAGGTAAACAAACTGCTGTGAAGTGTTTCCTGTCACTTTTAAGTTGTTTGGTAGAGATCGTTTGTTTGCGATAAGGTTACCTTTACACACACAACATTTTAATTTCGTTTTTTACACACAAGAACTCATCCTTTTTCTCGTATGAGTTATTTACATAGAATATTGAAGCAGTTGCTTTTTCATTCAAATATAATCATCAATTTTTTCCCATGACCCTAATTTAATTTCTGAAATTATTATTATTATTGATCAGGCAGGAAATTGAAACAACTGATGAATCTGTATCCAGCTATCTTTAAAGTTTAAGTGCAATATCATTGTTGGGCTGAATTTGAAATGTGGTTCTCTAATTGGTTTTTTAAGTGGTTGACATTGTGAGCCGAAACCACATCATCTGGCAATCTATTCCAAGCCTTTACCAGGCACCAGGCCAGGAGCAATGCCGGTGCCGGCTCAGGGGTGTCAAGAGGTGTGCTGCGCTTTCTCAGAGGTTACTCGCGGCATTATGCCATTTAACACTTCCACCCCTCGAGCATATAGCTCTAAAGACTCTTCTCTGGACGGCCAATGAAGGCAAGCCAGCGCTGAGAGTCCAGCGGGCCCCCTTGGGATTCCACTCCGACCAACAAAGACATGCCGGAGATGGAGGCCCTGACAGACTCTCAGGAGCACTCTGGTCCATGGGGTCGTTACTCCCCAACAGCTCGCCACAAGCTGCCCTGTGGGCTTATTATTATCATTACTATTGATTCTAAAGTGTAACACTTCGCCTTCCAATATGTAGTGAGTAGGTCACGAATATTCACATTTGCATATGCAAATGATTCGCATCATTTGAACATTCACATTCGCATCAAGCAATGCGAATATTTTGCGAATGTGTGCAATTCGTGGCGTACTTCGAAGAAGAAGCCGACTCGGGCATGCCTAGAGTGCCAACCTATGTCACTTGATTTATTTTGGCCAATAGAAAGTACTTTTAACAGACTTCAAAAAAGTAGGAGAGTCTCAAATTGGTTTTATGTTCTTTTTTGATTTTTAATGTGTTACTTCAGAACTCTATCATTTGTGAACCGCCTTGGAAAAATATTTATTTTTTTAAAGCATATGGAATTGAGGGAACTGCTCACAAATTCAAGCAAAACATAGAGTGATTTAAGTATTTTTCGGGGAGCGTTCGTGGCCCAGCGGCGCCCGCGTACCGCGTGCGGTATGCGAGGTTAAGCAATGTGGGCGCAGCTCAGTTCTTGGATGGGTGACCGCTTTGAGTGGTTACTAACTGAGCGCTTCAGTGCTTTGGAAGGCAAGTTGAGCCGTTGATCCCGGCTGCTGTCTACGACAGCAGTCCTTAAGCCTAGTTAGAGGACTTTGGGTGGCTTGAGAACTTCTAACAGTCAAGTTGCCCACTCACTTGACAAAGGGGGGTCGAAGTTGCACCACGTCCGTAGGGAGTACCCACCGTTACCCTACACTTGAACCCTGGGTGGTGCTAAAAGTGCAACAAAAATTGGCAACCATGCTCGTCTTCTCGAAGATCTCACGGTTCGTAAATAATGCCATACGATTAAAAAAAAAGATTTTTCTGTAACAAACCAAGCATTTTCTTTCAAGAAGTGAACTGTAATTGATGAAGAAGATCATGGACGGTCATCCAGAAATGTCTAGTGTTTAATGGGTGGTGGGTAATATTCAAGATGAATGAATGATCTTTATTTGAAGAATAATAAGTACATGAGACCAGCAACTATGACGAAGTCAATTACAATGGTCCTGATGTAATTTTACCAGCAACCTGATCCAAAAGGTGATAAAAATGTAAGAAATTTTTGACCGACCTAGTGAAGCGAAGGTCTCCCTTTCAGCTTCGACAAAAATGCTTTCTCCTTTCGTATGTCCGGCTGTTCCTGATGGTCTACACTCTACAGGTTACATTTCCTTAACCGATTCTCGTAAAATGTTGTGAGCAGATTTGATAATTACATAGAAATTAAACTACATTGTTTACAGTAAAACTAATTTACTGCGGCTTAATGCATTTTGAGCTTTAACTTGGCAGTTTTCTTAACTATCCAACAGCTTTTATGGTATTATAACATACTGTATTATAAATTATAACATACTGCAGTTACTCCAGAACTCCGTCATTTCTGAACCGATTTTGAAAATTATTTTTTTGATTGTAAGTATATATATCCAAGTTGGTCCCGTTTTTGTCAAAACGCAGTTCTGATGATGGGATCCATGAGGAATCGAGGGAACTCCTCAAATCTTAAAGGCAAACATATAGTGATTTTTGTGTCTTTATCAACAAATCGAGTATTTTCATACAAAAATGTGACATTTGATGCAGTGGAACTGCTGATGATGATCAGAACAGAACTCTTTAATGACTAAAAGTTTACGTTTGGCGATTTGTCCTCCTAGCTGTGTTTGTTAAGCAAGTTCTATTTTTACGATTAATTTTTGTCATGCTCAAGTTTTGATGATGGGATCCATGAGGAATCGAGGGAACTCCTCAAATTTAAAAGGCATACATATAGTGATTTTAGTATTTTCATAAAAAAATCAAGCATTTACTTTTAAATAAGTGACATTTGATGAAATGGAACTGCTGATGATGATCAGAATGGAACTCTTCAACGACACATAGTTCACCATTGGCGATTTGTTCTCTTCGTTATGTTTGTCAAGCCAGCTAAGTTTTCAAGACACAATTTTGTCAAGCTTGATTTCTGATGGAGGATTCCATGAGGAATTGTAGATATGTAGTCTTCTACTATTATTAACATACTTATAGCCATTTTTATTTCATTGTATGGAGTCTAAGAGTGCACCATCTAAGTATAATAATCTTTCACCGGCTTCCCCCATTGAAGTCGGTTTTTGTTTTTCTTAAAAATTATTAGTTTTTTAATGCGGTATTTTATGAAAATCAGTTTTTATACTAATTACGTAGGTTGCCTTAACATCTTTGGCATTCAGATTCGCGAATGTGATGGAAATGACATTCGTGATATCCCTAGTAGTGAATAATGTCCACGTCTACGGCTTTTTTAGAAAAATACTATATGATTTATTTTCAGTTTGATGCAGTGTCATACATCAACCGAGTGTTCCCAACGGAGCAGTCGCTCGCGGGAGTGGAGAGCGCAGCGGCTCGCTGTGAGATGCGGCTGGCGGGGGTGGAGGCGGACATCCGGCGGCTGGTGCGGGACCAGGCGCAGCAGCGGCAGGACGGCCATGAGGCACTGCTGCAGGCACAGCGGTGCATCGCAGATCTAGCTTTACAGGTACACTTACTATTACCATCATTTATGAACTTTTTTTTAACCATTCTATCGCTATCCCAGTACAGTTGCGACCTGAAGAATGCCCAAGGTCCACTAACAGATCTGAAGAATTGGCATAGTCACTAGTTTTTACGGAAGTGACTGCCATATGACCTTCCAACCTTGTCAAGTGCGTGGGCAACTTGACTATTAGAAGTTCTCAAGCCGCCGGAAGGCCTCTAACTTGGCTTAATGATTGCTTTAATAAACAGCAGCCGGGATTAACGGCTTAGCCTGCCTTCCAATGACGTTACCTAACCTTAAATTATTTATCCATACCACCACCACCACTATATCAGCCCTAGGACGTCCACTGCTGGACATAGGCCTCCCCCAATTTCATGGGGGGTAAATGCCATAATCGCCACGCTTGGCATGCGGGTTGGCGATCGCAGTATTTCCACCGCACTCTAGGAATGCTGCTGCCCATTCTCCGATGGTCTTGGTCGTAGTTTTAGGACATACCCGGGTCCAATCCATACCAATTTGCAGCTTTCAACACTATCAATCACAGAGCAAAGCCTCGGACAGACAGATGGACATGGCGAAACTATAAGGGTTCCTAGTTGACTAGGTAACCCTAAAAAAGCCGCCATTGCCGCCATATTATACATATGTTCGCTGTGGAATTTATTGTTTACTATAGGAGGAAAAACTTTGTAATAGCAAACTTCGAATAAACAAATATTTATTTTATCGCAATCGAAGTAAAAAGTAGAGTGTATAACTCTGGTCTTTATCATACAATTTCAAGCTAACATGGTCACTAACACTAGAATTACTGTTCAAAACCATGTAACCGGCATGAACGCGCGAGTTGATACTGTGAGTGTTGTGTGTCGTGATCGTGTTCGAGTTTTGAGCGAGAGTGCGGACGGTGGTAGTAGCACTGTGCGGAAAAAGCGAACCAAGAAGAGGGTAGGTCGCTATGGAGTGTGGGTAGACCACAAATAAACTCGCAGCACGTCAGTTAATCTTTGTAAATGGTGCTTGCAACAGCGCCGAAATATCGGAAACTCAACAATATTAACATGCATGGTAAATACCCCGTTTTGAACAGTAATTCTACATCATACAATCTAGTACTATTAATGATATTGATAATTCAGGTGACAGACATAAACAAGAAGGCCGGCCGCAGCGAAAGCATGGTCCGGGAGATCACCGCCGAGATCAAACAACTGGATCGCGCGAAGACCAACCTCACCGCCGCCATCACCGCGCTCAACCACTACCACATGCTGTGCGGCGCCGCGACGTCGCTCCGGGCCATGGCGGCCCAGAGGCAGTACAGTGCGCTGTTGCCGCCCCTGCAGGCAGTTATGCAGGTAGGAGCAAACCTCAGGGTACCCAATAATAAAACTAGTGGCTCTGTGACTAGGCAAAACCGACTTCAAAAAAAGAAGGAGGTTCTCAAATCGTTGGAATATTTTTTTTGTGTATGTTCACCGATTTCTCGGAGACTAGTAGACCGATTTCAAAAATTCTTTTTTTCTTTGAAAGGGTACGTTTTCTAGTTGGTCCCATTGTCACCAAGTCTGGATCTGATGACGGGATCTTGGAAAAATCGAGGGAACTCCTCAATTCATATAGCAGGAGGATGGAGGATGGGATCTGGAAAAGTTTGGAGTCGGTGTTTTTTGTTAAAAATTAACTTGTTTCAGTAGTAGTAAGAGTAGATTCGTAGTTATTTTGTCTGTTTGCCTTTTGACCAAAGGCTCCAACATTCTCCATTTGTGCGGGTCGATTGCGAGTCTTGTCCAGGTTCTCCCAGCTACTTGGACAATTTCGTCCACCCACCTCTTATATCGTCGTCCTCTCTTCCTCTTTTTGTCCCTAGGGTACCCCATAATAGACGTCAAATACTAATACCACGACCGAGCGGGATGCTCATATGGTCTCACATGTGTTGTCCTTGTTTCACGTTTTTTATTTCCACCAAACTATGAGATACTAGCCGCGAACTATGAGATGGTGCCCGCGACTTCGTTTGCGCAGGATTAGTATTTGGACAATTCATACAATATCTTTATAAATTGTAGCCTGTGTTATTCTGATGTATAAGCTATATTATTGTAAAGTTTCATTAAAATCCATTCGGTAGTTTTTACGTGAAAGAGTAACAAACATCCATCCATACCTTCAAACTTTCGCGTTTATAATATTAGTAGGATGACTTTGAGGCAAATACTCGTAAATGATAACCCGTCCAAGACCTGTTTTAGACAAGTTTTAAATTTAGCTGCATAAGAGCTTTTTAACCGACTTCAGTAGAAGGAAGGAGGTTCCCAGTTCCTCTGCATGTTTGCTTGTTTTTTTTTTTAGGGTTCCGTCAACTAGGAACCCTTATAGTTTTGCCATGTCCGTCTGTCTGTCCGAGGCTTTGCTCTGTAATTGTTAGTGCTAGAAAGCTGCAATATATAAACCAATAAAACTGAGAAAGTTGTAAAATAAAATCCAAAAAATAAATTAATTAAGGGTATCTCCCCTACACGTAAAGTAGGGATGTAATTTTGTTTTGCTTCAACTCTATGGTGTGGGGTGTTGTTGGGTAGGTCTTTCAAAATGAATAAAGGTATTCATCAAACATTTTATACGGCAAATATTTTCGGAAATATTCACTCGAAAAGAAAAAAAAATGTGTCGGGGCCTCTAACTTTTGAACTATTGGTCCATATGAAAAAAAACATGAAAGTAAAGCTTAATAAAGACTTTCAATTCAACGAAAATTATAGCGGACATGATGAATTAAGCTGTTTAAGCTTCGCTCCATTACGTCGAGCGCAAACTACTTACGACTACCTAGTTACATTTGTAATGGTTTAGCTGTATGGATTTTGGTGACGAATAAAATGGAGCTGTTTACGGACTTACACGGCACTTAAATTAAATTGTATTATAGTTACCCTTACTTAGATCCACCCCGTAATGCAGTGATAGCTGTGATAGTGGTAAATCAATAGTAACAATTGAAAACAATATGTTTAAGAACGAATAACGAACGTTAAATAGTCCATTTATCGAGGAAGGATTTATGTTATATAACATCACGCTGCGACCAATAGGAGCGAAGACGCGGACGAAGTCGCGGGCAACAGCTAGTAATTGAATACATTATGTTTAAAGAATGAACTAGCAAGTACACCTAGCGCCATCTAGTGACGACTCGATAAATAAAATTTGGTAACTCTCATTTCAAACTGTGTTGACTATGGAAATGAATAAAGAATATGTTCAATAAGTTTTATTATAAATATAATATACTAATTTATTTTAATTCAGGATCTACACAGTTTGAAACCTTACGCTCAAAACATAGAAAACGCTAAAAAACAAATTGGCAAGTACACCTAGCGCCATCTAGTAATGCGTAGCAATCTTGTACTATTTGTACAAACTTTTTTACGCCTTTTGTGGACGGATTTTATATCAACGTTGACTCGTTGACATCGTTTTTACCCGACTACGCCAGAAGGAGGGTTATGTTTTTCGAGATGTTTTATGTATGTATGTATAATTGTTTGGCACTCGATGGATTTTAGCTTGAAAGGTGTCGTTAGATTCGTATTAATTGTGTGTGTGTGTGTGTGTGTGTAAATGATGATAGTTTATTAGAATGGAACTCCAAAAACAGTCGGTTTTTTTTAAACTTCTTTTCATTTATCTTGTTTACAAATTTAAACGTTAAGCATATTACCAAGGTTTAGTTTTAAAAAGTTTACTCTCTGCACAAAGTTTCATCCTCTTTTTCGTCCCTAAAAGAGTTAAAATTTCATATAAATTAAAATGTCCTATTCTGATATATAAGGTACATAATTGGGTAAAAGTAGCTTCATAAAAATTCGTTCAGTACTTTTTATAGATTAAGTGGAACATACATCCAAACGTACATGTTTATAATATTATTAGGATTCTTAATCGTGAGCGTTTAGAATGAATGGTCGGTGACCTCAATAACGTAAGTGAATCTTTCCGTTAAAACTTGACATGCCTGATACTCGCGGGAATTTTCTATGTATTTTCTTTATATCGTTTTTCTATCTTAGTGTTATACAGTAGCCATCGCATTACATCGGAGCGAATAAGATGCCTATAAACATCTGAATAGGACTCTTGTCAAGGCGTTATGATAGCATTTACGGATATCTTGATCACCATCATACATATTTTTAGCCGACTGCATATTTCTTTATGTATGTATGTTTCCCGATAACTCTTGACCACGATAGCCAATTTTGATATTTTTTTTTTTATTTCAAAGCAGGTACCCCCTACTTGGTCCCATATACATTCCGCGAAGGTCTGATAATGGGATCCAGGTGGAATCGAGGGAACTCCACAACGCGTATGGCGATTTCGGTATTTTTTGTAGTTAACCAAGCATTGGCTTTCGGAAACCACAAATTTGTTTAAATTATCGTAAAAAGTCTTTCCTTCTTAGTAAAAGACGTATGAAACACTGCGAAGGTATTCCCTTTTGCTTGTTATTGATTTTTTTATTATGTTCATTGTGGAAATACGGAACGCTGAGCATGGCCCGACATGCTCTTGGCCGTTTTTTATGTATGTTTTTTCCCTGATAACTCTTGATCACGTCGGCCGATTTTGATAATTCTTTTTTGTTTCAAATCAGGTACCTCAAGTTGGTCCCATATAAATTTGGTGAAGGTCTGATGATGGGATCTAGGAGGAATCGAGGGAACTCCTCGAATTTGATACGTATATGCCGATTTCGGTATTTTCTGTAGGAAACCAAGCATTGGCTCACGGAAACCACAAATTGAGACGTAGCGAAGTACAAAATTGGAGTTGGTTTTTTTTTGGTATAAATTATGCTCAAACGGCGTCATCTACTGGGGAAACTCTGTTGACGTACAGAAGACATTTATACTGCAGAAAAGATGTTTAAGGACTATATATCGCATGCGCACTGACGAGTCTCTCCGAAACGTTTTTCGAGAAAAACGCTTCTTAATTCTGACATCCTAGAATTATGTCTATTTGTTAGAAATTAGCTAGAACACTTTCCAAAGAGAACCTATAAATTAAATGTTCGATCACAATATAAATCTGATCTCAAACTTCCTCAGGTCAATAACTCAATGTTTAAAAAAAGTGCTTTAATATCAGCCATTCGTGTTTATAATAATCTTCCCACTCATATAAAAAGCATAGAAGATAGCACTTTTAAACGGACACTAAAAAAATGGCTAATAGGTAAAGCCTATTATAATTTAAAGGAATTTTATTCTAGTGAATTGTAAATAGATTTTAAGACCATAAAATTGTATACCCGGAAGGGTAACTGTTGATACACTTACATTTGCACCGTCTTTGTACCTACACAGTTTTTTTACAATAAAGATTTTCTATTCTATTCTATAATTCTATGCTCCGGAATGTATGGGTTAATATCACGAAATGAAGACATGAAGTTTCTTGGTTATGGCTCCCTACATTACTTTTCGAAGTAGAAGTAATGTAGGGAGCAAGAATAAAAAAACATTATTGTTCGCTGCTCTAACTTTTTAGATTTGCTTATTAAACTGAAAAAGAAAAAATTACATACAGGCAACCACCGCTAGACTCTGTAAGCATACTTGTGACATTATTCCGGCTCATCGAGCGACATGTTTTGCATTCATCGAGCGACATGTTTCGGACTCATCGAGCGACATATTTATACACATAGATAGGACACATATATAGGTCGATTCACAAGGGCAGGCGCGGAATATCTTTGAAACTAACGACAGTTTCATACGTTTTCCGCGCCAGCTCTTATGAATCGACCATATATTGGTTCTGTTAACAAGTTTGTTCACCAGGTGCTGGAGCACTTCGAGCGCTACCGCGACATCCGGTCGCTGAACGCGCTGCGCGATGACGTCACGTCGCTGCGACACTCGCTCGCCGCGCAGATCCTCGCTGACTTCAAGGAGGCCTTCACAGGTGAGCCAGGTTACCAGAGGCCTACATCACTAAACTTTACAAGGGCTTTCCATAGAAAATAGGCAATTTGGCTAAATTGTCTATTTTCTATGGAACATTGTACAATTTGGTCGTTGAGGCAGAAAGGTTCTTGAGTGGCGACCACGCACCGGAAGACACAGCATGGGAAGGCTCCCAGGTGAACTGACGATCTGGTCAAGAAAAGAAGGAAGCCGTTGGGTGAGGGCCGCTCAGGACCGGTCATTGAAGGATCCTTTGTCCAGCAGTCTTTCGACTGATATGATGATGATTGTAAAATTTCGGCGAATTGTAGATATGTAAAGTTTTGTGGTATAGGGGCCAGATGTCCCGCATTTTCCGGGACGTTTGATTTTCATCGTTGATAATTTGTACATGTCCCACAATTAAGTGAACCCAATGCGAAATGAACAGTGAACCCAATGAATCGCGGAATGACTGAATTTGAACAATCAGTACCGAAAATCCATAAAATTGCCTTTTTCGCATTCGAAAAATGTGTAAAAAAGATAAATGTTTAAAATTGAAATGGGAGTTGGCTGGTCTTTTGTGAGCTGTTGGCAAAATTGCGGGACGAGTTAGACTTTTTTCTCAAAACAAAAATATCCGTAAAAGTGGACGTTACTCGCTACATATTAGGAGCCGAAGTGTACAGTTTATGCTCAGTCATAAATTATAAAATTCAAACATTGCAGGCTCGCCCCGCGAGACTACAATGTTACATATTGCTTTATTTGTCGAGTTCCAAACGTTTTAAAAAGAACAACCAGGCATACAAAAGATGGCACAGGTCGTATGTACAGCCAATTCAAGTCATATTTTTCTGTTGGAATCGCGTTTTTTTATATACCTATATAAAATAGGTAAACATATGACCACCATCTCACCTGATGGTAAGTGATGATTAGGTCGAGGTGGGGTTTTGTACGTGTCTGAAATAATTTGCAATTTTCGGTGAAAAAGTACACTTACGAATCTGTTTAAAAAAAAACGGCGGGAGAGCATAAACATTGAGACGTTTTAGGGTTATGTTTATCAAAACTTAATTGAAATTTAGTTTTTTGCCCCATTTGTGAGAAAAGCACTATATGAGCCTCGCTGGAATGTCAATTGCAGGCTTCGTATTTATTAAACGGATTCCCAAGGTCGCCGGCTTGAAACTGGTCTGGTCTGGTGGTAGACAATAATGTACTATTACAATGGATTGACAGAGGATGCTTGGACCGACAATATTGTAAACGGAGGGGGAGGCGTTTACCCAGCTGTGGGATACTACAGGCTCCCAGTAAAATTCCTTATATTTTTTTCGTGATAATCATTATTTACTGTTCTGAGTTACAGCTGGAAAATCAAGCACAGTGTCCGCGAAGACACTCAGCGAGGCGTGTGGCGTGGTGGACGCACTGGAGCCCAAAGTGAAGCGGGAACTACTCACCTGGTTCACTACCATGCAACTGCAGGTCAGTGACTGACATACAATACCGCTTTGGCCAAAATTATTGAGCACTCCCGCGTGTTTCATAAAAAAGCCAAATATTGAATCAAGCATTTTTAACCGACTTCAATATAAGGAAGGTCTAAGGTCTCAGTTCGTCTGCATGTTTTTTATGTTCGCCGATAGCTCTTGACCACGTTGGCCGATTTTGATAATTCTTTGTTTGTTCAAAAGCAGGTCCCCAAGTTGGTCCCATATAAATTAGGTGGAGGTCTGATGATGGGATTTAGTAAGAATCGAGAGAACTCAAATTTGATAGTCTGGCGATTTCGGTATTTTCTGTAGTTAATAAGAGTCAGTTTTATTTGGGTATTAGTACATTACTGCAGAAACCAGTTAGTAAGCTTTCCTAGCCAAGTATGTAGTAGCGTTACTTCCTAGCTAAGTGATGTAATGTTGTATGAAAATCCTTTGCACACCTAGGCCCCGGAATAGGGTTCTTATTGGCCTATAATTAGGAACGTAACAGTTAACATTTAAATATAAATTGGTGGTTTCCCACAGGAATACGAGCACCTGTTCTCGGCGGAGCAAGAGTGCGCGTGGCTGACGCACATCGAGCGGCGCTACGCGTGGCTGAAGCGCCACCTGTTGGCGTTCGAGGACGGCGCCGGGGCCGTGTTCCCGCGCGCCTGGCGGCTCAGCGAGCGCATCGCCACGCACTTCTGTGAGGTAACACGAGTGTGAGGTTCGAATTATGTATCATTTTCCCAAAAAATTACCGTAAACGTGGACGTTACTCGCTACATATTGAAATGCGAAGTGTAGAAGTGTATGGTTAGTCAAATATAAAAAAAAAACATTTCGCGACTATAATGTTACATATAAATTGCTTTCGTTCGAAACGCGACGTTTGATTTTGTACGGGCCTGAAATAATATGCGCTTCTCGGTGGAGAAATACACCTCAGATTCTGTTTTAACAAAATAAACAGCGGGAGGGTATAAACATTTTGAAGTTTTAAGGTTACGTATGTTACGTATGTTTATCAAAACTTAATATCAATTCAGTCTTTCCCCCCATTTTTGAGAAAAGCACTATATTAGCCTATTCTGAATCCGTATTAATTAAACGGACTCCGTCTGCATTGAAACGCTTATTTCTTCACCACTCAACGCGGTCAACCATTCAAAAACCGACCCCAGGTGACATTGCTTAATCTCGCAGACTCACCACTCCATTCGTCGCTTCGTCTACAACCTAATACAACCCTTACATACTGACAATAAGGCCTCTGTTCCCAGGTGACCCGCACACAACTGACCGCGCTGCTAGCGGCTCGACGCAGCGAGCTCGATGTCAAGTTACTTCTCTACGCGATACAGAAGACGTACGCTTTCGAGTTGCTGCTGCATAAGAGGTTCCAAGATGATGGTGAGATATTTTGTTACAAAGTTATGTCCTTCACGTGAATTATTTTATTCGCAGTACATACGTACATTTGAATATTACATTAATCTACTCGAATTTGAAGAAGATTCGAAGATTTATTGATTTGTCTACCACTTTGGCTTATTGGTCTTATCTATATCTTATCTTATATATATGAGGCCTTTGCGGATGCACTTCGACCCAATGGGATATTTTGTGCAAAGCTGGCTTATTGGTAGTGTAACCGTGCCTACGAAGGGTTAAGACATTGGTATTCGTGCATGTTATATGCCTAATTCGGAGGTCCTGGGTTCGAGTCCCGAATACTTGTTCCTGAGTCTTGTCGCAGTTGGCACGGTTTAAACGAAATTAATAATATTATTAATTGATTGAATACGTGACGGACATGTTACAAATATAATAAAACTACATTACGTATGTTACGAACGCCCAAAAAACGAAGCGACAAGTACTCTTAGCGACATCTATTGACATATCCTAATAATATTATATTTGTAAATATTTACTTCAGTGAAGCCTTATTTCATGTCAGTAATAAAATATGGTCATTATTTTCTATTATATTTAAATTGAGAGTATACTCAGTTTAAATCAATACGTATTATTTAATATATTACAACAAAAATATGACCTAGAACAAATTTACAGATACCCATAGCGCCATCTAGTGACGAATAGGTTACTGCTTATTTACATTTGTAAAGGTTTAGCTGTTTGGATTTTGGTGAAGAACAAAAAGGTAAACCGTTTACACACTTGCACGGCAGTTAAATCATAGGAGTTTATGTGATTTATACACGATGAAAGGCAATAAAATAAGAGTGTGGGTTTATGAAACGAACCAAACGTGAGGTTCATGATAAGATCACACGAGGGTTTAAGTGAATTATTGGTTTGACAACCACTTTGGTTTATTGGTAGTAACCGGGCCGACGAAGCCGCAGGTCCCGGGTTCGAATCCCGAATACTTGTTCCCGAGTCTTGTCGCAGTTGGCACGGTTTAAACGAAATTAATAATATTATTAATTGATTAAATACATGACGGACTTGTATCAAATATAATAAAACTACAATACGTATGTTACGAACGCCCATAAAACGAAGCTGCAAGTGCTCTTAGCGACATCTATTGACAAATCATAATAATATTATATTTGTAAATATTTATTTTAGTGAAGCCTCATTTCATGTCAATAATAAAAGATAGTAATTTATGTAATTATTTTCTATTACATTCATATTGAGAATATACTCAGATTAAAACAATACGGATTATTTAATATATTACAATAAAAATACTTTCTCAAACAAATTTACAGATAGAAATTGACCCATAGCGCCACCTAGTGACGAATAGCTTACTGCATATTTACATTTGTAAAGGTTAGTTGTTTGGATTTTGGTGACGAATAAGATGGTAAAGAGTTTACTCACTTGCGTGGCAGTTAAATAGTAGTTTATGTGACTGTTACATAATGAAAGACATTAAAATACGAGTGTGGGTTTATGAAACGAACCGAACGTGAGGTTCATAATAAGATCGAGTGTTTAAGTGTCTAATTATGTACAGTCGCATCATAACTTTATCTACACGCGTATCATAAACTTTGTACAATATGTATTGATATGGCCTACATTTTCATGTTAGTGGTACTATGAACTTTTATGGAAGCATGGGATTAGCCACAGCGGGCCGCAGGCCCCTTTAAAAGACAGCCGCGAAACGCTCCAAATATGTTTTTTTTTAAACATTAGATGTTCGAAATTTGTATTTACTTAAAGTATCAGTTATGATACTGTAATGTAAACATTAGGATGCAATCACAGACAGGTTTCGTAATATAGGTCATTTGCTTATCGTTTCTGAACATATTGTAGGGCAGTTATGATATGGATGTAGATAAAATTGTATTTTTATAGTTACCATTACTCCGATTGAGCCCGTAATGCAATGAACGTGTTCAATCAATAGAAATCTATACTAATATTATAAAGCTGAAGAGTTTGTTTGTTTGTTTAAACGCGTTAATCTCAGGAACTACTGATTCGAATTGAAAAATTATTTTTGTGTTGAATAGTCCATGTATCGAGGAAGGCTTTATGTTATATAACATCACGCTGCGACCAATAGGAGCGAAGACGCGGACGAAGTCGCGGGTAACTGCTAGTAATTGAATACATTATGTTTAAAGAACGAACTAGCAAGTACAACTAGCGCCATCTAGTGACGACTCGATACATAACATTTGGTAACCCTCATTTCAAACTGTGTGGTCCATGGAAACGAATAAAGAATATGTTTATAATCATTATTCGTCATCATGATAAATTTAAAAGCCTCGCTCTTGTCGGTGTAACCGCCGTTCCGTCCTTCTTTGTGCTACATCTCTGATACGACAAAACATGAACCTTGTCCTTAGCTTGATGTATAAACGCACATCTCGGTGTTTTCCTGCCTCTTCTTTATTAACCGACTTCAAAAAAAGGAGGAGTTAAAACTTTACTTGTTTTAAATATAAAATTATATTTTATTTCAATTCCGAGTCTACACAGTTTGAAAAGCAATAAACACGCTAAAGTATGACTAGGCAGGTACACCTAGCGCCATCTAGAAGTTCGTTTATTTCATTTTCTTTATGACATAGGAGGCAAACGAGCAGACGAATAATATGGATAATTTACATTCGACCTGATTTGTAATTGACCGAACGAGCGAAGCGTCTCCGTTTCAGCTTTTGACAAAAATTCTTTCGTATGTATGTCCGTCTGTCCGGACGTTCTCCTCTTCAGGTCGCATTTCTCAACCGATTCTCGTGAAATTTTGTGAGCAGGTTTGATAATTATGTAGAATTTTTTTGTGGAGTAATTTTTTGGAAATTTTGATATTTGATTGTTTTTGCGAGGTCTACAGCTCACAGAGCAACTAGTAAATATCTTAATCATAATCTTAAACTAGGCTTAGTCACACACACATCAGAGATAACATCCGCAACAGGCTTCGTCAACAATGACCGGTTTAATTAACATAAAGGATCGCCGCGGATGTAAAGTTCCCATGATGCTGGCGGCGTTGCCACGCTGAATGACCAACGAAACGAGCTTTTATTTGACTTGCAATGTATGTAACTATGTTCAGAGTCTACACAGTTTGAAAAGCAATGAACACGCTAAATTACGAATTGGCAGGTACACCTAGCGCCATCTAGTAATAAGTAGAAATTTTATACTATTTGTAAAAACCTTTAACGCCCTGTTTACACCTTTGGAGCGTGGATTTTATATAAAGTTGATATAGATTTTTGCAAACTTTTATTAAAGTTCATTTATTTCATTTATGGATAATTTACATTTGACCTGATTTCTAATTGACAGACTGAGCGAAGCGTCTCCGTTTCATTTTTCGACAAAAAATCTTACACATCAGAGATAACATCCGCAACAGGCTTCGTCAACAATGACCGGTTTAATTAACATAAAGGATCGCCGCGGATGTAAAGTTCCCATGATGCTGGCGGCGTTGCCACGCTGAAAGACCAACGAAACGAGCTTTCATTTGACTTGCAATGTATGTAACTATGTTCAGAGTCTATACAGTTTGAAAAGCAATGAACACGCTAAATTACGAATTGGCAGGTACACCTAGCGCCATCTAGTAATAAGTAGAAATTTTATACTATTTATAAAAACCTTTAACGCCTTGTTTACACCTTTGGAGGGTGGATTTTATATAAAGTTGATATAAATTTTTACAAGTTTTTATTTAACTTGCAATGTATGTAACTATGTTCAGAGTCTACACAGTCTGAAAAGCAATGAAGACTAAAGTACGAATTGGCAAGTACACCTAGCGCCATCTAGTAATAAGTAGCAATCTTATACTATTTGTAAAATATTTCAACGCCCTGTTTACACCTTTGGAGGGTGGATTTTATATAAAGTTGATATAAATTTTTACAAAGTTTTTATTTAACTTGCAATGTATGTAACTATGTTCAGAGTCTACACAGTCTGAAAAGCAATTAAGACTCTAAAGTACGAATTGGCAAGTACACCTAGCGCCATCTAGTAATGAGTAGCAATCTTATACTATTTGTAAAAACCTTCAACGCCCTGTTCATACTTTTGGAGGGTGGACTTTATATAAAGTTAATAAATATTTTTACAATATTTTATTAAAGTTCATTTATTTCATTTATGGATAATTTACATTTGACCTGATTTGTAATTGACCGACCGAGCGAAGCGTCTCCGTTTCATTTTTCGACAAAAAATCTTTCGTATGTTTGTCTGTTTGTCCAGATGTTCTCCTCTACAGGTCGCATTTCTCAACAGATTCCAGTGAAATTTTGTGAGCTGGTTTGATAATTATATAGAATCATTTCTTGTTTTTTTTTTTTTTTTTTGGGAGGTCTACAGCTCACAGAGCCACTAGTAAATATCTTAATCATAATCTTAAACTAGGCTTCGTCACATATACATCGGAGATAAAATCCGCAACAGGCTTCGTCAACAATGATCGGTTTAATTAACTTAAAGGACCGCCCGGAATGGAGATGGCTCAAATGTTCCCATGATGCTGGCGGCGTTGCCACTCTGAATGGTCAACGAAACGAGCTTTTCAGACTCAAGAGTCTACAAAGTTTGAAAAGCAATAAATACGCTATAGTACGAATTGGCAGGTAAACCTAGAGCCATCTAGTAATAAGTAGCAATCTTATACTATTAATAAAAACCTGCAACGCCCTGTGTACACCTTTGAAGGGTGGATTTTATATAAAGTTGATATATATTTTTACAAGCTTTTATTTACCTTGCAATGTATGTATGTATGTATGTAACTATGTTAGTTGTGGTGGAAGCTTGTAACTCAATTTTGAAGCAGATATCTTCAAACCATTGAGCTGAATTCAGAGTCTACACAATTTGAAGAGAAATTTACACCGAATTGGCAGGTACACCTAGCGCCATCTAGTAATTAGTAGCAATCCTATACTATTTGTAAAATCCTTTAACGCCCTGTTTACACCTTTGGAGGGTGGATTTTTATATAAAGTTGATATATATTTTTACAAGCTTATATTTAACTTGCAATGTATGTATGTATGTAACTATGTTTGTTGTGGTGGAAGCTTGTAACTCAATTTTGAAGCAGATATCTTCAAACCATTGAGCTGAAATATGGCATACTTATGTAAGTTGGGTGACAATTCAATATTATTGTACCACCTATCTGATCTAATGATGGAGACAGATGTGGCCATGACCAAGGGGATGGAGAGTTGTTTGTTGTTGGTTTGACTGGTGACCTAATAAAACATAATACTATTTTTTAACCGACTCAATAGATAAGAAAGGAGGTTTTTTTTTAGTTCGTCTGCACATTTGCTTTTTAGGCTTCCGTAGTCAACTAGGAACCTTTATAGTTTCGCCATGTCCGCCTGTCTGTCTGTCTGTCCGAGGCTTTGCACTGTGATTGTTAGTGCTAGGAAGCTGCAATTTGGCATGGATATATAAATCAATAAATGTAACAAAGTAGTAAAAAAAAACGTATTACACGTAAAGTGGGGAATTTTTTTTTGCTTCAACCCTGTGGTTTGGGGTATTGTTGGATTGGTCTCTCTTTTATTTTCGGAAATAATTACTCCAAAAGAAGAAAAATGTGTCCCTCCCCCCCCCCCCCCCCCCTTTGAACTTAACCAACTTTTGAACTATGGGTCCAAAAAATATGAAAAATATCATGAAAGTAAAGCTTAAGAAAGACTTCCAACGAAAACTATAGCGGACATGATCAGTAAAGCTGTTTTTGAGTTATCGTTAAAAGTCTACCCTTCTTAGTAAAAGATTTCTATAACGCTGCGATTAAGTTCATTGGGCAACTACGGAACCCTACACTGAGCATGGCCTAACATGCTCCTGGCCGATTTTTTTTTGTTTTAAAATAGGTAATTTCATTGTAGTCCCATATAAATTTAGTGAAGGTCTGACGATGGGATCCATGAGGAATCGAGGGAACTATTCAAATTTGATGTTGATTTAGTTGCATCCTTAACCGTACTTTTAAGTCTTTTTAATTCTCAATAGTTCACTTAAACGTTATAAACGAACTAATGGGAACGGAAGTGTGGCAGTTAGGAGTACTTCGGCGCCGGACTAATCAACCGAACTACTGAAAATAGAGGGCCGAGTACACTTAATAAATGAGAGGTTTATTTTTAGAAAAGTTTTTAATATTATATATCAAAATACACTATTCTAGTTACGAGAGAGGTGCTCCTTTGAGGTGAAGTGCCACTGCTATAGCTTATGGACGCTGATGGTTTGTGCGCAGGCGCGGTGCTACCGGACAGCGCGGAACTAAACGTCGACCCGCAGGCCGTCTTCGATGCAGATGCTAAGGACGTGAGTATTATAATCAATCTTTTATGGACACCCCTGGAATTGCAGGCGTCCATAGGCTGCCGTGACAGCTTACCCTCAGGCGGGCCGTACGATTGTTTGCCACCGACGTGGTATAAAAAAATAACTACTTATTCGTTAGGTACACTACCGTCAGAAAGTTGAAGACCAAACACAAAATATGCAAATGATCAACATTGATTGATTCAACCTTGATTTATCTGTCCGTAGTACTCTCGACCAGTTTGCAAAAGTCCAATCCTTGTGAGAAACAGCCCATTGCAATCTTTTTCCCTTGTTTGGTTTGCGTAATAAAAATAATTTATGAAAATGAAACTAAAAATTGTGTTTGGTCTTAAACTTTCTGACGGTAGTGTACCTAACGAATAAGAAGTTATTTTTTTATACCACGTCGGTGGCAAACAAGCGTACGGCCCGCCTGAGGGTAAGCTGTCACTGCAGCCTATGGACGCCTGGTGGTGTGTGAGGTCGCCAGAGCTTCCGAGGATGCGCTGTCAATACAGCGAATCCTCAAGTTAATAAAGGGTTGTGATTCTTCTGGACTCACAAGCATCCATAGGCGACGGTGTGTTTACCTTTAGGCAGGCCATGAGCCTGACGGCCTGTTTGCTAACGCTGTTGCATAAAAATAATAATATAAACTCACTGGACTTCAAAAGAAAGATGTAGGTTCTCAGCTCATCTGCAACTAAGTTTCATTTTATTTTTTTATGTATGTATGTTCCCCGGGGGAGGCCTATGTCCTGCAGTGGACGTCATTGGGCTGATATGGATGTGGTGGGTATGTTCCCCGATAACTCTGACCGCGTTAGCCGATTTTGATAATTTTTTTTTTGTTTCAAAGCAGGGACCCTCAAGATTGTCCCATATTAATTTGGTGAAGTTCTGATGATGGGATCTAGGAGGAATCGAGGGAACTCCTCGAGTTTGATAGGCCGATATCGGTATTTTCTGTAGTTAATTGGAATCGGTTTTATTTGGGTATAAATTAGTGTCCATCAATTTTTTCCGTGTGCAGCCGGGCAATATGGGCGGAGCTTCGAGACCAGGCGGGCCATGGGTGGGCATCATCGGCGGCTGCTTCGAGCCTTACCTGTCGCTTTACATCAGCAGCCTCGACGCGAACCTCGGCTCGCTCATGGAGCGCTTCGTACAGGTTAGTAGCCGAGTTTCAGTCGTACCGTGACGAAGGCGTATCTACCGAAATAGTGGTCCTGTGAGCTTTAGACTTTAAAAAATATATTTTTTAAGGGTTCCGTACCTCGAAAGGAAAAAACGGAACACTTATAGGATCACTTTGTTGTCCGTCTGTCTATCTGTCAAGACCCTTTTCACCTCAGCGGCTCGAAAATGGCTGTTTTCCTGCTTGAAACCAGTGAGCAAAATGCAATTTTGCTGCGAGCGTGAAAAAACTTATTATTAAATTTTTCATATCGTCGGTTAGTTTAAGTAACTTCATTCTCTATATCACTATTCCTCAGCGTTATATGTTCTTGCCGCTGAGGTGAAAAGTTGTATGTATCACACGAGAGCAAAGATATTTGCATCTCGTGTCTTTGAGTCCCTCGCTACGCTCAAGATTCTATAATTGAATCACTCGCTATGCTCGTGACTCTATTATAGAATCTTTCACTTGCTCGGGACTCAACGCCAACACTCGCAGCAAAAATCTACTTTGCTCTCTTGTTGAACAAATAACTATTTTCTCAGGAACGCGTGGAGGTATCAAGCTGAAATTTATATCAAATACTCAGGTCTTCTGTCCCTTGGAGCTGTGAATAAATCTAACTTCTAAGCCAACGCAATCAAAAGATACAGCCGTTTATGCCGCAAATTTTCGACACTCGCAAGGGAATCAAAACCTACATGGTACTTCCCGTGAACTCAGATTATTGAAATTTGGTACGAAGCAACGTCTTATAGCACAGAGAAAGGAAAAATTGCGAAAATCGTAAATTTTTAGTTACATTTTATAAAAAAATATTTATTACGGAACCTTGGCCGATTTTTATTTAATTAAAAACATCCAAAAACAGACGCAAATAAAACGTTTTTATCAAACCTGCTCACAACATTTTACGAGAGCTCGTGAAATTTTATGAGCAGGTTCGATATATATAGAATTTTTTTTCGAGGCAGTATTTAAAAATTAAAAATAAAAACAAATTTTAAAATTTGTTTTTTTTTTCTTTTGCTACTTTCACAGCTCACTGAGCCACTAGTGTAGTAATGTTGTCGCTTCAGGATGCCAAGTCCCCGGGCGCGGGCGCGGGCGGCGGGCCGGCGGAGGCGGGCGCGGTGCTGTCCTCGTGCGCGGACCTGTTCCTGTTCTACAAGAAGTGCCTCGTGCAGTGCGCGCACCTCACCACCGGCGAGCCCATGCTCGGTAACCTACACTCAACAGCTAATGTAGATGATCATTTTAGTACTTTGTCGCACTAACGTAGCAATACTGCGACAGTTGGCTTACGTCAGAGTTGTGAAAGTGACAAGGTACTAAAATGATCACCTACTTTTGCTTTTACTGCATACACATCATATGTAGTACTTACGAGGGGCGGCTGACTTGTATCGTAAATAGCTATTTTAGAAAGCATCTGCTTCGAGGTGGTTCGTCGATATTCCGACGAATTGAGAACCTCCTCCTTTTTTGAAGTCGGTTAAAAATAGTATATTATGTAACTATAAAAATACCTTATTACGGTTTTATTTACATGTAACGAGGGTATACAGTTTTATATAATTTTTAAAGGCACCACTTTAAAAAATAATAAAAGGTTTCTTAGAACCAACGTTTTCATTTTCGTTTTCTTTTATGTCAACCGTTGGTGAATACCAAACTCAATGACGTCAGTTTTTTGAGTGATAACTGTCAGTGTTCACTCAAAAAACTGTGTTCAAAAAACGAGATGACCAAGTTTTTATTATTATTGGTGCCACCTGCTGCAATACAATAATGCTGTGGTTTTGTCATTATTATTTAACACGAAACGGATTATTTTATGATCGTACAGCGGTACAGCAGCGCGTGCGCGTGCGATCCGTAACGCTGCGCCGCAACCATTGAATAGTCACACGACGTGTGAGCCGGCGGCCGCATGTACTTTGCGCGGCGCGATGACGTCACCGTAGTAAACCACCCCTGGTATAAGTTATTTTGTTGCGATTTATAGAATACACCTTCCTACCAAATTTCATAATCATAGTGCTTATATATAGTCTCCGAGTAAATCGACTGTGACATACGGACGGACGGACAGACAGACATAACGAAACTATAGGGGTTCCGTTTTCGCCATTTTGGCTACGGAACCCTAAAAATTAGTGTTTAATTTCCACCCTATATCCCTGTCATTAATTTTGTTGATTAAAATTCATACATTTAAAAAACAAGGTTGCATACTCCTGGAATGTCACTTTGACATTGACAATTGGTTGTTTACATTTTTGATCTCCAATTCGATCACCTACTTAAGGATTTTTGTCAAATCGGCTCTTGGAAATTTTGAATATTGAAAAAAAAATTTTTTTTTCATTTTGTTGTCGGAACATGACGTATGTAATATGTGGTTGCAGAGCTGGCGGGCGTGTTCCAGAAGTACCTGCGCGAGTACTCGGGCGGCGTGCTGCGCGCCGCGCTGCCCCGCGCCGCGCCCGGCGCGCTCGCGCTCGTCGCCAGCCTGCACACGCGCGCCACCAGCCAGCCCGCCAGGTACACTCGGCCCCATTCACCGAGCGAGCGCAGCGTCTCCGTTTCAGTTTTCGGAGGCTTTCTTCTACAGGTCGCATATCTCATCAAAAATGTTATATAGATTTTTTTTGTCAAGTCAGTATTTGGTAATTTTGAAATTTAAAAAAATATACAAAATTTTATCGTTTGTATGTCCGGATGTTCTCCTCTACAAGTCGCATTTCTCTACCGATTCTGGTGAATTTTTTTGAGCAGGTTCGATATTTGTATAGTTTTTTAACCGACTTCAAAATTTCAAAAGAGGAGGTTATCAATTCAGTTGTGTTTTTTTTTTTTTAATGTTTGTTACTCCACAACTCCGTCATTTCTTAACCGATTTAAAAAATTTTTTTTTTTGATTGCATGTATATATTTCCAAGTTGGTCCCGTTTTTGTCAAAAGGCAGTTCTGATGATGGGATCCATGAGGAATTGAGGGAACTCCTCAAGTCTTTAAGGCAAACATATAGTGATTTTTGTGTTTTTATCAACAAGTCAAGCATTTGCATCCAAAAATGTGACATTGGATGAAGTGGAACTGCTGATGATGATCAGAACAGAACTCTTCAACTACGAAAAGTTCACGTTTGGCGATTTGTCCTCCTAGCTGTGTTTGTTAAGCAAGTTCTATTTTCACGATTACTTTTTGTCATGCTCGAGTTCTGATGATGGGATCCATGAGGAGTTGAGGGAACTCCTCAAATCTTAAAGGCAAACATATAGTGATTTTTGTGTTTTTATCAACAAATCGAGCATTATCATACAAAAATGTGACATTTGATGAAGTGGAACTGCTGATGATGATCAGAACAGAACTCTTCAACGACGAAAAGTTCACGTTTGGCGATTTGTCCTTCTAGCGGTGTTTGTTAAGCAAGTTCTATTTTCACGATTGATTTTTGTCATGCTCGAGTTCTGATGATGGGATCCATTAGGAATCGAGGAAACTCCTCAAATGTGAAAGGCACACAAATAGTGATTTTAGGATTTTCATGAACTAATCAAGCATTTTCATTCATAAAAGTGACATTTGATGAAGTGGAACTGCTGATGATGATCAGAACGGAACTCTTCAACGACGCGTAGTTCACATTTGGCGATTTGTTCTCTTCGTTTTGTTTGTCAAGCAAGCAAGGTTTTTCCATGATTCCATGAGGAATTGAGGGTACTTAGTCTTCTACCATTATAAACATACTTATAGCCATTTTTGTATTTTATTGTATGGAATCTAAGAGTGCACCATCTAAGATTAATAATATTTCACCGGACTCCCCCATTGAAGTCGGTTTTTTTTTCTTAAAAATTATTTTGTAGTTTGTTTTTGGAAATTTTGAAATTTGAAGAATTTTTTTTTTGCTAAATCTCCAGCTCACAGATCCACTAGTAACTGGACACTTTGGGACTTTGTCGCTTTCACCAGTTAGCAATTTAGTATGACAGTTTAAACATGACGTTAAATCGACAAGGTACAAAGGTGTCCAGCTCCTTGTGAGGCCGACCGTACCGCCCACTTCTGATGTCATCGCACGGTATTTCACGACACTCATCATCATCCTAGCGTTTTCCCAGTACAGTTGCATCCTGAAGGATGCCCGGGGTCTGCTACCTGATACCAAGAATTGGCGTAGCCCCTAGTCATACGCCCTAACGGTTTTGCGAAAGCGACTGCCATCTGACCTTCCGACCCGAGGGGGAAACCAGACCTTAATTGAGCCCTGGGATTACGCTCATATCATTCATACGAAAAAACTTAAAAATGAAAAAAGAATAAAAAATAATAATACCTAAACGTGAAAAAAGGACGCAGTATGACCATAGAAAATTTAGACGTCATTAGATTACATCCTTACGCTGTCAGCCCCGGACCCGGGACCCGGGTATATCCTAAAACTACGACCAAGACCACCGTGCTTGGATGGGCAGCAGCATCCCTGGAATGCGGTGGAGATACTGCGATCGCCAACCCGCATGCCAAGCGTGGCGATTATGGCATTTACCCCCCATGAAATTGGTGGAGGCCTATGTCCAGCAGTGGATGTCCTTGGGCTGATATGGTGGTGGTGGTGGTGGTGGTGGTGGTGGTGGTGGTGGTTGTCAGCCTACCATTTATTCGCACGAAGCGATTTGTTTCTTCTTACTAAATCAGTGCGCAACATCTTAGGCCTTGTCATCGTTTTCCATCAGGTGAGATTAAGGCCAATCGTTGATCAGTCTATCATAAATAATAATAATACAACAATTCCCCGATAACTCTTAACTGGGTTGGCCGATTTTGATAATTCTTTTTTTGTTTCAAAGCAGGTACCCCGAGATTGGTCCCATATAAATTTGGTGAAGGTCTGAGGATGGGGTCTAGGTGGAATCCAGGGAACTCCTCTAATTTGATAGGCACGCATATGCCGATTTCGGTATTTTCTGTAGGTAACCATCAAGCATTCGCTGACGGAAACCACAAATTATGGCATAGCGAGTACAAAATTGGAGTCGGTTTTTTCTTTGCATAAATTATTTGAGTCTAAGAATTAATTTAAACCTATGGGCAAATATGTGTGTAAAATTAAACTTGCGTGTATAGCGACCAATGCAACTAAAATTATGTTCAATTGCAATGGGCAAAGTATTATAAACCTATGAGCATGTATGAAGAATGCCATGATTGTCATGAAAGTAAATGATTCAAGAAAGTTTAAGACCGTAACAAGTGGAAATAGGGAAATCTGTCTACCCCTTTGACAAACAGGCGTGATTATACGCATGTATGAATGTATTGCATTCTTAACAACGGATAATGTATTGTATTGACGACCTTACAGCAAGTCTGAGGGCTTGTCTTTTCTTTCTCTTGCGTTTTTCCGTTGTTACCATTTATCTTCTGTAACGTATAAAAGTTATGTTTTCATTTAATAGGAGTATATGTATTACTTACTGTATGCTTATAATAATGAGCTTCCTGTGCCTTTTGTACGTGTTGCTACATTTGTCTGCCTTTACTCATTTTTACTCTCATCTACTCAAAGCTTAACTGAAAGATATCCCTTATAGGGATAGTTCGCCTGTCTTTTTTTTTGTAAACCTTATCTGTTGTGTTTTTTGTACAATATAGAGTTTGCTTCTACTAATTTTCATTCCTTATTTTGGAAGCATTATAAGTTGTAATAATTTGTTGTGCAGCACGCGCTACAGTGCCGCGGAGGTGTCCCGAGTAACATCGGTCATCACCACGGCGGAATACTGTCTCGAGACAACTGTACATCTGCAGCAGAAGCTAAAGGAAAAGGTAAGTGGCTAACAAGCGTACTGCTCACCTGTTACAGAGCTGGGTATCCCCTGTGGAGATTCACCGTGCGTTCGGAAACTTCATCTATGGTATTGACCGGGAACAAGTAGCGCTGTCATTGTGGCTGCCGTCTTCAGTAAGGTACTTATTTCCCTAGTCAGGTTGCTCCGTATGAGCAATATTAGGTTTGGCCGTGCACGAATGCGAGTTAAACTCGCGTGGCGGGTTCCGTATCTATGTTGCTTTAAATACCATAGACTTCTTATAGGTTTTCTTGTAATCTACAGGTAAAGAACTATCTTCTGTTTTTTAACCGACTTCAAGATTTCAAAGGAGGAGGTTATCAATTCGGTTGTATGGTTTTTTTTTATGTTTTTTACTCCATAACTCCGTCATTTCTTAACCGATTTGGAAAATTCTTTTTTTGATTGTAAGTATATATATCCAAGTTGGTCCCGTTTTTGTCAAAACGCATTTCTGATGATGGGATTTATGAGGAATTGAGGGAACTCCTCAAATCTTAAAGGCAAACATATAGTGATTTTTATGTTTTTATCAACAAGTCGAGCATTTTCATGTGTGACATTTGATGAAGTGGAACTGCTGATGATGATCAGAACAGAACTCTTCAACGACGAAAAGTTCACGTATGGCGATTTGTCCTTCTAGCTGTGTTTATTAAGCAAGTTTTATTTTCACGATTATTTTTGTCATGCTCGAGTTCTGATGATGGGATCCATTAGGAATTGAGGGAACTCCTGAAATGTGAAAGGCACACAAATAGTGATTTTAGTAGTTTCATGAACTAATCAAGCATTTTCATTCAAAAAAGTGACATTTGATGAAGTGGATGATGATCAGAACGGAACTCTTCAACGACGCGTAGTTTATGTTTGGCGATTTGTTCTCTTCGTTTTGTTTGTCAAGCAAGCTAGGTTTTCAGGACACATTTTCGTCAAGCTTGAGTTCTAATGGAGGATTCCATGAGGAATTGAGGGTACTTAGTCTTCTACCATTATAAACATACTTATAGCCATTTTTTATTTTATTGTATGGAATCTAAGAGTACACCATCTAAGTATAATAATCTTTCACCGGCCTCCCCCATTGAAGTCGGTTTTTTTTTCTTAAAAATTATTTAAAATAATATTTGGTAGGAAGGTGTAAGTGAAATTACGAAAAAAATATAAAATAGCGAGGGCCTCCCATACATGTAACCGGGGGATGAAAAAAAAATCAATGCACATATGAGTAAGCGTGTGGGGTATCTATCGGTAGGCCTTTAAAAATGATATAGAGGTTTCTAAAAACTTTCCAAACTATAAAATTTAAAATTCTGAAAAAAAATGAGGTGGTGTTTTTTAACGATTTGTGGTTTGAACAAGATGGGTCTAACGATTTTTGAGGTATCGCTGCAACTGTCTAGTCCAAACAAAATGACGTAACTGCCGTGAATTGACTAGAAGGTGTCGGTACGGAACCCTACTTCTTTGAGCGTGATCCGACACGCACTTGGCCGGTATTTTTATTTTTGGGATACGAAGCCCTAAAAATGGAAATATGATGACAGCAAATGATAATTCCATTTGTAGGGACACATATGTAACTCATAATGCTGACATAGTATTCATGGCCCGAGGCGCGAGGCGCGGACTGACCTCATTAGTTGTTCCCCGTCTCTCGGCCTGCCCGGTTAGGTTAGATTATTTACAGCTATACATTGTTAGAAGAAATGAAACATTTTGTTTATACATGTCCACAGGTGGTGCCCCGCCTGGCGGAACGCATCGACCTGACGCCAGAACAAGAGCTGTTCCACGCACTCATCGGAGACTGCATCGCGGCGCTGGTTGCTGAACTGGACGCCGCCTGTGAGCCAGCGCTACAGGTACACAGAGAGGTCTATACAGGTGTAGTGACTATTCCGTTCCCATCGTGAAAACTCCAGAGCACCAATCCACCCAAGAGCTTCGTCGTTCATGTTTATCAGGTCTTCCGGTGGTCCATCAGTATACCGGGTTAATGGGCACTATGGAGTTGCATTTGTGATTTATCTAAATGTGTTACGATATGCCATACGATTCATCCATTCCATTCCATTTCATCCGATCCATTTGTGATACGAATGAAATAAATCGTGAATACTTGGAATACGACTAGGCCCCAAGTGGCTAACAATTCATTATCGTCTTAGCGTTATCCCAGTACAGTTGCATCCTGAAGGATACCCGGGGTCCGCTCCCTAACACCAAGAATTAGTTTTTAATGGATCTGACCTTCCAACCCAAGGAGGAAACTAGACCTTATTGGGAAATGAGTGGGCAACTTGACTGTTAGAAGTTCTCATGCCACTCAAAGGCCTCGAACTTGGTTTAACGACTGCTGTCCTAGACAGCAGCCTGGATCAACTGCTTAGCGTGCCTTCCAAAGCACGGGAGCGCTCAGTTAGTAACCACTCAAGAGTAGTCACTCATCCAAGAGGCCTGGGCCTACGTTGCTTAACCCTTTGAATGCCAAGAGCCTATAAAGTGGTCGTGTGTCGTCGTGCCCACCACGCCAACAACCACTAAAAAGGTCGGAGTGAAAGTGTACTTTGATCATTAAAAAATCAATTATGAATTGTTTTTATTGGTTACATCAATTTTTGATACCTTGGCGTCTGAGTGATCACTTCATTCAAATATGATGGCGTTCAAAGGGTAACCTCGCATACCGCACGCGGTACGTAGGCGCCGCTGGGCCACGAGTGCTCATAATTATCGTATAAAATGATTGGCACGTTCATGTCTGTTAATGTAAAACTTTATCAGTCAATGTCAAATGTCAGAATGAAAACTGGTAGTATTTTGCCATTCGACATGACAGATGTTAAAATAATACGGAACGGTCCGAGTTTTAACGATGAGAACGGATTATTCACTTCATCTGTACCGGGTTATCATTCCAAATGGGTCAGTAGAGAGAACTGGAGAAGTCAAAAACTATAAGGGGTAAAGAACCATGGCGTTGATATTAGTGACAAGAAAAACTGCATCCAAAGATTTAAAACAAATAGTAAAAGTACCTAGTTCTGGGTTCGGTGATCCAACCTGGTAGGCAGCAAATGTTACTACAAAGTTAGAATTATAATAAAACTACAATACTTACGTTACATACGTCCATGAAACAAAACGAATCCTAATAATATTATATTGCTCAATATTTACTTTAGTGAAACCTCATTTCACGACAGATTTTTAAAAGTGATGGTAATCCTATTGTATTTAAATTGAGAGTCTACACAGTTTAAAACAATAGGAATTATTTAATACATTACAACAATAAATACGTTCAAAGACCAAATTGTTAATACTCGTAGCGCCATCTAGTGATGAGTAGCTTATATTTGGAGCGAAATTCCACAATCCCACGATTCTCGTATTTCGTTGAAGTTCAACACCTCCTGAACCATACAACATACAATTTACCACCGTGATAGACAATCAAAATGATTTAAAAAAATACAAAATATAAGTTTACAGTCAAAATATTCTTTATTCAAATAGGCCTAGCACCAAGCACTTTCTAATCGTCAGTTATAACATGTTATTATATTAATTATTTAGAGCAATTTATTGATGCTATTATTATTCTTTAAAATAAAATATTGCATTGCTGTAGACATGTCAAATTTAAGAAATTATTCCTAAATTAAGAAATATTAAGCCGCTTTAGCGATTCATACCGTGGCGGTCTAGACTGAAGGTAGAGACAATAGCTTCTCTCTATTACGTCGGGCGCAAACTGCTTAAGACGACCTAGTTACATTTTTGTAGAGGTATAGCTTGGTTTTGGTGACAAATAAAAATAAACAGTTTACACACTTGAGCGGCAGTTAAATTAAATTGTATCATAGTTACCCTTACTTCGATCCACCCCGTAATGCAGTGGTAGTGTTAAATCAATAGAAATAATTTAAGACAATACATTTATAGAACGAATTAGCAAGTACATCTAGCGCCATCTAGTGACGACTCGACATATTACATTTGGTTACGCTCATTTCATTTCAAACTGTGTGGACTATGAAAACGAATAAAGAATAACGATGCCTTAGTTCACAATCGTACTAATTATTAGGAAAAATTTGGTGTAATTGGAACTATGGTGCACTAATAATAAAGTCTTAATTTCGCTACCTTTTTTCTCGTAATTAGTACGATTGTGAACTTTAAGGCATCGCTAAATTCAATAAGTTTTATTATGAATTTTTATTTTAATTCAGGTTCTACACAGTTTAAAACTAGGAATTATTGAAGACGCTCAAAACAAAGAAAACGCTAAAAAACGATTTCGCAAGTACACCTAGCGCCATCTAGTGATGCGTAGCAATCTTGTACTATATGTACAAACTTTCAACCATTTTGATTATGGATTTTATATATAACTTTGTCTTTTTTTAGGGTTCGGAGGTTAACTAGGAACCGTTATAGTTTCGCCATGTCCGCCTGTCTGTCTGAGGCTTTGCTCTGTGATTGTTAGTGCTAGAAAGCCGTAATTTTGTGTGGATATATAAATCAATAAATCTGACAGTGGTAAAATAAAATGTAAAAAATAATTAAGGGTACCTTCCCTACACGTGTAGAGGAGACGATTTTTTTTTAACCTTGTATACCGCACGTGTTAGATGGGTGCCGCTGGGCCACGAGCGCTCCTTATTATCGTTTTAAATAATTGACACTTTCATGTCTGTTAATGTGAAACTTTATCGCTTATCAGACAATGTCAAGTTTTATCAGAATGAAAACTGGTAGTATTTCGACATGACAGATATTAATAATACGGAACTGTGATTGACACTTCTTCGGGTCTGATGAGAACGGATTATTCACTTCATCTTTATCGGGTTATCATTAGGGGTTATTCGGATTAGGTAGGGAGAAGTCAGAAACTATAAGAGATAGGGAACCATGGCGTTTATTTTAGTGTCAAGAAAAACTGCATTCATATATTTAAACAATATATGTGACGAAGCCTAGTTCTGATATGTAAAAAAATATATTAAAACAACTTGTACTGAGTTCGGGAATCGAACCTGGTAGGCAGTAAATGTTACTTTCTACAAAGTTAGAAATATAATAAAACTACAATACTTACGTTACATACGTCCATAAAATGAAACTAATCCTAATAATATTATATTGTTCAATATTTGCTTTAGTGAAACCTCATTTCACGACAGATCTTTAAAAGACATGGAAATCCTATTAAATATTAATTTAGAGTTTAAAACAATAGGAATTATTTAATACATTACACCAATACATGCGTTTAAAGAGCAAATTGGTAATACCCGTAGCGCCATCTAGTGACGAGTAGCTTGCTGCATATTTGGAGCGAAGCTCCACAATCCCTGATTCGCGTATTTCGTTGCAAGTTCTACATCTCCTGAACCATACAACAATAACCAAATTTACCACCGCGATAGACAATAACGCGAAAGTTTAAAAAATAACAGCAACATTTTTTAAATTTTAAGTTAAAGTGAAATTTGAAAATTTTTGTGCTCCGAGCAGAAATTTACTCCTGCTCGGAGCACAAAAATTTTCAAATTTCACTTTAACTTAAAATTTAAAAAATGTTGCTGTTATTTTTTAAACTTTCGCGTTATAATTTTTAATTTTTTTCCCTTTTATTTGAAATTTAGAATTTTCGTTAGCAGCGTTACTGCTTAATACAAAACTAATTTATTTTTTATTTTTTAAGCCGTTTTAGCGATGTATACCGTGGCGGTCTAGACTGAAGGTATAGACAATATCTTCGCTCCATTACATCGGGCGCAAACTGCTTACGACTACTTAGTTACATTTGTTTGTTTTGGTTTAGCTGTTTGGATTTTAGTGACGAATAAAAAGGAGCAGTTTACAGACTTGCGCTGCAGTTAAATTAAATTGTATCATAGTTACCCTTACTTTGATTTGCCCCGTAACGCAGTCGTAGAGTTAAATCAATAGAAATAATTGAAAACAATATCTTTAAAGAACGAATTAGCAAGTACATCTAGCGCCATCTAGTGACGACTAGACATGACATTTGGTAAGGCTCATTTCACGTTGTGTGTGTGGACTATGGAAACGAATAAAGAATGTTCAATGAGCTTTTTTTATAAATATTTATTTTATTTCAGGGTCTACTCAATCTAAAACTAGGAATTATTGAATACGCTCCAAACAAAGAAAACGCTAATCGATTTGGCAAGTACACCTAGCGCCATCTAGTGATGCGTAGCAATCTTATACTATTTGTACAAACTATCAACGCCATTTTTAACCCCTTTGAGTATGGATTTTATATATAATGTCGTAATTTTTAGGGTTCCGTAGTCAACTAAGAACCCTTGTAGTTTGGCAAATCCCTCTGTCTGTTCGTCTGTCTGTCTGAGACTTTGCTCTGTGATTGTTAGTGCTAAAAAGCTGCAATTTGGTATGGATATATAAATCAATAATTTTGACAGTGTTAAAATAAAATGTAAAAACAAAATTTACTACACATAAAGTGGGGAAGAATTTTTGCTTCAACCAAATTTTCGTGTGGCGTGTTGTTGGACAGGTATTTCAAAATGAATAGAGGTCTTCATAAAAAAAATTGTAACCGACTTCAATAGGAAGGAAGAAGTTTCTCAGTTCGTCCGCATGTTTGCTTTATTTTTTTTTAAATGTATGTATGTTTCCCGATAAATCTCGACCACGTTAGCCGATTTTGATAATTCTTTTTTTATTTCAAAGCAGGTACCCCGAAATTGGTCCCATATAAATTTGGTGAAGGTCTGATTATGGGATCTAGGAGGAATCGAGGGAACTCCTCGAATTTGATAGACACGCATATGCCGATTTCAGTATTTTCTGTAGGTAACCAATCATTGGCTCACGGAAACCACAAATTGTGGCATAGTAGGTACAAAATTGGAGTAGGTTTTTTTTTGGTGTAAATTATTTCAAAGCAGGTACCCCCAAGTTGGTCTCGTATAAATTCAGTGAAGGTCTGATGATGGGATCCAGGAGGAATCGAGGGAACTCCTCAAATTTCATAGGAATAGTTATTTTCTGTAGTTAATTAGAGTTTTATTTGGGTATAAATTTTTGTATCTCACATTTGTAGCCATTTACGAAACCAAGTGTCTCTGCTGTGTATTCACCTTACGGTGGCGTGAGTGCGGCCCGGCACATACAACTAGTATTAAACGAGCTATCTAACGAAACGCGTGTGTTCTTTATGTACCTGCCACCTACCCCGAATACATACCAGTTTCACATGACATTGTACCCCTCAGGCGATGGCGCGCGCGCCGTGGCTGCACGTGCAGACCGTGGGCGACCAGTCCACCTACATCACGCAGATCATCATGCACCTGAAGAACAGCGTGCCCCCGCTCCGCGACAACCTCGCCTCCTCCAGGAAGTACTTCACGCAGCTCTGCATCCGCTTCGCCAACTCGTTCATACCGAAGTTCATACAGAGCGTGTACAAGTGCAAGCCGATATCGACGGCCGGCGCCGAGCAGCTGTTGTTGGACACGCACATGCTGAAGACGGCGCTGTTAGATCTGCCGTCTATAGGTAAGTTGTTTTTCTCAAACATGCAATGAAAAATACATGTTGTTCCTTATATTGATGTTATGTTAGGCTGCGAAGTATGACGTTTCAGGTGCGGCTAAATTAGAGGTCGTTAATAGAATTTCATACCAATCTTAAAGGCGTAGGCCGGCAAAGTCCTCTTTTTTTATTTCCATTCCGCATAAATTTGTGGCACAGGCATCATGACATTCTGCCACTATGCGTATTAAAAATAAAACTTTGATTTTTTTGTTGTTTATTTCATTGCATATTTAAGAAAATCACTATACATACCTCGGCGGCAAATATGGGGTTGCCCGCCTCAGACCTATCCGGCCTCGCTTCGCTCGGCTCGGCGGTCTATATGTCTTCGGCCGGCAATCCCTTTCGTCCCGGCCTCTGTAGTAATGTACTATTTCACATCTCCGGCTCGTAAAGTTCAACTTTATGCTTCGTAGACAGTGCATAAAATGCGATTTTATGCTCTAGCTCTAGTGCATAAAGTTAAATCGTCGTCGAAGACGAACAACTAATTTCATAGGGGCCCTTTATGCACTTGTTGTACAATCGACTATTCTCAAACATGCAATGAAATTTCGTTATTACGTGCGTTATAACAGGCTCCAAAGTATCACGTTGCGGGCGGAACAACTCGGGAGAACTGTTAAGGAATTTCATACAAAATTGAAGGCCTGGGCTTCAAATTTTAATTTCAATCATGGCGTCTGTTAGATTTGTTTTTTGAGTGGTGTATTTTTTTATTTCATTGCGTATGTTTGAGAAAAGCACTGTACAAATCTCGGCGAGAAACGTCGGGTTGCAACCCTCACCCTGCAACCCTCCGTTTCCCGGCCTCTATAGTAATGTACTATTATTGAGGTATTATTGAGGACGTCCACTGCTGGACATAGGCCTCTTACAATTTCATGGGGGATAAACGCCATTATCGTCACGCTTGGCATGCGGGTTGGCGATCGCAGTATCTCCACCGCACTCCAGGGATGTTGCTGCCCATCCCCCGATGGTCTTGGTTGCAGTTTTAGGACATACCTGGGTCCAACGGGTATTGAGGTACAATTAGGTGTAATATGATGGTGATAAAAATCTAATTTTTACCGACTTCAAAAAAGGAGGAGGTTCAATATTCGGATGTATGTTTTTTTTTACAAGCTTTTATTACCGACTGTTCGTATGTAAATATGTAAATCGTCATTAAAAATTGCAATACTTGCCGGTATCAGATTGAGCTGAAATTGGGCATACTGATGTATTTTTTATTTTTTTCTTTGGTTCATAAATAAACCTTTAGAAAAGTATATGCTGTAGGTAGTATATTCATGAATATTAATCAACTATACTTTTTTCCAGGATCGGAAGTGAAACGGCCCGCCCCAGCCACATACACCAAAGTGGTCATCAAGCTGATGACCAAAGCGGAGATGATCCTGAAGCTGGTGATGGCGCCGCTGGAGGGTGTGGGGGGGAGCGGGGGTGCGGGCGGGGGCGTCGGGGGGGAGGCGTTCGTCGCGCAGTTCGTGCAGTTGCTGCAGGACGCCACGTTGCAGGACTTCCACAAGGTATCGCGGGGTATACTTTGTAATTTCTTATTTCAAATATTTGACATTTATGAATTGACGTTGGTAGTGATGAGGCTAAGACGTATCGTCTGCCAAATCAAGCGATTATTAACAAATGGTTGATTATATCGATTTTTTTTTCGGTCGTCGGTGGCAAACAAAGGTACGGCCCGCCTGATGGTAAGCGGTCACCGCAGCCTATGGACGCTTGCAACTCCTAGGGGTGTCACATGCGCGTTGCCGACTCCTTTAAGAATTTATACACTCCTTTCTTGAAGAACCCCATACTGTAGTCCGTCGGGAAAACCTCGGCAGGGAGCTCATTCCACAATCGGAGCGTCCGAGGGAGGAAATTCCTCTGAAACCGTACCGTACGCGACCATTTAGGTTCTAAGGTGTGAGGATGAATGCCCTGCCGACGGCGAGCGGCAGGGCATTCATTCCCGATTTTACAGCCGGGTCAAAAAAATACAAGCGCTTCTTCTTTAAACTTTATTGCACAATGAGTCAGCCAACTATTGGCTATGTGCACGTCAGAAACGTCAAACGTCACGGGTCCCGGGGCAATGTCAAACTCAGAGATGTCAAATAAAGACACATGCATATTTAATTTATTTTAGTAAGCGAGAAAGACCCCTTACTGGAAATTAGACCGAAATAAATAAGAAAATAAATAAATAAATACAAACGAAACGAATCGTAGGAAACCAATAGGAAACATCGAAGTAAATTTGACATATAAGTCCCCGGAAATTGCACATTTCTGCCATGGTGTGCGCTGCGATCGCTTAGTTTACCCCCACCACCTACTTCGCACATAGCCAATAGGGCCAAACAGGATGACAAATCTTAGTTCACATCTCGTTTCGTATGAAGCAGACACAATATTTGATCGTAATCGCCATAAACAAAAAAGTTCATAATGTTGGCTATTTTCTTTATTTCGTAACTTTGACACCCTCAGTAACCTATTTTTAACTACATGACCAATAAAATTGGGCACTCTTTTTAAGATATAAAATAGGACATTACACAACTAGGGTAGTAGTATAAAAGCAAAAAAGGCTGAGATCGCAGATTTTACGGCCCGCGCTATAGCCGAAGGACGTGTATATATGCGATCGAGGGCTTTATTTACTACCTCCCGTGTTGTGTACATCATTTTATTACTACACTTGGCCTTTACACTTTTTGGCCAGTTGAGGCATAAAATAAATAACTGTAATAACTTGTATTTATTTTCTAGTAATAAACTAAAATGTAATATCAAATTATTTTTTATAAATAATTGTATTATACATAGAATAAATATAATCCCCTAACATTACACAACAAACCTAACTAATGATGGATAAATAAATAATAAACCTATTAAATGTAATGAAACGGGTCACTCACGTCTTTAAGGTCGAAGGTGAGTGCTAAGAAAACCGCCACCGCCATAGGTGCTCATGAATAAGGACCGCGAACCGGTCTGAAACATGTCGAGCGATATTCGACCTTAAAGATGTGAGTGACCCGTTTCATTATATTTAATATGTCTCAAACTCACGGGAGATTTCTATATAAAAAACCTATTGTATAGAATACTTTAATAGCAATTTACACGTGTTTTATTTATGCGTATTAACTGTCACAGGTACTCGACATGAAAGGGGCGCGTTTGAGCAAAGCGCAACTCAGCGCGTTGGACACACTCTTCAAACAGGCCGCGAGGAGCGATGGCAACTAGACAAACACATCGGCTATTTTTGAAGGGGTTTAAAATAAGGTCACGATGAAAAAATCACATCCCTCAGAAAGTATCACTGTGTGTCACTTGCCATGAAGGAACAACGTTACAAAAAAATCTTATCATTATCTCTGGAACCGATCGGTCGGTGTCGAAGCAATCGAATCGCCGTGACTCGGCATTGTTCGGGGCTGATCGGGTAGCCGAAGCAGCAGGCACAGAGTAATAGAAATATCAGTTATAGCGCCCGGGACGGTCGAAACGTATGTCGTGACCAGGACGGCTAGCACAACTTGGCGCGCGAGCTATCTCACGCGCGAGATAGACTATCCGCCTCTTTCTAATTGGTACACACAGAAAGAGACGGATTGTCTATCTCGCGCGTGAGATAGCTCGCGCGCCAAGTTGCGCTAGCCAGGCAGTGTCACGATGATTTTTCACTATGACTTTTTAGGGCGGCAACGACAGTACCTATATTGGTAAAAAACATAAAGTAAAGGCTTGCTGTACGTAAGGTCTGAGATGGAATAAGAGATCAAAAATGTAAACAAACAACAGTCAATCTGACATGACTTTCCTTTTCTCCTGTCATTACACAACAGTCATCTCCTCATATTTTATTAAAACAACACCAATACGTTATTAAAAACGATATTTGATTCAGAGTGGTTATTTTTTGTATTAATTCAAATTTATTTCGCTTAAGTTTTTAACGCGGTAATTTTTTTCAAGTATTCCAATGATTTTCTATTACCCACTGCATACATTATTTTTTTAAGGTGGCAACTCACTTGTTTACACTTGATCTCTAAATCTATCACCGATTGTAGTTGTGGCGTGTTTGAATAGACATTACATATTTAAAATGTGTAACGCAAACAAATGTCTACTCGAACACTTCACAACTACATGTATGCATCAGGTCCTTTAACTAACTAAAACTACCTAGGCTGGCACGACGACCCAAAATGAGTCTTGGCCTCCAAAACAAGAGCACGCCACTTTTACCTATAATGATGCCACAGGTCCTTTGCTTAAGTTTTTTTCCCTATAACGATGCTCGAAATTTGACGCTTTTCCCCTTATCTAGGAGGGGTCTAGAAGCCCCACAGAGTGACGAAAGTCAGATTATGACAGTTAAAGATCGTGACAGGAAAACCTGTATCTTTTATCTTCATGAAATTGACTGTAGATCTAATTTAACTTGGCCTGTAGAAAAAGTTTGTACACCATGCCTGTATAAAGTATAACCGATTTATATTAAAAGATAAGCTCGACATAAATTATGTCATAAGAAAAATGTTGAGAAAAGTGGTTTGTGACAAAATGTGACGTTCCACGGACATAGGTACCTTATGGCTTGGCCAAGGTCCTCTTTGTCCGTGGAACGTCACAAATAATCCCTTATTTATTGTAAAACTTGCTTTTGGCCGCGACTTCACCTCCTGATGTTGCATAATTAGAGGGTTGTTTCCAAGGTGTAATAGTACATTACTACAGAGGCCGGGATGAAAGGGGTTGCCGGCCGAAGACATATAGACAAGTCTGAGGCGGGCAACCCCATATTTCTCGCCGAGGTATGTATAGTGCTTTTCTCAAATATGCAATGAAATAAACAACAAAAAAATCAAAGTTCTATTTTTAATAAACATAGTGGCAGAATGTCATGATGCCTGTGCCACAAATTTATGTGGAATAGAAATTAAAAAGAGGACTTTGCCGGCCTAGTCCTGCAAGCTTTGTATGAAATTCCATTAACGACCTCTTGTCCTAGCCGCACCTGAAACGTTATACTTCGCAGCCTATTATTATAAGGAACATAACATCAATATTTCATTGCATGTTTGAGAAAAAAATATTATCGAGATGTGAATTATACCGATAGAAGATGCCATATGGCAGTAAGATAAGTTTTTCTTTTGTGCAATAATTAAATAAATATTATGTTTTATCCTCTGGGGATTAAAATATTTCCATATAATATGCTCTAAACATAGTCAACATTATATGGACATTCCAGGAAAGTAGTTCAATGCGGGCGAAGTTGCGGACACAGCTAGTTTATTATAGTCTTTATGAAAGGAAATTAAATGCAGTATTTTAATTTATTTATGGTATTTGTTGAGTGTTTTAATTATTGATATGCTGAAATTATGATTTTTATACAAAGGTATTATACATTTGCAAAAACTTGCACGCAATCTTCATTATATCGCGGGGCTGCGGAATCTGGAATAGGCTGGCTAGGGTTCGAATCCCGGTCAAGGCATTCATTTTTGTGATGAACTCGAATATTATTTCCCGCGTCTTGGATGTTTCCTATGTATTTAAGTATGTATTTATTTATATAAGCATGTATATCGTCGCCTAGTACCCATAGTACAAGCTCTGCTTAGTTTGAGACTAGGTTGATTTGTGTAAGACTACACCAATTATTATTATTTTTTGCTTGTGTATATGAACTTATGCATCAAAAGTGGAGGTGATCTATAATATGTATGCACGTTTCCAAAGGTTCATAAATATCTAAGCACTCAACAATAAAATCGTGCTTACATTTTTTACGTGTTGTCAAAAAATGTAAACTTTATAGTTAAATACTCTATAGTTCCTGTAACGACTGGCGCGTGCCACGCGTGCTATTTATTTGTGTGTGATTGGGACACGCTGTATCTCAACATTCCGGTCGCTACGTGCGATGTTTTTGTACTTACGAGTATAATACACGTTTATTTTGTTATTCTGTCATTTATTTGCTTGTCAACCTTTTTCATGGTGCAAATTCCCTAAGGGTCATGGTCCACGCCAAAGCTAAAACACGAAATAAGTTTATAACATTTGAAGTGACTGAGACAAAGATGTACTTTCGGGACTAGAATTTCGACGATGGGGCGACGAAGTGCAGAGGGACCTAGATAACTTAGCTCTATGGAGAGAAGCACCAGGTTTTGGTGTCGAAGGCCAAGATCCACTTCGTATCGTTGCGTCGTGATTTTGAGTGACACATGCTAATTGACCGAGTGAAACGAAGATCTCCGTTTTAGCTTCAGCAAGAATGCTTTCATGTGCCCTGATTCCGGCTGTTCTCTACAGATCGCATTTCTCAACCGATTCTCGTGAAATTTTGTGAGCAGGTTTGATAATTATTATATAATTTTTGATCAAGTCAGTTTTTGGAAATTTTGAAAATTGCGACGTTTACAGCTCTCAAAATTCCCAAAGCTTTAAAAATATCTAAGCAACCTTAAGCCCTTAACAGTGAAGTCGTCACATATTTTTGATTTTCGTATGCGAATTGCGAACACCTTTCGGACACATTTACAACCTCTGCTGTTCCAGGATCCTGTTACCCGGCTTTCGCACTCACTACTGTCAAATATCGTGTATCGTGGATAGAATATAATTGCATTATGTTTCTTAGCAAGTAAATAATTCAAATATGGCCAAATCGAAGGCAACAGTTTTCCTACCGAACTACGCAAAATAGTAGTTTTCCGTTAAATTATCAATTTCATTGAACGAAAATGAATGTAAACAAGAACTTTAAATCAAAATTTGTTTCCGTTGTGCGCAAAAAAAAACTGCAAGAATAGGATTAGGCCGAATGGCATGTTTACAAACGCCTTTCCTGTTTAAAAAATCACAGCATAAACAAAAAAACATGGCTGGCGAAACGTCAACGTCAAATTCGGTCGCTCGGCCGCTGGCGGCGGTCACGGAAACTTCTTTAAAATTAAAATGTTCAAAATACCGTTAAGAAAACTAATATTTATTGTGAAGCTATGTTTTCTATTTGTGTTTGTATTGATAACTTTGAGTTTGTTCGAATATTGGCGGGGCGGGAAGCGGGCGACGCGCGCTTTCATTCTAGACCCTGATGAGGAACTTTTTGAGAAGCAAATTCTTGAGGATGAAGCTAGGATAATTCATGGTCTGGGCGAAGGAGGCCGGCCCGCGTACCTCACGGGCGAGGATAAGCGCTTAGGCGAGGAAGCGGAGAAGAAATACGCTGTAAACACTTACTTAAGCGACCGCATCGCGTACAACAGGACTTTAAAAGGTAAGGCTTTCGATGCAAATTCTGACACAAATAGTAACATTTCCGTTAGAGAATCAACGGTGAATTATGGCCTATGTAGGTATTTACAAATGGTTACTAGATAGTAGAGTTATATATGAAAAGAGTTTCTGAAGAAATGTGAATGATACTTGGCAAGTAGAGCGTGAGAAGTTCCTCGCTGCGGTATCGAGAATGCGATCCCGGTTTCATGAGATAACACATCACTAATATCGTATATTACGGACTTTTATCGGTAAATTTCCTTTTGAGGAACATTATTTGGAAGTAAGCTCTATAATAAAATGCTTTGTATACATATAATTTAATAAAATCAGAAATCATAACAAGCAAGACAAATCACTTATTAAGGAATCTGGTCAAATTCACTAAGGTTCAGTAGTTTTTGGTATTAAACCTCATTTATAATTCATATTGAGGTAAAGATACAATTTTAAAAGGGGTTTAAGTAGTTGACCAGTGTACATTGAGTAGTTTGTTATCAAGTACTCATTTGTAATGACATGGTGCGGGGCAACAGAGAATAGTAGACTACAGTACTTGGACTGTGAGTTAGAAAGGTCGTATAGTTGGCATCATATAGATAGTAGCAGCCAAAGTAGCAGAATACACACATCTTTAAAATTTATGAATCTGTCATGACTCATGATATTTTTGGCTAATTCAGCTTTTTCTATCTATATGAGCAGTTAGCACTAAATTTATTTGAGTGAAAGTAAACAAAGCGCTCATAATTTTTTTAAATATGAGCTGTTAATTAAACCTTGTTCACACATAATTATGTAACTATGATGAACTGTAACAAATGTTTTTTTGGGATGATGATGTGCAGTCAAGTTCATTACTGCATGGGCAGATGTCGACCGTATTGCTGTAGTATTAGGGTTGTAACATGTCCGTGCACTCTTGAACTCCACTGTACAGCTACAGGAATGTACAAACCGGGAATATGCATCCCATGCACATACTGCTTGGCTATTTGGTTGTGCATTCTCAGTTCCTAATATACTGTACATTGTAACCGAGCTTGCACAACCAAATAGTGCACAGTCTGGGAGCGCCTTTCTGCACATTCTTGTCTTTGTGTATTATCATGTCCATTTACTACACAACCCATTTGGGCATGTTACAATGTATGTTATGGTAACTGACCCTCTATTGTGCTATTTGTACTTGAGGACACTTCATAAAGGCTATTTGTTGTTTGAGGGCAATAGGCCAAGGGCTTTGTCAAGGCCAAGGGCAATTTCTAGTATGTGAGTAAGGAAATGGCGTTACGTTAACCTTTTATTTGTGAATTACACATTTTGTGTGCGGTGCACCAAACAGAGTGGTGTTAGTTAAAATCCGATTGTATGGAGAATTAGAGAATTTTACATGGGATGACAGTTGTCGACGCTATATTTAATGTTGATGGGTCTATTGGTTTTTTTTTTTTGAATTTTTTTTCTGTAACAAATTACGCTGGAGCCTCCTATTAAGTAAGGAAGTACTTGTGCCAGGAAAAGCCGCTCTTCCACAAGTAGGGTATAAACCAAGTACACGAGTTTTTAGGGTTCCATTCCATAGCCTAATGGCAAAAAACGGAACCCTTATGGATTAGTCATGTTTGTCTGTCTTTCTGTCCGTCCGTATGTCACAGCCGATTTACTCGGAGACTATGACCACTACAATTATGAAATTTGGTGTGAAGGTGTATGTTTCGAATGACGAACCTGAATTAAGAAAAAAATATTTCATTGGGGGAGCAACCCATACATGTAACAGTGCGTCAACATTTTTTTTCAATGCACGTAGGCGTGTGGGGTATCTATTAAGTCAACTGTTGGTGAGATATTAGCCGTCAAAGTCGTAAAAAGTGTGTCCCCACCTCTAGTTTCCAACATATGAAGTTTAAAATTCTGAAAAAAGTCAAGATGATGTAAATTAATAAATCCTTTCAACGATTTTGGATTGAACAATATAGGTTTAACGGTTTTTGAGTTATTGCTGAAAAACTGTCTTGCCAAAACATAAGGCTTAAGTGCCGTAAGTTTCCTATTAAGATACGACCTTTTTTTATTAAATGTATTGAATAGTGGTTTTAAATGTAGATTAGGACGTACCGACGTACCTTCTTTGTGCGTGGTCCAACGCGCACTTGGGGGGTTTATTAATTTTTTTTAAGATTTAATTTTATTTACTTACTTTTAGGCTTGTAATTAATTTAAAGTCTGTAATCATAAGTTGGAACAACTCACCCTTAGTTGCATCAGTTTATTGATCAAATATAAGGATTGTCTGATAATTTTCCCACAGTGCCACAATTGCATATATGCAAACATTCTCAAGCATCTGTCACAGCCTTCAAACAATCCCACAGTCTAGTGTTCTTCTACACTAAAAAGAAATCAATGTCTTGCCCCCTTTAGACTTTGAATTCTCAAATCATCAATTTTATAAAGAATATCTATTTGCATAGTTTTGCATAGAAATGTAATAAGCTTTAAAATTGGCAGCATATCACATGCAACACACACAATTTTGTAGAACAATTGTTTTGCTCCAAGAGTGCTACCAAGGCTTGAACCCTTGTGTTTTTTCAATGAAGGGGTTTTAAATATCCTGAAATACTTTTGCATTTATGATATTAGCAGACAATAGGATCCCACCAAAACATTTTCTTGTAAAATGTTGCCAAGACAAGACCCATATAGCTTGCACTGTCAAAATGTAGATAGTGCCCTTGCGCTTCACTTGTCTCTCTTGGCGGGTCACTGCCGTGCCTCCAGATAGGATGTGCTTATGATTTAGGGCCTCATATCATTAGCACTTAGCAAACAGTTTACAAGCAATGTAAATCTAAGAGCTCACTGCGGGTAATCTGTCGAGCTTCTGTACAGTAATATTCTATGTGCGTGTGATATAAAGTGCTTTATCAACATGCTTGAATAACTCCCGTACATTGCAGCATAGCCATATGATTGCAAACCTTAATGCTTCACTCATTTACTCATAGATTTTATGGACGTTTCTTAATTGTAATAAAGATACGTAGTTGATGTTTGTGTAGTACAATAAAGTAATACAATAAACTGAAGTATACCTTATGGCGTTAAGTGTGGACTTATAGCGTTAAATATGTACAATAAATATTTACAAATGGTGGCATTTGTAAATATTTATTGTACATATTTAAAGTTAAAATAATTAAAAATATGTGTGAATGGAACTGAAGGTGCATATAATATGTTTAAGAAACTCCCTGCTTGGGCAGACTACTCAATATATGCTTTCACTTTAGTTGGCCTATAAACTTTGCTTGTTTCACTGTTTTTGAGCTAAGAATTGGGGACAATTGAGGCAAGAAGGGTGTTATAAGTTTTAACATGTGTATCTGTGTATGTGTATGTTTGAAACGGGTGAACCGATTTGAATGCAGTTTATTTATTTTAAAGCAGCTTTTCCAGCGATGGTTCTTAGACATACTCTATCAAGAGTGCAACGTTGTAGCACTCAAAAATAACTTTAAGGTAGCTTAACAACTCTCGTATAGTAATCTGTTTTAAATATACCCGCCGAAACACATATATTGTATAATTGGATGTTGTATGCTTGATTTTGTAATTACTAACGATAATTTTAGATTTTATTAGGTATAAGTATATGTCTAAAAACTGTATCACATACATTTATAATTAACTATGTTCATCTCTAGTAAAGTGAAATGTATATTTCTTTTGCGATAAAAATAAATTCTTTATACACAAATCGGTTCAGCCGGTTTTTGAGATATTGAACTTCGAAATGAAAATGTCCGGGGCTTTTCAACTTTTCTCAATTGTGAGTTATAGTTATATCATACATCCTCGTGGATATTGCACACATCACTCTGGCATTTGCATACTTGTCAGAACGTGTCGAATATCTTATCCACAACGATATAACTGACAAATTAGAAAAGTTGAAAAACCCCCGAAATTTTCATTTCGAAGTTCAATATCTCAAAAACCGGCTGAACCGATTTTGATAAAACATGTCTGACTATTGTATTGTTTTGTTGGTAGACTTCCGCAACCCGGCGTGTCAGCGGGTCACATATGACGCTGAGCTGCCCTCGACTTCAGTCATCATCATCTTCCACAACGAGCCCTACTCCGTCGTCATCAGGTATAGTGCGTCTATTTTCTTAATCATCATCATCATCATTATCAAGTCTATATACGGCACAGGATCCACTCATCACAAGCTTTTATTTAGTTTCACCTGTCCCGTTGTCTGTCTGTTGGTCTGTAATCAAATCTTGCAAGTTAAATTTGATCCACTGCCCGGTTTCCGATTGAGCTGAAATTTTGCTTACATGTATAAATCGGATGATGACAATGCAATATTATTATGACATAGAGCTGATCTGATGATGGAGACTGAAGGCGGTCATAGCAATTCCTAAACTACACAAGATAAACCCATCGTGTTTGGGCTCATTCGAACCGACTCAACAAGTAGTTTATGATTGTGGAAAAAAGTACAGTCGGCAATAAAAGCTCGTACCAAAAATGACATTTTTGACCAAACACTTATTGATGAGAGATATTGGGCAGTAGTCCAGTGCGGAATTCCATTTTTCAGCCACTTGCTGGTATCCGATTGAGCTGAAATTTAGCATAAGTATGTAAGTTCGCTGACAAAACAAATTATTGTGGTACCACCGAGCTGATCTGAGAATGGAGACAGAAGGTGGTTCTCAACATAGCGCATTCTTCAGAGCTCTGGCGACCTTAGCTCAAGGAACAACAACACATACCTAAAGGAAGACTGTTTTTATGGTTCCGTAGCCAAATGGCAAAAAACGGAACCCTTGTGAATTCGTCATGTCTGTCTGTCTGTCCGGCCGTATGTCACAGCCGATTTAATCGGAGACTATGACCACTACAATTATGAAATTTGGTGTGAAGGTGTATGTTATGAACCGCTATAGAAATATGATGTGAAATTACGAACAAAATATTAAATTGGGGGGGGGGGGGGGGGGGCACCTAATACATGTAACAGGGGGTAATTTTTTTTAATGCATTTAGGCGTGTTGGGTATTTAAGGATAGGCCTTCAAAAATAACATCGAGGTTTATAAAAAACTTTTTGATTTAAGTCAACTGTTGGTGAGATATTAGCCGTCAAAGTCTTAAAAAGTGTGCCCCCCCCTCTAGTTTCCAAACTATGAAGTTTAAAGTTCTGAAAAAAACATATTAAGTACATTAATAAATCCTTTCAACGATTTTTGGTTTTAACAAGATAGTTTCAACGGTTTTTGAGTTATTGCTGAAAAACTGTCTTGCCAAAACAAAGGGGCGTAAGTGAGTTTCCTATGAAGATACGACCTTTTTTGATTAATTGTATTGAATAGTGGTTTTAAATGTAGATTAGGAGGTGTCGGTACGGAACCGTTCTTTTTTATGAAATAGCAGGCAAACGAGCAGACGAATCGCCTGATGGTAAGCGATTGGCGCCGCCCATGGACACCCGCAACACCAGAGGGGTAGTCTGTGCGTTGCCGGACAAAAAAGACTTCGTGCGAATGAACGTTATCAAATCAAATAAGAGAGTATGTGCTAGAGTGATTGTTGTGTGTGTTGCAGAACAATATGGAGTGTCCTGAACACGGCGCGCCGCGACCAGCCGTGGCACAGACAAGCCAACTACCTCGAGCGGGGCTCGGGCCGCGTCATGAAGCTCGGTCAGTACTGCATAGACTAAAGCAAAAGCAAAGCCAACGTTTTCTTCATATTGAGACTGCCTAAAAGCTCATTTGCTTGGTCCTATTAGCAAAATCCTGTTACATCCTGAAAGATGCCCGGGTTCCGCTACCTAGCCTCAAGAATTGGCATAGGCACTAGTTTTTAAGGAAGTGACTGCCATCTGACCTTTCAATCCAAGGGGGAAACTAGACTATTGGGATTGGGCGTGTCAAGTGAGAGGGCAACTTGACTGTTAGAAGTTCTCAAGCCGCCCGAACTTAGCTTAACGACTGCTGCCGATAGACAGCAGCCGGGAACAACGGCTTAAAGTGTCTTCCAAAGCACGGGAGCGCTCAGTTATTAAACACTCAAAGCGGTCACCCATCCGAGACGACTCTTTTTTTTGACACTGAGGAAATGCGTTTATGCATCCCTCCGGGACTGGGGAAGGCCGATTTGGGAGGGTATGTGGGATTCACCCTACCCGAGGGAAGGGAATACCCACTAAAACCTCTGCGGTGTTAACCCTGCTGTGTAGGGGGCACCATGGAATCGCTAGCATTCTACCAAAATGCCCCCCCCCCCCTCCAAAACTTGACTCCGGCCGATATTGTTTAACCTCACATGCCGCACGCGGTACTCGGGCGCCGCTGGCCCACGAGCGCTTTAATAGTTGATGATAGATAAATTATACGAAAAAAAAAACAGACTCCAATTTTGTACTTCGCTATGCCACACGCATGACGTTTTTACCGACTTCAATAGAAGGAAGAAGGTACTCAGTTCGTCTCCATGTTTGCTTGTTCTTTTGTTTTTCTTATTATGTATGTATGTTTCCTGATAGCTCTTGACCACGTTAGCTGATTTTGATAAAGTAAAAAAAGTAAAAGTAAAAGTAGTTTATTCTTCACATTAGGCATATTACATGCACCTATGAACGTCAATAAACTACCACCGGTTCGGAAAAATAAACCTCTGCCACGAGAAGAACCGGCGTAAGAAACTCGGCGAGGTGTCATTTTTTCAAAACAATATACATTGTATAGTTAAATATAGAATTACAGTCTCAGTTACTACAAAAATAACAAGCTACAGTAGAAAACCTATTTTCGCGATAGATTAGATTAGCCGTGCAGTGATAATTATTTTTTGTTTCAAAGCAGGTATCTCGACATTGGTCCCATACAAATTTGGTGAAGGTCTGATGATGGGATCTAGGAGGAATCGAGGGAACTCCTCGAATTTTATAGGCACACATATGTCGATTTCGGTATTTTCTGTAGGTAACCAAGCATTGTGGCATAGCAAGTACAAAATTGGACTAAGTTTTTTTTTGTTATAAATCATCACATATCCTTCCCACTTCACCACCTGTACTGCTTTCCGATAGCAAATGAGGTGGTTACTACAGATCCCAACCAAGTCACTTTATATGAGCCGATGGTATTTGAGGAGTTCCCTCGATTCCTCAGGATACCCTTGAAGTCGGTTATAAATGGTTGTCTCACCAGGGTACCCCGGGCAGCCCGAGGACTCTGAGTTCGTGTACCTGAAGGAGATCATCCTGGTGGACGACAACTCGACGCTGCCGGAGCTGCGCGGCAAGCTGGCGCGCTACGTGCGCACGCGACTGCCGCCCGACATGGTGCGGATTCTACGGTTACCCGACAGGTGAGATTCTAAGCTAGCTTCTCCATGCGATTTACAAACACATTCAATTGACAACATTTCATTTTTTTAAGCTGGCTTTTTTCCAATGAAATCAAATAGAGGATAAAAAGTTAAGTAAAACCACATTTTTAAATTCTCGATTATATCCCAATTTCATATAAATAAATCAATTTCAAAAGTTCCTCATTCTAAAAGAGAATAAGTGACAAGTAAGGCGCCACAGCGTAACAAATCATACAGTAGTACTGTTACTAAGACAAATTTACTAAAGAAAGTGAACTGCTGTTCTTTTTGTGCGCTGTGACTGTCACAATTTCGTAGTAATGACGTCATTACTACGATATGGGCTTTCTTCATATTTTCGTGAATATTTAGAAAACTCATAGCTATAAAAATATAAAAAATATATTTTAGGGTTTCTTGTTACCAAATTAACGAAATGAGTTAAGATTTCATACTACTTAAAAATTTGAAATGTTGTCAATTCTCATAGCAAATGTCTTTGGAGCACTCGCGCCCTAACTATTACGGTGAGGCCATACGAGCATTTTTGAGGTGTGAGCGGCGTACTTTCGGCCTTCGCCATACACGTGACTATCGCCGAAATTTTCGATACATGTCGCCTGCGGTATTTCCGGACCGAAACGACCTTCTAACCTTCAAGAAAAGAGCGTACTTCCATCTTAAAGGCCGGCAACGCACTTACAACCCCTCTGGTCTTGCGAGTGTCCATGGGCGGCGCTAATCGCCTACCATCAGGCGATTCGTCAGCTCGTTTGCCTCCTATGTCATAAAAACAACTTGTAACAAGTATGGCGTCGACTGAAATTACGCCGCTCACAATTCACAAAATTGTGCTCGTGTGGTCGTCACGTCTCACCCTTATAAGACCAACCCTAGTGTAAATGTGATTAATAAAAATAAAAACCAAGTGCGGGTAGTTCGAAAAACCCGTGCGGCTAGTAGATGTTGATACCCGCTCACGCCAATCAGCTCGTGACCACGGATGTTTGGGATAAATTCGAAACGTCGGGCAAACCTCAAAAAAGGTGAATATATTTCAGTTGTACGTGATTGTGTCCCGTTTGCGAATAATAACTGTTATAAGGTCACAATGAATGTGGAATTAAATATAACATGCATCGCTGATGTGTGAGATAGAGGTAATTCATGTCTCCATCGATAGAATACATTCTGCCTCTACATTTAAAACATGAATAAATTACGACAAATTCGCATTCATGAATATCATGAAACAGGGGCAAGATAAATTTCAAAAAGCTCGGCAACAAGTATGCGATACTCCGAGTACAGAAAACGACAGTCTCGCTTCACAGCAGCCTCGGCAGTCTCGGTTCAGTTCGCTGAGCGAAGCGAAGCTCATTAGGCGACATATGTATTTCGTTTGAGTTCCTAGACACTTCAACCGATCACGCCCACATTTTGCATGTCTATAGGTGACATCATGACATTCATGACAATCATGACGATGGTTTTTAAAAAAATTGGAAGATTAAAAAAAAATGAAAATTGGACATATCACGGAGGAATAATCACCGGAAAACTGAATTTCATTTGAATGCTAAGCGAGTACCTGTCAGAGAGTTTGAGACCGGGTAGAGAGTATCTTGGCGAAGATACCCGGCGATAACAAGTTACCCCCTTATTCATAAAACTTAACAAACCTCTGTTAACTAAAAGTTGTTTTGTCCCTTTCTCACGATCATAAATGTCAAAGTGACAGATAAGGACAAGTCAACTTTAGCGGCTTGTTAACTAATAGAGACTTGATGGACGTTTATGAATAAGGGGGTTTGACTTTAAGGTGCTCATTTGTGAAAGAAAACGAATTTACACTAACTAGTTGTAGTTTGCGTGTTACAAAGATAACTTGAATTCAAATTGTCGATTATTGACGTTTGATCATTTAGATTGATCTCTACGATATTTTTACACAACCATCTATACATAATGTGATTTTTACGTACTGTCGAGGAATTTGATTTCTGGGCCACTTCGTACCTTGTCACAGTGACAAAAATATGAGAACTCTAGCAGCTTTCATGTTGATTTTCACTGTGACAAGGTACGTAATAGCCCAGAAATCAAATTGTTCGACTGAACATGCACTAATTAATTATTTGAAACAGGTAATAAGATATAACATGACTAAGAGCTCTCATTTCGCGATGACACAAATTGATTGGATATATAATGCAAGAGCATAAAAAACTATCCTCATACTCATAGCAAACCCTCATACAAGTACATATCAATGCAGAAATGTCGACTAGTTTACATTGATTGCTACGCCACCTCTGGTCCAATAGCTGCACTGCTGCAGGTTAGGGCTGACGCGCGCTCGCTACGCGGGCTCGGGCGCGGCCACTGGCGACGTGATGGTGTTCCTAGACTCTCACTGCGAAGGCAACCACGACTGGATGCGTCCACTGCTGGACAGACTCAAGCACAGCCCCAAGTCTGTTGTCGTGCCCTATATAGACGCCATAGCAACAAATAATTTCACATATCAAGCGGGTCGCAATATAAATTTGAAGGTGACAGAATAAGGGGACGGATGCTTCATAATGAGGAGGGCTTTCAATAGCTAGTTGTAGTAGAAAAGGGGAAAAACTCCATCTTACGTTCATTACTGGTCTTTTATGTATGTGGGACCTCTTAATATTTTTACTTACCTACATTACCTATGCATTCACGCGTTCGTAGGTTTATTTTCATCTAATATGAAAGAATCATTTGAAACGAGAGCGATTACTTCTACAACTTTTCTCATTGCTAATATACGTCGTGAAAACATTTTGTATCGATGTAAGAAGTTCGGTGTTATACAAAATTGCCCTTATGTTAGGTACAGTACAGCAACATAGACAGCAGAAATGTCAACTTCATCTAGCGTGTGATTTACACTGTCGAACAGTAACGTTGATTACAACGCCATCTCTGGTGAAATAGCGGCACTGCTACAGGTTAGGGCTGACGCGCGCGCGCTACGCCGGCGCGGGCGGTGCCAGCGGCGACGTCATGGTCTTCCTGGACTCTCACTGCGAAGGCGTTGCGGATTGGCTGCGACCGCTACTCGACAGAATGAAGCACAGCCCTAAATCAGTAGTCACGCCTTTGATCGATACCATCAGTACCGATACACTTGGATATATGGCGGGAGATCTAAAGAACTTTCCTGTGTCGGTAATTACTGAGTCTGTTGTGTTGTTCTTGTTGTTATCGCTGTTGATCAGGACACAATTTAGCGGACACATTAGCAAAGGAATTATTTTATTTATGTTTCGTTCTAATATAATCATTATTTAGATTCTATTATGGGGTTACAACTGATAATAAGTAATGACTTGAGTGCCACATTCATACAGTCAACTACAAAGAGACAACCTTTTCACCTCATGCCATTGACAAAACCATAAGTGGATAGATCTCTTCGTTATCGACTGTACATAATCGTAGCCTAGAAATTATATATTTACATATATGGTTACGCTATGTAGTTACATATTTTTGGGAAATGATGTCATGCTTATATTTATGTTAATGTCACTATTATCAATGGAATGGTATGTAGTTAATGGTATGAGTAAGTCGCCTAAATAGATATTTTATAAGCTTAAGTTTCATGGCGCATTGGGTTAACTGTAATGCCATGTAAACGTTTGTAATAAATAAATAAATAAATAAATGAGTAAAATAAATAGCTCCATTGAGTTTCACCGTTTTCTGTATAGTATTTGCTGTACGGGTACCTATGTATTTACAATCTATGATAGACACCGAATATTTCAGAAGTTATATACGAAACTGCGCCCTTATTTGTCGTGATTCCGTCTTTCGAGGAAGTCTTTGAGACCTAACAATGATTTGATACATGTTTTTGTCACATGTGTTGACCATATTTACCTTTTACCGGCAAAAACATCCAAAAGCTTTCGAAAATATCATTGAAAATTTTCAGCAAGTCAATTTTCTTATACTTTATTGAATAACATTACAAAACACACTGGAATCAAATACGCATTGGTTTTTTAACCGATTTCCATAGAAGGAATTAGGATCTTAGTTCGTCTGCATGTTTATTTTTTTATTTTGTTTATGTATCTATGTTTTCCGATAACTTGACTTGAAGTTTGGTGAAGTTCTGATGATGGGATCCAAGAGGAATCGAGGGAACTCCTCAAATTTGATAGGCACGCGTATGGCGATTTCTGTATTTTCTGTACTTAATTGGAGCCGGTTTTATTTCGGTATAAATTATTTACTGGACGGGCTGTATTGTATAAAACAGCTGTAATATATGTTTTATATTATAGTATAGCACATAAAGATTTTGAGACTCACTTTCAATACTGGAAGTATTTATCCATTTTTGTGCAGAACGGGGCGGGGCGGAACGAAGTTCGCCGGGGCAGCTAGTTTATCATCAAAACTATTCTATACAAAACTTTGACACATAAGCTTTGTTACTCATACACTACACAACTATTAACCAATTGTACTTTTCGCTAGTTTTATGGAGCAAATACATTAGCGTCATCTACTCATTAGTGATATGATATGATATCAAATGCATCGTCATCTAATAGCGACTGTAACTTATACTGTCGCCTAGTTAAATTTTATATAAAGCACCTATTCTAGTCAAATACCCGCACCACACAACAAGTACAAGTACAGGTTAGCGCTGACGCATGCTTGCTGCGTAGCAAATGGACTTCTCGATACTTTGGCGCCGCCTACCTGAGCCATACCTACAGAAATTCGGAATTAGTTTGTAATCAATTTTGGGTCAGTCAAACTTAGAATTTGACATCGACTTCATCGCCATCTCTCGTCAAACGGCCATACTTGCTCCAGGATAGGGCTGACTCGCGCCCGCCTGGCCGGCGCGCGCTACGCCAACGGCGAAGTGCTAATCTTCCTGGACGCGCACTGCGAAGGCGTGACGGACTGGATGCGGCCGCTGCTGCAACGCATCAAGGACTCGCCGACGGCCGTCGTGATGCCCATTATAGACGTCGTGGAGCACAAAGACTTCCTTTATAGCGTGCAGGATCCGACCGTGTTTCAGGTTCGCAGGGCGTTAGAGCGTGCACATGTTGGGTGTTCCGTATTTTTTGCACCTGTGACGCTGGTGAATAAGTATGCAAAATCAGAGATTAGTCTTTTTGATGAATATTAATTTTATGGGTTATCTTTTCATGATCCATTATCTTTAGTCAGCATACTGTTCATTAACGACACTGACATTCAATGTACCTGGACTAGATGTTTCACAATAAATGCACATCTATTTCTCTACTTATTTCCATAAATTTAGCCACCACAATAGACAACACAATTCACGACACACTTTTATTTTGAGTGTTCGGCACTTAATTAAGTTAAGTACTGCTGTTCAATTATTTGTAACTTTTTGTTTTACCAAGCTGCTGTTTCTGGGCTAATGGCCTATGTTTTCCCTATTTGCACCTTTAATTTGTGACGTAGATTTGCGCCCATATAATACCGCTTAGCGCACGATAAAATCAGGATAAAGCGTTCGTTTCTTTTGGACACCATTCGACAAAAAGCGAATGCGATATGCGTTCAGCATTGGTCGTGATTGGCGCGATTGTTCGGATCACAACATTCACAAGTGCATGAGTTTCTATCTCTGCAAACATGCAAGACACTGTTTACCATCACCACACGTTGTAACTGCATCGCACTGTTTGTTTGAGTATTGGTATCGTGCTACTTAAATTCTTTCGGTCCCGGGCACCGCACAGTTTTTCTTTCTGTGTAAATTCCTGCTTGTCTATTTTTTTGCTGTATAAGTATAAGGTATGCTATTATCAATACTCAATACTTTTCAAAAGTATCAAAATGTATCTTATCACATACACTATAACGGGTAAAATATGAGGCAATACTGGCGTAGGTCAACACCAAATTCAAGGGTTAGACTCTTGTCGGTGTAGCCCTTCGTTCTGACTTTATCGAGGGCCACCTCCTTGATTTCCATTAACGACTTGACTGCATATCTTTCTTTTATTTGTTGGTTTAGCTATCTACTCAAAAAATAGTAATTAACAATCGTATAAGCCTTCGTGGTTATATATCACTTAAGGCCTGAATCGTGACATATAACTGTCTTAACCCTTCTTGAATCCATAATCTATGGCTACTGGCTAAATAGCGGTATGGTTGGCAGAACATTGAATCTACGATCTCGCGTTAGGGTCCGGGTTATAAGCCTACACGTCCGAAGCTTACATATAAATACGTGTTTCACATACGGCCAGGGAGTTATAACTAATTCCTGATGGGATTCACGTCAGAGTACTCGTGCGCAGTGACTAGCATCGATAGCAAAGCGCACGTACTCGGCCGTAGAAACTAATGCTAGTGACTATCAGGCAGGGGCTGATGCGGGCCCGTGTGACCGGCGCGCGCGCAGCTCGGGGCGACGTGCTGGTGTTCCTGGACGCGCATTGCGAGGCCGAGCGAGACTGGCTGCGACCGTTGCTGCAGCGCATCAGTCACAAGCGAGACGCTGTAACTACACCTGTCATCGACGTCATCGATCAGACCACGTTCCATCTGGATGGAGAAGATCCTATACAGGTGTGGAGTTCGGTGACCGTGGAATCATAACCGTTACTAACGCATAACACTAATTTCTGAAAAAGCATGCTTGTTTGAGGCTTAAATGCTATATGAAGATTTCGGACGGAAGAGACAGAAAGCTGTCGAGCATGCGGTGGAGTCGATGGCGGTAGAAGCTTGACTAACATGTAGCGTAAGTAGTTTTGGTGTTGGATGCAATAATAATGATGGACTGGTTGAAGAAGTCGTCTTCCTCAATTGCGAAGCGAAACGGGACTGACTCTGCATCAGGTATAAATGTGATGCAGTGCCCACGCTTGTTATCGACTCGATCGATCAAACGACGTAACGTCTTGACGAAGATTTGTGGAGCATGGAGGTAATGGTGGCCGTGAACTCTTTATTACCAGTAAGGCATGTTTCTCGAAAAGTTACACGCGATATGAAGATTGTAGGTGCATATATCGCGACACAACTGAATCTGAACTGATTGCCTTGCTAAGGCATGACTGATTTCGAAGAATGCATGCTGCTGGTTTTCAACGATTTTCACATACAAACACAAGGAATCCTTAAGTCAATAAAAGGTCGGTAACGCGCTTGTAATTATTTTAGAGTCACAAGCGTTAAATATAATTTATCAGAATATCTTGATCAGAAAGATACTTGTGTGGAAAGAGGAACGGTGTAACGGTGATGGAAATATTGAAGTTTTACTGTGGTAGCGCCGGAGCATGCTTTACAAACATACATAACTAATATTACGGACTAATTGCCTTAGATGGGCTATTAATGGGCAGTGAGAAAAGCTGTAAAAGACTAGTTCAACAGTGATCATAGAACCTTACACCTTTACTAACGCATGTTGGTTATTCGAAGAAAATATCGATAAATTTTGGACGCAGAAGCACGCACTACAAATTGGAATATGAGTCGGTGTCGGAGATCAGAACTAACTAAGTAAAGCTTAACTGCTGTTTTGAGCGTCGGAAGCTGTGTTCGTAGAACTATATAAGCTTTACTAACGCATATCATAACTTTCTAACTTTCGAAGAAGCATGCTGATTTTACGTGCTCCTATGTTTACAATAGGACAACGTTATAAGAAAATGATGAAGAAAACCTGTTTAAGGATGACGACCAATCACGTCAAAATCGATGGATTACTAACTTCGTAATTAGAACTAATACGAATTACTTTGGAAGCATGAGGACTCTGTATTCAAGTTGTGATACATTCTTATTTGCATGCGAAGAGATACATTCAGTATTTATGTTTTGCAGGAGGTATGATTGATTATCAACAATTAACATCAATAATTTAACATTATGTGTAATTTTAAAATTGCCAAACGGACGGCGTGATTGAGAAATGTTTTTAAAGCATTTTTGCTTTTTTTTTTCATAGGGACACATATTTTAATTTGGGACCTATTTCGCAAAAAACGTCTTTGAATTTCTATACAAGTTGACAGAACTGTAAACCTTAAGGGGTTCCCAAATTAAGTTCCTGACTTTACTACGTAGTACATACGCAAATCCTTACTACTAATGCTTCGAGGCAAATGTTCTCAATAGAAATGACCTGTTCTATTAGGACATCAGACGTCGACATATGTTGCATGAACTGTACAGTTGTGAGATTCTTTGCTCTATTTACTCATTCTACTCTAAACTAAAACCTTTTTGTTAGAATTATTATCTTAGGCTAATTCTTACGAACTAAAGCCTGATATGTATGTTAACTACGTACTCTCGGTGGTAGCTCATGTAGCACATGCACCGGTAGCGTCACTAACTTCTAGTTTAGTGTGTAGCGGTGTGCTCACTAACATATTAGATTTGTTGCACTAACACTTGGTTACATTTAATCGGTAATTATTTAGAAATGTATCAAGGTTTGTTGAAGGTAATGGTGATTTTTGTTTTCTGTTCTTCTATTGTTAGTAATTAATACCGGCTGGCACTTTTCGAGTATGTGGCTGAATAATGATTCACGACCTTTGAACTTACATTTGATGTCGATGAATATTATGTTATAATTTCAAGCATTTAAGATTTAAGTGGAACAAAATTCTTAACTCTATTCTTGTGTTGTTAATAGAGGAATGTTAGTTTTATTTACGTAGTTTACTTCGAAAGACAAGGAAATCGGTCACACTCATAAATATTATGAATGGAATAAACCACATACTCGAAAAATTGCTGTGCTATTGTATTCATTTTGCATCGGGCCCAAAATTAGCTGACTGTTTTAGGTACCCCACAATAGTACATTACTACAGAGGCCGGGACGAAAGGGGTTGCCGGCCGAAGACATATATACGGCCGAGCGAAGCGAGGCTGGATAGGTCTGAGGCGGGCAACCCCATATTTCCGGCCGAGGTATGTACAGTGCTTTTCTCAAACATGCAATGAAATAAACAACAAAAAAAATCTAAGTTTTATTTTTAATACGCATAGTTGCAGAATGTCATGATGCCTGTGCCACAAATTTATGTGGAATGGAAATTAAAAAAGAAGACTTTGCCGGCCTAGGCCTGTAAGATTTGTATGAAATTCCATTAACGACATCTTGTCCTAACCGCACCTGAAACGTCATACTTCGCAGCCTATTATAAGGAACATAACATCAATATTTCATTGCATGTTTGAGAAAAATAGAGTTAACTTACTGGGCCTCTGCTCTCCTTGTTTTAGACGTCGATATTACATTCGAAAGTTCCGGTACTCCTGATCAGAGTAGAGCGACTAATTTCGCGCCACCCAAATTGCGCCACAAAAAATTTGCCTGGCCAGTTTTTCTCAGTACGCATTTAGGCATCCTCAGGGGTCGTTCCATCAGCTTAACCCTTGGACCCTGCCAGAAATTCAATTATTAATATCTGCCGGTAATATCTAAATCTAAAGAATGATATTTTTTGGCCCGAACAAATATATCTATATATATGTTTTAAGCTGAGAATTTACATGGCTGCGTGCGCGCAGGTCGGCGGGTTCACGTTCGTGGGACACTTCACGTGGATCGACATCCCGGAGCGAGAGAAGCAACGGCGCGGCTCCGACATCGCGCCCACCTGGTAAACCAATCACTTGCTAATCTGACAAAAAATGCCAGGCAAATGCGCTTCGGTGACTACTTCACAATCTGAGCGGACGACGGCGATACGGATATTCTGCTTCAGCAATTACTATACTCGTAGTGGTGTAGAGATAAACTACGATAACATGGCACGCCCCTCCGAAATTCAAAACGTACCAGTCTATTTGTGAAAGTATGTATTTATTAAGCCAAGAGTCCCAACGCATGTGTGCGTGCTGAGACAGCCGACCAACAAACAAACACACTCTTTCGCAAGGATGTGGCTAAACACATTGAAATAGTAATTTGGAGGGCGGACCATGTTTTCATAGGTAGTAAATTGTGACATGTGGATACGCGGAAAAACTTGTTGATTTGCTACGATAACGCGGAATTACGCGAGCTGCCTGAGCTTAACATACTCATGCCTCAGTCATTTGTTACTAACTGACTGACTGTTGGGTAAAAGAGATTTTCAATGTGAAAAAGCCGGAAGTGCAACGCATATATCAAGCAGCGCAGCTGAGGAAGTTTGGTACAGAAGACGGCGATAATAACACCACTGCTAGCTCTTTAGGTTTGGTGTTGTGTTCCTGATGGTGAGTAAAATCGCCAGAGCTCCTGATGATGCACTGTGTTGACAGTGAGGGACCGGTATGTGTCAGCTGTCAACAAGATTGAGTGTGAGGAACCTGCATAAGGGTGGTATTCCACTCATCCAATATGTTTGTATCAAAGATTCTGATGACATTTAAATCAATATGGCTACGCATGAAAAACAAAAATGGAAAATATTGGCTAAGTGGAATGCCCATTCCAACATCTCCGTCAAAAAAATTTGTTCAAAGATTGAATAAAGAAATTGGACAAAGATAGAGTAAATACCACCCTTGGTATTCCACTCGTCCAATATCTTTGTCCAATATACATTTAATCAAAGAAATTGGATGATTTCATCAAACTTGGATGGGACCCCGACATTTGATCAAAGATTCTGATGACATTTAAATCAATATGGCTACGCATGAAAAATAAAACGAAACTTGGACAAAGATATTGGATAAGTGGAATGGGCCTCCGTCAAAGAACTTTGATCAAAGATTGGACAAAGATATTGGATGAGTGGAATACCACCCAACGAATCACGAACGAATCAATTCAATAAAGGATCGGCAACGTGTTTTTGATTCTTACGGAGTCTCTGTTAGCGTATATTGTGTTTACGGCGTCTGCTTGTAAGTTGTAGCTTCGTCGGGCCGCTGCGCCGGTAGTGATATCGCTATTTTTGGGACGCTTCAGGTCGCCGACGATGGCGGGCGGGCTGTTCGCGATCCGGCGCGCGTACTACTGGGAGCTCGGCGCTTACGACGAGCAGATGGCCGGCTGGGGCGGCGAGAACCTCGAGATGAGCTTCCGCGTCTGGCAGTGTGAGTGCTTTCTACACCTGTCATTTTTTTTAATACCACGTCGGTGGCAAACAAGCGTACGACCCGCCTGATGGTAAGCGGTCACCGCAGCCTATGGACGCCTGCAACTCCAGGGTTGTCACATGCGCGTTAAAAATTTATACACTCCTATTTATTGTCGTTTACACATGTAGCGAGTAATTTCAAATTAAAGGGAAAAAAATAAAAATTTAATGTTCCGAGCAGGATTCGAACCTGCGACATCTGGCATACGCGGCTAAGCGCTCTAGCCTCTGAGCTATCGGAACAATCGAGCTCGGTCACGAAATCCTTCCCTAGTTCCCTCTTACAACGCCTTAGGGAGGCGTACAGCGACATCTACCTTAGATGACTTAGACTTCTATTAACGGCACCAAAAGCAACGTTACTGCTGAATACAAAAGTAATTTTGTAGCGAGTAATGTTTCTCCGTCGGGCAAATCGGACGAACCCTTGCTTATCATCAGGGGGGCTCCGTCTGTCTGTCCGACGCTTTGCTCTGTAATTTTTAGTGCTAGAAAGCTGCAATTTGTTATGGATGTGTAAATCAATAAAACTGAGAAAGTTGTAAAATAAAATCTTAAAAATATTTTTTTCAAGGGTACCTCCCCTACACGTAAAGAGGGGATTTTTTTTTCCTTCAACCCTATAGTTTGGGGTGTTGTTGGATAAGTCGTACAAAATAAATAGAGGTCTTAATCAAACACTTTTTGATAAAGTTAATATTTTCGGAAATATTCACAACAAAAGAAAAAAAATGTATCCCCCACTTTAACTTTTCAACTATGGGTCCAAAAAATATGAAAAAAATCATAAAACTACAGCTTAATAAAGACTTTAATTGAAAACTATAGCGGACATGATCACATAAGCCGTATTTGAGTTATCGTAAAAAGTCTTCCCTTCTTAGTAAAAGACGCATGAAAGCGCTGCGAAAGTATATCCTTTTGGCTGTTATTGAATTTTTTAGATTAAGTTCATTGGGCAACTACGGAACCCTGCACTGAGCATGGCCCGACATGCTCTTGGCCGATTTTAATAATTTAAGACCGGTGATATCTTAAGGACGATGACATCTAGCACTGCTATCGTCGGTTAATGGCGGCACTTTGGCGCGCATTGTTCGAAATTCAGATGGCCGGCTGGAGTGGCGAGATGCTTGATGATCGTCGCAGCATCCAGGAGGTAAAGGGTTATCGGTTCTTTGTTCAGAACACATGCTTATTCTACGTTATGTTCACAGGCGGCGGCACACTAGAGACGATCCCGTGCTCGCGAGTAGGGCACGTGTTCCGTTCCTTCCACCCGTACGGGCTGCCTGCCAACTCGGACACGCACGGTGAGTGACTCGTGACGCGCGCTATGGTTGCAGGCGGCAGCGCGCTGGAGACGATCCCGTGCTCTCGTGTCGGACACGTGTTCCGCGCCTTCCATCCGTACGATCCGGCCGAGAGTGACGACTCGTTCGGTGAGTCCGTGTTGCGTGTCGGTGGCGTGGCGTCCATACAATACGGTATTTTACAACACTAAAATAATATTGTTTTAACGTTACAAACAAACTTCAGATCATTTATCCAATTTTAAATATTAAAACACGTTATATAAAATAAAAAAACAAAAAGACTCATTTTAACCATAAAAAATTGTGATGTTACTGAGCGTTTTCGACGTTTCGTAAAACGTTGCCGATTTGACTATCAGTGAAATACCGTATTATGAGGTCTTGATCGTGGGACCCTTTGGTGTTAACAGTGATCTAACCTTGTTATTAAGCCCCAAAGAAATAGGAAGGGTGTTGTTTTTAAATTTTAAGTTTCATTATTTGTAAGCTGGTTTTCTAACTATTGTTACTTAGACATGTTTTATCAAAATCGGTTCAGCTGTTTTTGAGATTATATTGAGCTTTAAAATAAAAATTACGGGAAATTTTCAATTTGCCTGAGTTGGTTCCTGAACGTATCCAGTTTGTGTCTGATCGACATGAAAGCCTCGTCATGACAGGTTTACCGCTATTAAAACTCGCAAAGTATCCCAGAACCACGTCCAATAATATAATTTTATCAAACGTGCTATGAAATATTGATTTTATGTTCCTTATAATAGGCTGCGAAGTATGACGTTTCAGGTGCGGCTAGAACAAGAGGTCGTTAATGGAATTTCATACAAATCTTGCAGGCCTAGGCCGGCAAAGTCCTTTTTTTTTAATTTCCATTCCACATAAATTTGTGGCACAAGCATCATGACATTCTGCCACTATGCGTATTAAAAATAAAACTTTGATTTTTTTGTTCTTTATTTCATTGCATGTTTGAGAAAAGCACTATACATACCTTGGCGGGAAATATGGGGTTGCCCGCCTCAGACCTATCCGACCTCGCTTCGCTCGGCCGTCTACATGGCTTCGGCCGGCAACCCCTTTCGTCCCGGCCTCTGTAGTAATGTACTATTGTGCAAGTTATAGGCACCTCGTTCTACATTTCTTGAAGAATACGTAAACCAAACGAGCACCCTATTTATGACGTTTGACGTCACGCCACTGGTGTCTAACGTGTCATATGTTAATTACGTTGGGAAGATTTCGGCAAACACGCCTAATACATAAGTGCCGAATAGCGAATACGCGTATCCGCCGTCCGTCGACTTGTCGGGTTTTTGGTACACATTAAAGGACATGAATAAGTCGATTAGCGCGTCGACTGCTCGCACTTCATTCACTCATTCGCTCGGTACGAAATGTGGATGGGCGTGTTTGTTCACGCATATAAAATAACAAATACGGCCCACGTAACGAATAGCTCATAACGAAGTGTGGTGCCGGCTTTATGTCGGCTAATTAAGGAGCCCGGCACGCTCGACTGAACTCGATTCTCCATACAAACTTAGTTACGTTCTCATCATAGTTCTCCTCTAAATTTACTGAAGTCTTTTAAAATGTTAAAAATAAATAGCACTGAGGACTTATGGGGCGTGTCAGTCATGGTACTGGAATCTATTCTCGAGGTCGTTGCACCCACTCTAGCACTCATTTTTAATAGTTGTGTAGACAATGGCATTTTTCCAGACTTAATGAAGTGTAGTAAAGTAGTTCCTATTTTCAAATCAGGTCATAGAGATAATCCTTCTGATTATTGTCAAGTTTCTATCCTACCAGCGTTTAGCAAAATATTCGAAAAAATAATGCTTACGCAATTGGTTTCTCATTTTAATTCACACAATATTTTGCACACACAGCAGTTCGGTTTCACGAAAGGTAGATCAACTACTGATGCAGGTGCAAAAAATACTGAAAGTAATTTTTTAACCCCCGACGGGGAACGCAAAAGGAGGTGTTATAAGTTTAACATGTGTATTTGTGTATGTGTGTCTCTGTATGTGGCGTCGTAGCTCTTAAACGGGTGAACCGATTTAGATGCGGTTTTTTTTATATTTGAAAGCAGGTTTTCCAGCGATGGTTCTTAGACATGTTTTATCGAAAAAGGTTCAGCCGTTTATGAGATATTGAACTTTGAAATGAGAATGTCGGGGGCTGTTCAACTTTTCTTTGTGTGGAAATCGTAATGTATGCGTGCGGCAGCGTAATAGTAGTTTATGCAACTGTTATATAATGAGAGGCATTGTTTTAATGCCTGATTCAATACAATTACATATACTAGTTTGCAACTGTACATTATTAAATCCTCTTTCGTGTGTTTCATATGCAACCATTGAACCGGCGGAAGCATGTTTACCAAGTTACCCGCGCGCGGTCCGGGCCTGGACTGTAAAATTGTACGTGATCTCATAACTACACGATATATCATTTAGTTATGGCACGTGCGCGGGCGGATGGTGAGCGGGGGGCGGGGTATATAGTTAACCTCTTGAGCGTGTGCGCCTAACGAATTTTGAATTTGGAACCTAGATTTTTTATAGGTATAGTTAAAATTACATTTTTGATTGAGATGTCGTTCCTCGGGTGAAGTTGGTATTTACGGATGGTTTTTGAACACATTAAAGAGGATTTACTGTATGGGTGTAGATAAAGGGAGTAACGTGTCCTTACAACCCCGGCAGGGATCAACACTGCGCGGATGGCCGAAGTGTGGATGGACGACTACGCGGAGCTGTTCTACCTGCACCGCCCTGATCTGCGGGTGAGCCCGTTTTTCTTTTTTTGGGTTCCGTACCAAAAAGGTACAAGAATCCTCATGGCGCGACTCTGTCTTGTCTGTTGAGAGAAATTTTGATCTTTAACTTGGCAGTTTTCTATGCAGTATGTTACAATACCATGAAAGCTGTTGGATATTTAAGAAAACTGCCAAGTCAAAGCTCAAAATGCGTTAAGTCGCAATAAATTAGTTTTACTGTAGACAATCTAGTGCCAGACTTGGCACCTTTTCAGATACTCTACGGAACTCGGCACCCATTTACATCTCAATTATTTTGTTGGTGAAGACGACAACCACGCATCGCACATTCTTAATATTGAACTTGACTCCCATTTTCACATTAATGTTTTTGATGGATTAAAATTACAAGAGTTAGTTGAATTTACGTTCGCGAGATCAGTTTTATTTGTGGTGTTATTCATAATAACAGTGACATGTAAGTGAAGTAATATGTACCTAAGGGTGGTATTATACTCATCCAATATCTTTGTCCAATATACATATTATCAAAGAAATTGGATGATTTCATCCAACTTAGATGGGACCCCCCCGACATTTGGTCAAAGATTCTGATGACAGTTAAATCAATATGGCTACGCATGAAAAAAATAAAACTGGACAAAGATATTGGATGTGTGGAATGGGCCTCTGAGGTCAAAGAAATTTGATCAAAGATTGGACAAAGATATTATACGAGTGGAATACCACCCTAATTATTTCTTACAAATGTTTACATGGCCTTACAGTTAACCCAATGCGTCATGAAACTTAAGCTTATAAAATATCTATTTAGGCGACGAAACGGCGTGGCCCCGTTGCATCGTCGTCTCCATAAATCCGTAATAATTAATGTCGGTTTACTTTACTCGAACGATATCTGGTGAGCTAATAGGAGATTGTAGAACAAGTGCATAAAACGGAACGGAACAGATGCACAGAGTAGGCACGTTTTTATGCCTTAACGCCGTTTTTGCTAAGAAGTGAAATATCTGTACTTGTACTATTACTTATTCTGTGGTTAAGCGAGCGAGCGAAGCGTCTGTTTCAGTTTGGGAGAAAACGCTTTCATATTTCCGGCGTATTTTCGGATGTTCTCCTCTACCCACACCAGGACGCTGTTCTCAACAGATTCTCGTGAAATTTTGTGAGCAGTTTAGCTAGCATAGTACCGTATACCGTCACATTTTATGTGACGTTTGAATACATTTTGGCCATACAACGTGACGGTATAAGCCAGTATAAGCTATCGTGCTAGCTGGGCAGGTTCGATAATTGTACGGAACAAAACCAAATAATTATCGATTCGCGAAACCTACAGCGCACAGAGCTAATGGTGTAATTGTACTCTACCAAGTGCCTACTAAACAAGGCCATAATAACTAATCTAATGTTTTATGTGATCTTCAGAAAAACCCGATAATCGGCGACGTGACGCACCGCAAGATCCTGCGAGAGAAGCTGCACTGCAAAAGCTTTCAGTGGTTCCTTGACAACGTGTACCGCGAGAAATACGTGCCCGTGCGGGACTCGAGCGCGTTCGGCAGGTGAGAGAGACTCGTTAGCGCTCGGCCGGTAAGCGTAAGGAGAAACTTGGTTTCCTTGTGCGTGTTCTATCGCTTGTATAATGGGTTGTGCTCCGAAGAACTGTTCGAGATGATTATTATTGGTAAACGGGACTTAATCGCGTACAAAAATTATTCACCCGAGGTGTGCCCGACGTTTCGAATGTATCGCAAAATCCGTGGTCACGAGCTGACTGGCTTCAGCGGGTATCAATATCATCTAGCCGCACGGGTTTTCTGAACTACCGGCACTTGGTCTTTATTATTCACATTAACACAAGGGTTGTCACTCGCCCGACACATAACACTAACAACATCCGTTAATGTAATGGAAGACGTATTTTGACGCTTGCACTTACTAATAACTGGAATCCACGAAGGTGAAATCTTAAAACCTTCCCCTTCCCCTTCCGTAGGTATTATTATTATTCTCTTTATTTTTCTTACAACTTAAGTTAAGTTTTTTACTAAACATTTATAAAAGTAAAATATAATAATACACGTACAAAATATAAAAGTATTATAAAAAACCTAACCTAGAGTGCCGCCGGCAGCGAGGCGGGGCCTAAGCTACCAGTGGTTAGGGCGACAGAGAGAGGAACCTCCGGACTATCCGCGCCGTGTCCAGGAGTACCGCCTTCTGTATCTGACCCTTGACCCAGCCATCTAACGAGTCTCTTGAGATCACACGTGATCGAAATCCCCCGAGACCTCCTGTTTTCTGTAATGACGTGTCTGTGTGGGTGCGTCAAATCGGACGTTTCTATGGTTTTTTTTAATACCACGTCGGTGGCAAACAAGCGTACGGCCCGCCTGATGGTAAGCGGTCACCACAGCCTATGGACGCCTGCAACTCTAGGGGTGTCACATGCGCGTGTTTTCAGCCAGAAGCCAGTAGCAAAATGACAGTAGTCGAAGATGACATCGTGGATCACTTAAAGATGGCGCTAAAATTTATTTACTAAACCTTTGGGGCCTTTTACACGTTTATTATTATTACGCGATACACTCGTATCACCAATTCATACAACTGTTGTGGCAGCACTTCGTGTCAACATTTGTTTCTTTCTACGCAAATAATACCTAAAACGAATATGAATCCAGTATTTGTAATCATGATAAATTTCAAGTCAATAATAGTACATTACTGCAGAGGCCGTGAAGTAAGGGATTGCTGGACGAGTTTGGGATAAACGGCCGAGTCGTAGACGAGGCCGGATAAACGAGTCCTGCAATCCCTGTTCCGGCCGAGGATTGTATAGTACTTTTCTCAAACATGTTAGAAAAAAAGAAACCATAAAAAAACTACAATGTAAAAAAAATAAATACAAAACGTCCAAAAATAGCAAAGCATCACGACAAATAACGGAAATTAAATAAAAACACGAAAAATGCTACAAAATACAAGCACCATTAAAAAAACCACGAAAGAACTAAAAAATACCAAAAAAACGTAAAAACTAAAAAAAAATACCAAAAAACATGGAAAAACAAAAAAATTACGAATAGTACACAAAATTACGAAAAAACTTTTAAAAAGTCCAAAAATATCAAAAAACGCTACAAAATAACATGAAAAAGCTAAAAAAAATACATAAATACTCGTAGAATTCGAAAAAAAAACAACAAAATACATAAATATATGAACGATAAAAAAACCGGAAAAACCTAAAAAAATACCAATTTACATAACAAATTACAAATATATATACAAAATCGTGGCGGTTGGCTCTATGTAATATTTCCTTTATCAGTTGATTTTAGTAAGCAAATTTAAAAAGTTAGAGCAGCGGACAATAATGTTAGTTTCATACATTCTCCATACATTACTTCTTGGCCGCCGGCCAAGAAGTAATGTAGGGGGCCATAAATAGGTAACTTCATGTCCTCTTTTCGTGACATTAATGCATACATTTAGGCGCATGTTTGAGAAAATAATATTTCCAGGAAAATATCCAAATTGAAGTATTCACGAGTGTAAAATTTTTTTTATACCCTAAATGGTATAATTTTCAAGTAAATCTCTGAAGAGACTATGTCATAACGGAACATTTATTTTAAGTCCCCGGAAACGAGTTTTATTAGACAACTTTTCTTTCCTGTTATCCGTTTGACAAAATAGTGATGTGCCCGGCTAGTATGATAGCTTATACCGTCACGTTATATGGCCAAAATGTACTGAAACGTCACATAAAACGTGACGGTATAAGCTATCATACTAGCCGGGCTGTTGTTGTTTTTAACCGACTTCAAGATTTCATAAGAGGAGGTTATCAATTCGGTTGTGTTCTTTTTTTTAATGTTTGTTACTCCATAACTCCGTCATTTCTTAACCGATTTGGAAAATTCTTTTTTTGATTGTAAGTATATATATCCAAGTTGGTCCCGTTTTTGTCAAAACGCAGTTCTGATGATGGGATCCATGAGGAATTGAAGGAACTCCTCAAATGTGAAAGGCACACATATAGTGATTTTAGTGTTTTCATGCACTAATCCAGCATTTACATTTAAATAAGTGACATTTGATGAAGTGGAACCGTTAATGATGATCAGAACAGAACTATTCAACGACGCATAGTTGATGTTTGGTGGTTTGTTCTCTTCGTTATGTTTGTCAAGCAAGCTAGGTTTTCAAGGCATATTTTGAGTTCTGATGGAGGATTCCATGAGGTATTGAGGGTAGTTAGTCTTCCACCATTATAAACATACTTATAGCCATTTTTATTTAATTGTATGGAATCTAAGAGTGCACCATCTAAGTATAATAATCTTACACCGGCCTCCCCCATTGAAGTCGGTTTTTTTTCCTTAAAAATTATTTCCTTGCATATCATTTTCAAAATAGATAGAAGAACTCACTAGAATTTGGGCGTATTGTTTTCAATGTTCACGATGTATTTGTAAGAAAGAATCCTTATTTTACAATGATGTTCAGGAACACGAGACTGAATCTTGTACGATTTGTACTTTTTAATCGATACAATATATTGCATGATTTTATTTGGTCCAAAACTATCCCCAAGTGTCAATATATCAGTGGCGGAGCTCCCATACAACACGATTCCCACCGGCCTATCTAAAATTTCTTGCTGAGTGTACCATACTTAATGTCATAATAAATCAACAATATAAATACAAACTACCCCGAATTTGACAATACGATTTACTAAATGGCGTCACGTCAAAATATTTCAACAAATCACTATCAGTATGTATTCACACGCCGAGCGCGCAAAGCCGGTGAAGATCGACTTGTCTTCGCACGTGTAGTACAGCGCGCACACATCGAAATTCCACGCACACATTGATACCGCGCTTCCAAGACTCGAAGCGAAAATACCGCCTTCTAACCGCCTTCTACGTATCTTTGCAAGCCGCTTTGTAGCGGCTTATTTCGGTATTATCTCACTGGAATTTAAACCTTACATGTATTTATATAAAGTTTATATTAAAATGACTTGTTTCGCCAAATATTAAAATTATACTAAAACGTGTCTTGAGCGAATGGGCAAAATATTATCAAATGTCGATTTTATAATTATCAAATATTGTATTAAAAATATGGATGTTTAGTGTAGTTTCCATCCAACTGGTGCTCGTTATTTTCATGTTCTCAAACATAATTAGACATTGTGGGTACCTTTAATTGATCACATTATTTCTGGTCATTATTTATAGTTTTTAAAACGTAGTTTGCACGTGACAAGTTTAATATAGGTAAGGGAGGTATTCCACTCATCCAATATCTTTGTCCAATATACATTTGATCAAAGAAATTGGATGATTTCATCAAACATGGATGGGACCCCGACATTTGATCAAAGATTCCGATGACAGTTAAATCAATATGGCCACGCATGAAAAAAAAATTTGGGCAAACATATTGGATGAGTGGAATGGGCCTACGTCAAAGAACTTTGATCAAAGATTTGACAAAGATATTGGACGAGTGGAATACCACCCGAAGGGTGAGGACTAAATTTATGGACCAAATTTATAACCATGGTTAAGGCTTTTAATTCGTCTACAATTTATTGGTTCCGTTGTGACACAAAAATTCTTCATACAAACAGGGTAACAAATAAATTGTAGACGAATTAAAAACCTTAACCATGGTTAAAAATTTGGTCCTTACCCATATAAGAGAGCACATTTAAAAATCCCGCCATCGAAATAGTAGAGCTATACGTATGTTGCTATTGAAAAAGTTCCCGTGAATTTCCTATAGATGTCGCGGCAAATCGTAAACCTTGGCTGTGTTCCGAATCACGCTCACAGCGCTCTTAGCGCGCTAACGATCGGACCGATTCACGCTCAGAGCGCTTACACGAGATATCGTGACGTCATTGATGACGTCAAGGACGGCGCTCACGGTGCTCACACTCCCAGCCGTAAGCACCTTGAGCGCAAACGTCAAGTTGACGTTTGACACGCTATGACATCTCATTATAGGCGCGAAAAAACAAAACTTCACAGGTAATATTAGTTTATTTATTACTATAATAATAATAATCATTTATTTCACTAGCTCTTCAATTTGGTCCTGGAACATGACGTTCGGAAACTGCTTTCACAGGATTCCGGAATTGAACTAAACGGAAAGCAAAGCAAAGGCTGATAGGAGAAAGAAACCTCTTACAAGGGTGTGTCCAAATTTAAATACCTCGGATGTATTGTCACTGATACGCATGCTAGAGAGAATGAAATTAACATCCGTATCCAGAACACCTTACGCTGCAGCGCTGCTCTGCACAGAGTGTTGGCCGCTAGTTGGACGCTAACAATTAGGGAGGACCCCAGCCTGTTAGGAGCAGAACGTAAGGTGATCCGAAAAATCCTGGGACCAGTGAAAAGAGAAAATGGGAGTTGTATGATCCGTAAAAATGCCGCCATAGAAGAGCTGGGGGCCGAACCAAATATTATGGGTGAAACCAAAGCGCATCGTCTTCGCTGGCTTGGTCACCTCGAGAGGACGGGAGAAGATCGACAGGTGAAGAGAGCATACTTGGGCCGACCGACCGGACGGCGTCATGTGGATCGCCCCAAGTATCGCTGCAAGGATTTGGTGGACGCTTAACTGTGTGAGCTTGGAGCCGGTGCAGGCTGGCGAGAAATAGCGCAGGGCCGAGAAAAGTGGAGTGCCCTTGTCTCGGAAGCCAATAGCCAATACTCATTTTGGGTCGTCGTGCCAGCCTAGTTAGTTAGTTTCATATTAGTTAGTTGCAGATTGCGATTAATTTCAATTTTCTACAAATCAAAAACCCAGCCCTGAATTTCCTACTACTATTAATTGACGAACTCAAAATTCAAATTCAGTTGACGTTGACATGAACATGACAGTAAACTCGCTCATGACTAGTCCGAAACAAAACACCGCTCATGCGGCCTTGAGCGCGCTAACTGATTCGAACCGGCCGACAGCACTGTAAGCGTTATGAGCGTTGTTAGCGTGGTTCGGAACACAGCCCTTGACCGACGACGATTTTTGTTTTAAGCCTACAGAATGTACCCACCCTAGTCACGCCTCTTGATTTCCACTCGTTCCGCTTCTAAGCTATACCTGGCCAATCGTCGCGTTATGTGTCTAGGTCGTCCCGCCATCTCCGTAGCAGCCTGCCACGCCGTTGCTGCCCATCGTTCTTCATAGATGTGTATACAATTGTATTCCTCTATGTAAGGCAACCACTCCGTGGCTAATTTGGCCCACGTCTGCGGATGTGAGACTGACGTGGGCGGCCCAAACAAAAAAAAATACGTTACCAATAAACAAATCTTACGAAATAATTCGGTAAAAATCAAACTCAATCTTATTTATGTGAAAATGGGACGCCGTTTGACCATAGAAGCGCGGGAAGCCGTTGTATGTTGAGGGTGGCGAAGGACCGGTCGTTGTGGAGATCCTTGGGGGAGGCTTTTGTCCAGCTGTGGACGTCTTTCGGCTGATATGATGATGATAAAGATGACTTGCCCTTACCGGAATTCGAAGCCAGGACCGTCAGATTCTTAGGAAGGGTTTCTAACCACCAGACTAAACACATAAGCTCCTAGGGGTTTGCGGGGGACGTTTTAGTTATAAAGAAAATGTAATTGTAATTAACTTGTTTTGGAAAATAAATGAAAAAGAAACCGGTCATCGAATATCAATTTATTATTATTCTTGTATGTACAGGGTCCAGAACATGGCGACCCGGCTCTGCCTCGACACGATGCAGCGCGAGGGCGAGGCGTCTCCGCTCGGCTTCTATCCCTGCCACTCCAAGCTGACCGACACGCAGCACCTGTCTCTGTCGCTCGCGGGGCAGCTGAGGGACGAGGAGAGATGCGCTGAAGTGCAGTTTATGAGGTGAGTGATGTGTGTCCGTCCTTCTTGTTCCTATGTAGACTAGGTAGGGACTATTCCCTGTCTAGCCCAGATAATCCTAGTCTTAAGTTTCTATACCTGTCGTCGTTGCTGCTGACCGACACGCAGCACCTGTCTCTGTCGCTAGCAGTCGGGGGACAAAGAAAAATGCGCTGGGGTGCAGGTTTTGATGTGCCTCCCTGCCTTGTCTACTTAATTTCATCGTCGCCCTTTTCTGTGACTATTCGCCCCACAATCCTATTAGGTAATGTGTTTTACAGCCTATAAATGAATGTTTGTTCCAGAGACCAAACGCATTGGCCAATTTTGATGATTCTTACGTCAATCGATTCGTCTTAATTGTCCAAATGTCACTAAAGACATTTTTTTACGCAGTCGGTTGTTTCAATTTTGCTTGTTATTCCTGTATTCCCTAATAGTCCTAGATATATTCCGGTCGCTCTTATAATCATGTTACTTTGTGCCTGTGCAATACAACAATAGCAGTTTTGTAAGCGGTTGATGTGAAAAAAAAAGTAATAAGAAAATAAATCCTTCTCCATACATTATATGGGAAATTCAGATGCCAAGTCGGCCCGGGTTACTGTTATAGGATTTTTTCAGAGTTATTTGGGATAAAACAAGTATATTGAGGGAATACGTTACTAATTAAAGAACATTTAACAAATTAGGCAATTATATATTTACATTATTATTAATCTGTACTAATATTTTAAAGCTGAAGAGTTTGTTTGAACGCGCTAATCTCAGGAACTACTGGTTCGAATTGAAAAATTCTTGTGTTGGATAGTCATTTAGCGAGGAAGGCTATAACATCACGGAGTGAAGACGCGGGCGAAGTCGCGGGCAACAGCTAGTGGTACATAAATATCAGTACTTCGTTAAACGTTTTATTTATTAATTATTTTATAATTATATTTTTATTTATAAATAGATTATAAATATTGACTAAAAATGCTCGGCAGAATGCAAATTAATATACGCCGTGGCTTCCCGCTTTAGATTTTGCACATGCGCGATGCTCAATAGTAGATATTACATACCCAGGTTTGTTTCGGTCGTCTCCGATTCTTATCCCTAAGCTGTCCATCTGCCTGCTAGCATGCAGTAAGCTAGGGAACTTACAGTTACAGACACCGAATCAAGAAGATCCTCCGTCGGATCAAGTCATGGTTTAGCTCGTAAGTCTATATGTGTTGTGTGTATGTACTGACAAAAGTAACAAGCAAACAATGTGTAGAAACAACTACAGTTAATGTGTAGAATCGTCAGCTACGAAACCCACAGTCAGCCAAGAAAAAGGTTTACTTTTGCTCTTATTTTGTCTTTTATTCATATAATTATTTATAATAAATAAATCAAATATAAATCAATATTAGGGGGACAATTTTTTACACGAACTAGTCCCATAGTAAGCTCAATAAGGCTTGTGTTATAGGTACTAGACGACGATATATTTAATATATATACATACTTAAATACATAGAAAACATCCAAGTCTCAGGCGCAAATGTCTCTGCTCACCACAGAAACAAATGAATACTGGGATTTATATAATTTTGTGGCTTTTATTTATATAATATCATCATACAATACAATACGAATACTGTTTATTGCACACCTCACACCAATGAAACAGTTACAAACAGAAACAAAACGGCAATACTCGCATGTAGGTATATGATGCTATTAAGATAAAATTGTATTCGTGTTGTGCATGTTTAATTCTCGGTTTGCGTATAATTATCTCTGCTCAATTGCTCAAAGGTCGGCTGGAAGAAATCCGGGATAATTAAATAGGAAATTTATAGGGATAAGCTCGCCTTTGTACATATGGCAACTGTTCTTGTAATTATTGATTTATTGTTGTGTTCTACTCATGTACAATAAATACAACATACATACATACTTTTCGACAAGTCACTATTATTACCTGGCTGATCGAGCTTAGCTTTAACGTAGTTTTCGCCTCCGTAAATCCCTGTATTATAAATTTCATTGAAATCGTAAGAGCCGTTTCTGATATCCCAAAAATTAATAAAGAAATATACAAGAATTGCTCGTTCGCTTATTTAATTACATAAGATTTGTGTGTCGAAAGGTGGCGGAACAGTATCTTGGCTGACGATACATGGTGTGGTAACACGCGAGCAATCATATCGCTCCAAACATGGGGCTCACACTGTCCCATCGTCAACACAGTTAACTGACCATTCGTGCACTTTATTAACCGACTTCAAAATTTCAAAAGAGGAGGTTATATATTTTTTAAATGTTTGTTACTCCAGAACTTCGTCATTTCTGAACCAATTTCGAATATTTTTTTTTTTATTGTCAGTATATATATATCCAAGTTGGTCCCGTTTTTGTCAAAACGCAGTTCTGATGATGGGATCCATGAGGAATCGAGGGAACTCCTCAAATCTCAAAGGCAAACATATAGAGATTTTTGTGTTTTTATCAAAAAACACAAAAATCACATTTGATGAAGTGGAACTGCTGATGATGATCAGAACAGAACTCTTCAACGACGAAAAGTTCACGTTTGGTGCTTTGTCCTCCTAGCTGTGTTTGTTAAGCAAGTTCTATTTTCACGATTAATTTTTGTCATGCTCGAGTTCTGATGATGGGATCCATGAGGAATCGAGGGAACTTATGAACTAATCAAGGATATACATTCAAAAAATTGATATTTGATAAAGTGGAACTGCTGATGATGATCAGAACGGAACTCTTCAACGACGCATAATTCACGTTTGGCGATTTGTTCTCCTCGTTTTGTTTGTCAAGCAAGCTAGGTTTTCAAGACACATTTTTGTCAAGCTTGAGTTCTGATGGAGGATTCCATGAGGAATTGAGGGTACTTAGTCTTCTACCATTATAAACATACTTATAGCCATTTTTATTTCATTGTATAGAATCTAAGAGTGCACCATCTAAGTATAATAATCTTTCCCATTGAAGTCGTTTTTTTTTTCTTTAAAATTATTCTCATTGTAATAAGGGTCACTAATGGTCAGTTAATTGTGTTGGCGTTTGTACACGACTATTTTTTTTTATATATTTATTCATATTTAATCTTTATTGCACAATAAATTACACATTATATCTTCGTCTGTTCGTTTGCCACCTATGTCATAAAAAAATAATAATAAGAAATCTTAACGTACAAAAGGCGGACTTAATGCCATGAGGCATTCTCTACCAGTATTTTATATATGGCTTCTACTCCTTGCTTCTTCTAGCAAGATGGATTTGCCACACGACTATTGGTACACGACTATTGTCGAGGTGTTAAGAGTCTGACCGAGTCGTGTGACAAGATAATTTTTAAGAAAAAAAAAACCGACTTCAATGGGGGAGGCTGGTAAAAGATTATTATACTTAGATGGTGCACTCTTAGATAGATATACAATAAAATAAAAATGGCTATAATGTATGTTTATAATGGTAGAAGACTAAGTACCCTCAATTCCTCATGGAATCATGAAAAAACCTTGCTTGCTTGACAAACAAAACGAAGAGAACAAATCGCCAAACGTGAACTACGCGTCGTTGAAGAGTTCCGTTCTGATCATCATCAGCAGTTCCACTTCATCAAATGTCACTTTTATGAATGAAAATGCTTGATTAGTTCATGAAAATACTAAAATCACTATTTGTGTGCCTTTCACATTTGAGGAGTTCCCTCGATTCCTAATGGATCCCATCATCAGAACTTGAGCATGACAAAAATCAATCATGAAAATAGAACTTGCTTAACAAACACAGCTAGAAGGACAAATCGCCAAACGTGAACTTTTCGTCATTGAAGAGTTCTGTTCTGATCATCAACAGCAGTACCACTTCATCAAATTTCACATTTTTATATGATAATGCTCGATTTGTTGATAAAAACACAAAAATCACTATATTTTTGCCTTTAAGATTTGAGGAGTTCTCTCAATTCCTCATGGATCCCATCATCAAAAATCGAGCATGACAAAAATTAATAGTGAAAATAGAACTTGCTTAACAAACACAGCTAGGAGGACAAATCGCCAAACGTGAACTTTTCGTCGTTGAAGAGTTCTGTTCTGATCATCATCAGCAGTTCCACTTTATCCAAAGTCACATTTTTGGATGAAAATGCTTGACTTGTTGATAAAAACACAAAAATTACTATATGTTTGCCTTGAAGATTTGAGGAGTTCCCTCAATTTCTCATGGATCCCATCATCCAAAATCGAGCATGACAAAAATTAATCGTGAAAATAGAACTTGCTTAACAAACACAGCTAGGAGGACAAATCGCCAAACGTGAACTTTTTGTCGTTGAAGAGTTCTGTTCTGATCATCATCAGCAGTTCCACTTCATCCAATGTCACATTTTTGGATGAAAATGCTTGACTTGTTGATAAAAACACAAAAATTACTATACGTTTGCCTTGAAGATTTGAGGAGTTCCCTCAATTTCTCATGGATCCCATCATTAGAACTGCGTTTTGACAAAAACGGGACCAACTTGGATATGTATACTTACAATCAAAAAAAGAATTTTCCAAATCGGTTAAGAAATGACGGAGTTATGGACTAACAAACATAAAAAAAAAACACAACCGAATTGATAACCTCCTCTTTTGAAATTTTGAAGTCGGTTAAAAAATGCGGCTAATGTGAATAATCTCACGCTGACAACAGGAAATGCACAGCGACGGGAACGGTACTTATAATAATTATAACTGACAGCTTATTTGTTAGGTAAAATTGTTGCCATATAAAGAATTTTAAATAAATGCTTGGGACACGATTCACTGGTCAGACTCTAGAATGCACGTCCAGATATATTTGAGCACCATGATGTTCAGATATATTTGAGACCATGATGTATATCTATCTATATTTGTTACGTATCGTGATATGAGTATATGAAGTGGTAATATTCACCGTATAAAAGGCCCCTATAATTTTTTGCAAATACTTTTTAACATAACTGATAATGTCTTTTTTGTAGCACTTCAATGTGAGTATATAACATTCTAAGTTCATTCTTTCAGTTATCTTATAAAAAAGAAGAAAGGAAATAGAGAAAGTTAATATATGTACATTATATAGCACTCTCTTTCGTTACTCCATCTCTGGTTTATTAGAAGAAGAAGATATATTACGTTCTTTTAAATACCTAAAAAACAGTTTATAGTTAACGACATCCAGACGTACGGCTGGCTACCATCCTTACCTGGTCGAAATTCCTCTAATTAGAACCAAGCGCATTGCATCATCCTTCATAATGCGCACTTCTAAGGTTTGGAATTCTCTGCCGGCGTCTGTATTTCCGAGTTCATATAACCTGGACCTTTTTAAGGCACGAGTGAATGAATAGGCATCTTCTGTGTGAGCTCGCTTCATCGTCGGCCTCATCTTTGCCCCCTGGCTAGATGCTGGCCAAGAGCAATCCCATTTTTAATAATAATAAAAAAACGAGTGCATTTGATCCCTATCGAGCCTAGCAGAGAGGCATTTCGTTATGAATTGAACGATTTTTCTGTTATAACATGTGTTAGTTTGTGTTGTAGAGGTTTTAGCGAACAGACGGCTTTCCCGGCTAGCACGGTAATCGCACACACATACACAGCCATGTACATGCTTCGACATATTCTATGTAACATTGTAGTCGCGCGGGGCGAGCCAGCAATTATTTTATTTTTTAATTTATGACCATACGTCGCACTCCAGCGGGCATTTTATATATAGCGGGTTTACAAAAAAACTTCTTAATTTACTAGTATACATACTTCGTATTTCTTATATACCTGTTATCATATATCAATCTTAAATTGTCTACATAATGTAAGATCCTGTTATTGGCTCTGCTGTAACTAATAATGTTGTTACTTAGTTCTATGCTGTTGGTTCTCCTATAAGAAATTAACAACGTGTAAAGACTCTTTAAAGCGATAAGCCTTTTTACGTGGCCACGACGTATGATTAATATGCATCCATACAAACTGATAATTTTATTGATTTTTGGTTTTTATTTTGGTAGATTCACAAATAAATCAATCAATTTTCGAGTTGTCAGAATAAGGTATTTGTACTTAGTATTTGTAACCTAGTATTTGAAATATGCAGTTCCAAATACCTTAGTAACTAATGCTCTAGGTTAGGTAGGTATCTATAACGGTAGCCGAACTATCCGAGTATACTGACGCCATTAAATCTTAAATAACACAGGTAATATACCAATATAGGATTGAATTACAGATATTTATTTTCATTTATTAAGTGGCCACACAAATAGGCTTATCGCTTTAAAGAGTCTTTACACATTATTTATTTATTTATAGGAGAGAAATAAACCTAAGTAACAACATTATTACTTACAGCAGAGCCTATTACAGGATCTCACATTATGTAGACAATTTAAGATTGATATATGATAACAGGTATATAAGAAATACTAAGTATGTATACCTACTAGTAAATTAAGAAGTTTTTTTTGTAAACCATACCATATGACGTGCCCCCAAAATGCCCGCTGGAGTGCGACGTATGTTTATGACTGACCATAAACTGTACACTTCGCCTTCTAATATATAGCTAGTAACATCCAATTTTACGGGCAATTATTAAGAAAGTATTTGTATTGATCCATAGCTTCTGACGTCAACCTTTACTGCAATAACCGTGGAAGATCGTGCCGTTCCCGCATTGGTCTATACAGTCACCAAAAACGGTGTACAGAAAATACACAGCAATGCTTAAATCGTCTGCAATAGACGTAAAGGCCTCTGATGATTATTTGTATTGTATTGTGTTGTTTGTGTAGACGCGCGCAGGATTCAGTGGACGACGACGTGGCGCGGCCTGTCGTGATGGTCACCTGCCGGGAGAACACCTCCAAAATGGTAAATATAAAGTTTATTTTTTATATTTCCCCTCAGTAGCTCGGAAAGCCGTCTTTTATCCTTTGAAACAAGCGGGTAAAAACGCATTTTATCCACAAGTGGGGAAAGTAATTTGACCTTGGAGCGTGTTTGAGTAGCTTTTGACAGATAACAAAAGGTAAAACGCTCATAATAATGGTTAGTTTAATATCAATTATCAGTAAATAAATGGTTTGAGAATTTAATACAAAATACCAAATTTAGCTTTATTTAATGATTTAAGTCGTAAACCTTCAAATTCTATAAATAACATTTGTTTTATAATGATATTAAATATAATTGTAAACGCACAAGTTGAGTCGATGCAATTTCATAACGCATCGTCAGAAATGTCATCATTGTCAATGTCAACTAAAATATACATAACTTGTCACGGACTCCGACTCACGTAAATATTATACACATTTTCCAGAGTTTTCTGTTATAATATCGTAAAAAAATCGGTGATTCCAGTGATGAAAATCATGCCTGTGGAACTGTGTTTTATTGCAGGTTGCACTTTCCTCGCTATAGTGAGGAGAAAAGTTTTGTGTTACACACGGGTGCAAAGTTGTATTGTACTTCTCGTGTGTTGAAACACTCGCTACGCTCAGGATTCTATTTTAGAACCACTCGCTTCGCTCGTGGTTCAACTATAGAATCCTTTCGCTGGCTCGTGCTTCAATTCCACACTCGCGGGTAAAATACAACTTTGCACCCTTGTATAACAAATAACTATTTTTCGTGAAGAAAACCTGGAACCAGGTGCCCTAGTCATTGGGGGATGACTGGGTTATAGTACTCGTACGACCACAAATATAAATTAATCTTCGACTGCGCAGAAGAGTGCTGGTAAATGCTGAATTAAATCAGTAAGCAACAATTGGTAGGCGAAACAAGTACTGACGATTGTAAGGTCGCGTTTCACGAACCCATGCACTTAGTTTCTTGTTTTATGGCTCGACCGCACTATTTCTATAATTTTTATTTTATCTTTTTGTTTTAATGTGTCTTCCTTTGGCTCTATTTACTTATTTCTTTAAGTGTGTTATACGCCGTGATCTCACTAGTTGGCCCCGACGGAAGACCAGCGTTGACCGTAAGGTTGGCACTATGCTGAGTCGGGACCAATTCGTGGCGCTTATTTTTATTATGTTTTATTTTTTCTTTGTTTTTATGTGTAACGTATATCTTATTCCGTTTGTATATAATTGTGTGATGTGCTACGAATAAATGTATTTCGTTTTCTATTTCTATAATTTTAAAAATACCTTGTTACATCATCACTCTTCGACGAAGACGAAGATTGCCTATGTAACTTATCCCTTAATAAGGCAGAGGCAATTTAGCGACCACACACGTGTCAATGGAATTTAAATCTTAGTTCTTAGATTTAAGTTTCAAATAATAATAATAATAATTGTATGGCATTTATTTTCGAATCGTGAGATCTTTGAGAAGACAAGTACAGTAACAAGTTTCAAATTAGATTGCATTTTCGTAAAAAATGACTAGTCTTGAAATGAATCTCCAAAACGTAACTATTTTATTCATATATTTCGTTTTTGTAAAGTCATCTAGATTGTTGGTGCCTTATTAAGAGTTATATTTGTGGTCGTTACTGTACGTCGTATTTCCATCCACTGAAAACTCCACGGTGACCGACATCTGCGCTCTCATGCGGAGGACTCCAGGATCTCACAGTGAACGCACATTAGCCTCGCTACTACGCCACCTTCCCTGGGGTTGATATGCAAGTGCTGTGGCCCCCGCCAGATGGAGCACTCGCAACCCTGATGACCCCCTTTAGTCGCATTTTACGACAGGCGGGAGAGACCCGTAGACCTCTTGCCCGAGTCTACTCGGGTGAACCACCTGCCACCGCAACCACTGTACGTGCTTAGAGCTTGTTGCATCACCAATTACCTTAGAACCAGAATGGTCGCATGCGGTACGGTTTCAGATACCAAGGTGGAAATCTGGTATTTTTAGACTTAGCAAACGGCACATGTTTTCGAATTACCCGTTGGATTACCTTTGAAAATTCCCTAGACATTTCATTCACGTCAGCGAGACCGAGAAACAATTTATCATATGTTTATTGTATGTTTTTGAAATATCAAAACGCGTGAGTATGGCCAAAACTGTATATACTGGCAATACTTCTGGCCAAAACTGTATATGGAAAAGAATATCGAGTGAATGTCTTCCTCGAGTCCTTCTTTTTTGGTCCATACGCACTGTCTACTGCATTTTTCCATGATTCTGTATACATTAGGCTGAATTTCGTTGATGCAGATTGCAGCGCACATTTTCTTCCTGCCTTTGCAACGTCAACTTACTACATGGCAAGTACGTATGTACGTACAGTACCGGTCAAAGGGTTCAGATCACCCTGTTTACCCGACTGCGCCAGAAGGAGGGTTATGTTTTTTGAGAGTATGTATGTATGTATGTAGGTATAATTGTTTGGCACGCTCTGCAGCCTGAACGTATTGTTGAATTTTACCTTAAGAGGTATCGTTAGATTCGTATTCACTATAAGAGTGACACTGGGTATATCAAAATAAATAAATAAAAAAACAAAATGGCGGATTTTTGGTGCTAAATTCTAAATTACATAGAAACGCAGTCGGGTTTTTTAATTAATTAGTCCTGTTTTAGTTAATTAATTTATGCCCTTCTCTTATCTTTGAATAGCCTTGTTGCCAGCGACTTCGTCCGCGTCTTCGCTCCTATTGGTCGCAGCGTGATTTTATATAGCCTAAAGGCTTCCTCGATAAATGGATTATCCAACACAAAAACAATTTTTCAATTAGAACCAGTAGTTCCTGAGATTCACGCGTTCAAACAAACAAACAAACAAACTCTTCAGCTTTATAATATTAGTATAGGTTACGAGTTTCCACGGCACAGTCAGCTAATAAAAGTTGACCATTTTTCGACTGTATTACTTGTATCTTAATAAAGGACCTGGTAAAGGTCGGGGGAGTCCGCTGGACGCGGGTGGCGCAGGACCGGTCATTGTGGCACTCTTCCAGGGAGGCCTATGTCCAGCAGTAGACGTCCTGTGGCACATATGATGATAATGATGATTACCCCTATAACTAAAAGCTCTCTGAGTTGTATGTAGACCCGCGATTTTTTTTTCAAGTTGCTAAATGTCCAAAATCTGACTCGACACAAAAATTCTATATAATTTTGAAACCTCACAAAGTTTATTTTACTCAGCACGAGATCACCAACTTTATCACCTACAAAGCATCCCCAGGCTTATAGGTAACATATCCTCCACGATTCAGTGTTGGCATCTTGCATTGTTTAATAATTTCTCTAAAAAAATATGCATAACCCGATGCACTTTCGAAACCACTAATCGCTGATCTTAGCGTTGAGCTCCTCCTAAATGTCTGAAGCAGATTCACTTTTATGTACTAACGATTGCTCCGAACGAAAAAAACCTATGTCTTAAATTTTTTGTATACCTTAAGACCTACTTGAACGGAATCGACTGGTATAAGGCCTTTTCCTTGTATTTTCGTTTCAAAAGATTTACGACTGCAGTTTAAGAACTCTATTTTTTCTGCAATTAGTTTTGTAACCTAATGAAGGTTACAAACTAATTGCAGGTTACAGAACGTAAGGTTAATTAAAGCACGAGTTTCGACGCTTTATTAACTAGCTTTCCGTCTTATTTTAATCGCTTTTAACTTAAACGGATATTTACCCAAGAAATATCTGATCAAATTCACGGATAGCGACTTAAAATTTCCGGCAACAGATATTTATTTAACCTCATGACCGCCACACTAACTGACGTGCTCTGTACGCAACGGAACTTACAATCTAGTACATTATAACATTTACGATTATAACTTTTATTCATCAGAAATATCTTTACAAAAATTAGTTTTATACATATTAAGCAGTAACGCTGCTAACAAAAATTTCAAATTAAAGGGAAAAATTGAAAAATTTTATGCTCCGAGCAGGATTCTAACCCCTTCCCCCTTTCCCCTGTTTGTTAATCCATAACTCCGTCATTTCTTAACCGATTTGAAAAATTCTTTTTTTGATTGTAAGTATATATATCCAAGTTGGTCCCGTTTTTGTCAATACGCAGTTCTGATGATGGGATCCATGAGGAATTGAGGGAACTCCTCAAATCTTTAAGGCAAACATATACTGATTTTTGTGTTTTTATCAACAAATCAAGCATTTGCATCCAAAAATGTGACATTGGATGAAGTGGAACTGCTGATGATGATCAGAACAGAACTCTTCAATGACGAAAAGTTCACGTTTGGTGATTTGTCCTCCTAGCTGTGTTTGTTAAGCAAGTTCTATTTTCACGATTAATTTTTGTCATGCTCGAGTTCTGATGATGGGATCCATTAGGAACTCCTCAAATGTGAAAGGCAGACAAATAGTGATTTTAGTATTTTCATGACCTAATCAAGCATTTTCATTCATAAAAGTGACATTTGATGAAGTGGAACTGCTGATGATGATCAGAACGGAACTCGTCAACGACGCGTAGTTCACGTTTGGCGATTTGTTCTCTTCGTTTTGTTTGTCAAGCAAGCAAGGTTTTTCCATGATTCCATGAGGAATTGAGGGTACTTAGTCTTCTACTATTATAAACATGCTTATAGCCATTTTTATTTTATTGTATGGAATCTAAGAGTGCACCATCTAAGTATAATAATCTTTCACCGGCCTCCCCCATTGAAGTCGGTTTTTTAACCGACTTCAAGATTTCAAAAGAGGAGGTTATCAATTCGGTTGTATGTTTTTTTTTTGTTTTTTTTTTTTTTTTATGTTTGTTACTCCATAACTCCGTCATTTCTTAACCGATTTGAAAAATTCTTTTTTTGATTGTATGTATATATATCCAAGTTGGTCCCGTTTTTGTCAAAAGGCAGTTCTGATGATGGGATCCTTGAGGAATTGAGGGAACTCCTCAAATCTTTAAGGCAAACATATAGTGATTTTTGTGTTTTTATCAACAAGTCAAGCATTTGCATCCAAAAATGTGACATTGGATGAAGTGGAACTGCTGATGATGATCAGAACAGAACTCTTCAACGACGAAAAGTTCACGTTTGGCGATTTGTCCTCCTAGCTGTGTTTGTTAAGCAAGTTCTTTTTTCACGATTAATTTTTGTCATGCTCGAGTTCTGATGATGGGATCCACGAGGAATTGAGGGAACTCCTCAAATCTTAAAGGCAAACAATTAGTGATTTTTGTGTTTTTATCAACAAATCGAGCATTATCATACAAAAATGTGACATTTGATGAAGTGGAACTGCTGATGATGATCAGAACAGAACTCTTCAACGACGAAAAGTTCACGTTTGGCGATTTGTCCTTCTAGCTGTGTTTGTTAAGCAAGTTCTATTTTCACGATTGATTTTTGTCATGCTCGAGTTCTGATTATGGAATCCATTAGGAATCGAGGAAACTCCTCAAATGTGAAAGGCACACAAATAGTGATTTTAGTATTTTCATAATCAAGCATTTTCATTCATAAAAGTGACATTTGATGAAGTGGAACTGCTGATGATGATCAGAACGGAACTCTTCAACGACGCGTAGTTCACGTTTGGCGATTTGTTCTCTTCGTTTTGTTTGTCAAGCAAGCAAGGTTTTTCCATGATTTCATAAGGAATTGAGGGTACTTAGTCTTCTACCATTATAAACATACTTATAGCCATTTTTGTATTTTATTGTATGGAATCTAAGAGTGCACCATCTAAGATTAATAATCTTTCACCGGACTCCCCCATTGAAGTCGGTTTTTTTTTCTTAAAAATTATTTCCCTTTTATTTGAAATTTGGATCTTTACAAAACTTTGTCTTACAACTAGAGAGTCTACTAACCTGAGCTTTAGGATAAGCAGTGCTCCTCTCCGTATGTTATGTCCTAATTTTGATGTTACACAAACAATATTTAAAGTATTCAAAGGCAATCAATCGAATTAATCAATCACCAAAATTATGGTCATGTATTGATGACTGTGGCGTGTGAGGCATGCCATTCGCTGTCACGACTAGATGACTGGGGGGGGGAGGTGAAAAGGTTAACTATTTTCTAGCCATGGAAACAGTTAAACGTCTTAAATTCGAAACATATATTTAAAAATATAATTTAATTGAAAAACGAAGGCTTATAAGGTGAACTTGAACTTTTGACCGGTATTGTATTGTTGGGTATGCACTTTATCGTACACAACAACAGGGTATGGGTAAAGCATATACATGTCATACAAGATCTATGCTCAGAGGTGAACCCATCATCAGTGGCCACTGCATCTTGTCGGATCATTGTTGCAAGGTTTGTTGGTTGATGACGGCTGCTACAGCTAAGTACGTTGATGGCTGTGAACTATCCAATAGCCGCTCGATATTTCTTGCCGCAGGTGTTATTAGAAGTTTACTACGGGTATACTAAAATACAGCCATATATACCTTGTTTTTGTGTTAGTCATCAAAAGTTAGACCTAAACTTTGTCATATTCATATATATCTTCTTCGTTGTTTTTACTTTATAGTTCTAAGATAAATTTCTAAAGTATTTTCTTTCAAATAAGAAAAAAACTATGGAAATCTGTTTACGAGACGAAAAATTATCGCTGAAAAACTATCATGCACGGATAGATGCCGCTGTGCTCATAACACTAACTTATACTATCCGCTGTTAAGATTTTTTTCAGAATTGATTTGACAGGTATGGTGTATAGAAGTTTGTACGGAACTCTCGGTGCGCGAGTCCGACTCGCACATTTGATCGGTTTTTCTTTAAGAGGTTCTAACTTTTTTTTATACCACGTCGGTAGCAAACAATCGTACGGTCCGCCTGATGGTAAGCGGTCCCCGCAGCCCATGGACGCCTGTAACTACTAGGGGTGTCACATGCGCGTTGCCGACCCTTTAAGAATATATACACTCCTTTCTTGAAGAACCCCATGGTGTAGTGTAGTTCGTCGGGAAAACCTCGGCAGGGAGCTCATTTCACAATCGGAGCGTCCGAGGGAGGTAATTCCTCTCAAACCGTAGGAAATACCTCTGATGCTAAACTTCATCGTGTTTTTTTAATTCACAAGGTATTTGTATTTGGATACTGAACCAACAAAAAATTGCAAATTATTCAAGTTTATTAAAATCATAAAAATATAAACGCTAAAAATTCTTAAAATTAAGAATTTTTGATCGTTCCGGAATAAGAGTATATAAAAACCAATAGAATCCTTATGTCAACATAAAAAGTGACTAAAAGTGCGTCAAGCAGTATATCATATATCGCTTAAATATGTAATGATATTGTGTATCGTTATAAGTAACGTTAAATAAATGTTGGGAAATTGGCGAGATCTACGGCTCACAGAGTATGCCTGTTACGCAGCAATGGCGCTACATCAGCAGCACGGGGCAGCTGCAGCACGCGGGCACGGGGCTGTGCCTGGACGCGCGGCGCGCGCGCGCCGGCGACGACGCGCGCGCGCGCCCGTGCGCGCCCGACGCCGCGCCCGCGCAGCGCTGGGCCTTCGACTACGCGGGGGACGACACCAGTGGTGAGCCATTCTAATAGTAATGGGCTGGGTTGCACCAAACGGTCTGTAATCGTAAGCTGTGCCCGCTAAAATTTGAATGTATGGAAAGTTAGACAAGTTTCTATGGAATGACAGCTGCCGGCGCCATATTGAACGTTGATCAGTCTGTGATCGTAAGTCTGTGCAACCCAGCCATTGTCAGCGACCGGTCTAATAGCGGAGAGTCTCTACCGACATCTCAAGAGACTCGCTAGCGCGGCAGGACTCCTGGACACGGCGCGGATAGTTCGGAGGTTCCTCTCTCTGTCGCCCGAAACCATTGGTAGCTTAGGCCTGCCTCGCTGCCGGCGGCTCCCAAGGTTAGGTTTTTTTTATAATGTTTTTTTTGTATGTGTCTTTATATTTTACTTTTACAAACTTATTTTAAAAAGACTAACAAAAGAAGCTATACATTTTTTTTTGACAGGAAGCCTCCGTTGACGGAAAACCACATGAATTATTTATTTTTAATTTATGTGGTTTTCTAACAACGGAGGCTTCCTGTCAAAAAAAAATTGTACAGCTTTTGCTGCCTACTGTACCTTTTGTTCCCCTTAGTCATGGGGAAAAAAGATACAGTCGGCAGACACTTGACCACTACACGTTGAGAGGGTTTTATTTCAATGAGCTCAAACACGACGAGTTTATCTTGTGGAGATTAGAAATTGCTATATGATGATTAGAAGATGGCCATCATCTTCTGTCTTTTTCATTAGATCAGCTCGGTGATACCATAATATTGTACTGTCACCGAGCTTTCATAACTATACCAAATTTCAAGTCAATCGGTTGAAGATAACTGTTTCAAAATTCAGTTGCTAAATTTGACCCGAGCAAACATGCACACACACATTGCAAGTTAAATAAAAGTTTATCCAAATTAAACTCTGACTGAGGAGCCCCGCTTTGCGGAGCTCCTACTCACTAAGCGCTCGTCGGTTAAGAAACGAATCCCACGTGTTATTATACAAACGCCTATTTACTTAAATTATGAATCCTTCATTAGCAAAACTACTCGGAAAGAAAGTCCTCCTAATAGAATGTGATAAAATAATAGTGCCTCTTCGCGGGTCTCCATGCTTATTCCAAATATCTTTGATCGCGTCTTTCGGCCTGCCTAGTACAACGTAAAGCTGCCACGTTAAAATTGTTTTTCCATTACACCAGGGCCCCATTTCTAATTAAATCAGACAAAACACTAATATTATAATATATAACACACTTTGACGAATAAGGCCCTGCTTAACAATGTTTACGTGTGATATTTGTTTTTTTTTAATACCACGTTGGTGGCAAACAAGCGTACGGCCCGCTTGATGGTAATGGACGCCTGCAACTCCTAGGGGTGTCACATGCGCGTTGCCGACCCTTTAAGAATTTATACACTCCTTTCTTGAAGAACCTCATACTGTAGTCCGTCGGGAAAACCTCGGCAGGGAGCTCATTCCACAATCGGAGCGTCCGAGGGAGGAAATTCCTCTGAAACCGTACCGTACGCGACCATTTAGGTTCTAAGGTGTGAGGATGAATGCCCTGCCGACGGCAAAAGAAAGGTTTTTGAAGCACGAAGTTTAAGAAAGCAAGTCAAAATTTTATTACCTTATTTTAAAGACTTGACGTGTTCATACCTCTACTTCTGATGCTATATCTACAGTACTTACGTGGCGTGTGTTGTTGCAGCGGGCGTACTCCCGGCGGACCTGGAACAGGTGCTCGGCAAGATTCGCGGTCAGCGGTGAGTGCCTCATTATAGGATTAATATTTGTATTGTATAGGACCAAACATTTCAGCCCTAACAACCACTTTGGCTTAGTTAGTAGTGACCCTGCCTGCGAAACCGGAGGTCCCGGGTTCGAACCCCGATCAGGGCGTTATTTGTGTATATTTAGCACGAATATTTCTGGATTGCAGGCTGAGACTCCCAAGGTCGTCCGTTTAAAACTAATACTCAGCCTGCAATGGCCTCATTCCATGCCTCGACAATAATGTACTATTGCCAGCCACTTCTTCTGCGTAGATACTTTCATTAAAAAATATGAGGTTCAATGTTTGTCCATATGTATTTTTTATACACAATGGACAAACTTATACCGATTTTGAAAATTCGTTTTAGTTTTTCACATTGTCTAATGTTTGTTTCAATAATATTTATTTCTCAAACATGCAATGAAATATTGATGTTATGTTCCTGCGAAGTACGACGTTTCAAGTGCGGCTAGGACAAAAGGTCGTTAATGGAATTTCATATAAATCTTGCAGGCCAAGGCCGGCACAGTCCTGTTTTTTAATTTCCATTCCACATAAATTTGTGGCACAGGCATCATGACTTTCTGCCACCATGCGTATTAAAAATAAAACTTGTTTTTTTTTTGGTTGTTTATTTCTTTGCATGTTTGAGAAAAGCACTATACATACCTCGGCGGGAAATAAGGGGTTGCCCGCCTCAGACCTTTCCGTCCTCGCTTTGATCGGCCGTCTATATGTCTTCGGCCGGCAACCCCTTTCGTCCCGGCCTCTGTAGTAATGTACTATTGTGTTGTCCAGCCGCAAGTCCCGCTCTCTCCTCTCCGTGAACGAAGAGGAGCCCGGGGAGTCCCCCGCGGGGGACGTTCGCGACCCGAGGGACGCGGGGGAGGCGGGGGCGCCCCCCGCGGCGCGGAGACACCGCGAGCGCCGCCACCGCACCAAGAAGAAGAAGGTGTGAGACTGACTAGTATTAAAGGCTGTACGCACATGACCTGTTTTATTGCACGTTTGAAGGGTGTGATACATGGCTTACGTTCCATAGCGACTTATAGTGCGTTTAACATAGGGTGTGGTGGCACCTGTTACGTGGCATCTTAGTCCAATATACAGGATGTCCCACGACAATGCGATATGAAGCGATAGTGCCTTTAATATTGAAGAAGATAGGGAAAAAACCTGCTAGTTCTGTTAACAGAACTCTACAACAGAACTAGTGGGATTTTTTTCCATTGATTCTGTCAATCATTCATACATAACCCCGTGTTTTTTTTTTACTTTTCTAAACTCTTTGATACTGGCTCGACAAAAAGAAACATATAAGATATCGAACCTGCTCACAAAATTTCACGAGAATCGGTTGAGAAATGCGACCTGTAGAGGAGAACAACCAAAAATCTGGACATCAGGACATACTAAATCATTTTTTTTAAGCTCTTCGTTTCACTCGATCAAAAATCACGCCTGTTTCCTAGGCTTATGTCAACCAGTAGCTCTCTTTAATAGTTCTGTTGAGGGAACTACTGGGATATGTGGTTCCCACTAGTCCTGTTGATGTACTCGTAATTCCCATTTGTTTTATAGAACTCGAAGACTAAATGTTCTACACTTGTATAGAACTTTCATATATGTTATGGTCTATGGTGACAATATTTTATTAAAAAAAAATAAGTAGTACTACATTTAATTTAAAATACTTTTAAAAATTGTTTATCACACCTAGGAACCAAACGGACCTAATGATTTTTTTTTATCGGAAGGGATAATGTTATAATGATATCTTAAAACAAATTAACAATGTTCAACGTAAGGTAACAGTTTCATGGTTGATTCAATTCCTCGGTGAGGTTAGGATTTAAAAAAAAAACTGAATGCAGTATAACTTATTTTCAAAAATTAATTAAGTTCTCCATAGAGCATAACCTCCCATCTTCTTTCAGGCTCTTTCCCTTCAAATCACATAGTCGTAGGACAACCTGTATAACCTTAAAACGTCAATCATGACTTAATTTGTAGGATGACAGCTGTTAAGCTCACTATACTTTTATTTTGCCGAATACCCCGAAATCTAGAAACGATTCGAAGTTTTGAGAAATAGAATAGACATACTGTGACTGGCATTTTCATTCAAGTCCCTAAAGTTGTTTTGGGATCTAGGATTGTTGGAGTATTAGACAAAATTAAATAAAGTCGTACTAAAATCTAAGCGAAGCATGGACGAAATAAATCTAGAGGACCGCCTAGACATACAGATCTATACAATGTAGTTATATATAAAATAATAAGCCGTCTGGCTGCAGTTACTTACTCACTCGCAGGTTCCTTTTTTCTTCTTCTTTTGCTACATCGAATGTCGGCGACCAACAAACGAAAGTCTTCTCTATTAAGCCTCTCACAGACTGGCGCGACCTGGCCGCGGCGTACAATAGTAAACTTGTCATTAGCTGTCAAATTTACTATTGACCGCCACCGCAGGCCGCGCCAGTATGATTCAGGCCTTATTCGCCATGTTAATAGTTAATTTCAATTCTATCATCTGACTCACTTGGTACAACTTCCATCGTCATTTTTTTGCTACTTACACCTCTGCAAAACACTTTTGCGCCATTTATTAGAGCTTTTACGTTTAGTTCATAGATGGCGCTGTTTGACATTGTATATACATTGATTGGTGCTTCTCTAGATTACCTTTAAGGATGAATTCCGTTCCGTGTCCGGGCCGGCCCGTTTCCTATGACGGCAAGACCACGGCCGTTACGTGGCCGAGCCTCGTCCGGGCCTGGTGACGCTCGGAAGCTTGCAAGCCCAGCCCCTTTTAGTCAACACAAACGTTTGAGGGCCGATCTAGCTACGACCGAGGCTCGGAAGCAGCCCGGTCTCGGTCCGGCCCGGAAACGGAGCGGTCTAGTAGGAATCATCTTTTATTCGTCCATCCGCCGCTTCCAGGTGGGTCTGTTTCGAGTGGCAGACTGCGCAAGCGGTGCGACGCTGAAAGATAGAACGAGTTAGGTAGGAATGATCTTGGGGTCATGGCCCCATCTCGCTCTATCTTACAGCCTCGAACTGATCATGCAACCTAGCACGCTGGACTGTTTAGTACATGTTTTAATTATTTCCGTCCATCCGCCGCATTGAGATGGTTCTGAGTGGAGTAGTTCATGGGTACGAAGCTATAAGAGATAAGGAATGGAATTAACTTGTCTTCATATCGCCATCTCGCTCTATCTCATAGCTTCGTACGGATCATACAATCCGGCACGCAGCACCTTCTGATGCGGTTTAATTAAAGGTTCATGGAAAGAATTTGAAGAATTTCCAATGCGATCTTGATGATTTTAGTTCATGGTACATACATAGGTACTATAACATTTATAGTTACCAGACTTGACGTGTGCTCTTGTGATATAGTTGAAATCAGCCCAGAGGTATAGTGTTAATCATATGTCGACATATAAGCACTAGTAACCATGACCTTATTTAGCTAAATCTAAAGACTTCCAAAAATATATTTTTTGTTTAGGCATGCTCTGCGATGTTTGGTCGCTTGCTAAAAGATTTTCAATTTATTATTATTTAATAAGCTGTCCATAATAATTTTCGTCAAAATAGATTAGTTATACATGTCTTATACCTTTTACCTAGATTTTATTTATAATATTTAACTGACATAAATATGTACTTAAATTTAAAAAACTGTTCATAATAGTAATAATTTGCCAGGAGGGTACTTGTAATACTACGATAGCCATACAGCATGGTTGTTTACTTCTTTTTGAATGGAGGGGACTATCGTATCGTTTACTTATCATTGGGAACGGATGTTTTAGTCCCGTTTTTTGTGATAGCCCTATTTAATCTAAATTACAATTCAGGGGGCGAAATCAATTTGGGAAAGCTCCGGGAAACACCAGAGAGATACCATAAATTACGTCATCATCATATCAGCCGGAGGACGTCCAGTGGCTGGTCATAGGCCTCCCCCATAGAATGCCTGAATTTCATTGTAAATTACATAGGTAACTGAGAAAAGGTTCTACTTATCGTTCCTAAATTACCACTCTGTAGATTTAATTATGAAGTACAGTCGGCTACAAACCGCACGACAGTACGCTAACGTGTATTGCGCTCAAAAATATCATTGCATCGACTTTCATTGCAATAATCCGTGTAATAGTTATTTATGCTACAAGTACGGAAAGTTTGTGATTTATGACGATTGTCATTCTTATACACGAGCGAGTGTAACGAGTGAGTTTATAATGCGTCACGAGTCGAAAATCATCGTTACGCGCGCGTATCATACAAAATTTTACTATGCATTGTGCGAGGAAATAAAATAACACAATCGAAAAGTTACTGCAAAACATATACATAGGTTATAATTTACCTTGCTCGATACGTACTTATTGTTTGGAGCTTCACTTATAAACTGCTTGACATAGATTGCTATAAAATTTTACTAAACCATCGTTTTACTGTTTTAGAAATGCAAATAAATTTCAGTAACTTTTTAGATTTCACCGTAAAAATATATTATAAATATTTAGGTTTCTTATTTTGATTTAGCCCGCCAGGGACTTTGTTGGCATTTTGTGCTTCTTGAATAACATTTTCTGGAGTTAAATTGAACCGATTTGTCACTGCAATTGTTTTTTAACAAACTTAACAAAGATTCACTTCGAACTAAACAAGAAATTAGTAAAATTCAAAATGGCGGCCTTTTTTTTAAAGACATGCGCGCTCGACATATCTACTACTGCGCATGTGCAAACTCTAAAGCGGGAAGGCACAGCCTATGTCTCCACTCTGCCAAGGATGCTTAGTGAATATTTATAGTTAAAAATATAAATGTAAAATGATTAATAATACGTTTAACGAAGTACTAATATTTATGTACCATTAATAAGAATGTAAATCTATAATTGACTTTCCGTCGGGCTGACGACGGAGTAAAAATTTAAAAAGAAAAGAAAAGTAAAAAGCACTAGTGCGGAAAAGTGGTACTTTCCGCACAGTTTGGCTCCTTAGAAAACACACTTTTCGAGCACATGCATTGTAAACATATTTATGAACGCTTCAGTAGCGTAGATATTTTTACGGCTGTTAGTCAGAGCCGCACAAATAGTACATAATAATTAAATAGTTCGAAGTGTTATAGGTATTATAGTTTATAGTCTAGGGTAGACTGAAATAGGTAAAGCGAGAACTTGACGATCCGTGTTAGTAGAGTGTGAACATAGAGATAGGAGATACTGCGTATAAGTATAGAACTGTGACCGAAAATGCGAGACCGAAAAAGACTCACTAATTCTAATGTGTCCCTTTTTAATATGGGTAATATAATAAGGTAATAACTATATCTACCTATACTATACATACAGTCACCGTCCAGTGTGGCGCCGGGTTAGAATAACGCCACCCCCTTTCTTACCTTGGGTGTCAGAGTCGACTATGGGAACCAGGTTGAAGTGTGTTGCAGACGATGGGCTAGCAATCTGTCCCTGCAATATCACATTTTCTCCATCTGTAAACCTACAATAGCTAAAAGTGGCACTGAAAATTAATTTGGCGCGAGTTGGGAATATAGGCGCGAGTTTATGTATGTATGTATGTACATACATATTTTCATATGGAAATATGTGACAGAGGAACACGTTAAGATAAAGTAAGTCTCTGTCGGCGTCGTTTTTCAGTTTATCTATGGCTAGTTTGAAATCAATCTTCTGTCTTACAATATTAGATTCATTTTATTTGAAAGATATGTAAATAAAGTCTTTTGATGTAATTTGTTATAATTACATGTAGATCGCTTCAGGGATGCGCTTGAGAACGTAGCGGTATTGCGTACAGTTAGCGACATAAACTTGTAAGTATACACTATTCAACTCTAAACAATAAAGTGTTCAAATGTATACACTCTCTCATCTACTTAAAAGTTAACTGGAAGAGATCCATTAAAGGGATATGTTCGCCTTTGTATCTGCTCTTTCCTCTATTTTTTATTGTTTATTTTGTATTTTTGATTATTGTGTACATACAATAATAAATAAATAAAAACTTTAATAAATAAAATTTACTTTTTTTTTAATGAATTTATTTATTTAATACAAAGTCTGTAATACCTCTGTACAATTATGGGTAAAATATGGGTTAATAATAAATTACCAATTAACTTGGTAATTAATAGTTGAATCGATAAATCTATATCCTGTTATGATAAACTCTATATTGAAGAGTTCCGGAGGCCAGTTCCGGTCTTCATCATCTTCACTTCACCACAGGGTAGATCCCGGTATCGGTCTAATGTTCAGAGTTAATGAACATAACTAATAAATATATATATATTTCGTCGATTTCTTACCTTCTCCTTTTTTGAAGTCGGTTAATATAGAGTTTTATTACTACCAATTTTAGCCTATTATGTGTCCCACTGCTCGGCACAGTCTTCCCTCTTCACTGCTACTGCATGTTTATGTTGTTGACTGTACGAATAGTACTCTGTATAGGTAATACGAGTACATATTTCTGTAATTTGCAAACGAAAGTTCCATCCATCGTCGCTGTCAATAAGGGCGATTTTCGATTGCGCTGTTAAGGGAATTGCGTCTTATGTACGCAACAAAAAGTAAGAGTATGTACTCTTTTTGGCATGGGTGTTTGGCCTCATTCCGCACACTAACAAACGCATCTCTCAAGTGATCTACGACACCTCGTCTTCTGGTGTTGAAGTTTTCGAAGGCTAAGGCCTGGTTACGAAATAAACGGTGCTATCTATCATTCTCTTTTATTTCTTTATATATCGAGACATTCCTCTATCGAACCTGCTTACAAAACTTCACGAGAACTAATTGAGAAATGCAACCTGTAGAGGAGAACAACCGGACCGGACATTCGCCGGATAGACTAGTGTGCTAGTTCCACAGATAACAAAAAGTGGGTACTTCTGGATTCATACATTACATTCTTATAGCACGCTTAAATTTCTACAAAGGGGAAAGACATACATACATTCTTCTGATCTTGACCCCTCGGGCGAAAAGCAGATCGTTTATGGTGGATCTTAGGTAAATAATTAACCCTTTATCAGACAAAGGGAATACCTCTTCCCACAACAACCAATCTAAATAGTACTTAAATATGTTTCAGTAAGACTGACATTCAATTTTCAATTTGAAAATCTGACCTGATAAAGGGTTAACATGCGTCGAAATCTATTTTGATATGTAACAAGGAAATTGTCTTAATTCTTCTAAGATAACACATGCTATAATATGTTTTTATTCTCTCACGATCAAAATGGTTTGGAACCATTTTGGTCGAGGAAAGGTGATGTACTGTCAACCACCAATTATTATTATTATTATTATTCAGCTTGTGGCTATTCCGGGCTGCTGAGCCCTCGTATCACTGCGACCATCTCTGATCTATTGTGATCGCCACCTATCAACCACCAAAGTGATCTATCACTTCTGGACCTTAATACCCAAATAATAAATATGAAGACCCCTTTCCTGGTTAAATCTACCTACCTACATTGGTTTTGCACATGGAATAAGTATGTTTTAATAAAAACACTTGTGGGAAGGGACACTCGTGGGATGTTTTAAGTGATTCAAGCTGTGTAAAGGGATCTTTCTATGGATAATTGATTGGTTTTGGATTATGGCTGCTGCGTCGGAACTTCTCTGAAGCCTACAGCAACTTTGAATGCTTGCATACCTAATACAGGTAAGGTATTAATTTGTTTTTTTTTTTATTAACTAATTTTTCTGGTCTATGGCACAGCTATAAGCTCGATGGTACTCGGTCACGGTAGAACTTCTTTCTACTCCAATGGGTTTCATAAAAACGAATTAATATTATCTTACTAAAATTGACCTCCACGATATTTAGAAGATTAACAATGGAAAATTTATCACAACTTTGAAAAAGAGCATATAAAACTTTAAAGTGTTGGCTTTTCAACGCTTATTTCGAAGTTTCGTTTTGTTAAAATGATGAATTGATTTCATTAAAATTTAAGTCAAATCATTGGCTATCATACGCACTGACATACCAAAGCTCCACAGCAGTTTCGCTCACAGCGGATGCTGTCACCTCTCAACTGTTATATTGTTGGAGCTGGGGCGTTCGCATATCAATAACTAAAGATTTCTTAACACGTGTGTAACGCGATATTTATCCACATATTTCACAATCCAATGTGATGCAAGGATGTTGGCGCAGACTGCTAACGACTACCTAGTTTACCTTTTAGTAGGTATGTGTACACCGCTGGGGGATGATGGTAATAAAAAGGGGTCCAAAAGGGTTTTGGAAGGCATCCATGGGCTGGAAATTTCAAAAGGGGTCCATGACTAAAAAAAGTTGAAACCCTGGTTCAAAGTATTCAAATATTCCAATAAGGTTCATGCGAGTCCACAGAAGATCCACAAGAACAAGTTCATCGTGACGATAGAGCGGATGCTGGCGAACAGCTCGGTGGAACATCTGGAGATGGACATCCACTGCAAGCACAAGCGGCTCTTCCCCAACAACAGCTTCGTCAGAGACCTGGTCTCTATCCTCAACGATAGAGACATACGGGTGAGTAAAACTAATATATGAGACTACTCGAACGACGCAAGTGACTGTTCAAACAATACAGCTTCAAACACGCCCAGAGCGGGTGCGGCGCGGTGCGAGGCGAAAGCGAGTTTGCATTTTTGAGATTTACGAAACTGTCGACTGTCGATTACTGCTTCATATGTTACACACGCCGCCTCCGCTCTAATGCGCTCCCGAATACCGCGCGGTTTTTTGGTGTGACGTGCCTCGGACCGCGTTAGCTTTACCACAAAACCGCCTCCGCCCCGCAACGACGCTGTGCCGCGTTCTGTGCGTTCCAAGCTCGTTCAGAGGCTCTAACAACACAAAGTTAGCCCCTTGTGTTGTTAGAGCCTCATATAAGCTCTTAAAGTCCGGCCATGGTTAACCCTATTTCCACGGCTTAAAGGTGATAAACAACGGGCGCGTGTTCGAGAAGAACAAGGTCATCGACCTCGACAAGGAGCGCAGTCTGCGGCAGCTAGAAGACAAGGTCCAGACGACGCAGCCGCCAGAGAAGGAGACGGAAGAGGAATCAACAGAAGCTAGCACTGAGGTAACTATACAAGCAATAATCGCCCTGCCTACCTTACTACATGTTTAGTATTGTCGTTAACTTATTGTTGTTAAATACATAATCAATATGACTACTCAACAGCCAGATCTGAGTAAAAATTTTAACCCTAATATATAAAAATCTTCTAATTCATACCAAAAAAAACCCGACTCCAATTTTGTACTTCGCCATGCCACACACATAACATTTTTATTTTACTCATCTCCTCAACTCCTCAATGATGTAGGCACTTCACAGATTCCGATGAAATTTCGTTGACGTAGCAACTAATGCTCGTAAACATACACATGTTAAAGTGGAAGTTATGATGAGGAAATAGGTCAGTATGGGTTCCCTGAGGAATCGATGAAAATCCTCAAATATCATCGGCCCATATAAAGTGATTTGGCCGGGACCTGTAGTAACCACCTCATTTGCTATCGGGAAGCAGTACAGGTGGTGAAGTGGGAAGGATATGTAAAAACTTCATGTGTGTGGCATAGCGAAGTACAAAATGAAAAAAATATGTGTAGAAGGTGGCGACGACGTCGATGGCGCCGCCAACGTCGCCCTCGCAGCCCGCGGAGCCCGAGGACGACGTGGCGCCGCCGCGGGACCACCGCGCGACCAGCGAAGAACCCAACGTGAGCGCTCCTCGACCATCATCGTCCCCAGGCCGCGGACTGGACGCCAGCGGCAGAATGTATTGACGACGACAACGCCCCGCTGCCCGTTGGCTTCTAGACCGCGGTCTGAGCGTTATTTAGGTACAGTTGTCTATTTTACCAATAGACTTCGGCAATCTTCTGTTTTGACGACAATTATACTGTCAGCTGCAGGAGTGAGTGCGATGGCGATAGAAAGCCGAGGTCTATTGGTAAAATCGACAGACTGTACAGTTCCATCCTTAAGGATGCCCGGGGTCCACTACCTAATCCCAAGAATAGGCGTAGGTGCCTACGTAATTTTTAACCCCCGAAGCGCAACGCAAAATAGGGCTGTCATAAGTTTAGTGAGGGGGGGGGGGAGTTTAGGGGGTGGGTTACTTAACTAAATAACATGGGTACATGTGTGCCTGTCTGTGGGATCGTAGCTCTTATACGGGTGTACCGATTTGAATGTGGGTTTTTTTTTATTATGATAGCAGGTTTTCTAGCGATGGTTCTTAGACTTGTTTTATCAAAATCAGTTCAGTTGTTTTTGAGATATTGAACTTTGAAATGAAAATGTCGGGGGTTTTTTCACTTTTCTAAGTTGGCAGTTATTACGGTAGCGACTGCTATCTTAGACCATATTCGTTGATAACCTATAGGCTTCGGTCTTTATCTTTTGAGCATTTCATCTAACACTGTTGTGGGAACTTTAAAAGCATAATAATAATACCTCAAAGTTAAGCCCGGCCTCGCTACCGGTGGACCTTAGGTTAGGTTTTTTATATAATTTTTAATATTTCATATGTGTATTTTTATACTTTATTTTTTACAAATCTATAGTAAAAAAATCTAAGAAGGAAAATGAATAATGATAACCCTAATCCTACAATTATAATCTGGTCACACAAGTGATGAATCATAAATACACGTTATAAATAATCTACATTAAAACACACATATAAAAACGTTGGTAAAATTCCTAGTATGTTAGTAAAAACCTAAAGCTTTAGTGAATTTTTGTAAAAAAATACAAAGCTTTTAGTAATTTTAAACCAACATCCTGTCAAAACCTCTAACTCTACTGCGCATTTTTATTGAACTATTCCTTATTCTCCAGCCAAAGAAACGCCAGCACAAGAAGAAACACTCCGGTTCGAAGTACGAGAAGAAGGCGCGGTCACACGACCACTCGCTACTGCTCAGTGACCATGATGACGGGTACCACGTCGCTATTGGCAGTGGTAAGTCTTACAATACCATTTGAGCATCGTAGTAGCTCTTGTCAAGATAGGATCACATCTCCAAGCTTACAATCTCCGCCCTCCCATTCTGCGCCGCCTCATTGACCGAGCGATTGATGCGAGCGAAGCGTCTCCGTTTCAGCTTTCGACAAAAATTCTTTCGTATGTCTGTCTGTCCGGATGGTTTCCTGTACAGGTCGCAGTTCTCAACCGATTCTCGTGAAATTAGTGAGCATGTTCGATAATTATATAGAACTTTTTTGTCGAGTCAGTTTTTGGAAATTCTGAAATTTAAAAAAAAATGCGAGGTCTACAGCTTACAGAGCCACTAGTCATAGTCATATCATTTATTGCAATCATAGTAATGTGTACAAGATCTTACAGTTACATTAGTTCAATATGGGCCCTGGCCGGGCGTAGACGTAGTAGTAGCGTCTTTGGTGATCTTGTGCCTCAGGCGACCTCCGTGTCGTCGGCTGATATGATATGAATTACTATAAGAAACTGAGCCAGTGACACGATTTTCACCAATAAATTAAAAACGTTGCTCATTGAACTAGCTTTTTACAGTGTAAACGTACAGTGTAAAAAAAAGATAATGTTAATTTCATGATATATTTTGTATTAATGTTTTTTTTATACCACGTCGGTGGCAAACAAGCGTACGGCCCGCCTGATGGTAAGCGATCACCGCAGCCTATGGACGCCTGCAACTCCTAGGGGTGTCACATGCGCGTTGCCGACCCTTTAAGAATTTATACACTCCTTTCTTGAAGAACCCCATACTGTAGTCCGTCGGGAAAACCTCGGCAGGGAGCTCATTCACAATCGGAGCGTCCGAGGGAAGAAATTCCTCTGAAACCGTACCGTACGCGACCATTTAGGTTCTAAGGTGTGAGGACGAATGCCCTGCCGACGGCGAGCGGTGCGATGGTAGAAAGCGGCCGTAGGCATCATGTCGAACAGTTCTTCGGAGCACAACCCATTATATAAGCGATAGAACACGCACAAAGAGGCAAAATTTCTCCTTAAACTCAACGGTTCAATATCGCTCGTGAGCTTGGGATCGTCCACAATTCGCACAGCACGTCTCTGAAGCGAGTCAAAAGGCCCAAGCTGGTATCCAGGTGCTCCCGCCCAGAGATGACAGCAATACTCCATATGGGGACGGACTTGCGACTTGTATAATAGAAGTCTCTGTCCCGGGGTGAAGTATCGCTTCGCTCTATTGAGCACACCTAGCTTTTTAACCGACTTCAAGATTTCAAAAGAGGAGGTTATCAATTCGGTTGTATGTTTTTTTTATTTTTTTTTAATGTTTGTTACGCCATAACTTTGTCATTTCTTAACCGATTTAGAAAATTCTTTTTTTGATTGTAAGTATATATATCCAAGTTGGTCCCGTTTTTGTCAAAACGCAGTTCTGATGAAGGGATCCATGAGGAATTGAGGGAACTACTCAAATCTTTAAGGCAAACATATAGTGATTTTTGTGTTTTTATCAACAAGTCAAGCATTTGACGGCCTGTTTAGCCTAGTTGGTAGTGACTCTGCCCCCGAAGCTAGAGGTCCCAGGTTCGAATCCCGGCCAGGGCATTTATTTGTGCATTTTTCACGGATATTTGTTATTGGGTCTTGGATGTTTTCTATGTATTTAAGTATGTATTTATCTATATAAGTATGAATGTCGTCGTCTAGTACCCATAGTACAAGCTTTGCTTAGTTTGGGACTAGGTCGATTTGTGTAAGATTGTCCCCCAATATTTATTATTTATTTATTATTTGCATCCAAAAATGTGACATTGGATGAAGTGGACCGATTTCAAAAATTCTTCATTTGTTTGTTTGTCCCATTGTCACCAAGTCAGGATCTGGTGACGGAATCTTGGAAATATCGAAGGAAATCCTCAAATTATATATACCAGGAGGCTGGGGTAAGGCAAAAATAAGGAACTCCTCAAATCATATATCAAGAGGATGGGGTCTGGCAAAGTTTGGAGTCGGTGTTTTTATTAACCGACTTCAAAATTTCAAAAGAGGAGGTTATCAATTCGGTTGTATGTTTTTTTTTTGTTTTTTTTTTTTTTTTAATGTTTGTTAGTCCATAACTCCGTCATTTCTTAACCGATTTGGAAAATTCTTTTTTTGATTGTAAGTATATATCAAAATCAAATCAAAAATCAAAACGCAGTTCTGATGATGGGATCCATGAGGAATTGAGGGAGCTCCTCACATCTTTAAGGCAAACATATGGTGATTTTTGTGTTTTTATCAACAAGTCAAGCATTTTCATCCAAAAATGTGACATTGGATGAAGTGGAACTGCTCATGATGATCAGAACAGAACTCTTCAACGACGAAAAGTTCACGTTTGGCGATTTGTCCTCCTAGCTGTGTTTGTTAAGCAGTTTCTATTTTCACGATTAATTTTTGTCATGCTTGATTTCTGATGATGGGATCCATGAGGAATTGAGGGAACTCCTCAAATCTTAAAGGCAAACATATAGTGATTTTTGTGTTTTTATCAACAAATCGAGCATTATCATACATATGTTTATTGTATGGAATCTAAGAGTGCATCATCTAAGATTAATAATCTTTCACCGGCCTCCCCCATTGAAGTCGGTTTTTTTTCTTAAAAATGATTTTTCTTAAATTATAATAAAAATTATTTTGTTAAAAATTTACTTGTTTTAAATACTCAACATCCGCTACTTCCACCTTCCAAGGTTTTGTCCTTGTTTAACTAGTGTGTTGTTGTAGGAGGGAACGGAACGGTTGCGCTGCCGCCGACCGAAGGCGCGCCACACGCGCGCGCGAGGGAGACGGACAACCAGTGGGAGCAGGACAGCGCGCTTTTCGACACGAGAAGTGGACATTCACGGGTGAACATATACATACTACATTCAAAATACTTTATTTGTATACCTTTTTTCTGCTTTTGAGGTATTTCTTTAACTTTTTTAAACCATGACGGTGGCAAACAAGCATACGGCCTGTCAGATGGCAAATTAAAATGTATAGCTACATATATATTATAATCTAACATTTTCAAGATTTTTCTATTTTCTAGATTCTCAGAGTACCCCAGACAAGAAATCAAAAAATAATACCGCTACTAACCGAGATGGTCATATACTAAATTGAATAAGGGCGACAGAGGGGGTTATATTGTTTGTTGTCCTTGTTATAGTTCCGCTTTTCCATATTTGCCTCAATGTCATGTAAACGATTACCCGCTCAAATTAAAGAGGTTGTTTATGGTAAGCCGACAGACGTTTAAGACAAGTTTTCAATTTAGCTGCATAACTCAACGGCTTTTCTGTCTCCATTGGTGGAACTCGTATAGGATCTCTATAGAAATCCTTACTCTGAGTATACATTGTAATTTCTTACTTCATATATTTGATATTTATGAATTAACGTTGTGATGAGATGAGGCTAGACGTACCGACTGTCAAATGAAGAGAAATTTACAGAAATAGTACATTACTACAGAGGCCGGGGCGAAAGGCAACCCCATATTTCCCGCCGAGGTATGTATAAGTATAGTGCTTTTCTCAAACATGCAATGAAATGAAGCAACAAAAAAAGACAGTTTTTATTTTTAATACGCTTAGTGGCAGAATGTCATGATGCCTGTGCCACAAATTTAAGCTTCCAGCTCGAAGGACCATATTGATGTACGGACTGCTAGTGCCACACACACCAAGTGTAAAATGTTCTTAGCTTGATAAGATAACGTAATAATAATTCACTCATTAGTCAAAATAAACACTTTATTGATTTACACTATAACAGCGCGATTTTATGAGTGATTGTGCGAATGAGGAGACGCGTGATGAGTGCTAGTTGTAAACGTGTACTGACGCGTACTTTAATGGTTTACGCGAGCATTAAAGTAATTTCGCTGAGACGGCAATGTGCGGTATGTGGACCGTACAATGTGGAATGGAAATTAAAAACGAGGACTTTGCCGGCCTAGGCCTGTGAGATTTTTATGAAATTCAATTAACGATCTCTTGTCCTAGCCGCACCTGAAACGTCATACTTCGCAGCCTATTATAAGGAACATAACATCAATATTTCATTGCATGGAGAAATTTTGATCTAAAGTTATGACCTCCAGTAAATGGAGTGGTGCCAAGCCACGAGATTACAGCGCGGCAGTCACTGCTGATATTGAGCTAGCATCTAGTTATGACTCATAATCGTTGTTGCATTTTTGGTTTTAAAGGATATGTTTGGGGTTCAAATATTTTTTTTTTTTTTTTTAGTTTTTTGCTCTAGTAGAGTAAAAAAGTACATATAACCTACTTTTGCGAAAAAATAATTCCAAAAAAACTTTTTTTTTTCTATTAAAACCATATGGAAATGATTGCTGGAGAGTTCAATAGTGTACCGTTTAATTTTTTGCTCCTATTACATTACCACACCCTGTATAGTTAAATACATACTTAAATACATAGAAAAATTCCAAACCCAGGAACAATGTCAACCAGTTCAAAAACAAATTGGATAAGCACTATTCAAATTTAGCTCAACACTGAAGTTGTACTTAAAGATAATTGGATACAGGTTTCATCAGTTGTTTCAACTGCCTGCCTGATAAACAAATAATAATAATAATAATAAATATCCGTGCTAAATGCACAAATAATGCCCTGGCCGGAATTCGAACCCGGGACCTCTAGCTTCGGAGGCAGTGTCACTACCAACTAGGCTAAACAGGCCGTCAATCTGTACAATTTTTCATAATGTTCTTTTTTTTTAACACAGGGTCACCACCGACGGCCCAGCGAGCACGGCGCGTTCGCTGGCACGCCACGCCTCGATAGCGCTGAGCTCCGACTCAGCGAGGACAGGTAGCTCGTATGCTCTGTCGCTGAGCGAGTTTAACACTTGAACGCCAACGCTTAACTCGCGGTTTAACGCTTTGAACGCCATTCTTCATGAACGGCAGTGACACTTACACGCCAACTAATTTTCTATATAATATGAACCTTAGTGTATAGCACGAAGGTGACTAACAACGAACGTCATAACAGCTAGGTCATTGGCGCCATAGGCACGATAACATGCGACACCTTTAGGTGTTCTTGGCGTTCAAAGGGTTAATCTATAGAGATAGGGTACTACGTAAAGGGTGTCCCAAAAGTAACGCAAGCAGGGCTCGTACTTTTTGTCCCGCGAGACGTCACGCTCCATATAGTATGATTTTTAATTAGTGTTATTGTAATCAATTAATCATCATTCAATAATCGTGTATACATAAATTTTTTTTCAATTATGCCTCTTTTACAACCGCAATTTGCCTGTCACGTTACAATTTATAAAGTACAACATTATGTATTACTGCAAGTTTTTGTGACTGGTTCATGTGTTATAGAGTTTCTATGACGACGAAGTTTGTTTAATTGTTCATATTTAGATTCATAATTCCTATAACCTGTTATAAAACTTGTAAATCTATGAGTTCCTCACCTGCTTATAAATTAAAAATTTAAATAGAATAAGAATTCCTTTATAATCTTCGGATGCAGTCGGTCGTACGTATTGGAAAAAAGACCATTATAAATGCATGATTAAATGATTGATGATTAAAGATTGATAATTACAATAACACCAAAAGTGGAGCCCTGAACGCAAGATTTGAATTTGCCCCCAGTTGGGCATTTGTGTGGTTTGATTTGTGTTGATGTGCTAGCAACCAAAAAACAATTTGATAGGTGACAGTTTAGGGTTGATTAAAATGGAGCGTTACACAATAAAACAACGTGTTTTTATTAGTTATTGAACAATATTTGAAGAGTAATGAAAGTTTGACGGCCACAGCAAAATATTCGGGCAAAATATAGTCGGTGTATTGATTTAACTTTGTCAACTGCCTGAATGTATTTAGAATCTCAATCACATGCAATTTTTTTTATTTATTTAATCACAATTGCTTGTTTGTTGTCTTTATTTTTGTGCAGTGTAACGTGTTGTGATGAGAAGGTCAAATTAAAGAACAATTATACATTTAACCCTTAACAAGGCACCAACAATCAAGAAGGATTTCCAAAAAAAAAAATATCTACGGAATATTAACGTTTTGGTTATTCATTTCAAGGCAAATCACTTTTACGAAAATGCAATCTAAATTGAACATTAAATCGCAGAACTAAGATTGAAATTTTATTGACATGTGTGTGGTCCCTAAATCGCCTCTGCTTTCATTAGGGTTAAAAAAACTGTAAAAGTGTGAGGATCAGCAATTTACGAACCAACTGAATGCGAGAGATTTAAATTCTCCACCTATTCTATACTTTCAGGATGCGAGGAAACTTCGAGGACGTAGACATTCGCAGGGGTGACGGAAACGAACTCGACGCGCGGCACCCGGGGGACCGCGCGCGGCTGAGGGACAAAGACAGGTGAGACGACGCCGAAGGCGAAGGGCTTTTGATAACTTGAGTGTGCAATTTTATTAAGCCCGAGTTAATGACAGTGTTTTTCATTACATTTGCGAGGAAATAAATAACTCCAGCACTGATCCTAATTGAAAAAAAAAACCCGAGTCGGACCGCACCCAGGTTTCCGTAAAAATATTTGTATTATATGATGTAACTAAAAATTTACGGTTTTCGCAATTTTTCCTTTATCTGTGTGAAGACGTTGCTTCGTACCAAATTTCAAGATTCTGAGTTCACGGGAAGTACCGTGTGGGTTTTGATTCCCTTGTGAGTGTCGAAAATTTGCGGCATAAACGGCTGTATCTTTTGATTGCGTTGGCTTAGAAGTTTGATTTTTTCACAGCTCCAAGGGACAGTAGACCGGAGTATTTGATATACATACCAGCTTGATACCTCCACGCGTTCCTGAGAAAAAGGGTATTGACAGACAGACGGACGGACGGACAACAAAGTGATCCTATAAGTGTTCCGTTTTTTCCTTTCAAGGTACGGAGCCCAAAAACTTGAAACTCACCTTCAGTATCTATGATCGCCTGGGAGTCCTTGCGAGAGGAGTGCACAGCTTCAATATTTCAACCAATCACAGAGCACTATTCTTGTGGAGCGCGGCCGACTAGTTTTTTTTTAAACCTGATCACTGAGATCACACACAAACTCATAACTTCCTCGGGAGTTATGACAATCAAAAACTCCACCTGGAGGTAAATTGGCTATAACTAGTCTATACGCCTGCGTACTATAATGCCCGAGATACACTTGTAAAACTAGCCTCGTGTATCTCGGGCATAAGACCCTTTACGAGCAAGTGTGATATAAAGTAACTACAAGTTAGAAAAGTTAAAAAACCCCCGACATTTTCATTTCAAAGCTCAATATCTCAAAAACGGCTGAACAGATTTTCATGAAACATGGCTAAGAACACTCGGGATAAAATTATGTATGACACAATAAAAACTATACGTAAATCGGTTCATCCGTTTGGGAGCTACGATACCACAGACGGACACGTTAAATTTATAACACCCTCTTTTTGCGTCGGGGGTTCTTCTTCTCCTCCGTATTTTCAAATTTACAAACTGTACGACCTTCCAATATGTAGAGAGTTAGACCCACATTTCCGGGAAAGTTAGAGAAAATGGTTGTTGTCGTCAGGTCGAGCCGCGAGCGCGCGCGCGCCGACGCCATCGCGCGCCACGCGCACTTCCACCAGCTGCGGGCCCGCGCCGGCGCCCGCCAGGGGGAGCAGCCGCGCGGCGGGAACATGGCCGAGGTAACCCCGCTACTAACAGGGACGAACTGTGAACCAGCGCTGTGTTGCCTCTGTAACTGGTACAGCGCTTGCGGGATTCGCTCCTTTTGTCACATAAATCGTGGAACATTAGTACATTACTGCAGGCAGAGGCCGTGTAGTAAGGGATAGCTGGACGAGTTTGGGATAAACGGCCGAGTCGTAGACGAGGCCGGATAAAACGAGTCCTGCAATCCCTGTTCCGGCCGAGGATTGTATAGTACTTTTCTCAAACATGTTAGAAAAAAAAACAATAATAAAACTACAATATAAAAAAAAACAAAACGTACAAAAATAGCAAAGCATCACGACCAATAACGGAAAAAAAAACACGAAAAATGTTACAAAATACAAGCACCATTTAAAATAACACGAAAGAACTAAAAAACCAAAATACACGTAAAAACAAAAAAAAAAACAAAAACATGGAAAAACAAAAAATAATGTCGAAAAGTACAAAAAAAACAAAAACTTTTAAAAAGTCCAAAAACATCAAAAAACAATAAACACTACAAAATAACACGAAAAAACAAATAAAATACATAAATACTCGAAAAATTCGAAAAAGAACAACAAAATACAAAAATACAAGAACGATAAAAAACCGGAAAAACCTAAAAAAATTCCAATTTGCATAACAAATTAAAAATATAAATACAAAATCGTTACGGTTGGCTCTATGTAATATTTCCTTTATCAGTTGATTCTAGTAAGCAAATTTAAAAAGTTAGAGCAGCTGACAATAATGTTAGTTTCATACATTCTCCATACATTACTTCTTGGCCGCCGGCCAAGAAGTAATGTAGGGAGCCATAAACAGGTAACTTCATGTCCTCTTTTCGTGACATTAATGCATACATTTAGGCGCATGTTTGAGAAAAAACAATGCAGACGACCTGACAACCTCCTTTCATGTATTAAAGTCTGTTAAAAAATGTATGCAAGCACAAAACTATGTCAACCCGTAAAAATTCGAACTCAAAATTTCAACTTTAACATTAATTACACATTATGGCTGAACAGTGTCCAAACTTCATTTTCATCAATTCGTATTAATCACACATTGTCAGGCCAACATCAGGTTGGCCAGAGAAGAGAACATATACTATCTAAAATCTCTTTACAGGAACCGAACGAGCCTTGGACCGGAAGGCCCCACAAAGATCGTCCAGCCAATCGGGATCGTTATATATCGCGCGTAGCGAACGGTGATGACTCTGGACACCACAAAGATACTGTGCGTCGCGTGGCGAACAGGGATGATGCCCATCACACGGACAGAGAAAGCTCAGGCCATCACACGGACAGAGAAAGCTCAGGCCATCACACGGACAGAGAAAGCTCAGGCCATCACACGGACAGAGAAAGCTCAGGCCATCACACGGACAGAGAAAGCTCAGGCCATCACACGGACAGAGAAAGCTCAGGCCATCACACGGACAGAGAAAGCTCAGGTTATCATCCAGACAGGGAAATCCCAAGCCATCACCCAGGCAGGGACAGCTCAGGTCATCACACAGACAAAGAGAGCCCTGCACGTGTGGATAGGGCACATCAGGCGCCCGATGGGCACAGTGCAGTCGACCCGGAGTTCGGGTTGGGCTCGAGCCGCTGGCGAGGGCCGGGCGGGGACGCGTCGGCGTGGGACCCGTGGGCGCCGGGCGCGCGCAAGGCGGGGGACGCGCACGACGCGGTGGACAAGCTCGTGTACAGCGACGTGTGGGAGCGGGACGCCACGCCACGCCCGGCCGACCCGCGCGTCTCCCAGTTGGCCAAGCAGGTCATGATGGAGTACGAGGAACTTACTGAGACGGTATGTTTTATTCATTTATTTATTTACTTAGGAAGATCATCAGCTTAAATAATACACAATAACTTAAAGCAGTAGTGACAGTGAGCTAATAACAGATCCTCACTGATAGCATAGTTAATAATACAAAAAATGAGTGAGCGAAAAGCCAAGCAAAAAACACAACGCCATGCGTCTTGATAGTAGTTATTCAATCTTTATCGCACTAAAGAAACCCTATCGTACCAAAGGCGGACTTAAATACCATTTGCCATTCTCTACCAGTGAACCTTAAGGCAATGCAGATTAAAATCATAAATCCAATTTTCAAATTTAATGATATTGAATTAAGAGAGAAAATCGCGAAAAATTTGTGACCCTCGATTATTGTGACCGGCGCAGACACGAGATTTTATGAGACCTCAGAGGGAACTTATAGAATGACAAAAAACTGCTTATTATCTCTCATTCCGAAGTTGAATCCCTAATACTCGTATGCCTGAATCATAAATCTTAACCTAAATAATCTAAAAATAACCTTGAGCTTTAAAACTAGGTAGTCGTCAGCAGGGTGCGCCCCACGTAATGGAGGGAAGCTACTTATATATACTTACAGTCTAGTTCTATGATTATTCCTCCGTGGTATGTCTGATTTGCAGTTTTCAAGAACCTACGCGGCGTTAGTGTCTATCACGGTGATACGTTTGATTTTTCTACGTTGTATGGTTCAAGAGTAAAGTCATAAGTACAACTAAATACGCGAATCTGGAGTTGAGGAGCTTCGCTTTGGCTATGGCTCTCTTCGCTCCACCTAGGTTCAAATTCTTGGCACGGATACGTTACTTATGTTCACCGATTACTCGGAGACTAGTGGACGTCGACCGATTTTAAAAATTCTTCTTTTGTTGTTGTTGAAAGGGTGTGTTTTCTAGTTGGTCCCATTGTCACCAAGTCTGGATCTGATGCCGGGATCACGGGATCTTGGAAAACTCGAGGGAACTCCTCAAATAATATAGCAGGAGGATGGGATCTGGCAAAGTTTGTAGTAGGTGTTTTTTTGTAAAAAAAATACAATTTATGCTTCTAGTTTAGTTTTTTTTTTTTAAACATTAGTCTTGGTCTTAATTTATATGGCAACGCGTATAGCGTCTCTGGCGGCCTTTGGTGGTAACTATTTATTGCCATACAGATTGTAATTAAAATAAACGCGCTCGTTTGTGTTTATCTTTCGAAAAAAATATACTAGATAGAGGTACTGGTAATTCCCTAAATCTCCAGGAGACAGGCTATGTCTAGTGTGGGGTTCACTGCAATCTTTCTCTTGTCTGTACAAGCGTGTTATATACTGCTTAGCTACTTCTGTTGCTGACTGTTCAGCAACAGAAGTAGCTAAGCAGTATATAACACGCTCATAATTATCTACACAGAGCCTTATTGATTTTGACAGTAGAGTCTGTGTGTAGCTTATTTTGAGCACTAAGCCCGCGTAGCTACTTTTGCTGCTGACTGCACGTGAAATTGAATGATGAATAAATATTTTATGATGTTAAATTGCAGCCAGTGGCCCGCGCAAAGGCGCGCGAGACAGAGCCGGACGGTTCCGGCGCGGCGAGCGGCAAGGCCCTGCGCGTGCGGCTCAAGAGCAACATGACCTTCAACCTCGGAGACGAGCTGCTCAGCTGGCGCCGCATGCAGTGAGTACCGGCGGCTCGAACAACCATTTAGAGGGTTCTGTACTACAATGGTAAAAAAAACCGGCCAAGTGCGAGTTGGACTCGCGCACCGAGGGTTCCGTAAAAAATATTTTTATTATATGATGTTGCTTCGTACCGAATTTCAAGATTCTGAGTTCACGGGAAGTACCCTGTAGGTTTTGATTCCCTTGCGAGTGTCAAAAACTTGCGGCATAAACGGCTGTATCTTTTGATTTCGTTGGGTTAGTAGTTTGATTTTTTCACAGCTCATAGGGACAGCAGACCTGAGTATTTGATATAAATTCCAGCTTGATACCTCCACGCGCTCCTGAGACAAAGGGTCTTGACAGACTTGACAGGCGGACAGACGGACGGACGGCCGGACAACAAAGTGATCCTATAAAGGTTCCGTTTTTTCCTTGCGAGGTACGGAACCCGGTTTTTTTTTCGAGGTAAGGAACTCTTATGGTGCCGCTTTGTCTGTCTGTCTGTTTGTCACATTGCTAAATATCTCAAGAACTACTTATGCTATTGATATGAAATTTGGATCAGTTATAAACAAGGCTAACCCACATACCTAGTTGGTTACTAAGTTATGTTACTGTAATAATCCTTATCTACATAAAATATACTAACGAAAGTTAAATAAATTATATATTAAAATGAAGTACACACAATCAGGATTTACATTTGTCAATTTCATTCAAAATGGCCTCGCACGGTTGTCATATCTAATTCCGTCACTGTCTTGACTATGGCCCGCTTGAGGGAGTCAAGATTTGTGTGGGGTTTAGCACAGGCTTTCTCCTCAATAACCTGCCATATAGCATAATCCAGGGGGTTGAGGTCCGGGCTGGAGGAGGGCCAGTCTTCGTGGGCAATGAAGTCAATTTTATTGCTTCGAAACCAGGCTCGAGTTGTTTTTGCCTTATGTGCAGGGGCTGAGTCTTGTTGAAAGACCCAGGGCTGGTTTTGAAATAGAGAGTGGCTTAAAGGCTTCACTATTGGTTCCAGAACGGTTTCCTGGTATACTTTAGCCCCAGTTTTGACACCTTTTTCACAGAAATGGACCTGTGTTAACCCTGAGTATGACACACCTAACCAAATCATGACATAAGAGGGATGATGGCCTCGTTGCACTCTCGGAACAGCTACACTCGCTTCTTGACTGTTTTTTGCATACACTCTGTCATTCTGGCGGTTACAACATTCTTCAATGGTAAACATTTTTTCGTTCCGCAATTTGTGCGTCCCGCTTCAGTAGCACGCGACTTCTATTCAGCCTCATAGTCTTCAATCGTCCATTAAGCAAATGACCTTTCCGTCTACGATAAGTCTAAGGTCTTGATTGATAACTTTTTTAAGGGAGCTTCTCTTCACAGACATCTGAATTGCCAACAACTTTTGCTTCCGAACGGGGTTTCTTGCGATTCTCGCCTTCACTGCCTTTATTAGAGCTGGGGTCCGAACGGTGCGTGGTCTTTCAGACCTCTTGCGGTCATCAAAGCTCAGGGTACTATTGTACCTATTAATGGTACGATAAACGAATTGTTTGTTGATTTTCAGATTTTGGCGGATGCCCGCATTTGTGCAACGCAATTACAGCGACACGATTTTCTTTTAGACCCCAATCCATTATAAATATGACGAGATAAGTGTTGTGTGTGCGATAAAATTATAACTGACAACCCGCCATTATATGTCATTTTTAACCGACTTCAAGATTTCAAAAGAGGAGGATATCAATTCGGTTGTATGTTTGTTTTTTTTTTTAATGTTTGTTACTCCATAACTCCGTCATTTCTTCACCGATTTGGATTTTTTTTTTTTTTTATTGTAAGTATATATATCCAAGTTGGTCCCGTTTTTGTCAAAACGCAGTTCTGATGATGGGATCTATGAGAAATTGAGGGAACTCCTCAAATCTTAAAGGCAAACATATAGTGATTCTTGTGTTTTTATCAACAAATCAAGCATTTTCATCCAAAAATGTGACATTTGATAAAGTGGAACTGCTGATGATGATCAGAACAGAACTCTTCATTCAACGACGAAAAGTTCACGTTTGGCGATTTGTCCTCCTAGCTGTGTTTGTTAAGCAAGTTCTATTTTCACGATTAATTTTTGTCATGCTCGATTTCTGATGATGGGATCCATGAGGAATTGAGGGAACTCCTCAAATCTTAAAGGCAAACATATAGTGATTTTTGTGTTTTTATCAACAAATCGAGCATTATCATACGAAAATGTGACATTTGATGAAGTGGAACTGCTGATGATGATCAGAACAGAACTCTTCAACGACGAAAAGTTCACGTTTGTCGATTTGTCCTTCTAGCTGTGTTTGTTAAGCAAGTTCTATTTTCACGATTGATTTTTGTCATGCTCGAGTTCTGATGATGGGATCCATTAAATTAGGAATCGAGGGAACTCCTCAAATGTGAACCACAAATAGTTATTTTAGTATTTTCATGAACTAATCAACCATTTTCATTCATAAAAGTGACATTTGATGAAGTGGAATTGCTGATGATGATCTGATAGGAACTCTTCAACGACGCGTAGGTAGTTCAAGTTTGGCGATTTGTTCTCTTCGTTTTGTTTGTCAAGCAAGCAAGGTTTTTCCATGATTCCATGAGGAATTGAGGGTACTTAGTCTTCTACCATTATAAACATACTTATAGCCATTTTTATTTTATTGTATGGAATCTAAGATTGCACCATCTAAGTATAATAACCTTTCACCTGCCTCCCCCATTGAAGTCGGTTTTTTTTTCTTAAAAAATATTTATTTTTTCGGTAGCATTTGTTTTAACGCAAGAAAAGAGTTTGCAAATCGAGTAACAGAACTTAGTAACCAACTAGGTACATAGAACATGTTTTATTGACCGAGCGAGCAAAGCGTCTCCGTTTCAGATTTCTACAAAAATTATTTCGTATGTCTTTCTGTCTGTCCGGATGTTCTCCTCTACAGGTCGCATTTCTCAACCGATTCTCGTGAAATTTTGTGAGTAGGTTCGATAATTATATAGAACTTTTTTCGAGACAGTTTTTGGAAATTTTGAAAATTGAAAAAAAACTTGCGAGGTGTACAGCTCACAGAGCCACTACTTTTATATATTTTTTATTTTCTGTGAATGTCAAAATGTCAAGTGGGGTGTCATAAGAGCTTCATTTGCACATCCTAAAACAGTTTTAGGTCGATTTGTGTAAGATTGTCCCCCAATATTTAATTATTTATAAAAAAAACCCTAATGTTATCTTTCGTTTCAGAATGACCGGGCAAGACTCCGAGTCTGGCAGCCCGTCAGACGAGGCCGACCCTACCATCGAAGCTGTCTAGTGCTCCCGAACTAAGTATGATCTGCGTAGTCGTCGACTCATCGCACAATACACGCCCATACATCATGTTCGTGCTTGATCAATGGGGCTAGCTATCAAAACGAATTTAAACGTCAATCGTATTTCAAGCAATAAGGACTACGGTTTATAAGAATATCTTTGAAATATGGTTCTTAGCGACTTCGATCAATTTGGCCATCCGATAGTTACCCAATAATGGACCTAATGTCAACGGGAGTAAGGTCTACTTTTATTGCTCAACTTTAGTATTTTAAATGTGCGTGCGTTGATTGTTTGAGTGTGGGTAGTAATTGGGGAATGCTTTGTAGGTGTGTGTAGTGTTTTTTTATACGGGTATTACCTAGCCCCCCTCAAAAAATGGCAAAGTATTTTGTTCGGTAACATGCGCCGGTAGCTGCGCTTTTCCTATCTAAAAGCTCTAAGGTTCAGTCGCCATCAGATGTATCGAGTGAACGAGGTATCACAAACCTAACGACTCGACTCTATTGGAAAAGGTTTTAATTGTATGTTAATTTATGAGCAAATTGACGCACGGATATTCTTATATAAAACTGTGGAGATTATATAAAGTACAAGAATAGTAAAGTAAAATAAAACTTATAATTTGTCCTTCATAAAGCATCCGTCTCTAAAGGACCATAAGTGTGACATGGACGCTCTATCTAGGACTGCGCTTATTTGTACTATTTACTTTTGTTATAATTAATAAATTATGCAAAAAAAACCTTGTTGTTTCATTAGTGTCAGAAATAGAGTGGGCGTCGACTGGAAATATCGTATCCTACTTACAATAAAAATATGAACGTGAAAGTTTGTCCCGATGTTCTTTCTTCTTAATCGGCGACGCTACTGCGAATTTCTATGAAGCATTTTTCAGTAATGGTTGGAGTTCAAATTTTAGGAGCAGAGTTAAGGCTTAGTTCGTCTACAATAGGGATAGCTAAGTCACGTTCAAATTCGTAACATATGATATATTTGTACCTTTTGACTCCAAAATATACCTGAAATCGGGTAGCCGGCGCTATCGTTTGGCGTTAGGGTGATGTACTGATTGATAACTTTGTATCTTGCAGTTGATGGCCGACCGATACACTTATGATATTTTCGGGTGGCGGTTAGTTGCTGTGTTCTAATCATGTTTAGTATTCTGAACAGTTTTAACGGGACATTGTACTCCAAGATGATGATAAGCAGTGATCGTAACTTTTGTAGCGTTTTTGGGTGTAGCGCAGTGGTGTTAACGGAATTGGGATAAATGTTTTATGCTCTTATGATTCATTAGCGTTAATAACGTTGATATTAACCTTAATTAACCGTTTAAATTGTATTTGTCCTTACCAACTCCGTTAGCACCACTACGCTGCACCGAAAATGCTACAAAAGTTACGGTCACTGATGATGAGATTAGGCCGTTGGTGAGGCTTCCCCTTACTAGATGGCGCGACGTGTCCTCGTGTTCGAAATATTTTTTCAATTTTTCATTCCGTTTCTTAATTATAACTCCGCTAAGCGGGTGATTCCGCTTGTACATATATTTACACTTAGAATGGAAGTAGCACATTGTTACTAACGATTCTCAATTTCGCGGGTATTGCTCGGGACGATTCACTCTTCTCCTTAGTGATGCTTGTAGCAACTTCGTGGTAGATGTCGCTACAAGCATCTCTAAGGAGAAGAGTGAATAGACCCGAGCAATACCCGCGGTTACAGATGTGCAAGTGGCGGAAAGTTTCCATAATATTCTATAAATTCTCGGAAATTTCATGAAACTTTCACTAGAAATATAGGCAATTTAAATTTAAAAATGGAAAGTTTCAAGTCCCATACAAAAATGTAAGAAATTTTCCGAATTTTTCCTACGTTAAATTTCCGAAACATTTCGCAATTTTGGAAAGTTTCCTTAGGCACATCAGTACCCGCGGTAGCTCAGTTGCAAAGAGCGATGGACGGATAGGTCGTTACTTTATTCGTATAGTATTTTTTTCCATTTTAGAAGCTTTTATTGAGTCTCACCTGTCCCGTTGTGTCTGTAATCAAATCTTGCAAGTTAAATTTAATCCACTTCCCTGTTTCCGATTGAGCTGAAATTTTGCATGCAAATCTTGCAAGTTAAATTTGCTCCACTTCCCGGTTTCCGATTGAGCTGAAATTTTGCATGCATGTACAAATCGGGTGACAATGCAATATTATTATGACATAGAGCTGATCTGATGATGGAGACAGAAGGTGGTCATAGCAATTCCTTAACTACACAAGATAAACCCATCGTGTTTGGGCTCATACGGACCGACTCAACAAGTAGTTTATGATTGTGGAAAAAAGTACAGTCGGCAATAAAAGCTTGTACCAAAAATGAAGTTTTTGACCAAAAGATTATATCATTCCGGTTGGAAATTAGTAAGTTATAATAAAAGTGCGACCGAACATTTAAATCAAAGTTCGTTTTTGCGAGTTGTATAAGTGCTCATCGGAGAAATTTGCTTCGCTTCGCCTTCGGCTTCAACTACACGAAAGTAAAATAATTTTTTTTTAAAGGGTCGGCACCGCGCACTTTACGCCCCTGGAGTTGCAGGCGTCCATCGGCTGCGGTGACCGCTTACCATCAGGCAGGCCGTACGCTTGTTTGCCACCGACGTGGTATAAAAAAATAAAAAATAAATAAGTAACACGGTGAAATTTTCAGATCCATTTTAATACAATGACAACAAAAGTCAGCGTCTAAAATAGTGCAAATACCCAAAAGGCAATGAAATCACCAAGATATTCACAAAAAAGGTCTTGTTACGGAACGTTAAAGGAATGGGCAAAGTTATATAAACTATTGCTAAACAAACTATTGCATTACCTCTGATTACAATTGAAGAAATGTAAATTATTGGCTAATTACTGGCAATAAAATCCTGAAAGGACACTATTGTATAGTGTAGTTAACGTAACTTAACTTGAAATCAATATGTCTTTAGTAATACAAAAATAATAGTCGGTTTTGACAATGCAAGTTGTGCGGTGTTCTTTGTACTATTGATACCTTAAAATCAGCGCCATCTATTAGCGGGTTTTAGTTTTGTTCATAGATGGCGCTATTGTACTAAGCAGAGGAGTCTCCATATTTATTTAATCGTATGGCATTTATTTACGAACCGTGAGATCTTCGAGAAGACAAGTACGGTTGCCAGTTTTTGTTGTACTGTTTTGTCTCCATATTAAAAGTAGCTAAACAGTCACGTCAGTTGGCATTAACCAGTATCTGATACAATGGTCAATTTCATGACAAATGTGTAAAATGATCTACTTTAGTAAGTAGGTACAAAAATATTGACACTACGTGTCTTTAACCCACATGTTTGACTCGCGGATTTTTTGGCGCATTGCAGTAACAACTATAATACTCGTGTAAATACTAAAAAATTACCTTAACACTAATATTTTGAACACATTCATAGGAACCAACGTTCTGAGGACCGAAAAACTAACAATAAATTAATTGTCAACACAAGCGAAGAAACCACATTATATCGTAGCGAATTGCATCGTATCGTAACTCAAGCAAATAAAACAAGTCAGTTTGTTACGAGATTCGATGATAATATGGGTACATTTTATTTGCTCTTGCATAATGCTACTGTATATCATCGAGCAGTGAATAGGCATCTTCTTGGCTAGATGCAGACCAAGAGCAATCCCATTTTTAATAATAAAAAAATAAAACAGGCAAATTTGTATGATTTCATGAAATAATCCATAATTTCAACGAAAACGCTAATATGTCTTGATTTACAGCTTGTGTGGCATATTTATATGCTAAAAAGTTGGCAATACTTCAAACAATGTGAAATAATTTTATATGATATCTTGTTTTTCTCCTGATAAATCTATACGTACTGTTTGAGATCTGACTAGTTTTTAAGTAGTGTAGGAACATACAGTATAACGATTATACAAATATATGCAATAAAGCACAACAAATATAAAGTAATATCAAGATTCAGGATATTCTACAATATCTCTTCTATATAATAAACAAAATCTTTGAACAAAATAAGTATTATAGCTCTTTAATAGATGGTCTGCAATAACAATTTATATTTAACGACTATCACCAAGTATATATATACATGGCCAAAAACTATCACGGTAAATTTGCCCCAAAAATTGGAAGACTTACTCCAGAAAACCAAAATGATTATTTGGTATCTTTTGGGCAAAGTTACACTAAAAAAAAACAGTTTGACAAAAGACTGATCGATTGATTTTGCCTCGCATTGGGACCGTCTACACATTTTTTTCCGAAATCTAGAGATTTTTATAAATTGAATGTGTTGCTTGAGCTGCTACCGCGAAACGAAAACGAAGTTCGAGATATTCGAACTTATTTCGTTTCCGTTTCGCGGTAGCATCTCTGGTGTCGACAAGGTCTGGCTAACCAATCGTGCTCATATGAATTTTCTGAGGATACATAACCATTTCTAGTGAGCCAGCGCTAAACTTAACACTCCCACTGCCAGGAACCCGCCTAGCAGACACTGCAATATTTTTCTCAGATGCCAGACAGCGCGCTAGCTCCTGCTAGGCGGACTGTCACTATAGTTAGGTTATGTACTCATCATCATCATCATCATATCAGCCGAAGGACGTCCACAGCTGGACATAGGCCTCCCCCAAAGACTTCCACAGTGACCAGTCCTGCGCCACCCGCATCCAGCGGGCACCCGCAACACTTACCAGGTCAACAGTCCACCGTGTGAGGGACCTGCTCACGCTACGCCTTCCAGTACGTGGTCCCCACTCGAGAATCTTTCCGCCCCAACGGCCAACGGTGTATAGGTTAGGTATTGTTGTGTGCAAAATAATAAGTTGTTTTATACCAGAGAAACTAAAGTCAACTATTTCTAAAATAGGATATAAGACAGTCATGGTTTGCTATAGGCAGCACATTTACCAAGGCCTCAAACAAAGAAATTAACCAAGTAGTAGGACAAAAATCAACCACAAGTCCCAATGATGGATGATTAGTACAGTGGGCAAGTTGGAACATCTAATAGAAAAGTTCCATATTTTTTTGACGTGACCAGTAAAGATGCGAGGCATGGAATGAAAATAATGTACAATATACTAAATTGTACACAATTGTTTGTTTTTGATTGGGATTTTCAGTAATATGAGAATTGCTAGGAAGTAAGTAAGCCGGTTTTCATTTTTATATTTAGTCCAAAAACCTGCTATTGAAGTTAATTTTTATAATTTGTTTGGAAACAGTGTTTACAGATATAGAAGAATAGTAAAAAAAATAACGAAAGAAAGGACCTAAAATTCTGTTTATTTCTTTATTTTAATTTTCTCATTGACTGCTATTATTTCGCACACAACTTTACATCGGTTCCTGAGGTATTGGTATTCAAGATTTAAGTCTGGCAGTGAAAGTGTTAACAATGAGATGGACATCGACAGCCATAAACAGCCACGGTTGGATTCAACTTGCACAATTTATCATGGCTCGTCAATTATCAATTGGACACATTAACTGAGGGTTTTTAACAACTCTATATCATATATTTCAACTAAATGCGACGTACTCTATTGCACCTGTACAACGACTGACAAACGTCACCTTGGTATTGTGTGACAACGCTCTACGAAGCCAAAATTAGCAGAGTCTCTTTCCAAAGATCGATGTGCAATATACATCGCCGGGTACTGTTCCTAGGCGACCGGGCTTTGCTCGTGTTTTCTCGAAGATAAGACAAAGCAGATTCCGACATCCCCAAAATAAATAAATAAACAAGAATTGCTCCTTCAAAGGTATGTAGATGCTAACCAGTAGATCAATCATGTTATGTCAAATTTACATCACTCTTAAATCTGCCAAATCGAATTAAACTCAAGACAATGATAATTGTGCCAAGTATACGAAACTACGATTGATTAGCTATATTCAGTTTCAATTATAATTTACAACCTGTATGGCCTGCCCATGCGAATCCCGACCTTGAGCCGGCCGCGGCCCTTCCCGCCCTCGTATTGCCCCAACTGCCCCGCGTGTCCCGTCTGCCCCGCGTGTCCCGTCTGCCCCGCGTGTCCCGTCTGCCCCACTTGTCCCGTCTGCCCCACGTGCCCCGTCTGCCCCACGTGCCCCGTCCCAGTCTGCGGGCGCAGTTCGGGCGCACGCGAGGCGGCCACAATCCGATCGTTGAAGAACTCGGACGGGGCGGGGCCGGGCCCGGGGTCGCGGACTGGGACCTCGTCGAAGCTGCAGGGCGCGGGGAGCGGGGGGACCTCTTTGCTCATCTGTAAAGATTATAAAAATAATTATTTATTTATTCAGACAACGGAGGTTCATCGAATCGTTAGTACCTAATTAACACGGCGGCGGACGGCGGTTAAGAAGTCAATCCTGACACCTGTCATTTTCATACAGTTTATAACCTCAAAGTGACTTTTAGGTTATCAATTGTATGGAAATGACAGGTGTCAGGATTGACTTCTTAACCGCCGACTGCTATAGGAACTTATCTTATGTTAGTATTATTAATTTAATTAATTTATATAATACATCCGCTCGGAGGGTTTATTAATCCCGTCATCCAGTGCCTTTGCAGAACGAACACTACTATCAGCTAACACAGTATGCCATTGGGACTGTTATGGATTCTGCTTCTGATTGAGGCCATTTCATGCGCATTATGGCGAGGCGAGCATCAGCAAACATGCATGACGCGCTGCAGAATCTAGGCAGACCCAAAAGCACCCTAAACATGTTATTGTAGTACACGCAAGGCGCTGATTGCTCGTTGGGTGTATTATAGCGGAGACTCGATTATTCAATCTAAAATCAATCAATCTAAAATGTATTCTACAAATAGGCCACAAGGTCAAAACGTGAATTATACAATTTCGATAAACTTACAATAATAATAATGATTGATTTATTATTGTAAGTATTATTTATTATTTATACACAGTTCCAGCAAGCTCTCCTCGGTTCCCTACCGCCTCCCTTAACAACTGGTGTTACCTCCTTACTCTACAAGTCCGGTAGTACAACGGAAGCGAAGAACTACAGACCCATCACGTGCTTGCCGACTCTATACAAGCTCCTTACATCCATTTTGAGAGCAAAAATTAACACGCACATTGTTGCGAACAACATTTTGGCCCCCGCTCAAAATGGATGTAGAGTTGGGTCACGTGGTACTAAAGAGTTCCTCCTCATAGACATGACCATTTGCCAACGAGTCCGGCGAAACAGAGGGACCCTCTCAACCGCCTGGATTGACTATAAGAAGGCCTATGATTCGGTGCCTCATTCATGGCTGTGGAGGATCTTACAGCTGTATAAAGTTGATGCAGTTTTGAGATCCTTCTTAGTTGCTTGCATGGGGCAGTGGACCACAGTCCTTCGTCAACCCGGGGGAGGAGAGGGTCCCTCTGGCCGGCAGGATTCCATCAGGATAGAGCGAGGTATTTTTCAGGGTGATAGTCTTAGTCCCTTGTGGTTTTGCCTAGCGCTGAATCCGCTCAGTAAGTACCCTGCTGAAGGATTCAAGACTAGGTTGCCAGCTACGGAGAGAGGGTGAGGTCATTTCTCATCTGCTCTACATGGACGACCTTAAACTATTTGCACCAAATAAACATGACCTGTTGGAGCTACTCAAAACTACAGAGGTCTTCACACTTATCGACAAGTGTGCGTGACATGTACAGCGGGGGAAAGTAGTAAATTCCACAAATTTACAAATTTCTGAGACAATGGCTCTCAGATCTCTCTCCGAAGCAGAAACCTATAAATATCTTGCTATGTCACAGTCTTTGGGTATCGAGGGTGGAGACATCAAGCGGGCGGTGAGGGAGCGCTTCTTCTGTCGCCTGACAAAAGTACTCAGCAGTTTTTTGTCGGGCGGCAATAGGGTGCGCGCCTTCAACGCCTGGGTGATGCCCTTGCTCACATACTCCTTTGGCATATTAAGGTGGACTCAGACTGAGCTCGATTTCCTGGATCGAAGGGTGCGTGTACTGCTCACTGCGCACCGTATGTTACACCCACGATCTTCTGTTATGAGACTGTACATCCCGCGGAAGTTTAGAGGTCACGGCTCCTTAAATGCCAAAGACCTCTACAACCGCGAGGTGTGCAGTCTCAGGGATTACTTCCTAAACAGTGAGTGTGGGATGCATCGTGACGTAGTGGCAGTAGACGCATCTTTCACCCCGCTCTCCATGGCAAACGAGAACTGGCGCAGACTTAAAGTACTAAGCACCGAGGACCGCAAGGCGGTATGGAAGAGTAAGGAGCTACATGGGCGGTTCTACAAGGCTCTTACGGGGCCCGACGTAGACCTGCTCGCGTCGATGAACTGGTTACGTTTCGGGGATCTCTTTGCGGAAACCGAAGGTTTTGTCTGTGCAATTGCGGACGAGATTATCATGACGAACAACTACCGGAAATATATCCTGAAGGAAGGTACGGTCGACATTTGTCGGGCATGCCGCCGTCCCGGAGAGTCGCTCAGGCATATCATTTCCGGTTGTAGTCATCTTGCTAACGGCGAGTACTTGCGCAGACATAACTTGGTAGCCAAGATCATTGATGATTGAGATTGGTAGCTCTTCCGTACGGTCTTGTGGACTTCGAAGTGCCGAACTATAATAATAAGTACACACCTGCGCCAGTTCTCGAAAATGGTCGTGCCACGCTCTATTGGGATCGATCTGTCATCACGGACAGGACTATTATAGCCAACAAACCTGATATCGTGCTGACAGATCGATTGAAGCGCCAGGCAGTGCTCGTCGACGTCACCATCCCCCACGATGAGAACCTCGTGAAGGCCGAGAAGGACAAGGCTAGTAAGTACCTAAACCTGGCACACGAGAAAACCGCCATGTGGGATATTGATTCGACGATTATTGTCCCGATAGTCGTCTCTGCGAACGGTCTAATTGCGAAGAGTCTCGACCAACATCTTAAGAGACTCTCTCTAGATGGCTGGGTCAAGGGTGAGATGCAGAAGGCGGTACTCTTGGACATGGCGCGAATAGTCAGGAGGTTCCTCTCTCTGTCGCCCTAACCACCGGTAGCTTAGGCCCCGCCTCGCTGCCGGCGGCACTCTAGGTTAGGTTTTTTATAATGCTTTTATGTTTTGTATGTATAGTTTTATATTTTACTTATAAATGTTTTGTAGAAAACCTAACTTAAGATCAAAGATAAATAAAGTGAATAATGATTTAAAAACTATACTGATTAACAAAGTTATGTCATTCAATGAAAATAAACTTATAAAATACTATCAAAATTTTAAGGATAAGAGAGAAATGTGTATTGTATACGGTTTCTGTCCAAATAAACAAAAAGCATATAATAGAATACATTTAGCCGAATCGCGAGGGTCAAGACACGGGACGAGTGAAAATGACACTTCCGCACGTAAATCGAACGACGTTTTTTAATACATTTGCGAAAAAAATACGATGTAGTAAAAATGTATATCGTATATCTATAAAAAACAATATCGAATGTTGCCTTTGGAAACTTAAAACATGCTTGTAGTAAGAAACCCCGGTTCTGCTCGATGGCTTTCTCAACCTGAAACGTGTTGGAAGCTCGGAGTTCACGTCGAATAAGCTCCGGATGAAGGTTTCGGTACGGAAACCTTCCTAGTGCGTGATCCGACACGCTCTTGGTCCGGTTTTATAACTTTGTGGTTTGTCGATGATGTCTATGAATGCCAAATCGACTGGTATGATGTGTGAATCTGTGTACGAGTGTGTATGTGTGTGTGTATGTGTGTCAGGTCGGCCAACCTGTCGCCTGCGCTGTGCCTCCGCGAGTAGCGCGCGCAGCGCGGCGGAGTGGCACGCCACGGCCGCCGCCAGCGCCGCCGGCGGCAGGCACGCCGGCTCCGGGCCTGCGGCAAGGTGGGACAGACTACATAATTAATAGTACATTACTGCAGAGGCCATGAAGTAAGGGATTGCTGGACGAGTTTGGGATAAACTTGGCCGCCGGCCAAGAAGTAATGTAGGGAGCCATAAACAGGTAACTTCATGTCCTCTTTTCGTGACATTAATGCATACATTTATACCAAAAAAAAAACGACTCCAATTTTGTACTTGCTATGCCACAATTTGTGGTTTCCGTGAGCCAAAGCTTGTTACCTACAGAAAATACCGAAATCGGCATATGCGTGCCTATTAAATTCGAGGACCCTCGATTCCTCCTAGATCCCATCATCAGACCTTCACCAAATTTATAGATTTAGATTTAACTAACACAAGTAGCTAGCCATGATAACAATCTGATCATGATAATGTCTTAACATTTATTAAACAAGTAGTTCACAAGCTGTGAAAATTAAGAATGTTGATAAACTGCTCGTCTAATTTCTCAGCTAAATAATTCCCGACCGATAGACATATATTTATTGGTTATTTTTAAGTCCAAGATTATTTAGACTCGATAAAAATCTTTATAAATTAAGATTAAGAGATCTAATGGTCGACCTTTTGTAACACATGGAGAGAAATAAACATTTTTTTTTAGTAAAACCGGTACCGGTTCTTGCACTAGGCTTTTTCGTTTCGTTTTTTTTTCGAATTCGAACCCGGAACCTCTAGCTTCAGAGGCATTGTCACTACTAACTAGGCTAAACAGGCCGACGAATTTGAATTGTGTGTCGCGACTGGTTAAGGTTCTGTGAAGCGATGGATGCATGTACATAAGTTTTCTGCTTTATAATAGAATTTATAAATCTAGTTTGTAGTTCACAGTGACTTCGTTTTCAACTGTAATACTGTGTAATTATTATTATAAATAATTAAATTCACGAGACTTACCGACTAGCAGATCGATCTGCGTAGAGTGCGGAGCTAGAGCGGCACCGCGGATGAATTCGCTGCTCGCTACCGACGGCAGGCTGTCGCAGCGAGACACGTCGCTCTGCAACAACAGTCGCGTTGTGGTAAACCTCCAGTTTTTAATTTATTTATTATTTAATTAAATATTTGAAACTTACAATTTATCCCAAAATGTTATGACACATGAACTACTATTGGAAACATCGAGGGTTTATATAATAGTTGGCGAGATGGCGTGGTTCATCCCGCCTTTATTAAACATTGCAATAATAATTTAATATTGCGAGTACATAATACATGTCATTCTAAAGCTATCATATAATACTTTTTAAGTAGCTTTTTGCATTTTCCATGGCTATGACTGTTACCAGTGAGGTCATGCACTAAGTTCTCAAGTAGGTTGTTTAAGATGAATGGAAACAAGTACCTGACGGTTCTTCTACCATAAGTGTTAGTATTGCATGGCAACTGGTATGGTGGGAAGTAATCTCGGGTACGTAATTTACTAGGACGTGTTTTTTTTCCTAATGAGGGTAAGATTTCACATTCCTCAGCCAGTATGCACATACTCGTACAGAAACTATTGAACACATTAATGACCTTGCAGTGTTTGAATAGCCCTGTTTTATTTTATTACAGTTCCGTGTCGCACGCAGCGGACCATAGATAACCCCCTCTAGATGGAGATTATAGGGCGACGTGCGGTCACCTCATCTATGTACCACTAGTACATGTAAGCAGCAACGCGTCGCGCTCTCAGTCAGATTCGTCCAGGTTCGCGATCTATACGTACGTCAAATAAACGAGCCTTAAAAATTGATTTCATCCATTAGAATTGGTTTTTAACCGACTTCAAGATTTCAAAAGAGGAGGTTATCAATTCGGTTGTATGTTATCAATTGAGGGAACTCCTCAAATCTTTAAGGCAAACATATAGTGATTTTTGTGTTTTTATCAACAAGTCAAGCATTTGCATCCAAAAATGTGACATTGGATGAAGTGGAACTGCTGATGATGATCAGAACAGAACTCTTCAACGACGCGTAGGTAGTTCACGTTTGGCGATTTGTTCTCTTCGTTTTGTTTGTCAAGCAAGCAAGGTTTTTCCATGATTCCATGAGGAATTGAGGGTACTTAGTCTTCTACCATTATAAACATACTTATAGCCATTTTTATTTTATTGTATGGAATCTAAGAGTGCACCATCTAAGTATAATAATCTTTCACCGGCCTCCCCCATTGAAGTCGGTTTTTTTTTCTTAAAAATTATTTGCTGTGTAAAGTTGTGTGGGAAAAGCTCTCGAACAGCAAACTACAAGAATGACGGAATAACATTTCACAGGAAGTTAAATTAATTACAAAAGGCATATTTTATTCTGCTAGGCGGAGTTCATTTTACACTAGCCATTAAGAAGTACTGAAGTATTCTTGTCCTTTTCCAACCAATTCAATTGTCAATATACTCTCCCTTTTGACGAAAGTACATGCTCGGACTAGTGATGTGCCAGAGACGCTTTCGACATTACCGTATAAGTCCCGATTTCAATTAATTATGTATTCGTTCGTGTTTTGTTGCACTATTATAATATTGAAATTCTATTGGAAAAGGTTATTTGTTATGTTACATTTTTGACATTAAATTGTCAGTGAAGTTTATTGATATAACTATCTTAGTACCAAAAGCATAATAAATAAAATAAAAAAATAACCCAATTAAAATTAATACGTGTACAAATCAGTGTAGTTGAATGGAATATTTAGTTTAGAAGTAGTTATTCTGTAGTTTTATTTTATTATAAAGTTTATTAAGCGGTTGTGTCATATTTATTGCTATGTAATATCGAGTATGTATATCTAATTAAATAACAAATTAATAACAGTATTACCACTAGGACATGGATTTCCCAAGCAATTAGGACTAGTGTCACGAGGAGGGTCCACATGCTGGACTTCGACCAAGTATAAAGGATCTCGGAATCGGTTAGAGAACGAGCCATTGCAATTGGGTTTTTTCGAATCGTCTTGGTGAGCAATTAGGACTGGTATCACGAGGTGGACCCTATGCCGAAGAAGTATAACGGATCTCGGAATTAGAGGCGGAGCCATTATATTGCGTTTTTTCGAATCGTCTTGGTGAGCAGTTAGGACTACTGTCACGAGGGGGATTCAATGCTTTTATCTGGCTGCCCCGCCATTTTGTCTGGCTGCGCGAAGCGAGGGAGCACTAGTTCACCTGTCATTGTATAGTCTACCTTACGTATAATGCAACAAAGTCTTTATTGAATTGGTCATACATTCGATTGCATTAGGTACTTGTCTGCACTAGTCGGAATGAACGAAGATTGCCGATGTAGCTTATATTTGTGGTTTTACTGTACGTATGGATATAGATAAACAAATACCTAAATAGAAAAGTTCCAAGACTCAGGAATAAATATTCGTGTTCGTTCATCACACAAATTAATGCTCTGGCCGAGATTCGAGCCCGGGACCTCCGCCTTCGTAGGCAGGACCACTACTACCAACTAAGCCAAAGTAGTCGTCAAAACATTCCGCATTTTTTTTTAAATTCACCAGTGCGTCAGCCGTACTACTGTATTACACTACGTATAAACATGTCTAAAATATTATTCTAGATACCAAGTCAGTAGATGAGTATATACGCCATGTAAAATTGTTGACCTAAAATAAATGGTATTACCAGTAAAAGCCGGTAATAACCAACGCGTCACATCCCTACGCCGCGAGCGCCATATTGAACCAAAACGCGCGCTTTATGAAACAGCCAATGGCAGGGACGTTACCGACCTCCCCGCGACCCGCACATAACGCTTACTTTGGTGACTTTTGATTCGAACTAAAACGTCCATAGGGGCCATTTAGAGGGGGTTATCTATGCAGCGGACGGATCGCATCAAACGGAACCGTTTGAAGAAAGTACGTCCACTCCACTGTATCCGCAGCAATCGGAATGCGGACGCAACTATCAGATATAGGATTGCCGACGCCACATTTCATAGCGAGCGGGCGAGGGAAGCGGCGCGTCTGTGACAATAATGATTTTCATTTTTGATGACAAAGACGAAGCACATTTGTCGAGGTTTCTTATTGTTGGTAGAAGTAAACGAAATATTTTTTAAGAAAAAAAAATCGACTTAAATGGGGTTGGCCGGTGAAAGATTATTACACTTAGATGGTGCACTCTTAGATTCCATATAATAAAATAAAAATGGCCGTATGTTTATAATGGTAGAAGACTCCATTCCTTATGGAATCCTCCACCAGAACTCAAGCTTGACAAAAATGCGTCTTGAAAACCTAGCTTGCTTGACAAACAAAACGAAGAGAATAAATCGCCAAACGTGAACTATGCGTCGTTAAAGAGTTCCATTCTGATCATCATCAGCAGTTCCCTCGATTCCTCATGGATCCCATCATCAGAACTCGAGCTTGACAAAAAATTATCGTGAAAATAGAACTTGCTTAACAAACACAGCTAGGAGGACAAATCGCCAAACGTGAACTTTTCGTCGTTGAAGAGTTCTGTTCTGATCATCATCAGCAGTTCCACTTCATCAAATGTCACATTTTTGTATGAAAATGCTCGATTTGTTGATAAAAACACAAAAATCACTATATGTTTGCCTTTAACATTTGAGGAGTTCCCTCGATTCCTCATGGGTCCCATCATCAGAACTGCGTTTTGACAAAAACGGGACCAACTTGGATATATATACTTACAATCAAAAAAGAATTTTCAAAATTGGTTCAGAAATGACGTAGTTCTGGAGTAACAAACATTAAAAAAAAACAACTACACAACCGAATTGATAAACTCTTCTTTTGAAATCTTGAAGTCGGTTAAAAAGAGGAAACAATGAACCTGACCCCGCCTGCATAAAAACTTCTATGCAGGGGGATCAGATTTCGCTGCAGCTGACTGTACATTATACATTACATAGGTATCCAACATTTAATTATGAATACAAAATACAATCTTGCGGAAGATGTGGTGCTTCCACTGTTAATAACGTAATCGTCACGCAACGGAAAAGATGCCCCTAGGGTCATCTGCGTCGGCATTCGGTATTACCGACTAGCCGATGCATGCTGTTGTATGAGTTTTTAACAAAAAGAAGGAAGGAGGTTCTCAGTTCGTCTGTATGTTTGCTATTTTTATGTATGTTCCTTGAAAACTCTTGAGCACGTTGGCCGATTTTGATAATTGTTTTTTTTCTGTTTCAATGCAGGTTCCATATAAATTTGGTGAAGATCTAGGAGGAATCGAGAGTCCTCAAATTTGATAGGCACGTGTATGGCGATTTCGGTATTTTCTTTATTTAACCATGCATTTGTTCTCGGAAACCACAAATTTGGTGAAGCAGAACTGGTGATGATGACCAAAGATGATATATGGAACTCCTCAATGATGTAGGCCCCTCACAGGCATCGATGAAATTTCGTTAACGTAGCAACTAATGCTCGCCGAAATACACATTTTGAAGTGGAACTTAAAACAAACATTTGAATATTTTTAATTGATAGTCATGAGGCGCGTTGTGATATTGGACGAGTCTGCGGGATGTGTCAAGTTTCAGATATCACAAGGCACGTCTAGCACAACCACTCATCTCATTCTGGATGTGTCAAGTTTCAGATATCACAAGGCACGTCTAGCACAACCACTCATCTCATTCTGGATGTGTCAAGTTTCAGATATCACAAGGCACGTCTAGCACAACCACTCATCTCATTCTGGATGTATCAAGTTTCAGATATCACAAGGCACGTCTAGCACAACCACTCATCTCATTCTAAGCTCGGTTGTTTATAATTGTCAGTGACAGTGAGCTCGTGTTCTTAATATAGTACATTGTTTAACGAGGGGCGTAAGAGGAAAATTGCGAACGGCTGAAATTGAATTTAGAAATTGTAATAGAAGAAAAATACGAGTATTTGAGTTTTTAAGTCTTGTATGAAAACCTTAATAATCGTTGTAATTTTTCTCCATTATTATAATTTCAAGCTACAGAAACTAATTAAGAATATATGCCGTGTCCAATTGTGTATGCAAAGTTTCATGTTATTCCAGCATAGCATGCCGTTTTAAAATGAGAGCGAAACTACGTTTGTATGGAGAACCGAGCTTCCTGCGGACTCTTAATTAAGACGGATAGACTATCGCGCGCGCGTGTTTTCACGCGGCCTTAGGGTGCCTTTCCATCAGAGATGTGTTACGGTACGTTGCTATGGATGCGTTTGAATCAATCAATCATATTCATGGGTCCACATAGCATAGCATTTGTGGAAACGGGTTTTCGTAGAGTAGCTTTCACATCCTCGCAGCATAACTTCATAGTGCATCTCTACATCTCTGATGGAAAGGCACCCTTGTGCTGCTAGAGCCTTGCAGTCTCACTCACCAGGTCGTGGAGCTGCCAGTCTCCATCCACTACGTCTTCGCCTCCCCCGCCCACCGCCGCCACCTCTGCACACAACAACAATTATTCCAAACAACTTCTAAGGCTGGGTTGCACCAAACCGTCTGTAATCGTAAGCTGTGTTCGTTAAAATTTAAATGTATGGAAAGTTTGACAAGTTTCTATGGGATGACAGCTGCCTGCGCCATATTTAACGTTGATCAGTCTATGATCAGTAAGTCAACGTAAGTCGGTGCAACCCAGCCTCATTCATCAAAGCAATCATTTAAATCGCACTTTAGGTAAATGCTCTTGGAGAAATAAGTGGCAGGAATTCCGCACAGCTATTCGGTTGCAGACTTCGCTGTGTGACTGTACTTCCGAAAATAATAAACTCTTCTTTCGTCCACTTATCGTTCTTTGAATTTACCTCTTCTGTTTCTTTATTTATAAATAGGCACAAGTTACATTTATTTCACACTTTTCTGATATATTCGTTCTTTTATTTATGTATGTTTGTCCGTCTGTATATATTCTACACATATGTCTTTTGGGTTCTGACAGAATACCAGTGTTTTGCTCATTTGCGAGCAAAGCTACATACTGAGTTGGAACCTTTTTGTCTTGCTGCAGTGCACACATACATTGTTCACTTAGATTTAGAAAGAACCATCTGCAAAGACTACTAGATTTTTCAGCTTCAATATGTCAACCAATCACAGAGCAGTATTCTTGTGGTGCACGGCCAACTAGATTTTTTTAAACCAATCAGATAACACACAAACTCATAATTCCCTCGGGAGTTATGAAAGTCCATAACTCCCGCGGGAGCTAAATCGGCTGTAACTACTCTTATACGCCTGCGTACAATAAGACCCTTTACGAGCAAGTGTGATGAAAAAGAATTGACGCCTCATTAGGATTTATTTTGCCTTACCTTCTAACCAGTCCGGATCGCCCCACACCGCACCTTCCCCCGCGCACCAGTCCCAATCATCCACCTTCCACTCACTCGCTCTCCCTACATCCAGCTCTGCCCCACTTTGGGGCACATAGAAATCCTGGTGATACATGTTAGAGTTGTAGTATACAGTACTAACCCCATACTTGGGGTCTAATGGATCTTGATATTTTGTGTCACAGGATTGCATGGGATAACATGCGTCATAATCTCTCCGATTCTCGTGTAAATTTAGATAGTGACTTGAATAATATACATCTTGTTGTATTTTATTATAGTTGTTGTCAAAATTAGGGCAGGTGGCGTCTTCACTGGGGTATACTTGTAAGGGTACAGTTGGATCGGAGTTGGGGCGAGTTGGATCGAGGGTAGGGTCCTTTGGCGCGTGGGTTGTTCGAGTTGGGTCGTTAGTGGAGCAAGTTGGGTCGTGTGTAGGGCAAGTTGCGTTGGACGTAGGGGACGGCTCTCGGTTCCACAGCCGGCGCCGCTCTGCCCAGCGCTGGATCGACCACTTGGGCGAATAAGGGCTGCCGGGTGGATCCAGTTGCGATGATGATTTATCTGTGGAGATATTAATTATTGTATTGATTTAATCAATGGCACTCCTAACAATTCAAAGAAGTACCTAAAAACCTGAGCAGAGTAAGGTAAACTCAGTTATGAAAGATTTCATAGTTTAAAATTTGTAGACATAGGCCAGAAGAAACATACAAATGAAATAAATGAACTTTTCTCAAACATGAATGATGATGATATTTGCAATGAAATTTCGTCACATATATTTTTTTAATTTTATTGTCAAACATGACGTCTGTTAAATCTCTCTTTTGAGTGGTGTATTTTTTTATTTCAATGCATATGTATACTAATTGATTTAATTTTAAAATTTAATTTGTATGCCTATTGTCAAAACATAGAGTTCTTAATTTTCTCTTTGTTCCAACACTGTTTGTTACCTATGTTTACAAATAAATTGCTATGACTATGACTATATGTTTGAGAAAAGCACTAATCTCGGTGAGAAACGTTGGGCTGCAGGCCGCGTGTCCCTATCCGCAACCCTTCGTTTCCCGGCCCCTATAGTAATGTACTGTTATTCTGCATGTATGTTGCAATGGCACTTTTATAATATAAGACATCGATCACTTTCAAAGTCATATCATTTACTGCAACCATATTGAGTTTGTACAGATGTATGACAATAAGTAAGTACATTTAGTCTCATTGGCACTGGAAGGGCGTAGCAATTTTACAATAGTAATAATAATAAAGCCATTTATTGATATCTTTACATTTAGACTAAAAATTACTTTTTCTCAACATGCAATGAAATATTGATGTTATGTTCCTTATAATAGGCTGTGAAGTATGACGTTTCAGGTGCGGCTAGGACAAGAGGCCGTTAATGGAATTTCATACAAATCTTGCAGGCCTAGGCCGGCAGCATTCTTTTTTAATTGCCATTCCACATAAATTTGTGGCATAGGCATCATGACATTCTGCCACTATGCGCATTAAAAATAAAACGTTGATTTTTTTTTGTTATTTCATTGCACATACATACCTCGGCGGGAAATATCATAATATTTTTACAGGAATTGGCTGACCATACAATATGTGCTAATTTGAGAGCATACCGGTCCCAGTTTCGAGAGCATTGACATCCTGGTCTTCACGCTGTACTGGCTCATCTGACTCTGTCCCAGTCTCCGTGTCCACAAATGCTTGATCGAGTATGTGTCTCTCCTCAGTGTCCGGTGTGTCTGGAGGGGACGGCTCCTGCTTCTCAGGGGCTCGTGCAATGTTGTATGTCTGATTGAGTTTTGCACTGAAGAATAACAAGTTACATAAATGTTAATTACGGTGAATTGCACCATTAACAATTACAGACCAATCAACATTAACTCTTGGCCAAGATGGGACTATCAGACAGTATAGATCGTAGGATGTGTGGCGAAGGTTACGAGACAATGTAAAAATTGCTGTGTGAATGTCACACCCTTGTCAGACAAAGAATGAATGACTTTGGCAATGGTTAGCCAGAACCAAAGGAATTTCTAGTACTCCTGAGGTCTGTCATCGTTTGTGGAATATTGGAGAGCAGCTTGGAGACGTACTAGCTCTATAAAGGAGGGGGCAATGGCGCAAAAGATCCCATTGGGTCAAAGTGCATGCACAAGGATCCTCATCTAGATAAGGCTTGATCACACAGCGTGCACGGTGACCGCGGCACGCGCGCGGAACGTAAGATAACAGGTTAGAGTCTGTGTAGAATGAGAACCGAAGAACCAGACTGAAAATCAGCGCTGAGCTTGCAAGCTCCAGCATATGCTGAGCCTGGTACCCATTGCCGCAAACATAGTTTTTAAATTGTATTTTTTTTTCTTATATTGTAAATTAAATGTTTTCTTTCACTTTTTTATATAAGTCTTTAGTATTTTTATATCTTTTTGATGTGGCAATAAAGATTTATTATTATTATTATTATTATTATTATTAGAAGAGTCATAGAATGTATGGGATCCCTTACATTTCACGACTCTTCACTTTCCGCACAGACTCTAGCGACACTATAAAGACTATGCGTCGCGCACACTGTGTGACCAAGCCTTTATTATAGTGCTGGCAGCTGTCATCTCATAGAAAATTGACAAAGTTTCATGCTACATCAAATTGTAATTGACAAAGCTTATGAGTCCAGGTTTGTAGCTAGTAAAGGGCCGGCACGGAGCCCCAGGCACGGCATGTGAGAATTTGCACTAGTGAACCTGCGCGATCGTCACCATCTTAGTTATATTTACAGTATTTACGTGCCGGGGTTAATACAAATGTTGCCAGCCAGGACAATCTGCTAAGTAGTTTATGAAATCAGGCAGTTTTTGGCTTGTAGTAGCAGTACTAAGTTGGTTTGTACTATTAGTACCCAATATTTTTCGCGGGTAGTTATTTATTTAAACTTTATTGCACATATGAATACAAAACGCAGAGTAAAGTAAAGTAAAGTAAAAAATATTTATTGCATGAAAATGGGTTACATAGGTGGTCAGTAATTTGTACAGAGTCTCCATTTTCTACCTACATGAGGTATACAATAATGAGTATGCAATTATAGATACATGTATTGCTGGGTTTACATAGAATATTATAATTATGTACAAAATCCATCTAATGTGTAGGATTCCATTCTAAATTTTAACTGTTACATTTCATGAAATATTCACTTATACTATAAAAGCACTTATTTGTTAACCACGAGAACAGTTTCGTTTTAAATGGTTTCAATGGTAACATCTTCAATTCGTACGGGAGGTGATTGTAAATCTTGACTCCCATGGCCGCAAGGCTATTTTTAAATAAAGATGATTTATGTGTTGGACACACTTTGTCTTGTCCATATTTACCTTGAAGCCTTAATCTGGTCTGCTTTTCTTTAAATAATTGGGCATTAGCTTTAACAAACAGGCAGACCTCATTTATGTATAGGCAGGGAAAAGTTAACAATTTTTTTTTCTTAAAGAGTGGTTGACATGAGTCCGTTTGTTTCAGTCCGTATATTGATCTAAGGCACCTCTTTTGCCTCCTGAATATTTTATCTTTACCTGGGCAGTTTCCCCAGATCACAATGCCATATCGGAAGTTAGACATTATATACGAGTGATAAGCGAGTAGGGCTGTCTTTTCTGAAGACACTTCTTTGAGCCTTCGCAGTGGATAAATAAATTTGCTGAGCTTATTAAGTACACATTCGGAGTGAGAGTGCCAATTAGTGTGACAGTCAAGTGTAATTCCTAAGAATTTTATTCTTTTCACGTTTTCTATTTCAATTCCTTCATATACTAACTTAACGTTTATAGGATATCCCTGTGGAGCGTAGAATTGAATCATTTTAGTTTTAGACAAGTTTACTTTTAGGTTATTTCCTTCTAACCACCGCATGACATCACGAAAGGCTTTATTAGCAACTTCGTTATGTTCCTGTTCTTTACCTCCTTGAATAATAATTGAGCAGTCGTCAGCAAATAGGAGCATTTTATGATCTGTGACTTTCGGCAAATCGTTTATATAGAGTAAAAATAAAAGGGGCCCCAAGATGCTACCTTGTGGTACGCCTACCTTTGTACTCTTACTGTTTGACCGATACGTGTTAAGCGATTTGGCGCTGTCACAATATGACACTACTTCAGTATATTGTACTCTATTTTCAAGGTACGACTTGATCCATTGATGACAGTTTCCCCTGATGCCGCAGTAGTATAGTTTTTTAAGCAGTATATTGTGACAGACTCTATCGAATGCTTTCGACATATCTAAAAAGATCGCAGATACTGGAATCCTTTGGTCTCTGCAGTTTGCCACAGTGTTAATAAGTTCATAGATAGCAAGAGTAGTTGATTTCTTTGCTCTAAATCCATATTGCGCATTTGTTATGACATCATGTTTCTCTAAAAATTCAAGCATCCTGGTGTAGATAATTCGTTCAAAAATTTTGGAAAATATTGGGATCAAGGCGATTGGTCGATAATTATCTATGTCAGTGGATTTGCCTTTCTTAAGAATAGGCTTAATTATGGTGGTTTTTAGCTTATCAGGGAAGATCCCATCCCTTATTGATAAGTTTATAATGTGATACAAAGGGTAAAGAAGAATATCAGCATTTTGCTTTATTAATAACGTAGGGATGTTGTCATAACCAGTAGATTTAGTATTGCGTAGCTGTTTTATCGTTTTAAGAACTTCTAAAGGGCTCACAGGATTTAGAAAGATGGTCGATGAAATGTCTGTGTTTTCAAGGCTATGAATCGCTAAATTCTTTATCGGTTTACAAATTTCATCTACAAATTTATCATTAAATGCATTTGCAATTTGCGTTGGGCTCTTAAGAGCCAGGCCATTTTGATAAATTGTGCCGACGCTTTTGTTTATTTCTTTATTAACTGTATTATCTTTTATGACATTCCAAGTTGCTTTGGTAACATTGTCAGATTTACGTACATATGCGGAATTCCTCATTTTTTGGGAGATCTGGATACATTTTTTAAGCGTTCTTGCGTATTGTTTGTAGAGATTTCTCACATTTTCATTTCGACTACGTACATATTTATGATATATGCGTCTTTTGGCTTTGCTTGAGATCTTTATACCCATTGTGACCCAGTTTGGCTTTCTAATACTACTTACCCTAGATCTGATGAGTGGAAAGCAAAGATTAAAGAACATGGTAATCAAATCATGGAATTTAGTGAATGCATCATTGGCATCATCGGAAGTATAGATCTCAGAGAAAGATAAGCTGCTGATACATTCTCGAAATTTATCTTTATTGTATTGACACATGTCGCGCTTCCAACTGTACCACCGTTCAATCACCTTTTTTTGTAGTACTGGTATACTAATTAGTTGGGCTGTGTGGTCTGACAGTTTAAGATGGAGAACTTGCGTTGGGATTTTGTTTTTAAAATTAATCGCGATATTGTCAATACAGGTGCTGCAGACTTAAAGCCGTGAGGCTTTCTCTACCAGTTAACCATAGGGGCCAAAGAGAAACTTGTAAAATGGTAGCTGCACGGTTACGGGAGGCCCCTGCAAGAGAGAGACCCTAGGCGGCTGCCCTACTCGCCACCATCAAAGCACATTTTGTAACCATCAGCACCATCACAAGTTTTATAAACTATAGAATAGAACTGCACTTATTTAAACACTTTCAGTCGTGTCGTAGTAAATTACTCACTTGGAAGTTTTAGTACGCCTTTTGGAGTCTTTTCCTTTGCGCTCCGGCGGGCAGTGTCTCCAATTCTTTTGCTTTCGATAGAACTCTAGTTTGCATATAGCCACCAACTCGCTTTTAGATTTCTTCGAAGCCATTAGCACAAAAACGTTTTCTGACAATCTAGTACAATGACGACACGAGTTGGAAAACTCATTACAATTGAATATTTTATTGCAAATAGTGGGTATCGCGTAAACTTTGTTTGTTTTTGCCGGTAGACACAAATACTTTTTTCCCTTGTTGTTGACAGCGGCACAGAATAAGGAATAGTACAACAGCGGCCTTTCAGCACGGCACAGACTGCTTATAGCCCGAGAGCTATACGGTTTCATTGTATGAAAAAACAACAATATATCGGTATCAGCAAATTTTGTGCATCAAAAATTAGGTTAAGTAATTATACTAAGTATTCTTTAATAATACACCTACATTTATTAACGCGACGGTAGAAAATATTAAAAACAAATCTATAAAAAATCCGTAAAAATCTAGCGAAAACACTATAAAAATTATTTTCTTTATGATATACTACTTCTATTTATGTTCTTTGTAATATATGAAAATCAACTTATTTTTGTTACGGTAACTTAATAATACAATCAATTATTAATATCGTAAAACATAAAAATGCATTACGCTAATGGCATATAAGGTATCATTACAGTTAGGGTTTTTATATGCCTTTATTATATTTCTTGACACTTTTTATACTGAATCAACCCAAAATACCTAAAGCTGTAATAACTTTTTGAATTAATGTGGCAGCCAAATGCACTCTGTAGACTATTCATGAAGGTCAAATTGACTACTACGACTACCTATTAGATATTTTTTTCTCATTTCCCGTTGCATATATTGTTCGATTCTGGTCGTAAGTATTCAAATAGACATAAACATAGAAGTACTCATCATAAAAATACTGATACCCTTTTTGCTGCAAAAATTCACCAGTTTTTGGGCACATCATTTTTTTTCCAAGTTCCGGTCTTCAGATTCGGAAATTTTAAAAATATAGGTTCATAAAATCACATAAGAGGACTGTATAACAAAAATTGGCCAGTTATTGAATTATTTCCAAAAAAACCGTATCTTTCTCGGGCTATTAGTAGATACTAACTTTCAGCTCGAAGTACGAGCTTTTCCAGAAGATGTTAGTTTAAGCTGTTTCGAACAGATGACACTGTGTGTACTGTTTCACCTGCTTCTCTATCGCACTTGCACATTTGAATGACAGAGAGGCACATCTTTCGTTGTCGAGTTTGAGTCACGGTTGCACTTCTGTCATGTATACTTTACCTAAATAATGAATTATATTTATTTAATCGCATAACGAAAACACGAAAAAGAACATTGCAATACAAAAAAAAATACTAAAAGCTCCCTATAAATAAAAAATATCCTCCAAATCAGTGCCGATGGCCTCTCTGGTCACCTGCCCGGCTGTCTCGACCCCAAACCAAACGCCTCAAATACGTAACCACTGCCAAGGGTGGCGTATTTGCGGCGCTTGAGGTTTTGTGCTGTGGATGCTGCTTTGCCAGCATTTTGGCTGGTACCTGGAAGATGAGACGTTGCAAGGGTGTCTACACATGTAGCATCAAGGGGCTTGCAATAGGCAGAGCGCGTCGCGTTTTAAACCCACCGCTTGCAAACCTCGGGGTGACCAGTCAGGCGAGGGCCGGCGAGCACGTGTGTCTTGTCGCGATCCACCTCCGCCGCCGACTTGAATACGACGAACCGCGCGTAAATAACTCCTATTCATAATGTTGATGTCTTTACAGAAAATCAAATATAAACAAGTCACTAATTGTATAAAAACTTTGTTATTGTAAAAGCAATCATATTAATTTCTAAATTTCCAATTCAAGTTTTTTTACATTTCCTTTAATTATTTTACTACTCCTATTTATTCTGTGGTTTAGAAACCCACGACAAAATTGTAAATGAATTATTTGTTGCCTTTCTTGTACCTTCAGTAAGTTAATGCTGGACATTATCAAATAATTTGTACCCTTCTAATATAAAAGAATGTATCCTCATAAGAAAACTACGGCACTTACGTCGTTTTGTGTAAGGAGGAGTCTTCCGGTGATAACGTAACCTTTTTGGGCTATACTCAATGGCTATACTGTTCAAAATAATCTTCTATAAAAGGGGGTACGAAACCCAAGAGTATCTTAATAGAACCGTAGGTATACTTTATTAACTTCTTTTTGTGTTACTCACTTACAAATTAAAGTTACAAGAGTTAAATGGAATTTCCGTTCACGAGATCAGTTTCATTATTGGTGATATTCATAATGACACTGACATACCTACATGTGAAGTTTATGTTAATGTATTCTTGGAGTGACTACCCCAACGCGACACGTGCCGCGCGTGAATGAGTACAAATTATGCGATAGACAGAGATGCAGAGAGTAGGTACGTTTCTTATGCCTAAACGCCTGTTTTGTTAGGAAGTGAAATTTCTGTACTTGTACTATTACTTATTCTGTGGTAGCATAAATAAATAATTACTAGTCTATAATTATTGTTTTTTATAATTATTATTCTGCCCGGCTAGTATGATAGCTTATACCGTCACGTTTTATGTGACGTTTCAGTACATTTTGGCCATATAACGTGACGGTATAAGCTATCATACTAGGGTTGTGTTCCGAATCACGCTTATAACGCTCACAACGCTTACAGTGCTAACGGCGGGTCCGAATCAGTTAGAACACAGCCAAGGTGTCAAACGTCAACTTGACGTTTGCGCTCAAGGTGCTTACGGCTGGGAGTGTGAGCACCGTGAGCGCCGTCCATGACGTCATCAATGACGTCACGTAATCTCGTGTAAGCGCTCCGAATCACGCTCACAGCGCTCACAACGCTTACAGTGCTGGCGGCCGGTCCGAATCAGTTAGCGCGCTCAAGGCCGCGTGAGCGGTGTTTTGTTTCGGACCGGTCATGAGCGTGTTTACTGTCAAACGTCAACTGAATTTGAATTTTGAGTTCGTCAATTAATCATAGTATGAAATTCTGGGCTGGGTTTTTGATCTGTAGAAAATTGAAATTAATCGCAATCTGCAACGAACTAATATAAAACTGACGACATTTTCCAGGACCAAATTGTAGAGCATAGGGAATAGTTCATCTTCACACCTTAGAACCTGAATGGTCGCGTACGGTACGGTTTCAGAGGAATTTTGTCCATTGGACGCTCTGACTGTGGAATGAACTCCCTGCCGAGGTTTTCCCGAAGGACTACAGTATCGGGTTCTTCAAGAAAGGAGTATATAAAATTTTAAAGAGTTGGTTATGCGCATGTGACACCCCTGGAGTTGCAGGCGTCCATAGGCTGCGATGACCACTTACCATCAGGCTGGCCGTACGCTTGTTTGCTACCGACAAAGTACAAAAAAAACTAATAAATAAAGTAATATAACTGTAAAGTTTATTTTTCGCGCCTAAAATGAAATGTCAAACGTCAACTTGACGTTTGCGCTCAAGGTGCTTACGAGTGTGAGCACCGTGAGCGCCGTCCATGACGTCATCAATGACGTCACGACATCTCGTGTAAACGCTGTGAGCGTGAATCGGTCCGACCGTGAGCGCGCTCACAGCGCTGTGAGCGTGATTCGGAACACAGCCCGTGAATCGGTCCGACCGTGAGCGCGCTCAGAGCGCTGTGAGCGTGATTCGGAAACAACACCCCAAATTATATTCTAGTTTAGTTCAAGAGGAAGTACACCTATATAAAAGGCGGTTTATTAAATAAAATATCCAATGTTATATGATATTGTGGTTTGATGAAAATTGGATGAAAAGCAATTTTATTTTATTAGGCAACACTGAACCTCCACGTTCTCTTGACAACGTCATGACAAACTTCACTCGGTTCAGTTTTGACGTGACACGAACGGGCTCGGTCTACAAAAATGTTTTCAAGAAAACTTTTATTCTGCGCGTTATTAATATGCTTCACAGTGCGTGCAAACAGCCAGACGGTGCATAGACGGTTCGAGTACAAATACTCATTCAAACCACCTTATTTGGCGCAAAAAGATGGATCGGTTCCGTTCTGGGAGTACGGAGGCAGTAAGTATTCTCACTTTTCCCCTCATTTATACTGTTACCAGATGACATTTCCCGTCTAAGGTTCAATTAATTGTAGGATGAACGCATTTCTTACGCTTTCTTTAATATTTTCAGTCACAAAAGCGTTTAAAATAAACATTTTTAGTTTATTGTTACGCTTGTTATCAGAATATTAGACACGTCAGTAAAATCTGTCAGTGGAGACTGCCATAGCCATATATGCGTAGAGCTACGCGCGAGCGAGAGAGCAGTATTGTCAAAATCGTGTTTTTTGCCTTCCAACTCGACAAAGGTAGTTAGGGTGTGAAATTACCCGCTTCTTATATGAAAATGAGGTTCATACAGTGACTATAAAATGTGTAATGAGGTCACTCGAGCATTTGCATCTAGTGTTGAAATAATCGCGGATAATATGTTTTTTTTGCTATTTTAACATTTAAAAATCTAGTCAGGATGACAATATATTTAAATATATGATTACTATTTGTTATTAGCAAAATTTTAATATGAGTAACGCAATGTTTTTGCTATTTGCTAGTAGTAATATGATAACCTAATCAATCAGGTATAACTGAAATGTTTTGCAACTTGTGCTTTTAAACTGAGAATTTTCTGCAGTCTCAAGCATCCATAGACTGTGTTGTCTGCTTATCATCTGGCATCATGTTTGCCACCATCACAATTGCTGACATTAGTACATTATTGCTTTGTCATCAAATCCACTAGTTATGCTCGCCAAAAGACCAACCAAGGTCCAGAAAGGCACCAGTCTGAAAACCAGCGCCGGGCCGCTTTGCCCAGCACATGCCAGCCCAGTCTCAACTGGGACCTATTGCCCACTATAGTTCCTTAAGTTATTATATTATTTTATACAGTTTGTTCTAGTTTTCATCCTTTTAATTTCTGTTCTTTGTCATTTGATGATTTCTGTCATTTAAGGTTCTTTTTTGTGGCAATAAATAGTTTTATGATTCTGAAAAGATCAAGTCAGTATAACTACTGGAAGTAGGTGAAAATCAACTTGCAAATTTCTTTAATTCAGGGTTATTTGCATGCAACATTGTATGCTTGTAATAATATGTTGTAAGGTGATATTAAAAGTAAAAAAAACATATATATGTCATATCATATCATTTATTTGCATTGATCATACACCATCATACACAATAAACATGTCAAATACAACAACAATAACAACAATGTGGACTATAGGTTATATAAATTGATAATTAAACTAATATAAGTACTAATTAATGCGGGTGGTGCAGGACTGGTCATTGTGGAAGTCTTTGGGGAGGCCTATGTCCAGCAGTGGACGTCATTCGGCTGAAATGATGATGATGATGAAGTACTAATTAAAATCATAAATTATTTTTTTTATTTCCAATATGTCTGGCAAACATGCATGCATACCAGTGCATGAATTTATTCCCCCCAAAACTGTTCTCTTAACAAGTAAATTTTTAACAATAAAACACCAACTCCAAACTTTGCCAGACCCCATCCTCTTGGTATATAATTATAGGAGTTCCTTATTTTGCCTTACCCCATCCTCTTGGTATATAATTTGAGGAGTTCCTTCGATATTTCCAAGGTCCCGTCTTCAGATCCAGATTTGGTGACAATGGGACCAACTAGAAAACACACCCTTTCTAACAAAACAAGAATTTTTGAAATTGGTCCACTGGTCTCCGAGTAATTGGTGAACATACATTTAAAAAAACCGACGAATTGACAACCTCCTCCTTTTTTTTAAGTTGGTTAAAAAGGGCACATACATCTTTTTGTCTTTGGTTACCTAATAAACTATCAATTGCTATATTGATAATAAATTTCAGTTTTCTATATCAAGGTGTTCTTTAAGAAAACTGCCTGTTACATCTGTTCAACCAAAATTGTGCAAATGGGACACTTACAGAACACTCACAACTATAAGTGTTCCATTTGCACAATTTGGTACTGAGTGCTAAAAATCACTTAATTATTCTGTTAGTAGGCCTGAATAGCACTTTTACATGTCAAGAGCTGTGCAACATAACATTTTAAAGAAAATCTGTAAGCTTAAGGTTACTTTTCTACTAAAAGAAAGCTGATAATCAATACAATTTTCTCATAAGCCTGGCCAACTTGTATTGTACTCCCATCCAACTTGTATGGTACTCCCTCTTAAGCTGTAAGTAACTGCAAAATTTTAAGTGTACTCTGCGTGATCAGCTTCAAGGGAGTAGCAAAGGGCTTGCCAACCATTAATAGATTGAAGGATTTTATGTGTGAACTTTATGAAACAAGAGCATATGAAAGATATGTTAGGGCTATATAAGTGTGATCACAGTCAATTTTTTCTTTGTATTTGTTTCCTGCATCAGATTATTTTTAAATTTCTAAATTCCGAAAACTGTGTCAAAAAAAATCCTATATAATTTAATTATCAAACCTGCTCACGAAATTGTACGAGAATCGGTCGAGAAATGCGACCTGTAGAAGAAAACAGCGGGAAATTCGCCATACGCCGGTCGGATGTAAGAAAGTATTTTTACCGAAACTGAAACGGAGACCTTCATTTCACTCAGTCAATGTGACAGCCACATTATGACAAGGTTTTTTTGGGTTTTTATACAACGGTGGCGAACAAGCTTACGGCCCGCCTGATGATAAGCAGACACCGTAGCCTATGGACACTCCAGAAGCGTCACAACCCCATGGCTGACCCTTTATTACAAGCTTTTCTTTACTTTCACCTGTCCCGTTGTCTGTCGGTCTGTAATCAAATCTTGCAAGTTAAATTTGATCTGCTTCCCGGTTTCCGATTGAGCTGAAATTTTACATGCATCACATGGATGACAATGCAATATGATTGTGGAAAAAAGTACGGTCGGCAACAAAAGCTTGTACCAAAAATGAAATTTTAGACCAAAAACTTGTTGACTTGTTATTATATCACCCACAACTTTATTCTGCCTACTCTTACCAGTTGACTGTATGCATGTATAACAAAGTTTTTAATTAAATTAACTATAAACAATTAGTCTAGCCACGCCAGCTGCCAGGCGTGACTAACTGATTTACTCTACAAGTTTATAACAGTAAACTATATTACCTTCAGATGTAGGCTGTTTGCTTTTTATAGTTTAATTTATATTACTAAAAACTGAAAGAAAGGATGGATGAAAGAAGATTGACAAGACGAGTGTAGGAAGGAAGAGTGGATGGAAAAGTCGGAAGGAGAAGGCCTCGGCGAACGTACAATTCAATTCAATTTGATTTATTTGTAAAACATAGGTACAATAGAGATCTTAAATATGTATAGTTACAGTTCTTAAGTCCCATTATGTTTTTGTACCTACTTTCGTCAGAGACATTCTACAAAAAGGCCAGGTCAAGAGTACCCTAAATCGGCGCGCATGCATGAAGATGGTTATGAGAGTTCATGAAGCGAAAGTTGTATGTCAGGATCGTAGCAAAAGGAAATCCGTTATCTCTGCTTGCCCCTCTGGGAAACAGGCGTGATTGTATTTATGTATGTACTACAAAATTTGCTTATTATAAGTCATAGAAAGTAGTTTAAGTAGTTAACATGTCAATGGTTGTTGATGCGACAGTACCTATAGCATTCAAGTCAATGTTTTGTTTGGTATATGACTTGCAATGTCACTTATTGTATGTGACTGTGTTAAGAAATAAAACAATGTATCATACTCAAAATTTATTCGCAATGAATCTTATACATGACGACGTTTTGAAGTTCTGTTGCGTACTCATTATAAAAATCGGCCAAGTGCGTGTCGAGCCACGCGCAATGAAGGGATCCGTACGTACTACTACTACTACTCTACATTTAAAACCACTACTTACTTTGAATATGAATTATATTTTGAATACGAAATTTTCTTCTATTTTTAGGGTTACGTACCTCGAAAGGAAAAAAAGGAACCCTTATAGGATCACTTTGTTGTCCGTCCGTCCGTCCGTCCGTCTGTCTGTCTGTCTGTCAAGACCCTTTTTATCAGGAACGCGTGGGGGTATCAAGTTGGAATTTATATCAAATACTCAGGTCTACTGTCCCTTGGAGCTGTGAAAAAATCAAACTTCTAAGCCAACGCAATCAAACGATACAGCCGTTTATGCCGCAAATTTCCGAAAATTTTCGTCACTCGCAAGGGAATCAAAACCTACAGGGTACTTCCCGTGAACTCAGACTCTTGAAATTTGGTACGAAGCAACGTCTTATAGCACAAATAAAGGAAAAATTGCGAAAACCGTAAAATTTTAGTTATATCATATTCATATAATAAAAATATTCTTTACGGAACCCTCGGAGTCCGACTCGCACTTGCCCAGCACTTGGCAGCACAACATGAAAACAATTTTTTTATATTATAAAAAAAATTGGGATGCTGACAACAAGACCTTTTATTTGTTAACTTTTTTTTTGAATCTTCTGTTTTACAATTTACATATTTTTATAAATTTTCCTAATTTAACAATGTAAAATGCAACAAAACTAATTTGAACAATGTTTAGACATGTATTTGCTAACAGCTCATTAAAATTGCATTATGGCAAAATAGGCTTTATTACAAAGTGTTAAACTGCAATTTACAGTATTTACACTAATATGCATCAGTTATAAATGTGAAATAATAAATGAAAGGCGGACTCAATTTCAAAATGACTGAAGTTGAAGATAAACTTGACGCTATTCTAGAATCTAATAATATTATATTAAGACGCATTATTATATAAAACCTAATTGACGTTAGAGCACTCTGGTTTTAAAATACACTGCATTCAGAATCAAATTAATGCAGTATTAAATTAATGCACAATTTAGGTCATGTCGAAATATTGGTTTGTCATCAGTTCATCATTTAACTTGTTTAAATTTATGCTAGCCTTGATTTTGAAATATTGTAATGTAATCCTAATTATTAGGAGTTACAGACAGTCATTTACATACAGTGATTGGTTTGACTTTTGATCCAAGGCTATTTGAGAAAATCGGTCTTTTTAGGTTTCCGCACCCAAAGGGTAAAATGGGACCCCATTACTTAGACTCCACTGTCCGTCCATCTGTCACCAGGCTGGACCTTACAACCGTGATAGTTAGACAGTTAAAATGTTCACAGATGATGTATTTCTGTAGCCGCTATAACAACAAATATTACTCGGTGGACGAATTCCTCGATGACGATAGTTTAGCAATGTAGGTAGCCTTCTATTTCATAATTATAACATAGTAAAGTGACCTATTTCCACTTGAATGGTAATAACTTGTTGTGTGCCCTAACAGGGTGTCATGGAATGACTTATAATTAAAATGTAACATCTTATTATGTATGCATGACATTATAATGAATAAATAAATACTAAAAAACAGAATTAAATTAATGTTTAAGGGGGCTCCCATACAACAATTTTCTTTTGCTGTTTTTATAGATAATGGTACGGAACCCTTCGTGCGCGAACCCGACTCGCACTTGGTCGGTTTATTTTAATTTGCACGTCGGTGGCAAACAAGCGTACGGCCCGCCTGATGGTAAGCGGCCACCGCAGCCTATGAACGCCTGCAACTCCAGGGGCGACACATGCGCGTTGCCGATCCATAAAAATGTACACAATTCTTTCTTGAATAATCCCATACTGTAGCTCATTCTACAACCGGAACGTCCGAGGGTAGAAATTCCTCATGAACCGCACTGTACGCGACCATCGCGGTCATGAGGTTTGGATGAGAACGAATTACATACAGTGACTGCGACAAGCGGACCATGTGCTTATTTGTCACTATTCTTTGGTTGTTAATTGTCCCTTACATTTTGGTAGCCTTCTGGGTTTATGGTCGCGATTAGGCACGCGTTGTAAATGTTGATTACATCGATAAAAGCCATAAAGATTGACTACTTATCATACTTTAGTGTCCGATTGTAGACCTTATACCATAGCAATAAGGGTCATTATTTGCATAATGTGATTTCGTTGGCACTGTCGACGTAGCACGCTTGTAAGGATGAATTAAATCAAATAAAACTGAAGACAAGAAAACCCCATGATTTGAAAGTTGAACCAGACAAATTGACGTAAGTTAAATTAAAATTAAGCACAAGCGAAGTACAGTCTCGGCATAAACAGGTTCTTCACTTTTCAAGTCTTTTTAACCGACTTCAAAAAAGGAGGAGGTTCTCAATTCGTCGGAATATTTTTTTTATGTTTTTTTATGTATGTTCACCGATTACTCGGAGACTAGTGGACCGATTTCAAAAATTATGTTTTGTTTGTAAGGGTGTGTTTTCTAGTTGGTCCCATTGTCACCAAGTTTGGATCTGATGACGGGATCTTGAAAAATCTAAGGATCTCCTCAAATTATAAACCAAGAGGATGGGGTAAGGCAAAAAATAAGGAACTCCTCAAATTATATACCAAGAGGATGGGGTCTGGCAAAGTTTGGAGTAGGTGTTTTCCTCGTCGGACGGCCTGTTTAGCCTAGTTGGTAGTGACACTGCCTCCGAAGCTAGAGGTCCCGGGTTCGAATCCCGGCCAGGGCGTTATTTGTGCATTTAGCACGGATATTTGTTCTTGGGTTTTGGATGTTTTCTATGTGTTAAATTATGTATTTATCTATATAAGTACATATGTATATCGTCGTGTAGTACCCACAGTACAATCCTTGTTTAGTTTGGGACCAGGTCGACTTGTGTAAGATTGTCCCCATAAAAAAATGTATGTAGGGTTGTGATCCGGTGGTGAGTAATGTCGCCAGTGCTTCCGAGGATGCGCTGTGTTAAGCCTGAGAAACCTGTATTGGTTTCTAGACGTCAACACAACGAATCCGCGCCGTCGGAAACTCATTCGTGACTCTGGAGTCGCAAGTGTCCAAAGGCTACCACATCTGCTTGTCCTTGGACCTTATGTTATGTGGTATTTCTATCCACTACTAACTCCTCCGTGACCGCCATCTGTGCTGTCATGCAGAGGAGTCCAGCATCACATACTGAATGCACTAAAGGGGGACCCTCGCGCATTACTTATTTTCTTAGAGCGATCTACGCCTCCTTCCCTGGGGTTGATAGGCTCCCGCCACATGGAGCACTCGCAGCCCCGATGACCCCCCTTTAGTCGCCATTTACGACAGGCGGGAGTGACCGTAGACCTATTCTTGCCCGAGTCAATTGCTGTGTCCAACCATGCATGAACAAAAGTACAACTTCAATTTTCTAAACACAAATCTGTTTATTTCCAGATGCGATAGCGTCTGGCGAGAGCGTGCGGCTCGCGCCGTCGCTCCGGAGCCAGAAGGGCGCCATCTGGACCAAACAGCCCATCAACTTCGACTGGTGGGAGGTCGATGTCATGTTCAAAGTGACAGGCAGGGGCCGAATCGGAGCTGATGGTCTGGTGAGTACTGAAAAAGCGAGTCAGAGATGTCCATTTTCGACAGAGAATCGGGACTGCAAACACAAGACTATTACTATTATTATTTTTCTTCTCTTTTTAAGCTACTTTAGCTCGATCGAAACGATCAAGCTGATTGTGAAATTAGCTGTCATCATCATCATCATATCAGCCGAAGGCGTCTACTGCTGAAAGCATGTCACAATGACCGGTCCTGCCACCCGCATCCAGCTTACTCCCGCGACGTTTAGCTATACTTTTCAGTAATTCAGTCAGGATAATCCTGTGCACCAAACCTTTCCTCCGTGCAGCAAGTTTAACAGTTCTGCCGATTTTACCGATCAGTGAAATAAGGCCGATGCAACCAGGTCTAAAACAATCGAATCAATTGTTTTTGAAATAGAAAGTGAGAGGACTTGTAACATGATTTCAAGTAAATAAATGTAACCTGCCTACCTAGCATGATAGCTTAAACCGTCACGTTATATGGCCGAATGTACTAAAACGTGACGGTATAAGCTACCGTGCTAGCTAGGCCGGTATTATAATAATATGACCTGGTAAAGGTCCGGGAGTTCTTTGGATGTGGGTGCTGCAGGACTGGTAATTAACAGCATTTCATTTTTTTAAGCAGGCTTTTTTCCGATGACATCAAATAGAAATAAAACCACATTTTTAAATTCTCGAAAATATCCCAATTTCATAAAAATAAATCGATTTCAAAAGTTCCTCATTCTAAACGAGAGTAAGTGACAAGTAATAAGGCGTCACAGCGTAACAAATCATACAGAAGCACTGTTACTAAGACAGAATTACTAAAGAAAGTGAGCTGCTGTTCTTTTTGTGCGCTGTTATTGTCACAATTTCATACTAATGACGTCATTACTGAATATTTAGAAAACTAATAGCTATAAAAATGTAAAAAAATATTTTGGTGTTTCTTTTTTACAAATAAACGAAGTGAGTAAAGATTTCATACTACTTGTAAATTTGAAATGTGGTCAATTGTGGCACTCTTTGCGGGAGGCCTATGTCCAGCAGTGGACGTCTTTCGGCTGATAAATATTGATGATGGTAATGATGAAATGTAAGCAGATTTGGAGATATCATGTTTTTCCTATCCTGGACTTAACATGTCTGTCTGTGCAGGCATTCTGGTACACGTCGGCGCGTGGCGACTACACCGGCGAAGTATTCGGTTCCTCCGACCGCTGGAACGGCCTGGCCGTCATATTCGACAGCTTCGACAATGACAACAAACACAACAACCCGTACATCATGGCCGTGCTCAACGACGGCACCAAAGTGTTTGATCATAAGAGGTATGTATTTGACAGCTGGAACGTTCTGGCCGTCATCCTTGACAGCTTTGACAACTACGATAAAACTGCTCGTATCCCCTACATAATGTCACCAAAGTCACGCCAAAGCTTTCACAGTAATAAAGCTATGCGTAAGTGGAAATCGCATTGAAATTGGCCCAGTACTTTTAAGTTAATCTCTAATAACACCCCGTGTTTCGAACTTTTTAACCGACTTCAAAATTTCAAAAGAGGAGGTTATCAATTCGGTTGTATGTTTTTTTTTTTTGTTTTTTTTTTTAATGTTTGTTAGTCCATAACTCCGTCATTTCTTAACCGATTTGGAAAATTCTTTTTTTGATTGTAAGTATATACATCCAAGTTGATCCCGTTTTTGTCAAAACGCAGTTCTGATGATGGGATCCATGAGGAATTGAGGGAACTCCTCAAATCTTTAAGGCAAACATATAGTGATTTTTGTGTTTTTATCAACAAGTCAAGCATTTTCATCCAAAAATGTGACATTGGATGAAGTGGAACTGCTCATGATGATCAGAACAGAACTCTTCAACGACGAAAAGTTCACGATTGGCGATTTGTCCTCCTAGCTGTGTTTGTTAAGCAATTTCTATTTTCACGATTAATTTTTGTCATGCTTGATTTCTGATGATGGGATCCATGAGGAATTGAGGGAACTCCTCAAATCTTAAAGGCAAACATATAGTGATTTTTGTGTTTTTATCAACAAATCGAGCATTATCATACAAAAATGTGACATTTGATGAAGTGGAACTGCTGATGATGATCAGAACAGAACTCTTCAACGACGAAAAGTTCACGTTTGGCGATTTGTCCTTCTAGCTGTGTTTGTTAAGCAAGTTCTATTTTCACGATTGATTTTTGTCATGCTCGAGTTCTGATGACGGGATCCATTAGGAATCGAGGGAACTCCTCAAATGTGAAAGGCACACAAATAGTGATTTTAGTATTTTCATGAACTAATCAAGCATTTTCATTCATAAAAGTGACATTTGATGAAGTGGAACTGCTGATGATGATCAGAACGGAACTCTTCAACGACGCGTAGTTCACGATTGGCGATTTGTTCTCTTCGTTTTGTTTGTCAAGCAAGCAAGGTTTTTTCATGATTCCATGAGGAATTGAGGGTACTTAGTCTTCTACCATTATAAACATATATTATAGCCATTTTTAACCGACTTCAAGATTTCAAAAGAGGAGGTTATCAATTCGGTTGTATGTTTTTTTTTTTAATGTTTGTTACTCCATACCTCCGTCATTTCTTAACCGATTTGAAAAATTCTTTTTTTGATTGTATGTATATATATCCAAGTTGGTCCCGTTTTTGTCAAAAGGCAGTTCTGATGATGGGATCCATGAGGAATTGAAGGAACTCCTCAAATCTTTAAGGCAAACATATAGTGATTTTTGTGTTTTTATCAACAAGTCAAGCATTTGCATCCAAAAATGTGACATTGGATGAAGTGGAACTGCTGATGATGATCAGAACAGAACTCTTCCACGACGAAAAGTTCACGTTTGGCGATTTGTCCTCCTAGCTGTGTTTGTTAAGCAAGTTCTATTTTCACGATTAATTTTTGTCATGCTCGAGTTCTGATGATGGGATCCATGAGGAGTTGAGGGAACTCCCCAAATCTTAAAGGCAAACATATAGTGATTTTTGTGTTTTTATCAACAAATCGAGCATTATCATACAAAAATGTGACATTTGATGAAGTGGAAGTGCTGATGATGATCAGAACAGAACTCTTCAACGACGAAAAGTTCACGTTTGGCGATTTGTCCTTCTAGCGGTGTTTGTTAAGCAAGTTCTATTTTCACGATTGATTTTTGTCATGCTCGAGTTCTGATGATGGGATCCATTAGGAATTGAGGAAACTCCTCAAATGTGAAAGGCACACAAGTAGTGATTTTAGTATTTTCATGAACTAATCAAGCATTTTCATTCATAAAAATGACATTTGATGAAGTGGAACTGCTGATGATGATCAGAACGGAACTCTTCAACGACGCGTAGTTCACGTTTGGCGATTTGTTCTCTTCGTTTTGTTTGTCAAGCAAGCAAGGTTTTTCCATGATTTCATGAGGAATTGAGGGTACTTAGTCTTCTACCATTATAAACATACTTATAGCCATTTTTGTATTTTATTGTATGGAATCTAAGAGTGCACCATCTAAGATTAATAATCTTTCACCGGACTCCCCCATTGAAGTCGGTTTTTTTTTCTTAAAAATTATTATTTTATTGTATATCTATCTAAGAGTGCACCATCTAAGTATTATAATCTTTTACCGGCCTCCCCCATTGAAGTCGTTTTTTTTTTCTTAAAAATTATTTTATACTATGTTGGTGGTAAACAATCTGACAGCCCACCTGATGGTAAGTGGTCACCGCCGCCTATGGACGCTTGCAACATCAGAGGCGTCAATCGCGCGTTGCCGACCCGTAACAAACCTTTTCACGCCTTTCTTGATCATTCGATCGTGGCTCTTTGAGCTGACGATCACGCGTTTTATTATTCAAAACACAAAAGTTCCAAACTAATAATATTATAAACGTGAAGGTATGGATGGATGTACTTTCCACTTAATCTCAAAGCTGCCGGCCGTTTTTTTTTAAACCCTCCTGTTATGTACTTTATATATCAGAATAGGACATAGGCTATCATTCAAATCCCTTTTAAGGACGAAAAAGGGGTTGAAACTTTGTATGGAGAGCAATTTTTTTAAACCTTGAAACCGTGGTAATATGATTAACAATAAAACTAATATCGGCGTTATATAATCCATCCACTAAAGGAGTGTAAATGGCGTTGAAAGTTTGTACAAATAGTATAAGATTGCTACGTATGACTAGATGGCGCTAGGTGTACTTGCCAATTTGTTTTTTGGCGTATTATTTGTTTTAAGCGAATTCAATAATTCCTAAAATATCACCCTGTGTAGACTGTGAATTAAAATAAAGATAATATTATATTTATAATAAAGCTTATTTATTGAACTTATTATTTATTCGTTTAAATGAGCGTTGCCGAATGTAATATATCGAGCCGTCACTAGATGGCGCTAGATGTACTTGCTAATTCGTTCTTTAAACGACAATCTTCAATTATTTCTATTGATTTAACACTATCACTGCATTACGGGGCGATCGAAATAAGGGTAACTATAATACCATTTAATTTAACTGCCGCGCAAGAGTGTAAGCTGTTTACCTTTCTATTCGTCACCAAAATCCAAACAGTTAAACCTTTACAAATGTAAATATGAATTAAGGTAGCTATTCGCCACTAGATGGCGCTATGGGTATTTGCCAATTCGTTCTTTGAACGTATTTTTGTTGCAATATATTACATTATTCGTATTGTTTTAAACGGTGTAGACTCTGAATTTAAATATAGTAGATAATATAATAATATTATAATAATAAATATTAGGGGACATTTTTCACACAAATCCAACTAGTCCCACGGTAAGCTCAATAAAGCTTGTGTTATGGGTACTAGACGACGATATATTTAATAGATATATATTGAAATACATAGAAAACATCCAAGTCTCAGGAACAAATGTCTCTGCTCACCACAGAAACAAATGCCCTTACCGGGAATCGAACCCGGGACCTCTAGCTTCGGAGGCAATGACACTACCAACTAGGCTAAACAGGCCGACAATAATTACCATCTTTTGTTATTGACGTGAAGTGAAGTAAAATATAATCTATACTATCGATACTAATATTGTAAAGCTGAAGAGTTTGTTTGTTTGAACGCGCTAATCTCAGAAACTACTGGTTTGAATTAAAAAAATATTTTTGTGTTGGATAGTCCATTTATCGAGGAAGGCTTTAGGCTATATAACATCACGCCGCGATCAAAAGGAGCGAAGACGCGGACGAAGTCGCGGGCAACAGCTAGTAATATTATAAAGCTGAAGAGTTAGTTTGTTTGTTTGAAGGCGCTAATCTCAGGAACTACTGGTTCGAATTGAAAAATTATTTTTGTGTTAGATAGTCCATTTATCAAGGAAGGCTATATAACATACTCGTAACGCTGCGATCAATAGGAGCGAAGACGCGGACGAAGTCGCCGGCAACAGCTAGTATTCATATTATATTATTATAAAATTGTAATTATTAGTGCCATAATTGTAATAGTAGTTGTAGTAAACACTTTATTGCACAAATCAAGTAAATAAAAGAAAAATAAACTTAATTTAATTATTAATTAAATATGAATAATTATTAATTAAATCGTCGGCTGACAAGCAAAACTCACTAAGTAACAAATACCTACTTAAAGTAAAACTCGTATCTCAATATCGATGTAGTACTGAGATACGAGGTTTTGAGGAGCAGTGACAGATATTTTAGTGACTTTTGCTTGTCACCCGACGAAATATTCTTAATTTAATTGTAATTATTATTGATATTACCTACGACCTGTAACAATTGTTATGAATAAATATTTGTATTTGTGGTTTCATAGATCTATTGTTGTTGTTTGTATTTTCCAGCGACGGTTCGACGCAGATGCTGTCGGGCTGCCTGCGAGACTTCCGCAACAAGCCGTTCCCAACCCGAGCACGCATCGAGTATTATCAGAACACGCTCACAGTCCACTTCCACAACGGTAACAATTAGTTCCACCATCCGACAAAAATGTATAGTGACCGGATGGTCACCATGGCTGTTAACATTTATTCCATCAATTTTTTAATGGTGCTATTCGAACTAGTTTTTAGGGTTCCGTACCCAAAGGGTAAAAACGGGGGTCATTACTAAGACTTCGCTGTCTGTCCGTCCGTCTGTCTGTCACCAGGCTGTATCTCAAGAACCGCAATAGTTAGACAGTTGAAATTTTCACAGATGATGTAATTCTGTTGCCGCTATAACAACAAATATTAAAAACCGGCCAAGTGCGAGTCGGACTCTTTGCCGTCTTTATAGATAATGGTACGGAACCCTTCGTGCGCGAGTCCGACTCGCACTTGACCAGTTTTTTAATAAGATCCAAATGTCTACATGGGACCAACTACAATTAGAGCATAGGAAATGGCAAAGAGGAGGGATAAACCTAGCTCGACGCTAGCGGCCCCCGGAATGTCTCCTACAAATTGACACTAGCTTATGACGTCACACTCAAGTCATTGACCCAATCTTTGTATGGGAACATTGCTGCTTCAGTAGTGAAAATTTCAGTGTTAAGGGACATGGTTTTTTATACAATTTAATCTTCATTTTTAACCGACTTCAAGATTTCAAAAGAGGAGGTTATGAATTCGGTTGTTTTTTTTTTTTTTTTAATTTTTGTTACTCCATAACTCCGTCATTTCTTAACCGATTTGGAATTTTTTTTTTTGATTGTAAGTATATACATCCAAGTTGGTCCCGTTTTTGTCAAAACGCAGTTCTGATGATGGGATCTATGAGAAATTGAGGGAACTCCTCAAATCTTAAAGGCAAACATATAGTGATTTTTGTGTTTTTATCAACAAGTCGAGCATTTTTATCCAAAAATGTGTCATTTGATGAAGTGGAACTGCTGATGATGATCAGAACGGAACTCTTCAACGACGCGTAGTTCACGTTTGGCGATTTGTTCTCTTCGTTTTGTTTGTCAAGCAAACAAGGTTTTTCCATGATTCCATGAGGAATTGAGGGTACTTAGTCTTCTACCATTATAAACATACTTATAGCCATTTTTATTTTATTGTATGGAATCTAAGAGTGCACCATCTGAGTATAATAATCTTTTACCGGCCTCCCCCATTGAAGTCGGTTTTTTTTTTCCTAAAAATTATTTTGACTTTTGGACGATAAAGGATAAAACATGTTTTCGATTTTTTAAGTTACATCTATATATATATTACGCGAAGCCGATCCTTACAACGCCCATCAGATCTACAGTTATGGACCGATTTTGATAAATTATATACCATAGGATTCGTCCCATGCTGCAGATTTGCAATAAGGTCTTAGTTTTTTGATTTTAATCCTGGAAAATTTATTAAATTGATATTTACGAAAAATCCTGGATGCCCCGACAAATATAAACCTCAAAATCGTGTTCGATGACGCCGCATACAAGCGACGGGTCAGCTTACCTTGGTAGAATTGTACGAGGTGTCAAAATTTAGCTTGGTTAACACGTGACCTCCACGTGACTTGGGAACTGGCTATGGTATGATTCCGGATGACATAAAATTAAATATGAACTAAAATGTTCCTGTAAGAAATATCTGGTACAGCATTACAATATAAAACTTTTGAGTCGAGAAATACTCAATATTATTAACAATAAACGAAAGTAAAATTACTGATTTGTTTAGAAGACAATACATAATATTCGGTCTAAGTATTTACACTTTACATAAATGACAGACGTATTGTGTCAACTTTTTTTTTATTGTGCTCTAATTATGTCAATATTAAATTGTCATGGTTTATACTTCAAAGAAGTTGATATACAAACCAATGACGTTTCAAATATACGTTCCGTATATCTTGACTGATATTGATATCTGCCAAAACAATGACAAACCAAATTAAACTTTACGTTGTGAGTTACAGAACTGTTTCTGAGTTAATCATAGATAAGCTGCAAAACATTTTGAAAGAGAAGAGGCTAGCTTTGTCTAAGTGTGTCTCTCTTCCACCTATTGCCATACCAGTAGGGTGATCATAAGTAAAGAAGTTCAATCAGTAGACGTTACTTATTGGTGGATTCAGATCAAACCAACGAGAAAACAATGTTGCACTAATTAACCTTTACGACGCCAATAACGTATTCGACGTATATGCGCACCATTGATTCGACAAAACGACGAATATATCCGTCATGGTGACGGCGTCCAATGCGATATCAACCTAGATGCATTTCTATTGAGAGTGCGCTAAAAAGGTTAAATACTTTAACAAAATTAAGACGTCAGAAAAATAATTAAACCCTTTAATTGTCGACAACATGGGAGTTATAACGTACGTTGTCAAAATCACCTTCGTTCTTTAGCTGACGTGTAAGTGTCACTGCCGTTCATTAAGTATAGCGTTCAAGGGGTTAATTTGCTATTCATCAATGTTTGTCTGAGGATGTCAAACGCAAAGTTGAACCCTATAGAAATGCATGTAGGTTGATATCTCATTAGAGGCCAAGACGGATATATACGTCGTTGGCTTCGGACCGTTGGTGCGCAATATAGGTACGTTGTTAGCGTCGAAAAGGTTAATAATACTCGAAAAGTTAGAGGACATGTACATTTGTCTTTGTTACGTTTCAGTAAAAATGTCCAAAATAAGGGGGATAATGGTCACGTTAAACTGCCACGTTCTAAAAGGGCGTAGGTACATTGAAAGGACGAATAAGATTACCACTATTGCACATGTTCAATTAAAAGTTAAAATTATACTGTATCAGTGTCACCTGCAACAGTGACAGTGCCGGTTTTCAGGGGGTCTACCCGAAACACCCGAAGATTGAAGTTCATTATATTTCCTTCTCTATCACACCAATAAGCAAGTGTTATAGAGATAGATAACGAAAGATTTTAACCCAGTTACTTCACTTGACAATATAGACCTCACAACTGTCATGCCAAAACCACACGATGGACCATGATGGGCCACGTACAAGACGCAGTTATGCGGTGGAACGAGATAAAAATATGTTTTTTTATGATTGACTGACTGGCGATTGACCTTAGTCTCACCTGATGGAAAGCGATGGCCTTTAATGCATAACTGCGACCTATACGTTGGCCCATAATGGCCCATTGCGTGGTTCCGGCATCAAATGTTAATACCAATATTGCCAATGTCGCATGCATTGTTTTTTTCTAGATTAGATAGAATAGGTTATGACTTAGAGTATTTCTAAAGAGATCCTATACGAGTACGAGTTCCACCAAGGGGGACGGGAAAGCTCTTACCCACCTAAATTGAGAATTTGTCTTAAACGGCTGGCGCCTTATCATAAACAACCTCTTTAATTTGGGCGGATATGACGTGGACATGATAATGAGCCAAATAAAAAAGTGGAACTATGACAAAGACTACAAATTATGTATCTCTCTCTGTCGCTCTTATTCCATTTAGTACATGACCTCGGTAGTGGTGTTATTATTTGAAAATTTCTCAGGGGTACTCTAAGGGCGGGTAGGATAGGATTCTCATATCACAGAACATTCTTAATTGCGGAACTATGACAAACACAACAAATGATATATCCCTTACAGTCACTCTTATTCAATTTAGTAAGTATATGATATGATCATCTCGCTCGGTAGCGGTATTATTATTAGACGTCTTCTCTGGGGTACTCTGAGTTTGCGTACCTTATTAGAGCCTTATTTAGACAAGAGACGCCATCAGCGCACATTACCGAACAAAATATTTTGTTTTTATTTTTCCTCTCCTGGCTTCTCATGTTGGTCCCCGAGAGGGACCTCGACAAATTACCCTAACTCCTATGTGGACACAACTTAGGTGAACCACCAATAAAGAAATACCTAACGCAAACAAAATATTTTGTAAATTGGGGGAGGTAACACACACATAAAAAACCACACATACAAAATATTTTCCTATTACTACGCATCATTACACTGAAACAATCAACGCACACACATTCAAAACACTAATATTATCTGATTATTATCAGATGGCCAAATTGACTGAAGTTGCTAAGATGCATATTTTTCATAGAAATTCTCATAGTTAGTAGGTAGATCTCATTTCTTGAAATAAGGCTGACAGTTACTGTAAATTTGACGACTAGCCGTGATGATCAAGCACGAATGTTTTTAAATCGACTTTGTAATCGACCTTCGGAATATGCATATTCTATCCCGTGGCTTCGCTTGCGTTCTTCGTAGTACGTCTACGCGGCGAAGCCGCGCGGGTAACTAGTATTCTTTAATATTTATATGATTTTGGTAAAATTTATAGTCGTCATATTTTGATGGTTTACTATCCGGGGTGTAAGATAAGATAATTTTATTACAAAGAACTGTGTACAAAGGCATAGCATGTCATATGTATATATATACAATAAAGGTAGGTGTCAACAGTTTGCCCATTTCGAGCGTAGAATACTGGCTGGCGGGGTGTGACAGCATGCAGCAAATAAAATAAAAATGTGATGCAAATATTCTGTTCGTGTCAAATACATTTGTTCTCCTCTTTAATGCTAAAATTATACTATAGAACCACTAGGACTTTTATTGATCATAGTTTTGTTGTTAAAATGGAAAGTATTTCTCGTAGACACAAAAATTTAAACTGACAATGAAATAAATGAACTTTATTCTGCAAGTGGGCCGCAATGGCAGTTTTACAAGTCAAAATCTACTAGCGCTTCTGAAAAAAAAGACCACTGCCGAGAAGAAATGCCGAAACAAACTACAGTCGCCAGTAGACAGAATGATATACCATGTCATTGTCAGGTGCCAAGTTTAGGAATAGGAAGTTAAATTAATGAAAATGCTTGAATCACGTAATAAGCACCGCACGAAAAACTGGGAATTATGGATGCTTGTCAGTAAAAAATGCTCATCTATTTAGGCTGTTTGCTTCTAGTATTAGAAATTTCGTTTCAAACATCATTCGAAATCGACCAATTTCAAGTTAATAATAGTTTTAACTATAAAAATGGCTCCGTAACTATCTAAAACTTTATTAAAAGCAGTTTATTAGAAGTATCAATTTTATTATTCAATCAGTCAGCCATTCACGAAATTCTCTTTTCTGTCATATCTGCTTCAGTCCAAGATCTATCACTTAAAGTACAGTATTTTCAGCGTAACAAATTATTAGGTCTGAATTTGGTAGCTGTAAGGAAAGGATTACATTCATGTCCTTATATCAAAAATAACTTTGAAAGTAGGATACTTCCTTGTGGGACACCGAAATTAATAGGCAACTCTTCACTGCTACATTTGGTGATCCTAACAAACTGTGTTCTATCAGTGAGATAGCTTTCGAACCATTCTAGCGCCGAACCTCTTACTTACTCCGATGTGTTAGAGTTTTTTTAGGAGAATAGACGTTGAAGAGAAGTTGGAAGGCCTTGCTGAGATCAAAGAAGATTGCTATTGGCTATGTGCGAAGTAGGTGGTGGGGGTAAGCTAGGCGATCGTAGCGCACACCATGGCAGAAATGTGTACTTACCGGGGACCACTGTCAAATTTACTTTCACGTTTTCTATTGGTTTCTTAACGGTTTCCTACAATTCGTTTCGTTTGTATGTATTTATTTATTCTCTTATTTATTTCAGTAAAATTTCCAATACGGGGTCTTTCTCGTTTACTAAAGTAAATAAAATATTCATGTGTCATTATTTGACATCTCTGAGTTTTGACATTGTCTCGGGACCTTTAACGTTTGACGTTTCAGACGTGCACATAGCCAATACAAGGCCTATCCTGATCAAGTTGATAAGGATAAGCAATTAAATTAGACAATAGTAGTATAGGTAACTGAAGTATAGGACCTGTTGTATGTAGCTGTGACGTGTTCGAATAGGCATTTGTTTTGTTTGTGTTACATATTTTAGATATGTAATCGACCGAGCGAGCGAAGCGTCTCCGTTTCAGCTTTCGACAAAAAATATTTTGTATGTCTGTCTGTCTGTCTGTCTGTCTGTCTGTTCGGATGTTCTCCTCTACAGGTCGCATTACTCAACCGATTCTCGTGAAATTTTGTGAACAGGTGCGATAATTATATAGATTTTTTGTAGAGTTAGTTTTTAGAAATTTTGACATTTGAAAAAAAAAATTTTTTTTGCAACGTCTACATCTCACACAGCCACTAGTATCTATTCGAACACGCTACAACTGCATACGTCCAACTACGTCCTTTACTTAAGTTTTTTACCTATACTGCATTATCCGTGGACCTCTCATAATGAATGAATATTTTCCCAGGGATGACGAACAACGAAGCGGACTACGAGCTGTGTTTCCGCGCCGAGAACGTGGTGCTGCCCCGCGGCGGGCACTTCGGGCTGTCGGCCGCCACCGGCGGGCTCGCCGACGACCACGACGTCGTGCACCTGCTGACCACGTCGCTGCACAGCACGCAGCAGGCCGGTGAGTGTCCCGCCACTGACAGACTAAACGAATCATTGATACAATGCAAATTTGCACGATGGTTGTATAAAAAAGCTTACGGTTACTATCCGTACCTCTATCCCTCCATCTTTATCTCGGGCATGGTCGGGCTAGGTACGCTGGCGCTGAGAAGAAAGTTATTGCTAGTAGTCCACTATCTGTCAGTTGTCCATTACCGAGTGGATAGTGCAGAGGTGTTGGCTCGGATCGGGTTGGTCGATCCGACGCGGATACCCACGGACGCGGACGGGCCTGCTGCGGCGGCCGTCCGCGAGCCACGCGCCTACCGCCCGTGCTTGGACATGGCTGCATCTAATGCTCACTCAGGACGAAGACGCTGACATGTTCGCCGATACTTTGACATACTTGTGCAACATTGCTAGGATATTTTTCAATTGGCACTTAATTAATGGAATGACATTAGGTATAATTATCATTTATGTCATTTTTTTTACCTGTGCATGTTTATCTTTTTTGTTTATTTTAGCGTGTAAGCGATTTGGTGTCCATACTGTAAGCTTGAATTGTATTATTGTGAATATATAAATAAATAAATTGAAAACCTCATCGCGTTGGGTTTAGGTCCACTGGCACTGGTGGCAGCATACCGGGCAAACATTGAACTATAATGAATATAATTGGACCAACGACTGTTGCAGGTGGGCAGCAAATAAGCAACGACGAGCAACAGAAACTGTCCCAGGAATACCAGGAGTACCAGCGCAAGCTCGATCAACAGAAGGAGGACTACAGGAAGGAACATCCCGATGAGGTACAGTACAATTAACACAACTTGCGTAAGTTACAGTGGCGGCGTGTGGGAATTTTCGCTGGCCAACCCGGTGAAATAAAACACATACCTTTGCACTTAGTACTACGCACGGTTATACTTGTAATTGTCACTGGCGTCACGTAAACAGACTTTGTGGACCATTCATTACTTCTTTCAAAACTAGAATCCTATGGTATTCGAGGTAAGGCATGTGAATGGTTCCAAAGTTATCTGTCAAATAGGAAACAATGCACTGAAATTACGAGAATAGTCCCAATAGGTAATACCCTTGTTAAGAAAACTTATAGATCACAATTTCGGTTAAATCAGTCAGGTGTACCCCAAGGAAGTAATTTAGGCCCTTACTATTTCTATTATACATAAACGATCTACCACAGGCAACAACGCAAAAATGCATCCTATTCGCGGATGACACCACAATTATTGTTAAAGGAGAAAATGAAAGTATTTATGAAACAATGATTAACAGTGCCTTGTCTGACATATATACATGGACAAATAACAATAATCTTAAAATTAATCTCACTAAGACAAAATGTATGCAATTACGATCCTATAAATCGAATGCAAGAAAAATTAATATTAAGTACAATGACATACCCGTAGAAGAGACCAGTTGCACAAAGTTCTTAGGCTTAAACATAGATAATCATTTACACTGGAAAAACCATATTGATTCAATTTGTTCAAAGTTGGATAGGTTTGTATACGCCTTAAGAAAATTGGGAAAAACTGTCTCTACAGAGGCGGCCATTACAGCATACTACGGATATGTGTCGTCTACGTTAAACTACTGTCTTCTAATATGGGGAAACTCTGTGCATATTGATAGGGCTTTTAAACTTCAGAAAAAGTGCTTACGTGCAATTACAAATGCGTGGATTACAGATAGCTGCAGGCCCATCTTTAAAAAATACAATATTTTACCTCTAGCATGCATGTATATCAAAAAGGTTTGCATATTTGTGAAAACTCATATGGAATATTTTAAACCACGGTCAGATGTGTTTAAAGGAAAACAAAGAAGACAGTACAGGAATCTTCTATATCAACCTCCTTGCCGAGCGGATATATACAAACGGAACGCCTGCAACATTTGCATAGAAATTTTTAATAAGCTTCCTGACAGCATCAAGTTATTGCATGGTCTAGAATTTAAGAAAAAATTAACTATATGGCTACAAGAACATTGTTTTTACTCCGTAAAGGAATACATGGAAATTAAATTGTGATAAATAATAATAATAATAAATAAATAACATTCCTGAACATTTGCATGCTGTTTCGGCTGAATACTGTAACTACACTATAATATAAAACATCTTATACCTACGTATTCTTGCAAATAAACATTTCTATTCTATTCTATTCTATTCTATATTTACAGCTGCCAGCCAACCAACTATATTTGTCATATTATCCGTTATGAAAATGTTTAAAGAAACCATCTCTCCGCTTGTAATCAAGTGTTCTCAGGACAAGCACGGCCATGCTGGACAACAAGCAGTGTGGATGCCACACTGCACTACAGTATTCCGTCATACTTCCCACGAAACTGTTAGGTAGTCTTCTAGGATGTCGCTGTACGCCTCCCTAAGGCTAGGCATTGTAAGAGTAAGTAAATATCATCTATGCCCCCTGGCTAGATGCTGGCCAAGAGCAATCCCATTAATAAAAAAAAAGAGGGAACTAGTGAAGGATTTAGTGCATAAGCTTAATTGTTTCGATAGCTCAGTTGGCTAGAGAGATTGGCCGCGTATGCCAGGATCTCGTAGGTTCGCATCCTGCTCGGAGCGCAAAATATTTCCTATTAATTTGAAAATTTATAATTCACGCAAGAAATTCCTTAATTTTGTCGTAATACAAGTCATCTTTATCTATCCGCAGGTGCGCGACAAGGACGGCGAGTTCGACGATTGGTTCGAGTCGGACGGACAGCGCGAGCTGCGACAGATATTCCAGGGACAGGGCCAGATACACGACGTGCTCAGGGAACTGAACAAGAAGGTTGATGAGGTGAGTGGCGAGTTTTAGACACAGCAATTTACTTAAGAGCTGGCGACTTCCTCGCCTAACGTTATGAGCATTGCGAGACAGCGACGAAATGCCGCCAGCATCCTCGGTACAATCTCTCAAGGGCCTGTTTTAGATTTAAGTTAGTTTTAATTTTATTTATATTATTTTGGTTAAGTATTCTTGTGTATATTTTCTTTATGCATTTTTCTCAAACGTGCAATGAAATTTCGTCATTACGTGAGTTATAACAGGCTTCAAAGTATCACATTGCGGGCGGAACAACTTGGGAGAACTGTAAAGGAATTTCAGACAAAGTTGTAGGACTAGGCTGAGAAGTTTTTTTTTTAAATTTTAATGTCAAACATGGCGTCTGTAAAATTTGTTGTACGTTTTAGTAGTGTATTTTTTATTTCATTGCATATGTTTGAGAAAAGCCCTATAGTAATGTAGTATTTATATCGCAATTTTCCATATTCTTATCTACACGCACAAAATTGGGCATTTCCCACATGTTTAAAATGTATAACATGCTGTGAGCAGGCAGCGAGCGAAGCGTCTCCGTTTCAGATTTCGACAAAAATTCTTTCTTATGTCTGTCTGTCTGTCCGGATGTTCTCCTCTACAGGTCGCATTTCTCAACCGATTCTCGTGAAATTTTGTGAGTAGGTTCGATAATTACATATAATTTTTTTGTAAGTCAGTTTTTAGAAATTTTCAAGTATGAAAAAAAAAAATTTTTTGCCATGTCTGCAGCTTACAGAGCCACTAGTTTATATGAGGTGTTTGGTTGCAGGTGATCGGCAAGCAGATGAACTCTCTGTCGATGTTGTCAGCGGTGTACTCGCACGCGCAGGGCCAGCCCGCCGCCGCGCAGCAGCCGGGACAGCAGCCCGTGAGTACCGATCATTCAATTTTACTTTAATAGGGCGCAGTACGTTTGGTTCTCCATACAAACGTATTTATGCTCTCATTTTAAAACGACATACTAGAATAACATGAAACTTTGTATACACAATGGGATCCAGCTTGTCTAGGGCGGAAATTAGTTTCTGTTGCTTGAAATTATAATGGCGAAAAAATACAGCGATTATTAAGGTTTTCATACAAGCCGTAAAAAACTCAAAAAACCGCTGTGTTTTTTTCTTTTTCAATTTCTAGCAACAGAAACTAATTTCCGACCTAGGTATGCCGGATCCCATTGTGTATACAAAGTTTCATGTTATTCTAGCATGGCGTTTTTAAAATGAGAGCCTAAATACGTTTGTATGGAGAACCGATCCACACCGATCGTACTGCGCCCTCTTAACGAGAAACTTCATTTCGTTTATTTGCTATAAATTGTGTGTTTACATAAAGAGGTGGTACAATTTTTTAACCGACTTCAAGATTTCAAAGGAGGAGGTTATCAATTCGGTTGTATGTTTTTTTTTTTTTTTTTTTTTTTTAATGTTTGTTAGTCCATAACTCCGACATTCCTTACCCATTTTGTAAAATTCTTTTTTTGATTGTAAGTATATATATCCAAGTTGGTCCTGTTTTTGTCAAAATGCAGTTCTGATGATGGGATCCATGAGGAATTGAGAGAACTCCTCAAATGTTTAAGGCAAACATATAATGATTTTTGTGTTTTTATCAACAAGTCAAGCATTTGCATCTAAAAATGTGACATTGGATGAAGTGGAACTGCTGATGATGATCAGAACAGAACTCTTCAACGACGAAAAGTTCACGTTTGGCGATTTGTCCTCCTAGCTGTGTTTATTAAGCAAGTTCTATTTTCACGATTAATTTTTGTCATGCTTGATTTCTGATGATGGGATCCATGAGGAATTGAGGGAACTCCTCAAATCTTAAAGGCAAACATATAGTGATTTTTGTGTTTTTATCAACAAATCGAGCATTATCATACAAAAATGTGACATTTGATGAAGTGGAACTGCTGATGATGATCAGAACAGAACTCTTCAACGACGAGTACAGTAACATAGAGCTAGAGGAAACCAAAAACATTAAATTCTTAGGTATAAATATCGACTCATTTTTAAACTGGAAAGAACACGTTAGCAAGATATGCTCAAGGCTGGATCGTTTTATATTTGCTCTAAGGAAACTTAGGCAATGTGTTTCCTATGAAGCAGCTCTCACGGCTTACCATGGCCACGTATCGTCCATACTTAGCTATGGCCTCATTCTTTGGGGCAACTCAGTCGATGTAGAAAGGGTATTCAAACTCCAAAAAAAATGTGTACGAGTAATTGCAAACGTTTGGATAGGGAGTAGCTGTAAACCTATTTTTAAGCAACTCAACGTTTTACCATTGCCATGTATGTATATATTAAAAATTTGTAGCTTTGTTAAGAAATTTCCAAAATATTTCGTGAAACGATCTGATATTTGTTCTGGCAATCCAAGATTTCAATATAGGGATCTCTTAATTAAACCACGCTGTGAAACTGACATTTACAAAAGAAATGCTTATAATATGAGTATCAGTATTTATAATAAGTTACCAGCACATATAAAATCATTAGAGTGCAAAGCATTCAAGCGAACCTTAAGAACGTGGCTCCTAGAACACTGTTTTTATAATATGAATGATTTTATGAACTACAACGCTGATTAAGATTAGTAATTACAAATTTACTGTCAATACTTATATGTAGCAGTGCAGCAGTAACAATTCAAAGTATATTAGTATATAAGTTAATAAAGTTTAGTGTATTATTTAATTGTACCCATAGATGATAATCCATGTTTATCTCTGTGTAACATAATATTTGCATGCTGTTAAGAAATGGCTGAAGAAGGCTGAACAATTTGTTAACCCAAGACTTGTAACACACCCTTTTTTCTGCAAATAAATTTATTATTATTATTATTATTATTATACGAAAAGTTCACGTTTGGCGATTTGGCCTTCTAGCTGTGTTTGTTAAGCAAGTTCTATTTTCACGATTGATTTTTGTCATGCTCGAGTTCTGATGATGGGATCCATTAGGAATCGAGGGAACTCCTCAAATGTGAAAGGCACACAAATAGTGATTTTAGTATTTTCATGAACTAATCAAGCATTTTCATTCATAAAAGTTACATTTGATGAAGTGGAACTGCTGATGATGATCAGAACGAAACTCTTCAACGACGCGTAGTTCACGTTTGGCGATTAGTTCTCTTCGTTTTGTTTGTCAAGCAAGCAAGGTTTTTCCATGATTCCATGAGGAATTGAGGGTACTTAGTCTTCTACCATTATAAACATACTTATAGCCATTTTTATTTTATTGTATGGAATCTAAGAGTGCACCATCTAAGTATAATAATCTTTCACTGGCCTCCCCCATTGAAGTCGGTTTTTTTTTCTTAAAAATTATATTAATTATAATATGTGTTTGACTCAATACAATTTTACCAAGTTGATGTAGATCAATAACTTGTAACTAAATATCACAGAAAAATTAGACATAGAAAGAAAGATAATGATAATGATTTCAGCTTTACATTTATGTTAACATGCAGTTCATTTTATCTTAAATTATAATATTCATCAAGGCTAACTTTGCCTCCTTGTGCGTGTTTTATCGCTTGTATAATGGGTTGTGCTCCGAAGAACTGTTCGACATGATGGCCACGGCCGCTTTCTACCATCGCACCGCTCGCCTACAGTACGGCATTTATCCTCACACCTTAGAACCTAAATGGTCGCGTACGGTAAAGTTTCAGAAGAATTTCCTCCCTGGGACGCTCCGGTTGTGGAATGAGCTCCCTCCCGATGTTTTCCCGAGGGACTACAGTATGGGGTATACATGTTTAAAGGATGCAGGCGTCCATATGCTGCGGTGAACGTTTACCATCAGGCTGACCGTACGCTTGTTTGCCATTGACGTGGTATAAAAAAATCTTCTAGTAGTCGCTTCCCTCGTTATAGAGTGATGGTCGTCATGTCGGGTTCGTGGCAAGCTTGACGATCCGTAGCTTCGTCTCTCGAGGCCGCTTTCCTTATGCACAAATGCAGGGGTGCTTCTACCGCGGCCCCAATTTGGTCAGACCATCTCATAGGCCATCCGCAGTAACCGATATAGCCCCCCGAATCGCTAAACTTAAGTGGCACTGGGCGGGGCAAATTGCGCGTAGAACTGATGACCGTTGGGGCGGGATGGTTCTCGAGTGGTGACTTCGTATCGTAAGATGGACTGATGTCTGTCGCGGGAGTCCGCTGGATGTAGATAGCGCGAGACCGGTCATTGTAGGACTCTTTTGAGGAGGCCTGTGTCCAGCAGTGGACGTCCCGCGATCTGCTGCTCGCTTTTGTGCCCTCAACCGTGCCCTGTACTGCGAAACGCCCGATAGTTACCGCTCGCCGCTATATGACGCCGAAGAAAGTTAAAACGCGGTACTGAATCGTGGAGGAAAGGCGCTGCCTGATGTTCAATTCCTCCAATATGAATTTGTTCCGGAACTCGGAACAACAAATCCAATCTTCATTAGCTATACATTAACTCAGTTGCGTATAAAATTTAACTAGATGACCGAGCGAGCGAAACGTCTCCGTTTCAGCTTTTGACAAAAATTCTTTCGTATGTCTGTCCGGATGTTCTCCTCTACATGTTGCATTCCCCAACCGATTCTCGTTAAATTTTGTGAACAGGTTCGGTAATTATATAGAATTTTTCTGTTGAGTCAGTTCTTGAAAATTTGAAATAAAAAAAAATTACTAACTGACCGAGCGAGCGAAGCGTCTCCGTTTCATCTTTCGACAAAAATCTTTCGTATATCTATCTGTCTGTCTGTCCGGATGTTCTCCTCTACAGGTCGCATTTCTCAACCGATTCTCAGGAAATTTTGTGAGCAGGTTCGATAATTATATAGAATTTTTCTGTTGAGTCGTTTTTGTTTTAATTTTAAATTAGAAAAAAAATGTATTTATTTGCGAAGTCTACAGCTCACTGACCCATTATTTTAATTAAATTTCTTAACACCCTGTAAGCTGTAAACGTCGTGAATTTTCTAATTTTGCAATGTCAAATAACTGATTGATAGTGCTGAGTGTATGAGTCGTGTTTGATGTTGCAGATGCAGATGGGCGGGTTGCCCGTGGCGCGACATGACTGGGACGCGCTGGTTGCCAACAACCAGATCATCATCAACACCATAGCCGAGCTCAAGTACGTACAACTTGTTTTATACTCTGGATAGGTTTGCGCTTGACCACAAATCACCTGATGGTATGCGATGTTGTTGTCTAGAATGGAGTTTGCTTACCTAGCAACAAGTTTCTCAAAAAAAAAAAATGTTGCGAGCTTTCATTGCCGACTCTACGTTTTTCCACAATAATCAACTACCGTTGAGACGGTTCGAATGAGCCCGAACATGGGTTTCTCTTGGGTAGTTTAGGAGTTGAGTTGCTATCTATGGTCACCTCCTGCCTTCATCATCGGATCAGTTCGGTGGTGCCATAATATTTCATTGTCAACAAACTCACACTAACAATTAGTTACTACCAATTAGTATGCAACGTATTCTACTGGTTTTATTTATTTATTTATTTAGTACAACCACATCACATATATTACATCACACTTAAAGCTAGCATCTTAGGAGGTATTTAATCCGATATATATGACAGTTATTATAACATTGGCTACGCAAATTGTAGTGAGATCAGATATACAATAACACAATATATAGACGGATAACTAGATAAGTTTACAAAATATTACTAAGCTACTGAACTATTATAAATCTATATTATATAATATATCAGAATGTATATATTAATTTGAATAAAACTAGAACGACGTCAATATTGGTTTAGTTTGGTTGCACATGTTAATGTGGTCTAATAGTTTAATATTTTTTGAAAGCATAATATTTAACAGTACATTATTGTCGAGCAGTGGAAGTAGGCAATTGCAAGCTATGTATTATGTATTAGTTTTTAATGAATTCATTTGCGAATCAGTTTAATTAATATGAGTTATTGCCATTCCAACCGGTAATATAATGAGAATAACAGCAAACTGTTTCAAATACCAATAAAAAAAAGTCGCCGGCTTTTTATATGGCCGTTACACCTCTTAAAAATCATTTCAGACTCAACAAATATTGGGATTTGTGTGTAATATTATAGGCGTGTCGAGCGAGTCTGCAATGTTTTTTTGATTTATTAATATAAACCGGATGATGTACTGATATCAATCTTATGCCTTTGCCAGAGGGTTCATAATCGAGGTGTCCCGGAAAGCGGACGGCATAGCTACGGCCGGCGGAGGCACCGCCATCAACCCGCAGTTCCTGTCTGAGATGCGGGACAGCCTCCAACAGGTTCAACAGACTGTCAACGGAGTCGCGCAGAGGTGAGAAACTTATCTCAATACATAAAATAAGTTTTTGGTCAAAATTTTCATTTTTGGTACAAGTTTTTATTGGCGACTGTACTTTTTCCACAATCAAACTACTTGTTGAGTCGGTTCGAATGAGCCCAAACACGACGGGTTTATCTAGTGTAGTTTAGGAATTGCTATGACCACCTTCTGTCTCCTCTCTATCATGAGATCAGTTGTATGTCATAATAATATTGCATTGTCATCCGATTTATACATGCATAAATTTTTTTAGTTCAATGGGAAACCGGGAAGTTGATCAAATTTAACTTGCAAGATTTGATTACAGACCAACAGACAGACAACGGGACAGCTGAAACTAAATAAAAGTTTGTAAGAAAGTAAAAGTAGTTTATTCTTCAAATTAGGCATATTACATGCACCTACGTCCTAAAACTACGGCCGAGACCACCGGGGGATGGGCGGCAGCATCCCTGGAGTGCGGTGGAGAAATTGCGATCGCCAACCCGCATGCCAAGCGTGGCGGTTATGGAATTTACCCCCAATGAAATTGGGGGAGGCCTATGTCCAGCAGTGGACGTCCTTCGGCTAATATGGTGGTGGTGGATGGAATATCTCTCTTGCTCATGAGCTACGCGCTTGTGTTACTTCTGGAGTCACAAGGGTCCACAGGCTACGGTATTTGATTACCATCAAGCAGGCCGTAAGCTTCTTCGTCATCGTCATTGTATAAAATAAGCTGTAAGACCCCTTGTGCAAAAAAATATCTTTGAATGAGATTTGTGGTTCAAAATGAAGCATAAAATCTAACATCCACAACTCTTGACTACGTAAAAGAATTGTACATTAAAATTAATAACTATTTAACAATCTGAAGTTTAAATTCCGACAATTCTCTATGAGCTGTAGAACTCGCAAAAAAACAAATACCGATTTTACAAAAAATATCTAATATGTAATTATCAAACTTGCTCACAAAATTTCATCGGAATCGGTTGAGGAAGGCAACCTGTAGAGGCCGGAAATCTGCCGGACATACGAAAGCATTTTTGCCGAAGCTAAAACGGAGATCTTCGTTTCACTCGGTTAGTTATTGTAAGATTAATTTGTAAATTAGAGTTTGACATATAAAAGGGCCTTGTGGTCTATTTGAAGAATAAATGTTTTATTTAAATGTTTTCATCACACTTGCTCGTAAAAGGTCTTATTGCACGCAGCCTTATAAAGTAGTTATAGTCAATTTACCTCCCGTGGGAGTCAAAGGTGTTTATAAGTCCTGAGGGAGTTATGAGTTTGAGTGTGTGATCTGATTGGTTTAAAAAATTTAGTTGGCCGCACTCCACAAGAATACTGTTCTGTGATTGGTTGAAATATTGAAGATGAAAAATCTAGTTTGCCGCGCGCCGCAAGAATACTGCTTAGTTTTTTAGGGTTCCGTAGTCAACTAGGAACCCTTATAGTTTCGCCATGTCTGTCCGTCCGTCTGTCCGTCCGTCCGCGGATAATCTCAGTGACCGTTAGCACTAGAAAGCTGAAATTTGGTACTAATATGTATATCAATTACGCCGACAAAGTGGTAAAATAAAAAGTGGAAAAATATATTTTATTAGGGTACCTCCCCTATACGTAAAGTGATTTTTTTTTTCATTTTAACCCTAACGTGTGATATATTGTTAGATAGGTATTTAAAAATAAATAGGGGTTTACTAAAATCATTTTTTGATAATGTTAATATTTTCGGAAATAATCGCTCCAGAAGTAAAAAAAAATGTGTCCCCCCCCCCTCTAACTTTTGAACCATAAGTTTTAAAAATATGAAAAAAATCTCAAAAGTAGAACTTTATAAAAACTTTGTAGGAAAATTATTTTGAACTTGATAGGTTGAATAGTTTTTGAAAAAATTACAAAAATAATTTCTGAACTAAGTTTGTAATTTAACCGTATAAACAGGTGTTTATTGTACCTGTCATTTCTACAAAATCACAATGAAATGACGTGCTTTCAAAGGTTATGTGTTTCTGTACTTAATATGTCAACTTAATGTGACGGACGGAAAACTACGGAACCCTACACTGAGCGTGGCCCGACACGCTCTTGGCCGGTTTTTTTTTTAATATTGGCGCTGCGCGCTCCTCTCGCAAGGACGTGATCATACGCGATACTGGAGGTGAAGTTGTCGATGTCGTCAATTTGGATTGGTGATGGAGTTATTTATTTATTCGCGAATGTGTCTCTCTCGAGTCATCAAAAGCTCTCCGCCTTCGGGTCCGCTCTTCCGCTTACGCCCCTCGTTAAACAATGTACTATGGTGTTGCAGGATATCGTCGCCCGCGCACGCGGCGGCGCAGTCGGCGTGTCCGGCGCCCAACTGCGTGGGGCTCACCGCGCTAGTCATGGTGGTCACCTCCCAGCTGGTGGTCATGTTCCTCTACAACCTCTACAAGTCAGTACCGTCCTCCGATCATCTTTGTCGGCCTGTTTAGCCTTAGCTCCACCCTAGACCACAATATCGCTTACCATCAGGTGATTTGTGGTCAAGCGCAAACCTATACAGGGTGAAAGTTGGTAATGTCACTGCCTCCGAAGTTAAGGGTCCCGGGTTCGAATCCCGGTAAGGGCATTTGTTTCTGTGGTCAGCAGATTTTTTTATCCCGACGATGTTTTCCTTCAACGAAAAGGTACTGGAAAATATCAAATGATAGTTTGTACATAATGTGTATATGTGTGTGCATATGTTTTTGAAAATAGTTCCAATTTCCCACTTTCTTCCTGAAATAACAAGTCAAGCCATAGCAGTACAACAAGTATGATGGTAAGTTTGTCAGGTCATAGAGTCAGCAGATTTATTTAGCCTAAGATTCTGCAGGACCTTTCTGACACGTTGGGCAAGACTGCATATAAACATTCTTAAGTGGACAATTGGGCTCTTTATTTGACCGGCTGTCAATAAACCTATAGTTTGGTTGAAGGAATAGGCCGAGATTTTGAGTGTATAAATTTTTAAAGGGTCGGCAATGCGCATGTGACACCCCTGGAGTTGCAGGCGACCATAGTCTGCGGTGACCCCTTACCATCAGGCGGGCCGTACGCTTGTTTGCCACCGACTTGGTATAAAAGAAAGAGTTTGATGGAGCTTGGCTGTCAAAAATCCGGACAAAAGTTTTAAAAAACTGCAATACTAAATATTAAAACCTTAAGTAAAACATACTCGACATCGGTATGGATACGTAAATAGACAATTTGTTTTTGACTTTATTATGTAAATCAAAAATATTCACTGTAGCTTATCCTACCTCTTTTATTTACCTATATAAACTAGTGGCTCTGTGAGCTGTAGACCTCGCAAAAAAATACTTCTTTTCAACTGTCAAAATTTCCAAAAACTGATACGACAAAAAAATCTACATAATTATCGAACCTGCTCACAAAATTTCACGAGAATCGGTTGAGAAATGCGACCTCTAGAGGAGAACATCCGGACAGACAGACAGATATACGAAAGAATTTTTGTCGAAAGCTGAAACGGAGACGCTTCTCTCGCTTGCCTCGCTCGGTCAAAAATGTGTTCTGCTGCTACGAACAAATAGAACACCACTAAACGCAATGAGAATCTCGAGAACGATGATACAATAATAACAAAATACAATTTTCAGGGAAAGAAAAGAAGCTCAAGCGAAGAAATTCTTCTAGAGCGTCGCCCCCCCCGTCACCCGCACCGCTCCGCGGAGATCTCACCACAACAGCGGCTCCAGTTACCAGATGTGCGCTCAAGTGTAGTTCCAGTCCTGTGTTACTACCAGTAACTTCGATAATGCGTGAACACATGGTTGGGTTACTAATGTTTTCTATAATTTTATTGGACACAATCGACGAAGTTGATTTTCAAGATACAGTAAATTTATTAGAATTATTGTAAAGCATTGAACCTATGTATAACCTACAAGGTTTTATGCAACTATTATTTTTTATCCTCATCAGTGTGATTACAGAGAAAATTGCATTTATAGCAAATGACGATTAATATGATTATGTTAGACATCGTTATATATCGGAAATCTGCAAGCAAATGATTAAAATTAACACTTTGAACTAAGGCAGTCAAACTGTTAACATGAAATTATTAAAATGCCATGTCTACCACACTGTTATATTTTAATGTTAATACTCCTATGTTAATAATATGAGATTAAATAGACATTTAAATCTATCATCTAGTGAAACTGCAAAATATTCTGTTTTTGCTTTACCTTTACCTTTGCTTTTTTACCTTTGCTTTACTATTCCATTTACTCACAAATTATATCCTAACTTTGGTGGTGGGCAGACATTTCAAAATTAAATAGTATAGTATACAAATAGTAGATATAAATGTGGTTAATACACACTTATTGTCAAACTCTCTCACATATGTGGAACCCCTATCACACGCATATATTCTCAAACACAGTCACAAATACACAAATATAGATTTGAACGTCAATAGAAAATTACTTTAGGCCTTAGTGGTCGCTTACTTCCACAAAGCATCAAATATGTACATATATTTAGTTGCCAAGACCATATTTACTCGTAAAATTCTTTTTTAACAGAGTTTGGCGTGTGATTCATGCTCAAATATGGCACATGAAAGGTTAAGTCATATTGGCCACAAAAAACCGATGTATGTATATATTATAAGGATGGGTTGCACCAACTTACGATGACTGATCAATCTATACTAATATTATAAAGCTAAAGAGTTTGTTTGTTTGAACGCGCTAATCCCAGGAACTACTGGTTCGAATTGAAAAAATATTTTTGTGTTGGATAGTCCATTTATCGAGGCTATATAACCTCACGCTGCGCCCAATAGGAGTGAAGACGCGGACGAAGTCGCTGGCAACAGCTAGTGTTAAATATGGCGCCGGCATCTGTAATCCCGTAGAAAATTGTCAAAATTTTCATAGAATAATTTATTAACGAACTCTGCTTACGATACTGACGCATTGGCGCAACCCTACCTGAGAAAGGATAAATGCAGAATGGAATTTCGAGAGCACAGTATTATCGTTGAGGAGCAACGGGGGTGCGGGAGTAGTCGCGTCAATACAATGACAGGTGTCACGTATACATGACAAAGATGAGATTTACAGGTGACATGTACAGGTTGTGACAAAAAATATGGACCGTTAAGGTTATCGTTTTTACAATAACGTTTACGGAAATGGTATGGGTGTTTACTTCAAAACTCACTGTCTAAGAGATATGGCAACAAACTTTGTTTTAGACAAAAAAAAACGGTTTTTCATAGGCTCGTGCAGTGTTATCTGTGACGTGGGTTTTAATGGACTATGCGCGTCCAAAGGCTACGGTGACAGCTTACTATCAGGTGAGCTGTCCGCTTGTTTGCTCCCTTGGGCTATAAACGAACTGATTGTACTTATTTTGGTCACTCGCTGTCACTTGTCACTGTATTGGCTTGTATTATAGAATTTCAATTTTTTTACCACGTCGAGTAAGAAGTAAATAATTTGTAAATAATATTTATATTTTTGTGTCCTGTAATAGATTTATTTTTCTCAACTATTGTTTTTCTATGAAATTTAATTGAAGGACGAAAATTGAGTGAGGTTGTATTTTTTAAAGATAAATGAAGACTTGGTTGGCATTTATTCTATTTGGTTGTTTAGGAGATGTCGAGCTCTTAGAGAATTCTCGAGATTTTCCTCTCGAACAATGTGTCTATGAGTTTCGAGAATTCTCGAGTTGTCTCGACGTCTCCGTTTGTCTTTGTACGTTCTGGTTTGCACTCGCAACTTCTCGTAACGAATTTAATAGAAAGAGAAGGCAATTGTAATAGAAAATACATTTTTTATTGTACAACAATAAAAATGTGCCAAATATTACTGTGTTTTATTTTCAATGTATTTTGATACGTGTACTACATGAATTTTGGAATGGTTCTGTGGCCACAGTCAAACTTAAATATATATTTATATCTATACATATAATTGTTTTAGAACGTTGTCAAAGCGACAATTTATTCTTGAAGCTCGCTATTTTTGTTGCATTCTGATTTATGACTAACCATCAGTAACCCTTTGAACGCTAAGAACGCCTAAAGGCGTCGCTGTTTGTCGTGCCCACGGCGCCAATAACGACTATAGGTGTTATGGCGTACGATGTCATAGTCACCTTCGTGCTATATTCAATCTCTTACGGATTTTTTTTGCGTGTGAGTGTCACTGTTGTACATGAAAAATGGAGTTCAAAGGGTTAGCAGTACAATGGTGTCTGGAACCTTTTCGAAAGGGTAGTAAGGGTAGTCTAAATAATACAATGGGTGGTCTCTCCACTTGAGCCGTGGTACAGTTTTGTCGTGCCGCGGTCTAAGTAATAAACAAACGTGCTATAATGGAGTCAAAGTAACAAATATTATTGAGACTGGGGTTCTACTCTGAAATTCGAAACTCGTATGGTGCCGCCCCATTCACTCTCCTGTCATACACTATATGAGTGAAAGGGACGGCACCATACGAGGTTCGGATTTCGAATTTCCCCTGGTTCGATATATAAGAAAAAAAAAACAAAATCAACTAAATCATGTTTTTATATCTCTAAAGTAAAAGTAGTTTATTCTTCAAATTAGGCATATTACATGCACCTATGAACGTCAATAAACTACCACCGGTTCGGAATAATATACCTCTGCCACGAGAAGAACCGGCGTAAGAAACTCGGCGAGGTGTCATTTTTTCAAAACAATATACATTGTATAGTTAAATATAAAATTACAGTGTCAGCTACTACAAAATTACTTAAATAACAATGCTACAGTAGAAAATATATTTTCGCGATAGATTACCCGTGCAGGACGCTATCACTGCCAAACATCCCTATCCATGATGTAATCGTTTATCTTATAATATGCTCTTGAAATAAGTGTTTGTTTTACTACAGATTTGAATTTAGAATTGCTAAGTTCAGTAATGTGTTTAGGAATTTTATTGTAGAATTTGATACAATTTCCCAAGAACGACTTTTTCGCCTTTACTAGTCTATAGAAGGTTATTTTGAGTTTCCCAGTATTTCTCGTGGCTATTGGTTTATCAGCGTTCGTTGGAAAATTGCCCAAATTCTTCCTAACATACATTATTATTTCAAATATGTATAGGGACGGCAGGGTTAGAATATCTATTTCTTTGAAAAATTCTCTTAATGAATCACGCGACCCCAAGTTATAAATTGCTCGGATAGCCCTTTTTTGCAAAATAAAAACAGTTTCAATATCTGCAGCTGATCCCCACAAGATAAGACCATAAGTAATTATACTATTAAAATAAGCAAAGTAAACTAACCGTGCCGTTGCCACATTGGTAAGCTGCCTTATTCTCCTGACTGCAAATGCAGCAGAGCTCAACCTACTTCCTATCGCTGTTATATGGGAACCCCACTGCAATTTTGAGTCCAATGTAATACCTAAGAATACAGTAGAAGTAACAAATTCTAATGTTTGACCATTAAGTCTAATATTTGTATCTAAGTTTCTGTTTGATGAGTTCGCTAGAGAGAATTTCATACATTTCGTTTTTTTTGGGTTCAATAATAAGTTATTGGCAGCAAACCAGTCAGATATCATGGAGAGGGTATTATTTGGTTCAATGAGTTCAGTATCTCTCCTATTTACCTTGAACAGTAATGAGGTGTCGTCTGCGAACATTACAATGCCTGATCTTCGGCTTACCATATATGGCAGATCATTTACATAAACAAGGAACAGGAACGGACCTAGAATAGACCCCTGAGGTACTCCCATCTCTACCACTGTCTCTGACGAAATGGCTTTATTTATCGCTACCTTTTGATTTCTCTGTGTTAAATATGACTTCATGAGATCTAATGCATGCCCTCTGATGCCATAAAACTTAAGTTTACAAATTAAAGTACCATGATCTACACAATCAAAAGCTTTGGAAAGGTCACAGAACACTCCGATGGCGTCGTGCGACTCTTCCCAAGACTGCAAAATAAATTTTAATAAACTTGCACCTGCATCAGTAGTTGACCTACCCTTCGTGAAGCCGAACTGCTGTGCGTGCAAAATATTGTGAGAATTAAAGTGAGAAACCAATTGCGTAAGCATTATTTTTTCGAATATTTTGCTAAACGCAGGTAGGATAGAAACTGGACGATAATCAGAAGGATTATCTCTATGACCTGATTTGAAAATTGGAACTACTTTACTACATTTCATTAAGTCTGGATAAATGCCATAGTCTATACAGTTATTAAAAATGAGAGCTAGAGTTGGTGCAACGACCTCCAGAATAGATTCCAGTACCTTGACTGACACGCCCCATAAGTCCTCGGTGCTCTTTATTTTTAACATTTCAAAGGACTTTAGTACATCTAGAGGAGAAACATGATGAAATTTGAAATAAGTTAGTGATTCTAATTTTACGTTGTCATTCAGAAGGGATTCAGCTTTTGTGGTACACGATGCTAAACTTTGAGTAGTGACTATAGGAATTTTAGAAAAGAAATTATTAAATTCATCAGCTACTTTTACGGCATCAGTTATTAAATTATCCTTTACTTTCAAAGAAATTGTGGACTCTTTATTATTTCCCTTCCCAGTCTCTGTGTTAATTATTTTCCAGACTTTTTTCCACTCTGAAACTCATTTTAGCAGACTATCGTTCAAATTCCCTGTCGTCACCACCTGTTCTGTCATATTGACAGTAGTGACATCAGTGGTGGTGTCTGGTACTTTCTCGAAGGGGTAGTACGGATGGTCTCTCCACTTGAGCTGTGGTACGGTTCTGTACCCACGGTTGAAGTAAAAGCATTTAGCTAAGAAGACGAGGTAACCGAATATTATTAAGACTGGTTCGATATTAGTGGGAAATGAAACAACATCATCAACAGAATCATGTTTTTATATCTCTGAAACTCATTTTAGCAGACTTATCATTCAAATCCCCTGTCGTCACCACCTGTTCTGTCATATTGACAGCAGTGACATCAGTGGTGGTGTCTGGTACTCGAAGGGGTAGTACGGATGGTCTCTCCACTTGAGCTGTGGTACGGTTCTGTACCCACGGTTGAAGTCAAAAATATTGCCTATGAAGACGAAGTAACCGAATATCATTAAGACTGGTTCGATATTAATGGGAAATGAAACAACATCATCAACAGAATCATGTTTTTATATCTCTAAAACTCATTTCAGCAGACTTATCATTCAAATCCTCCATCGTCACAAGCTGTTCTGTCATATTGACAGTAGTGACATCACTGGTGGTGTCTGGTACTTTCTCGAAGGGGTAGTACGGGTGTTCTCTCCACTTGAGCTGTGGTACCGTTCTGTACCCACGGTTGAAGTCCAAAACATTTAGCTAAGAAGACGATGTAACCGAATATCATTAAGACTGGTTCGATATTAATGGGAACTGAAACAACATCATCAACAGAATCATGTTTTTATATCTCTAAAACTCATTTTAGCAGACTTATCGTTCAAATCCCCTGTCGTCACCACCTGTTCTGTCATATTGACAGCAGTGTCATCAGTAGTGGTGTCTGGTACTTTCTCGAAGGGGTATTACGGATGGTCTCTCCACTTGAGCTGTACCCACGGTTGAAGTCAAAAATATTGCCTATGAAGACGAAGTAACCGAATATTATTAAGACTGGTTCAATATTAATGGGAAATAAACATGGTATTTTTTCTTATACGACCTATTGCATCCGAAGATTACCTATTAAAGATTTCTTTTCATATTTAGAATTTTAATTTATAAGCAGGTGACGATCTCATAGTCTTTCAAGTTTTATAACAGGTTTTAGAAATGTTGAATCTAAATATGAACGTAAACTCTCTATGACGACGAGGTTTGTTTAATTATTGGTAATAAATGCTATTACACATGAACCAGTCACAAAAACTTGCAGTATTACCTAATGTTGTACTTTATAAGTTGTGATGTGACAGGCAATTGCGTTTGTAATGGGACATAAGTAACTGTAGAAATGATGGCATCCACGCTAAGTATACATGATTATTGATTAATAAATGATGATTGATTGATTACAATAAGACTAATTAAAATCACCTATATGGAGCGTGACGTCACCGGCACGAAAAGTACGACCCCTGGAAATGAAACAACATCATCAACAGAATCATGTTTTTATATCTCTAAAACTCATTTTAGCAGACTTATCATTCAAATCCCCCATCGTCACCACCTGTTCTGTCATATTGACAGTAGTGACATCAGTGGTGTCTGGTACTTTCTCGAAGGGGTAGTACGGGTGGTCTCTCCACTTCAGCTGTGGTACGGTTCTGTAGCCGCGGTCGAAGGCGCGGAGCACGCGTTTGTCATCTTCGCTGAGCTGGAAGTCGAACAATTGTATGTTCTCAACGATGCGTTCCGGCCTCAGGGATTTTGGGATTGGTGTTACGCCCATTTCTAGCTGAAATAAGAAAACAACAGGTTTTTATGATAGTTGCCAGGTTCAAATCCTGCTCGGAGCACATTTTTAACTTTCATTTTTCACCTCCAAGGTGTGCAATCGTCCAGTTTAGCCGAAGCGGCGAGAGGCAGTGGCGGAGCAAGACCAAAATTTTATGTGACTAGTCATATTTTGTGGGGCCCTCTGCTCGCTTCAAAATTTTCAGCGCTTTCACGGTTTTTAATGTAGTATCAACATCTCCGGGGCGCGAGGCCCCCTGGACCGCGAGGCCGTAGGCGGCGGCCTACGTCGGCCACGCCTAACGCCGCCTCTGGCGAGAGGAGCAGGCTTGGTAATACTCACACTCAGTAAGGATTTCTATAGAGATCCTATACGAGTTCCACCAAGAGGGACAGAAAAGCTCTTACGCAGCAAAATTGAGAACTGGTCTGGCGGCTTACCGTAAATAACCTGTTTAATTTGGGCTTATGAAAATCTATAACTCCCCTCTCCTCCCTAACAATTCTATTCTATTCTATTCTATTCTATTCTGAAAAAAGAAAATAATATGTAACTCTGTGTCGCTCTTATACAATTTAGTATATGATCGCGCTTGGTAGCGGGATTATTATTTGACGTCTTCTCTGGGGTACTCTGAGTACTCACAGCATATCTGAGCGCGATCTGCGGCACTGTCTTCCCGTACTTGTCGGCTATGGCTGTCAGCGCGGGGTCGTCGACCCGCGGCGGCGGCGCGTCGCGGGCGGCGCGGGAGGGGAAGAGAGACCCGAACGGCGTGTAGCCCATCACGGTGATGTTGTAGCGCCGGCAGTACGCTAGTAGCTCGGGCTGTTGCAGGTTCAGGTTCCACTGGAGGAAAATATATTCGTGAGAGGAAAAATAAAGGGTAGTAACAAAAGCTCCGAACATAAACTAACCCAACGGACAATAGTTATTTATGCTACAAGTGCAGAAAGTTTGTGATTTTCGACGAGTGTCATTCTTATACACGAGCGAGTGTAGCGAGCGAGTTTATAATGCGACACGAGTCGAAAATCATCCTTACAATACATATGGTGCTACTATCAGCAGATTACGTGCATATGTCGAAACTTTAAAGAGCCATATGTACTGTAAAACTCGTGTCGATTTAAAACACTCCCTTCGGTCGTGTTTTAATTTATCACCACTCGTTGCGAATTTCCTATTTTCTGCACTTTTATCGTAATGTACTATTACGCGCGCGTATCATACAACGTTTTACTATGCATTGTGCGAGGAAATAAAATAATACAATCGAAGTTACTTCAATATACAGGGTGTGGCCTGTAATAGGAGCAATAAATTTAAAGGACGCTTCCTTAGAGCTTCTGCAGTAACCTCTTGTGTCCATCCATCTTTTTTCAATTGGGAATAATTTTGATCTAAAGTTATTACCTCCAAGTACTTCATGGATCTTGGCACCCAGAGATTATAGCGCGGCAGTCAATGCTGATTTTGAGGTTGCTTCAAGTTATGACTCATAATCGTTGTCACGTTTTTGGTTTAAAAGAATATTTTTTGGGTTTTTTAATTTTTTTTTATAAATTTTTAGTGTTTTTTGAATAAATTGTTATTAATATCACTCCAGTAGAGTAAAAAAGTACATATTGCGAAAAAATTCCACGGGAGGGCTTTCTATTTTACGACCCGTGTTTTGTACACAATTTTACGTCACCACTTGGCCAAAACGCGCTTTTTGGCAAGGTGTGGCGTAATAGTACATTACTACAGAGGCCGGGACGAAAAGGGTTGCCGGCCGAAGACATATAGACGGCCGAGTGAAGCGAGGTCGGATAGGTCTCAGGCGGGCAACCCCATATTTCCCGCCGAGGTATGTATAGTGCTTTTCTCAAACATGCAATGAAATAAACAACAAAAAAATCAAAGTTTTATTTTTAATTCGCATAGTGGCAGAATGTCATGATGCCTGTGCCACAAATTTATGTGAAATGGTAATTAAAAAAGAGGACTTTGCCGGCCTAGGCCTGCAACATTTGTATGAAATTGCATTAACGACCTCTTGTCCTAGACGCACCTGAAACGTCATACTTCGCAGCCTATTATAAGGAACATAACATCAATATTTCATTGCATGTTTGAGAAAAAAAATAAAACGTACTGACTGAAATACTAACTGTGCGAGTACTCCATGAGCGAATAATTCGGAGATTTAGTATTTTAGTCGCACGTTCAGTTGTTTTTGTGTTCTGGTTTATTATTTCTATAAAATAAACAATGAATAGATATAGTAGATTTTACGAGGTAGCCGTAAATAGGGTGCCTCGACGTGATGCAGCTATTGTCTATACCTTCAGTCTAGACCGCCAGGGTATGTACGAGTAAATAACATTTTTTTTTTGTTGTGTATTTTTTATTTAAAACCTACGCGGCGTTGTCTATCACGGTGGTGAATTTGGTTATTCTACGTTGTATGGTGCTGGAGGTGTAGAAATTCAAAAAAATACGCGAGTTGGGGGTTAAAATCTGTAAAAAACAGCAGATTGTACATCTAGGGATATTACTCCGAGATTGTTTATTTTCCCTCACCTCGATCTGCAGCACAGCCGGCTTCGTGAGCTGGTGTTCCCGGATGCTCTCCAGCATCAGCTGGTTGAAGTTGCTGACGCCGATGGACCGCGTCAGGTTGAGGTCCTGCGCATCCATCATGCCGCGCCACGTCTCTATGTAGGGGGTGTAGTCGTAGGTCGAGTTGGCCTGCAAAGTTTCAAGTCTTTTTGAACTGTCTTTGATATATAACGTGACCTGACATTGAAGCTCGAAACGCACAGAGGGTCTACTCCGAACTTCGAAAATCGAACTTCGTATCGTGCCGTCCCTTTCCGTCATATAGTGTATAACACGAGAGTGAAAGGGACGGCACGACACGAAGTTCGGAGTAGGTCCTCTGAGCGGGCGCGGCGCGGTGCGGGGCGGAGGCGGCTTTGCATTGTTGGTCTTTCTGAAATTGTCGACTGTCATTACTGCTTCATATTCACATGTCACACTCGCCGCCTTCGTTCTACCACGCTACCGAATACCGCGCGGTTTTTTGTTGCGACGTCCCCTGGTCCGCGTCCCCTTCACCACAAAACCGCTTCCGCCCCGCAACGACGCTGCGCCGCGCTCTGAGCGTTTCAAGCTTACATGAGGTAGGTGTCGGTACGGAACCCTTCTTTGTGCGTGATCCGACACGCACTTAGCCGATTTTTTTTGTATATATACGGCCGTTCAGGGATGTGGCCATTTGAGGAAGTGGTCGTTAAGAAAGTGGCCGTTCATGGAAGTGGTCATTCGGAGAACTGCCTTGGCAGTTCATGGGAATTGGCCATTCAGAGAACTGGCCGTTAATGGAAAGTGGCCATTCGGAGAATTGACCGTTCAGGGGAAGTGGCCGTTAAAGGCAAGTCGCCGTAAGTGCCCGTATTCATTGAAATGGTGCCCAGGGTAAGTAAATTGAAAAATTGCAATGTTCCTTTGAATTTTCCTTTTCGTACGACATTTTTTGTCTACTAAGCCTCAATTATTTGTTGAAAAAACACCTAGGTCTTGCGCCATTAAGGCAACGGTATACGCGCCTGTCGTGAACTAAACTGTACTAAAGTACTATCGATGACACAGAACTGACCATTGCTAGTCCGTATCTCGGTGAAATAAGCTTTAAGGTTCAGTGAACTGTGTCGTCGGTTACTGGTTGATGTCTGTACTCACCAACTGTCCGAGCGGCCAATGCATGAGGTACAGGTCTACGTAGGGGAGTCGCATTTGCTTGAGCGACTTCTTCAGCGCCGGCACCACCGCGGAGCGCGCGTGCGCATCGTTCCACAACTGCCGGCGGAAAAATAATAAAAGAAGGATCAGAGTAATCTTTTTAGGGTTCCGTAGTCAACTAGGAACCCTTATAGTTTCGCTATATCCGTCTATCTGCCTGTCTGTCCTAGAAAGCTGCAGTTTGGCATATATATATAAATCAATCAATCTGACAGTGTGTGTACCTCCCCTACACGTAGAGTTGAATTTTCAACCCTATGGTGCGGCGTGTTGCTGAATAGGGTTTTCAAAATGCATATAGGTCTTCATCAAAAAATTTTGATAAAGTGAATATTTTGGGAAATAATCACTCCAGAAGAAAAAAAAATATTGTGTGTTTCCCCTTGTAACTTTTGAACTAATAGCTTAATAATTTCTAAGAAAAAAAAACCGACTTCAATGTGGGAGGCCGGTGAAAGATTATTATACTTAGCTGGTGCACTCTTAGATTCCATACAATAAAATAAAAATGGCTATAAGTATGTTTATAATGGTAGAAGACTAAGTACCCTCAATTCCTCATGGAATCATGGAAAAACCTAGCTTGCTTGACAAACAAAACGAAGAGAACAAATCGTCAACTTGAACTACGCGTCGTTGAAGAGTTCCGTTCTGATCATCATAAGCAGTTCCACTTCATCAAATGTCACTTTTATGAATGGAAATGCTTGATTAGTTCATGAAAATCCTAAAATTACTATTTGTGTGCCTTTCACATTTGAGGAGTTCCCTCGATTCCTAATGGATCCCATCATCAGAACTCGAGCATGACAAAAATCAATCGTGAAAATAGACCTTGCTTAACAAACACAGCTAGGAGGACAAATCGCCAAACGTGAGCTTTTCGTCGTTGAAGAGTTCTGTTCTAATCATCATCAGCAGTTCCACTTCATCAAATGTCACATTTTTGGATGAAAATGCTCGATTTGTTGATAAAAACACAAAAATCACTATATGTTTGCCTTTAAGATTTGGGGAGTTCCCTCAATTTCTCATGGATTCCATCATTACAACTGCGTTTTGACAAAAACGGGACCAACTTGGATATATATACTTACAATTAAAAAAAAAAACCAAATCGGTTAAGAAATGACGGAGTTATGGAGTAACAAACATTAAAAAAAAAATACAACCGAATTGATAACCTCCTCTTTTTAACCGACTTCAAAATTTCAAAAGAGGAGGTTATCAATTCGGTTGTATGTTTTTTTTTTTTTAATGTTTGTTACTCCATAACTCCGTCATTTCTTAACCGATTTGAAAAATTTTTTTTTGGTTGTATGTATATATATCCAAGTTGGTCCCGTTTTTGTCAAAAGGCAGTTCTGATGATGGAATCCATGAGGAATTGAGGGAACTCCTCAAATCTTTAAGGCAAACATATAGTGATTTTTGTGTTTTTATCAACAAGTCAAGCATTTGCATCCAAAAATGTGACATTTGATGAAGTGGAACTGCTGATGATGATCAGAACAGAACTCTTCAACGACGAAAAGTTCACGTTTGGCGATTTGTCCTCCTAGCTGTATTTGTTAAGCAAGTTCTATTTTCACGATTAATTTTTGTCATGCTTGAGTTCTGATGATGGGATCCATGAGGAGTTGAGGGAACTCCTCAAATCTTAAAGGCAAACATATAGTGATTTTTGTGTTTTTATCAACAAATCGAGCATTATCATACAAAAATGTGACATTTGATGAAGTGGAACTGCTGATGATGATCAGAACAGAACTCTTCAACGACGAAAAGTTCACGTTTGGCGATTTGTCCTTCTAGTGGTGTTTGTTAAGCAAGTTCTATTTTCACGATTGATTTTTGTCATGCTCGAGTTCTGATGATGGGATCCATTAGGAATCGAGGAAACTCCTCAAATGTGAAAGGCACACAAATAGTGATTTTAGTATTTTCATGAACTAATCAAGCATTTTCATTTATAAAAGTGACATTTGATGAAGTGGAACTGCTGATGATGATCAGAACGGAACTCTTCAACGACGCGTAGTTCACGTTTGGCGATTTGTTCTCTTCGTTTTGTTTGTCAAGCAAGCAAGGTTTTTCCATGATTTCACGAGGAATTGAGGGTACTTAGTCTTCTACCATTATAAACATACTTATAGCCATTTTTGTATTTTATTGTATGGAATCTAAGAGTGCACCATCTAAGATTAATAATCTTTCACCGGACTCCCCCATTGAAGTCGGTTTTTTTTTCTTAAAAATTATGAAATTTTAAAGTCTAGTGATTTTTATGTTTTTATCAACAAGTCGAGCATTTTCATCCAAAAATGTGACATTTGATGAAGTGGAACTGCTGATGATGATCAGAACAGAACTCTTCAACGACGAAAAGTTCACGTATGGCGATTTGTCCTTCTAGCTGTGTTTGTTAAGCAAGTTTTATTTTCACGATTATTTTTTATCATGCTCGAGTTCTGATGATGGGATCCATTCGGAATCATAGGAAACTCCTCAAATCTGAAAGGCACACAAATAGTGCTTTAAGTGTTTTGATGAACTAATCAAGCATTTTCATTCAAAAAAGTGACATTTGATGAAGCGGAACTGCTGATGATGATCAGAACGGAACTCTTCAACGACGCGTAGTTCATGTTTGGCGATTTGTTCTCTTCGTTCTGTTTGTCAAGTAAGCTAGGTTTTCAGGACACATTTTCGTCAAGCTTGAATTCTGATGGAGGATTCCATGAGGAATTGAGGGTACTTAGTCTTCTACCATTATAAACATACTTATAGCCATTTTTATTTTATTGTAAGGAATCTAAGAGTGCACCATCTAAGTATAATCTTTTACCGGCCTCCCCCATTGAAGTCGGTTTTTTTTTCTTAAAAATTATTTTATTCATTGTTTTCGGCCGGTGGACTTCCTGATTTCCTGCTGTTCTCTACAGGTCGCAGTTCTCAACCGATCCTCGTGAAATTTTGTGAGTAACGTTGAAAATTATATGGAATTATTCGCCGAAAGAGTTATCGGAATTTTATTATTTGAAATAAAAAAATCGCACGTTCTACACCTCACAGAGCCTCTAGTCTTTATTGGTTTGAGTTATATTTCTATGCGTCTACTAGCTATGTAATAAGTATACAAATAAAAATAAAAAACCTTGGTAGTAACGAATACTTCCTCTCGTCGCACCGGGGGAACATCCTTCGTCGCCCGGAATATGGTATCGCTCATCTTCTTCATGTAGCACTCGGCGTTGCAAATCTGGAAAACAACACGTAGTAGTATCGTCATCATTATATCAGCCGGAAGATGACCATTGCTGGACACAGGCATCCTCCAAAGACAACACACACACCCCCACACCCAATGACCGGTCCTGTGCCACCCTTATCCAGCGGACTCCCGCGATCTCTAGCAGGTCATCAGTCCACCTTAGGGCGTTCTACCCACGCGCCTTCCGGTAACGTAGTTGCCAATTGAGAACTATTCCGCTCCAATGCCTATCGTAGATAAGTCGATTTTCTAACCGACTTCAAGATTTCAAAAGAGGAGGATATTAATTCGGTATTATGTTTTTTTTTTATGTTTGTTAGTCCATAACTCCGTCATTTCTTAACCGATTTGGAAAATTCTTTTTTTGATTGTAAGTATATATATCCAAGTTAGTCCCGTTTTTGTCAAAACGCAGTTTTGATGATGGGATCCATGAGGAATTGAGGGAACTCCTCAAACCTTTAAGGCAAACATATAGTGATTTTTATGTTTTTATCAACAAGTCAAGCATTTGCATCCAAAAATGTGACATTGGATGAAGTGGAACTGCTGATGATGATCAGAACAGAACTCTTCAACGACGAAAAGTTCACGTTTGGTGATTTGTCCTCCTAGCTGTGTTTGTTAAGCAAGTTCTATTTTCACGATTGATTTTTGTCATGCTCGAGTTCTGATGATGGGATCCATTAGGAATCGAGGGAACTCCTCAAATGTGAAAGGAACACAAATAGTGATTTTAGTATTTTCATGAACTAATTTGCAGAAATTGCGAAGCGTCTGGTTGACGTAACTGGTGACCGAAGAGCTGGCGGTTTCCTCGCTCAACGTATCAGCATTGCGATACAGCGAGGAAATGCCGCCAGCATCCTCGGTACAATGCCTCAAGGGCCCGTTTTAGATTTAAGTTAATTTTAATTTTCTTTATATTATTTTGGTTAAGTATTCTTGTATATATTTTCGTTGTACATAAATCAAGCATTTTCATTCATAAAAGTAACATTTGATGAAGTGGAACTGCTGATGATGATCAGAACGGAACTCTTCAACGACGCGTAGTTCACGTTTGGCGATTTGTTCTCTTCGTTTTGTTTGTCAAGCAAGCAAGGTTTTTCCATGATTCCATGAGGAATTGAGGGTACTTAGTCTTCTACCATTATAAACATACTTATAGCCATTTTTATTTTATTGTATGGAATCTAAGAGTGCACCATCTAAGTATAATAATCTTTCACCGGCCTCACTCATTGAAGTCGGTTTTTTTTTTCTTAAAAATTATTACCTCTAAGCTTACAAAGTTATTGTTTATTGTAGGAACAGTATTGTGTTCTTTTTGAGTTGTTCAATAAAATGATCATACCCTTACAGCATTCATCCTTATACCTTAAAAGCTTGAAACGCACAGAGTGGGGCGCAGCGTCGTTGCGGGGCGGAGGCGGTTTTGCGGTTTAAAGCGAACGAGACCGGTGGCACGGCGCATCAAAAAACTGTAAAAACGGTATTCGGTAGCGCGGTAGAGCGGAGGCGGCGCGTGTAACTTATGAGTTATAAAGCAGTAATCGACAGTTGACATTTCCGGAAAGATCAAAAATGCAAAACCGCCTCCGTCCCGCTCCACGTCGCTCCCGCTCTATGCGTTTCGAGGTAAAACCTCGCGTACGTTACGGTTTCATAGTAATTTCCTCCCTCAGACGCTCTGGTTGTGGAATGAAAGGAGTGTACAATTTAGCCCGTAGGTATATGACATTCCTGTTGTTGCAAGCGTCCATAGCTGCGGTGACTTCTTACCAACAGGCAGGCCGTACAACTGTCTGCCACCGACATGGTATAAAAAAATGATGTTTGTTTTGCACTGAGCTCCACCTGATACCAGGCTGTAGCAGGCTGATGGTTACCGCTGGAGTGGTTGTGGTCCTGTACAGGTACTCGTAACTGGCGGCGGCGATACGCACGGCGCTGCCGACCTGGTCTTCCACCCTGTACGCCCAGGCCGTGTCCACGTGCCGGTATCCCGCCTCCAGCGCCCAGATAACGGCGTTCTCCACCTCGTGTCCCGTTGGTTCGATGCGGCCCTGTACAATCGAGTAAGTCAAGCTGAGGCCAAGTGAAACGCAACAATATGTTCGCGGTAGATGATGGGTTAAGGGTTTTTACACAAGTACAGGCTCTTGATTCACGAGGCAATAAGTTACAGTTTTATAAGCCTAAACCAGCAACGCTGATCAGAGTTTGACGCGTGTTTGATCCATGAGAGGGGCCTGTTTGACAGGTGTTGCCGGTTAAAAGTAGTTACTAGTAGCTTTGTGAAACGAGCCCCTAAAGTGGACTACTGACTAGTTATAAAGTTGTGTTGTTACCTGAGAGCTGTTCCCCAGCCAAGTGCCCAGGGCCAGCGTGGGCATCATGTAACCATCGTTCAGCTGAACCAGCGGCGCACGAACGATGTCGCCCGCGTACTGAAATACAACATCCATAGTTTGGCCCGTAAATCTAGACACGCGGCAGCGTGTCCAGCCAAGTTCACTTCAGGAACTGGCGGACAGCAGCCGTGTGTTATTTTACACGAACCGTTTGGAGCTACTTTTGACCCCCCAATACTTAACTCAAACTCTATCTAACATAAAAAAATGAAATTTGGTACATGTATTAAGATCCTTTAGAACAACTAGAACCCCAAATTTCATAAATATAGGTTTAATAGTTATTGAGATATTAAATTCCAAAAAACGGCATTTTTACCACTGACTGACTGACTGACTAGTAATCAAAAACCTAACCCACTTCGAGGTGACCTAGAAAGCTGAAATTTGGCATGTAGCTTGGTAATTGTGTGTGTACACCAGAAAAAAACAGAAAACAGTGATTTTTTATTAGTTTTATTATTATTATTATTTATGCTAGTTACCTCAGAACTCCGTCATTTATTAACCGATTTGGAAGATTCTTTTTTTGTTTGAAACTGTATACGTCAGGGGTGGTCCCATAGTTATCAGGTAAGACTCTGAGCATAGGGTCCTGGATAAATCGAGGGAACTCTTCAAATATTTGAGGTGCACCTATAGCGATTCGGGTATTTTGTATAGTAACTCGTGCATTCGCTCTTAAAAAGCAACATTTGGCGAAAATTGACAAAAAGTTATGATATCCTATCAAAAACATAAATGTGAAAATGGGAGCCAAGTTAAGGCTCAAAATGCATTAAGCCGCAGTAAATTAGTTTTACTGTAACCCATGTAGTGCCGGACTTGGCACCATTTCAGAGAATCTACGGAACTTGGCACCAATTTAGATCTCAATTCTTTTGTCGGTGAAGACAACAACCAAGCATCGCATATTCTTAATATTGAACTTGGCTCCATTTTCACATTTATGTTTTTGATGGCATTTGAAATTCACTTGAGTTAACCTTATTCACAACGATTCCAAAATTCAAATCGACAGCATATGTTCCTGAGATACATAGTAAAGCTGCGAAAGAAGGACAGGCAGAGTCCATTACCTTTTAAGTACGAAACCCTAAAATGTAGAAAATTCCTTATAAAATGCCATATATATTTCATGTTTTTAAAACAGTTGTTTTGAAAATGGTGTCACGGGGAAAGCTAGTTTTAAATTTAATGCAGAATGCATGCGTTGAGAATTATTACTGCATGGTCAATCAATTTTCATTTCATGCCGTCTACGCAGACCAATATCTACACAAGAAATCAAATCACATCCATATTTAACAAACAGGTCAACTGCGAGTCTGACTCGCCCACCGAGGGTTCCGTACAACGATCGTGTATCCGTCCATGGTTACAGCGCCATCTACCAGAGCATGATACAAAAAAACACCCCGACCTATTTGAAACTAAGCTAGATACATATAAAACCAGGAACCAGTATAGGAACAAACTAAAAATACCCAATTCTAAACTAGCCATCCATAGAAACGGACCTCATTTGGTATGTATCCGAGTTGTAAACAAAATACCCGACGAGATCAAACTGGAACCAAATAACAAGCTGTTTCACAAGAAATTGAAAACCTTTCTCATTCAAAAATGTTATTACTCAGTCGAGGAGTTCTTAAATGATGAAACCTTGTCGCATCACAAAAGTAGGTAACTACATTACAAATTGTAAATTGAAATTGTGTAAGTAAAGTATGTAACTTAGACATCATAAATTATTTCAACTTTAACCCCATACTTATGACACATAAAATATCCCCTGTTAAATTATTTGCTGATATTACTTTTTTATAAATATGTATATATATCCTGAAATATAGAATTAAGTTAGTTATAAGATCATTAGTGTGCCCTAACAGGGTGTCATGGAAGCCTTTCTGTAAAAATATATCACCTCATGTACATGACATAACAAATAAATAAATAAATAACTTCATTCTCTCTATCACTATTCCTTTGCGTTATATGTTCTCGCCGCTGAGGTGAAAAGATGTATGTATCACACGAGAGCAAAGATATTTGCATCTCGTGTCTTTGAGTCCCTCGCTACGCACAAGATTCTAATTTTGAATCACTCGCTATGCTCGTGATTCAATTATAGAATCTTTCACTTGCTCGGGACTCAACGTCAACACTCACAGCAAAAATCTACTTTGCTGTCTTGTTGAACAAATAACTATTTTCCTGTAATATTTCAATTCATATTAACGTTATATACTTATGTAACGATTTCATATGTTTTCCTGGCAAACTTTGGAGTTAAGGAGGAACCTTTTTTTTACGCTTTCCTTCATAAATCGAAATTTATCCACCGGAAAAAAAAAGAAAAACCTTTTTAGAATGTGCAATTCAAGCCCTTTCATATGACACCCCACTTCACATAGTGGCATAGGTAGTTCTTAAAGTATTTAGCAATGTGGTAGACAGACAGAGCGGCAGCATAAGGGTTCCTTTCGTACCATTTTGGTACGGGGAACCCTAAAACTAGCTTTAACCCATGGTAATCAACTTGCAATCCTTCCCACCTAAAGTAAAAGTCCCAACGCTTTAGCACCTTAATTGACCGAGTGAGAGAAGCGTCTCCGTTTCAGCTTGACAAAAATCCTTTCGCATGTCTGTCCGGATGATTTCAGCTGTTCTCTATATGCATTTCTCAACCGATTCTCGTGAAATTTTGTGAGCAGGTTCGATAGTTGTATAGTTTTTTTGTCGATTATTACAGCGCGATACTAAATACTGGAAAATATCTGACTTTTATTGGACTCTAGTAAAAATACAAAACAGTTCAGATATAGGTATAAACAGTGAGATATTTATGCAGAGGTAAACAAAAGGCGGTCTAATTGCTAAAGAGCGATCTCCTCCAGATAACCGTTGGGTTCGGTAGCGAACAACAGAGTACTACTTTTGGCCGGTCAACTGTTTTGAGTGGAGCATAGAGTATACTCACATAGCATGGATACCAAAACTTGACTTGAATAACTTTTCCATCAAAAACATCTTATCTTCAATTGCAATTGTACTTGCATTTCGCGCGTACGATGTCATGTTGCTTTTATAAACGATTATAAATATTCAGTCAACTTACCGCAAAGGCGACGTTAGATAATATAAACACAAGGCAAAAATACATGACGGCCGGCGCCCGCGCACTACACAAACACACTGACAGTGACAGTGATAGAGAGGGGAGATAACATTGCAGAGGGGAAGGGGTTATCTTTAGGCTACCTGCACTGCACGAAGACCGCGGATGTCCGCACTTTATAGTCGGCGCGGCGTTTCTACTAAAGGGATGGTCAGAAAACTACTGAAATCAAACCACCGAACTAACATAACAAATGAATGAGTGTGAACCTGTGCTAAGTGAACTATGACTTTTAGACGTATCAACGACAGAATTCAGCCCGCCTCACAGTGTCTCAGAAACTGGTTTTTGAGCTGCGCACGCATGCTGAACACGACATTCCGTAAGTTACCCTATCGAGGCGCAAATACTTAATGGGTTCCGTACCATTTTCTCGCCATAAAATTACTTGTAAATATCTATCCTTCTCGTTTACAAGGATTTGACGATACATTTTTTCAATATCTCCTATCAACACGTACTTATGCTGACGGAAACGAGTGAGGATTGAAAAAATGTCATCTTGTATGACAGGTCCAACCATCAATAAATTGTTCAAAGAAAGACCAGATGACGTCTTACAGCTAGCGTCAAAGACGACACGACAAGCTGACGTAATTTTTTTTTCGCGTAAAATTGGGTGATGGGGCAAATAGTTCGCCACGTCTGGTTTTTCTATGGGTGTTAAGTGACCCAAATCCTGATACTCGCGAATAAACTCACAATATTGTTGCTTTACGTGGGGTTGCCTTTCAAATCGCTTTTCTAAATAATGCAGTCGATTTTTTGCAATATGAAATGAATCACCTAATTTATCGGGTGATTCTTTTAAAGGCAAACTCACGCAAAACCTACCATCGGGCATTTGGTAGGTATTTTCGTTGAAATGAGCTTCGCACGCTTCTTCTTCGGCTGTCCACTTCTCTTGCTGTGGCAGCTCTTCCAGCTCCCAGAACTTCCTAAGTTGGACGCTAATTTCGTGGCTAAAGTTACATTGAACTTTGTTGTTTTGTGATTTATTAAAATTATTATAAGCACAATTGGTTGGACCTACAACAAGCCATCCGAAATGCGAGTTCTGTAAAACTGGTTTATTTACTCCTAGCCTTATTTGACCTTGTAGGATAAAATCCCAAAAAACGTCAGCCCCTAGTAGCAAGTCCACTTGCGAGGGACAATTAAATGTTGCATCAGCTAATTTTATATTTTTAGGTATTTCAAATGATGAAATATCGACCTCGTTAGCCGGGAGGTTGTTTGCTATTTGTTCGATTACGTAACAATGCACGGATCTTTTTATAGACCCATCCCTGGCTTGCAAATTTATATTGCACGCAGACATCAGTGGGCTTGGTTTCGATAATGGGAAGATTTAACTTTTCTTGTAACGATTTCGTTATGAATGAGGATTCGCTAGCGCAATCGAGCAACGATCGTACGCGATGGCATTGGTCCGACTCTTTGTCCACGATATTTACTACGGCTGTTGATAGCAATACTTGCGTTGCTACACAGGAGGACAAAGAAACCGGACATGCATTTTTTATATGGCTATCACCTGTCGGCGACTTACTAGCCTGCGAAGTACTAGGTACCTGAGCATTATTCGGTACGTAAGTTCGATGCAATAACGAGTTATGTTTACGTGCACATATTTTGCACGGACTTGCTCGGCATTGAAATGCACGATGACCACCTCTAAAACAGACTGGACATACTTTTAATTTATATATTTCATCACTTCGCTTTTCAGGAGTCATTTCAAGAAATTTATTGCAAGTGTAAATGCGGTGGTCACCTTTGCATATCAAGCAGCATACTTGAGGTAAGTTGGTAGTCGCTGTGTTAGAAGCAGCGGCTACGAATGTTTTTTGTACTTTATCTAATCTTTTTTGGAATATTTTTTCAGGTTTATCTACGTGACTGCCACCACTTCTAGCTAACGACTCCAGTACATCGGCTCTGCTACGGAGAAAGTCAGTAAAATCAGAGAGATTCGGCAAGTTCTCTAGACTGTTTCTTTTCTCCTCCCATTTTCTTAATGTGATCGGGTCAAGATCTGAGTCAATCTAACATTAATCTGATGGCTGGACTGACTACATACACTCCTATCGTCAGCATCAGCAAATTTCTGTTTATGTGTTTCAATAAATTCTTGAGCGCAATTAATCAGATCAAAGAAATCATTTTCAATCTGAATATTTTCCGTCAGCTGTTCGCTCTCATTGGATAGTGATTCAATCTTGTCTCGCAATGCATCAAAATCATTGAAAACGATTTCAAATCTACCTAACCTTAGCGCTAACTCATTCACTTGGCTGGAAGTAACATCAGTCCGGTTCGCAAATTCGTTAAACTTATTTCTAAACACAGTCACTTTCCCTTTAATTATACTACGCCTTTTAAATAACTCTTTCAACTCCGTGTCAGGCATCGCAATGAATAAGTAGTAATAAAAATGTTATAAATACCGTTTAATCCGGCAAACCCTGTTTGTTCAGATTCGAACCTAGGTTGCTTTGATAGGCTTAGTAATGTGCAATCACGCCGATCGAGTGGCCGATGCGCGTGATCTTTTGTTCTACGCGGGTGGCAACAGCCCTCCGGCCGCTCGACTTGTTTACGCAAACCTGGAATGTTCGGCGAGTGCAATAAGTACCTATGCAACGATGCTGCAATTTTATATTTGTGATTGCTAACTTAATGCGACATAAAGGGGTCGATTGATTTCTTATGCAAAGGGATGATGCTCGATAAACTAAATAATATCGAATAAATAGGTAAATAACTTAATTAGCGATTAAATTCAATAGAAGAGAACGCTATGTAGATTAAACTTTGATATTATAATTGGTAATGAAAGCTATAATGCACGCTAAGCTGCTAGTGCCAACTGCCACGTGCACGTGCCATATGCAAAAACCACAGCGGTATTCGTTCGGCTGAGACTTTCTCTGGGAAGGAAGATGGAATTAGTGGAATAAAGGAACGGGCACTCCCCTGATATATGTTGATCCGCAGTCAGGTGTTCAATCCAATTTGCTCCTTTCAATTCCTCGGCCTCGTGGTTGCATTGCAGGTTACGTCGTCTTTAGGTATCGCGCCTCCGCGCAATGTGCTGTCTTCGGTCGCCAAAAAATGTTGAGGTTTCTTCTAGGATCTTCTTCAATAATTTGTACAACAACTTTAAGTTTTATCTAAGTTTTTTATTACTTTTGAAAATTACAAAAAGGTAAGTATAATAGGTGTGTGAGCTTGACCGCGATCGAGTAGCGTCTGTCCGGCGGACGCGGCGTTGAATCCCGTTATTAGCACGGGCCGGCGCCGTGTCGCGGCGCTGTGAAACGAGGTGTTTGGCGGTGTCTCCAACACTGTCATTGATCAAAATAAGTCCTTCATGTTTTGCCATTCGAATGTTTTGTCGTGCCAAACAATTATACATACTCTCGAAAAACATAACCCTCCTTCTGGCGCAGTCGGGTAAAGGAGAACCTCCTTCCTTCTATTGAAGTCGGTTAAAAAGTAAATTGCAGTATCCAAGAGCCTGCCGTTTGCCTCTTGGATACTGCAACTACGCGTCATTGCTTTAACCCTTTGAACGCTTTCATATTTGAATGAAGTGATCACTCAGACGCCAAGGTATCAAAAATTTATGTAACGTTTAAACCAATAAAAACAAATCATAATAGATATTTTCATGATCAAAGTACACCTTCACTCCGACCTTTTTAGTGGTTGTTGGCGTGGTGGGCACGACACACGACACGACCACTTTATAGGTTCTTGGCGTTCAAAGGGTTAAATAGTAAATTGCAGTATCGAAGAGCCTGCCGGTTGCCTCTTGGATACTGCAACTAAGTACGCGTCATTGCCTTAAACATACGATTGTAAAACGATCCTTGTCTAAGTACACATTGTAAATATTTGTTCTCTTTAATAAACTTATCGTCGTGGATAAGATATTCGTCACGTTCTCCACAACGATAAGTGATATAATTTATACGAAAAAAAAACCGACACCAATTTTGTACATCGCTATACCACAATTTGTGGTTTCCGTGAGCCAATGCTTGGTTACCTACAGAAAATACCGAAATCGGCATATGCGTGCCTATCAAATTCGAGGAGTTCCCTCGATTCCTCCTAGATTCCATCATCAGACCTTCACCAAATTTATATGGGACCAACTTCGGGGTACCCGCTATGAAACAAAAAAAGAATTATCTAAATCGGCCGGCGTGGTCAAGAGTTATCGGGGAACATACATACATTAAAAAAAACATGGCGACGAACTGAGAACCTCCTTCCTTCTGTCGGTTAAAATGCCAACCATCATACGTCCGCTGGTCAATAGATGAACGAGATCAACAAATCATGGTGTACGGAAATATTAAATTAAAACAACAATTCATTGAAATCGTTCTTATATTAAACACAAAATATACAAGCGTAAAGTAAATATTTCATTCATCCCCGTTACATTTTATTAACTTAAAACTATATGATAAGTTATTTAATAAGTTATTGTAAAACATGTAAATAAAATAAGCAGGCTAACCTAATGGTATAAGCTTAAGAAAAGAATTAACGCTCTGGTCATTTAAGTATTAAACTTAACATGTCTCTGTAACATAAAATATGTTCCAAATTAAAGGAAAAAAATTAAAAATTTAATGCTCCGAGCAGGATTCGAACCTGCGACATCTGGCATCCGCGGCCAATCGCTCTAGCGCCTAAGCTTTCGGAACAACCAAGCTCGTCCACGAAATCCTTCAATAGTTCCCTCTTACAACGCCTTAGGGAGGCGTACAGCGACATCTACCGTAGAAGACTTAGGCTTCTATTAACGGCACCAACGTCTCAAATTACATTGAGAATATTGTTGTAAGAGGGAACTATTGAAGGATTTCGTGGACGAGCTTGGTTGTTCCGATAGCTCAGAGGCTAGAGATGTCGCAGGCTCGAATCCTGCTCGGAGCAATAAATTTTTCAATTTTTCCCTTTAATTTGAAATTTTCGTTAGCAGCGTTACTGCTTTAACCTTTTCGCCGCCAGACGTCAAAGTAATTCGCCGTGCCCCTGACGCCACAACGGTAAAAAAATGATGTGTAAAGAAATAATGCCAATATAAAATTGGGCAGCTTCTCAATAGTTTTTCATAAAAAAAAAATGTCGGCCAGTGCCGTCGTTGGCGTCGGGGTGACGATTTTACGATGTCGGCTATGGCCGACCGTGGCGTTCAAAAGGTTAATACAAAATTAATAAAATATGTTCTTAATCATATAAAATATAATCATATAATCATCTTGTCAGTGACAAAGGAATATTAAGTAAATTAAGGTTTGCAGGTTACAGTAATCTAAGGTTAAGAGTCCCCCGTACGCTCGACCGAACTCGATTTTCCATACAAACGTAGTTTCGTTCTCATTTTAAAACGCCATGCTGAAATAACATGAAGCTTTGTATACACAATGGGATCCGCCATATTTAGGTCGGAAATTAGTTTCTGTTACTGCAATTGGAATGGAAAAAAAATACAGCGATCTTTTGAATTTTTTAGGTCTTGTATGAAAACCTTAATAATCGCTGTATTTTTTCTCCATTATAACTTCAATCAACAGAAACTAATTTCCGACCTAGATATACCGAATCCCCTTGTGTATACAAAGTTTCAAATGATTCCAGCATGCCCTTTTAAAAAGAGAGCGAATCTACATTTGTATGGAGAACCGAGCTTACTGCGAACTCTTAAGGGCATATTATATTAAACTAGAATATACTAGACTAACACTACATATCACTTTCTACTATCATTATCATACTAGCGTTATCCAGTACAGTTGCATCCCGATGGATAGCCAGCTATATGACTATTATTAGTACAGTCGCCATCAAATATATGGAAGCGAGCAAGATGTTCATTTCTCAAACGATTATCGTAAAAGTTTACTGACCAGATTTTATATGCATATTTTTTTGTCGAGACAGTTTTTAGACATTTTGGAATTGGAAAAAATTCGCGCGGTCTACAGCTCAGAGCTACCAATAAATTCCTGAACACAAGTAACACGTCTGTTGTCAAGGGACCGTACATTAATCACGTGATGATTTTTACACCGCCCACCCCTTCATCCTTGTGATATTTGGTGATTATTTCCGGACCGCCCCCCCCCCCCTCCAAGTCTCACGTGATTAATGTACGACTCGTTCCCGAGGCGTTAGAGTGGATATTCAGATATATTTGACCACTTGAATATTACAGATACCTATATTTGATAGCGTCTTTACTAACACTCTAGACTCACTTAGGGTTGCGAGCGAGAAGTCCAACGTATTTGACCGAGTGTAACGAAGGTCTCCGTTTCAGCTTCGGCTAAAATACTTCTGTATGTCCATCCGACCGATTTCCGGATTTCCCATTGTTTTCCTCGAGAGTTATCATTTCTCAACCGATTGTTGTGAAATTTGGTGATATTATGAGCTAGTTTGATTTTTTTTTATGAGTCAGTTTTTGGAAATTTTGGAATTTGAAATAAAAAGGCGAGGTTTATAGCTCACAGAGCCACTAGTAATAATAAATAATAGTATTACGTACGTTAGCTGGAAAAGATTCCTTCAAGGGATAAGCGCGACTTTGTAGTTTGTACTTCAACCTTATCCTGTTTTATGTACATAAAAGCAATACATACGAGTACATGCATACATATAAACTCTACAAAAATTGTCGCCCAATATTATTATATAATATTATATATCAGTGGGACTACAGTTAATGATATTTATCACTATTATTTTGACAGCAGTCATTCTAGTACAATATATTTCATATTTCTCGTATAGGTATGGCAGGCGTCAAAAGATCAAATCTCGCTTACTGTATGAAGTTACGAACATGAAAATTATGATTATTCTATATTATTGCACAGAGGGAAATCTTACCGTAAAGGCGGACTTAAGTAATGCTATTACATTATCTATCACTAAATCTTAAAACAAAAGTAGCAACCGCTGGCTTAGGGTAGCGATGACGTGTTTTACCTCTGTTCCTGTTCGGTCGAATCCAGCCCTTAGGGCGGGGCCATTAATTACGTGATGGTTCATCAGGGGCTGGGGTAGAGTCGCTAATCTGACATAAAGAAGGGGATCCCGGCAAATGTAACGTTGTATTTCTTCCGCAACAATTTGTAACATCGCAAAAGAGAACTACGTTTCAAATAACTTTAATAAGTTTTTTTTAATAAATATACAATGCAATTAATTACAGATCAACTGTTTTTTTATGACATAGGAGGCAAACGAGCAGACGAATCGCCTGATGGTAAGCGATTAGCGCCGCCCATGGACACTGGCAACACCAGAGGGGTTGTAAGTGCGTTGCCGGCCTTTAAGATGGGAGCACGCTCTTTTCTTGAAGGTTTGATTTACCTTACAAGCGGTGGACTGACGATATCATACAAACAGCGGGCAGACATTTGATAAAGATAGAAAGACAAAGAGAAGAGTGGAAGAAATTGGAGGAGGCCTTCCCCCAAAGAGGGACCCATAGTCAGGAAACATAAAACTCATCATCATCATCATCATCCTAGCGTTATTCCCAGTACAGTTGCATCCGGAAGGATGCCTGGGGTCCACTACCTAATCCCAAGAATTGGCGTAGGCACTAGTTTTTACGGAAGCGACTGCCGTCTGACCTTCCAACCCAAGAGAGAAACTAGACCTTATTGGGATTAGATGGAGAGGGCGCTAGTGTGCCACGGTTAACATTGCGTCCGTATAAAAACAGACTTTAAAAATATAAAGAAGTGCTTAAAAGTTCATCGATACACGGAAAAATGATAAGGACAAAGTGTTTTCCAATATATTGTGTGGTTTTTACCTAAAACACGATAATTTGTGCGCAAAAACCGCAAAACAGTGATTAAAAATAAAAGAACCGTTGACCACTTTTTTGTGTACTTAAGTGCAAAAAGTGTCTGTATCGTACTATGAACTAGACTAAAACGTGGCAAAGTGCATAAAAATAAGAAATCCAGTGATATTTGTGAGACTTTTTTAAAAATAATTAGGTTATTATGTGACAATTATAATCACAAACATTGTTTTATCATCTACCGACCACCAAATTTGAGAACAACGCCATCTATCTTGGTTCACGCGAACTACGTAGCATTTAAACAACCGAGATTACATACTATCGACCTCCCAACGTCTTCAACCTAAAAGTTAAACTTGTTAGTACAAGTCATTCACCGCTAGAGGGCACTGTAACCAAAAACGATACACAACATGGATGCCTTACAAAAAATGCTATTAGACATGAGAGCTGACCTCGACAAAAGATTCGACTCAATTGACTCGCGATTCTCCCAAGTTGAAGAAAAAATAACCACAAATATAAATACTCATATCGACAAAAGATTGGAGCAATTTAGCCAGGACTTGGGAGATATAAGATCAAAAGTCGAAGACCAGGAAAAAAGACTCTATATTCTGGAGAAGAACAGCGTCCAAAGAAATGTGGTTATTTTTGGAGTCGACGATACCGAAAAATCGTACTTCGAGCTCCAGGAAAATATTATCCGCATCATTAGAAGCCAATTAAAAGTGGAAATCCAAGAGTTCGAGATACAGTCACTAAGAAGGATGGGCAGAAAAGGAGGCCGCCCCAGGCCAATTTCAGTCGCCTTTACTACACTGGGGAAGAAAATTAAAGTTCTGCAAAATAAGAATAATCTAACAAACACAAATATGTACATAAAAGAAGAATTCCCAGTAAATATTCTGAAGATAAGAGAAAGTCTCAAACAGCAACAACAAAAAGAGATTGAAAATGGAAATACAGCATTTATAAAATATGATAAATTAATTGTAAAGAAAAACAACAAGGATGGAAACTCTAACAAGCGACATTTATCATTGTCTCCCCCCCAAATATCACAAAACGGTCCGAAAGTGGCGACCTCTGGAAACCAAAATAGCCAACATAGTACAAACAAGAAGCACAAACCACATCAAAATAATATAACATCTTATATGACAAGAAACAGCGATCGTGACGCATGACGCCAGAAGACCCCCTCCACAAGCAAGAATACCGATACGAACAACCAGAAACGAATAAATAATCTCCCACTACGGCCGGTCACCGCGGGAGATCAAGACCGAAACCCTCCAGTTAATACTCAACAAAATACATCTATCCAGATCTATACACCTACAACACAAAGTACCTTATCAGATTTAAAAAACGTAAACCTTTTGCACATAGCTACGTTCAACGTGAGAACTCTATCATCACATGCTCGATTTATAGAGCTACAGGACGCTTTAATAAACATAAAGTTTGAAGTATTGGGTCTCTCAGAGACAAGAAGATTCGGAAATGCAATAATTGAGTACGACAACATCATCTTTTACTACATCGGCGAGACTCCGGGGCTCTATGGGGTAGGATTTTTGGTGAAAAAGCACCTGAAGAAAAACATAGAGAGCTTTGTTGGCCTTTCAGAACGAGTGGCTTTGCTGAAATTAAAATTTAATAACCTTGAACTAAGCATAATACAAGTCTATGCACCCACCGAAGCCGCAAATGACTCCGAAATGCTACTTTTTTACGACACGATAGACAAGGCTCTCAACCTGTCGGGAAAAAATATAATAGTCATGGGCGACTTCAACGCCAAGATCGGCCAACCGAAACCAGAGGAAAGTCCCACAATGAAATGCTACGGATATGGCGAAAGAAACAGCAGAGGCGAACGACTGATCGAGTTTGCATACGAAAATAAACTCTATATCTTGAACACATTCTTCAAGAAGAGACTAAACCAGAGATGGACTTGGCGATCACCAGATGGCGCCACTAAAAACGAACTGGACTACATTTTGTCAAATCTTCAAAGTAGAGTTAATAATGTACAAACTATCAACGCGAACTTCCCTTCAGACCACAGGCTAGTACGTGCAACCTTCAGCCTCCAAAGCGTCAAGAATAGCCGAACAAACTACACAACTAATTCTAAAAGCTCACTGAAAAACGAGGAAGAAATATCCAAATACGTAGCATCCCTGAAACTGCTTGAAAAAGACCTTCTGACCTGGCGCGAAAAAGAAAGCGTTCAAGGATATCACAATAAAATAATTAACGCAATAGAATCAAGCCTCAAGGCAGCATCCACTCTTAAAGCACAAACCGAGAAAAACGACATTATATCTGCTCATACAAGAAGCTTAATTCAACGAAGAAGCCAGCTGCAAAAATTGAAACCCAAAACTCGCACAATGAAGAGCGAGCTATGCGCCCTCTACAAATTTGTAAACAAATGCATAAGCCACGACTATACAAACCATCGCACAAGGACATTTGAAAGGCACTTGCATGCCACAGGAAGCCTGAAAAAAGCTCATAAAGAGTTGAGAATACACAAAACGTGGATAGAAGGACTTCAAACATCTAGTTCAACATCAAATGCAAGAAAAGAAATACTACACATAGCTACGTCCTTCTACAAAAATCTATATAGTGCACCTGATCATGAACCAACGTATATTCAATTTGAAGCGGATCGACCAAGCTCAGATGAAAATATACCCCCCATTGAAGAACTAGAAATAATAAATGCGATAAAAAAGCTCAAACTAGAAAAAAGCCCGGGGCCGGATGGAATTACAAATGAACATATAAAAATAGGTTGCCCGCAGCTTGTAGCTCCCATTGCGCATTTATTCAACATGATACTAGAAAGCTCATACACACCAAAAGAATGGTCTGAATCCGAAATAATTTTACTATTTAAAAAAGGAGATTCGAAAGATATAAATAATTACCGACCGATTAGCCTCTTGCCCTCTTTATACAAATTATTTGCATCTATTTTAGAACAGAGAATTGGCAAAACTCTAGAAAAACATCAACCTGTAGAGCAAGCGGGTTTCAGAAGAGGTTTCAGCACAGTCGACCATATCCACTCGCTAGAACTTCTCATAGAGAAATATCAAGAGTTTCAGCGCCCTCTATATATGGTGTTCATCGACTATCAGAAAGCTTTCGACACTATTACCCATTCCTCGATGTGGGAAGCTTTAAAGTCGCAAAATGTAGACATAAAATACATAGATATTCTAAAGCACCTATATCAGAACATCATCAGTAGAGTGAAGCTAGAGGTAACAGGACCGCCTATACCGATTAAACGTGGAGTCAGACAGGGTGATCCACTATCTCCGCGAATATTTATTGCTATATTGGAATATATTATAAGTAAATTAAACTGGGAAAATGTCGGATTAAACATAAATAACAAACGCATCAGCCATTTGAGATTTGCTGACGATATAGTACTACTATCAGAAAATAGTACTCAACTACCTAGTTGAGTACTATTTTCTGATAGTAGTACTATATCGTCAGCAAATCTCAAATGGCTGATGCGTTTGCACGCGGTACGCGGGCGCCGCTGAGCCACGAACGCTCCTCAGGAAACATAAAACTACCATACATTAAATTACAGTGTAATATGAAATATAAATAAATAACACGAAAAACACAGTTTTTAAAATCTCACGTGAGTTGAAAGTGGGTTAAGGAAGGCATCGAAAATTCACCAAAATTACCTCACGCAAATACTAAACGCCCAATTGTATAAAAGTAATCTAAGTGGAGATCTAGCTATATCTAGATTACTTGCGAAAAACCTTAGTTTGAAAAACGACAAGCTAGATTACGGACGCGCCATTTTGCTAAGTATACCATTATACAAAATGAGACATTTTTAAAATTATAGAAAAACTACCGTTTAACTAAGATCTCGGGGCGGTATCCCCACACAAACCCTGTGCAATATTATGTTGGTATTAAGCTGTTTACATCAATAACATTAAAAGCCTAAGTATGGATTGGGTTTTGCTGTGCAATGCGCTCCTTTCGTGAAATCCAGAATGAACGAGTAGATCATCTGAAAAAAAAGAATGATTTAATAAGAGATCCATACTTACATAACGTACCGTGCGACGCAACAGGTGCAGACCCCCACAAGGTGGACTGGTGACTTGGTAAAGGTCGCGGGAGTCCGCTGGACACGGGTGGCGCAGGACAGCTCATTGTGGCACTATTTGGGGGAGGCCTATGTCCAGCAGTAGACGTGCCTCGGCTGATATGATGATGATTATGACAAACATAAATGCGAAAGTAACTCCATGGTCTAAGGAATACGCCAAGTCACCAGGTACACCAACAGGCCCGAAGTTAGCGAACATATGTTGATGTTTAGATATTTATGCTTACCGGCATAGTCTCGGGCACGACAGTCCCGTACAGCCTCAAACGAAGCGCGGGCAGTCGCCAGCGACTGCGGCGCCTCATCAGGCGAGCCAAGTACACCACCAGGTCGGATCGGAAGTCACTCCTGAGCACTTCTGGATGTTCAGCATCTGTTCATACAAACGAGGGTTAACCTTTTCGACGCCAACGACGTATATATGCGTATGTACAGTAAGCATAAAAAAAAGGTACGCATTTGAAAAAATCAAGTCAAAAAAAAACAAAAATAGTTCAAGGGTATGAGAGCTTTTGATCCCTTCATATGTGTTGATGCTAACTGTACACCATCGGTTCGACGCTAACGACGCATATATCCGTCATGGAGTCCAATGCGATATCAACCTACATGCATTCCTATCGGGTTAACTGCGCGTTTGACAGTCCCATGTCATGGCGTGTGAATGACAGCGTTTGTATTTGACAGAGCGCTAAAATGATTAGAGGTACTAGGGTCCAGATAAAAATTACCAGACTGGCAAAACAGATTGAATTACCAGGTTAGCAAATATGAATACACGAATTACCAGATTCCCAAATAATGGCCAAATTTGCAAGACTTCCGAACTACGCCGTCCACATAATTAGTGTAAATATGTTGACGGCGTAGTTCGGAAGTCGCTTTTGAAAATTTGGCCATTATTTAGGAATCTGGTAATTCGTGTATTCACATTTGTTAACCTGGTAATTCAAATATAGTCACGCAAAAACTTTTTGAACCCTGCCTGCGAACTTGGTAATCCCGGGTTCGGATCCCGATCAGGGCAGTTATTCGTGTAAGCATGAATAATGTTAAAGAATGAAAAAATGTTCCTGGGTATTGGATGTTTTCTATGTATTTAAGTATCATACAAATTATAAATATGTATATCGTCGCCTAATGCCAACAGTGGCATTAGCAGTAGTAGTAGTAGTACAGTGAAATTCAAAAACATGTATCGAAAAATAACTCTCTCATAAAAATGTATCCGCAACCTTACTTCGTCGATATAAGAGCCATGGGACATCATCATCATCATCATCATCATCGTGTCAGCCGAAAGACGTCCACTGCTGGACATAGGCTTCCCCCAAAGACATATTATTGAGTAAATTGTATATACACATAGTTTTGCACTTGCCTGTACAAGCTTTGCTTAGTTTGGAACTATGTCGATTTGAGTGAGATTATCCAAAATTCGTTTTATTGTGAGCAAAGCTCAATCTTAGGCTACAAATGTAAATCGCTTGTGGGTCTACTACTCCGAAACAGCTTAACCGATCTGCTTCAAATTTGGCAAAATAAACAAGCCTTGAGTACATAACTCTGAAATCATAAAAATTCAGATGGCCACGGAAAAATAATCACCGAAAACAAACTATTGTTCTCCCGTTTCCGAGTTTTACTTATACTATGTCCACATGGCATACCTACAACCACGCTCCGCTCAACATTTGCAACCAGCAGAATGTATTGCATACACCTAGTATTTATTTATATCAGTCTCGACTCACCGTAAGACTAGGACAAAGCCTGATAATCGTCTCAACGTCCTCGTCCGTGATATCGTCGTTGTTGGCGACCGCGAGCTCGACCATCGCTCTCGAGGCTTCGCATACCTCCGTCAGCCCTGTCATGGTTACGCCTGGAATGGACACAATGTGAACTTCACAATTTGCAAAACCGAATATTGTTATAGTTTATTCGCTAGGGAGATAAAACAGAAAGCCCGAGATCGCAGATGTTTGCGGCCCCAGCTGCAAGCGAGGGCCTCAAATATGCGATCAAGGGCTTTTTCTTTATCTCCCGTGTTGTGTACATCATTTCATGCCTACACGTTTTCGTACGCGTAGCGAGCGTAAAAAGCTACTTTATGGCCAGGTGTGACATAAAATATTTTTCTTTGTATCTTCTACACATAGTATAGAGAAGTCCAGAAAGTTTGTTTGGGCCGCTACTAAAAACATATTTGTTTCATAATGTGTAGGTAGTAGGAGTAGGTATCGCATTATGTAGGCAATTGCAGCATTTCATTAAAGGTATGTATAATAAATTACGTATTTTGATGCAGCAAGTAACTTCCGTATTCCATACATAGACAGGGATTTCAATATATTACGAGGGTAAAACTGAAAGTTTCGGGAATAGAAGAAAATATGCAGTATAAGTGAGTTTATTTATTTTTATTGTTTTTCAAAATATTCTCCTTTGTATTTCATGCACTTATGCATGCGTTCAAACCAGTCCATAAAGCACTTTTTGAACTCTGAAGTAGGGGTCGACAAAATGGCTATTTTATAGGCCTCCACTGCTTCTTCTGGCGTCTGAAACCGCTGACCACGCAGTTTGTCCTTGATTCTGGGGAATGTAAAAAAGTCGTTGGGACTTAAGTCAGGGCTATATGGAGGGTGGTCCAATATTTCGACTTTTTCACCGTCCAGGTACTCAGTTGTTGTCCGAGCGGTGTGTGGGCTGGCGTTGTCGTGGTGAAGGATGATGCGACGACTAGGGTTTGTTTTTCGGAGTTCAGCAAAGACGTTCGGCAAACAAATAGTGGTGTACCAATCAGCATTGACTGTTCTACGATCCTCAAGAGCCACAGTAGCTACGTGACCAGATTTAGAGATAAACGTAGCCACCATCTTCTTAGCCGTACTGCGAGAACGAACAACTTTTGTGGGTTTGAGCTCGTCTTCGAAGACCCATACTCGGGATTGGTTTTTAGTTTCAGGCTCATAAGCGTATATCCACGACTCGTCACCTGATACTATGCTAAAAACAGCATTTGAGCGTCCCTTGTTAAATCTATTCAAAGTTTTGCGGCACCAATTGACACGGACTATTTTCTGCTCGTCAGACAATAGGTGAGGTATCCAACGGGAAAATAACTTTTTCACGCCTAATTCTTCTTTTAAAATAATTTGTATTTGACTCATTCCAATACCCAGGTGCTCTTGAATTTCCCGATATGTCACATGTCGGTCTTCATTTATCAGACGACGCACAACATCGACGTTTTCTTGCGTGACTGCCGATTTTGGTCGACCTTCACGCACTTCGTCGGTGAGGGATACACGGCCACGTTGAAATTCTGAATACCACCTGTATATTGTAGTCTTTGAAGGAGCTTCAATATTAAAAGCAGCAACCATCCGCTCTTCACATTGTTTTTGTGTTAGTCCACTTTTAAAGTCATAATAAATCATAGCTCTGAAATTTTCACGGCACAATTCCATTTTAAGCAGTGACTCGACGACTTCAATAAACAATTGAAACCGAACCATACTTTTTTTTTTCTAAGTGGCCAGTGTGTTGAGATAAGGAAACTTCAGAGATTATAAAAAGGTATAATACATGTTAAAAATAAATTAATAAGTATTCGATTCCCGCCACTTTCAGTGCAAGCCTCGTATTCACCTAGTTAGATAATTGTATTTTTTATTATTAAGAAAGGGTTGGCGACATCTGGTCCCACATATTGAAGTTGACAGATGTCATTGTGACAATGACATTTCTTGGTAGATTTGATGGAATCTAATTACATATTAGAGTTTAGAGTGCGGTGGAGATACTGCGATCGCCAACCCGCATGCCAAGCGTGGCGATTATGGCATTTACCCCCCATGAAATTGGGGGAGGCCTATGTCCAGCAGTGGACGTCCTAGGGCTGATATGGATGGATGGAACTTATACATAAAAAAGGTTCGTGCGTGCGTGCGTTCGTGTGCGTGCGTGCGTGCGTGCGTGTGGTATGTGTCGTGTCTACGCGCCAGTATTTGGGTATTTGTACAAGATTAACTAATTAGATAATTAGTTAATCTTGTACAAAAGATTATCAGTGATTTCCTAGATAAAGAAAAAGCTAACGACATACTTTGCTCTAGTTCAATATTAAATCACGCCTATAAAATTTGTAAATGCAACTAAAAATATTTGGCGGTAGTCTGTTTACGAAACACAAGTTGTTTTAAGCTTTGAAGAAGCGACACTTTGGTTGTTATTGTGATTCACTCGTTCTTATTGTGACTTATGACCATTCACACACTCCTGGGCACAGCTGGGCTCAAATCTATGGGAGGAGTTTCATAGATAAGAGAAAACAGGAAGTGGACCCCATGCTGGTTCAGTGCGGGTTGCGAACTTCACATACACCTTCGAATGTCTTCGCGGATTCTTTTCTTCTTATGCAGATTTCCCACGATGTTTTTCTTCTTCAGTAATATTCAGTACATACATTAAAAGCCCATTGGTACGAGCTAGTTTTCGAAACCACAACCGCTTCTTAACAGCCGCATGCTTAAACCACTAGCCTACCGTAGCTTAGTTTGTTCAAATTAAGATTAAAGCTTATACTTCCAAATATCTTACCTTTACAATATGACACATCCAAATACACCAATCTGCTTCCCCTGGCCACCGTCTCCATCCAATCATCGTTCACATTTCTATTCCTTCTCAAGCTGAGTCGTCTCAAACTCGCCAACCTATCATGCACCTTCAAAAACCCCCCCAATTCCATCTTATCATACCCACACAGCTCCAGATTCTCCAATGTTGGCATCCTATCGAGCAATAAATGGACATTTTTCAACACATCGGCGGGATTCCTAGATAATTCCAACGTAGTTAGATCCTTTAGATATTCAATAACAGAAAGAAGGTGTGTGTAGTCTAAGGAAGAACAGTTTCTGAGACGTAAGCTTGTTAGGTTGTTTTTTAAATGTTTTAAACATGTGCCTGTGAATTGGTCGTTGCCGATGACTGTTAGTTCCACTATGGTGTTGTTCACTAGGAATATTTCGACGTCTTCGTCGGTGGCCTGAAAAGAAGGATATTTGTTGTAAAATTATTATTACCCATATAAAACCGACTCCTATTAACTACAGAAAATACCTAAATCGTCATACGCGTGCCTATCAAATTTGAGGAGTTACCTCGATTTCTCCTTGATCCCATCATCAAACCTTCACCAAATTTATATGGGACCAACTTGGTGGTATCTGCTTCAAAACAAAAAACGAATTATCAAAATTGGCCAACGTGGTCAAGAGTTATCGAGGAACATAAATAAATAAAAAACATGCAGACGAACTGCGAACCTCCTTCCGTCTATTGAAGTCGATTAATAATTAAATCCCTGGATCCGCTTTTGGCACCTAATCCCATAATTTGGCGTACGCACTACTATACGAAAGCGACTGCCATCTGACCTTCAAACCCAGAGGTTCCTGTTTCCTCACTATTTTTTTCTTTACTAGAAAGCAATTGTTAAATATCAATGATGGCCAGATGGGGGATTCGAACCCGAGACCTTCGGAGGCAGTGTCGCTACCAACAAGGCTAAACAGGCTGACATGAATAAAACAAGATTTTAAGTTATAACTATAAGAGTAAATACCTGTTCTCTCTCTCCGTCATCCGAGAACAAATTCCTGAACGCAACTCTTTTCAATTTCCGTAACCTTTCTACGCTGTCCCTTATTAAATCTCGGTCCGGCACGCCGTAGAACTGAAAAGTACAAATGTAAATAAAAACACCATGCTTTAAAAAAACATAAATTGATTTCTTTACAATGTGTTCCTCCACATAAATAGAAATGTGTAATAATAAAGTCAACTCAAATTACCATGGGCCCAAATTACCAGATGCATCATCATCATCCTAGCGTTATTCCCAGTACAGCTGCATCCTGAAGAATGCCTGGGGTTCGCTACCTAATCCCAAGAATTGGCGCAGGCACTGGTTTTTACGGAAGCGACTGCCATCCGACTTTCCAACCCAAGGGGGAAACTAGACCAGAATTACCATGGGCCCAAATTACCAGATGCATTATTACCAACTTAACAAAATTCCTATATTCATCGGTAACGGACGCGGGTCTCCGTTAGATGCGGGTGGCGTAGGACCGGTCATTGTGGAACTTCGGCTGACGATGATGATGATGTACTTTTGAGCTAGAATATTGACGTATAAAATTGCATACCGTAAACTCCTCTATATTGGGACACAGCTCGACAAACTGTTGGAAACTGTCAGCAGTGCACGGCGCCGCATTTATAGACATGCCCCACTTATACAGGGTGCTCTCGAACCAGGGGTCGCGGCTCTCGTCGACCGGCAGCGGCCGACAGCCGTGCGTGGGTGGCCGCACAGGCAGCGGGTGCCACGGCGGCGTTACGTGGAGGCGGGAGCGTATGCGACGGGCGCCTGAAGAGACAAGATCGAAATAAAAACCGGCACCGTGCAACTGAACTGTTCCGGACCGATACGACCTTCAAACCAGGGATGTAACAGATGTGGTTTTACCGAAACCGAAAGCAGAATCAGATGTTTTAAAATTAGTTTATCGGAACCAGAAACAGAAACGGAATCGGAACCGAAAACGGAATCCGAACGATAATCGGAGCCCGAGTGATAGGTGGACGAGATGTTAAGGGTTACGTAGTAGGCAAGCGGGGACATGAGCAAATGATAGGTATAATCTGTCTATTTTTGATGTACGCCGCTCATTTTCCCCCGGTTCGTTCCTATGACATCCGATATAACTTCTGTTTTGAAAGTAACAGAATCAGAACCGAAGCGGATGTTTAAAACCAATCGGAAGTTCCGACTTAACGGAACGGAAGCCGGAGCTCTGTAACATCCCTGCTTCAAACCTTCAAGAAAAGAGCGTACTCCCATCTTAAAGGCCGGCAACGCACTTACAGCCCCTCTGGTGTTGCGAGTGTCCATGGGCGGCGCTAATCGCTTACCGTCAGGCGATTTATCTGCTCGTTTGCCTCCTAAGACATAAAAAAGTGTGAGTCGGACTCACGCACGAAGGGTTCCGTACTATTATCCATAAAACCGGAAAATAAATCACGTTTGTTGTATGTATGAGAGCCCCCTTAAATATTTATTTTATTCTGTTTTTTAGTATTTGAATTATTATAGCGTTTACATCTGTGAAAATTTCAACTGTCTAACTATCATGGACATCATGGTTCATGTGATACAGCCTGGTGACAGACAGACGGACAGCAGAGTCTTAGTAATAGGGTCCCGTTTTACCCTTTGTGTACGGAACCCTAAAAACTGAGACTAATCCCAATAGTTCTGTCTACAAGAGAAGTAGTCCCACAAACATTAAGCAATAGCATCCCAGCCCACATTATACAAGCCCTACAAGAAGCTATAATACTGAATACATTCCGTTGAGCCAGATTTTTTTTGACATCAACCATATCAGAAAACTAGACTCAATAATTCTAAAATATTTATAAACTGAAATCGAAACCTGATATTCCGCGTAACCAGATATGTTGGCCGAAACTGAAACTTCAGTCGGACTCTAATCATAGGCTTTCAGAGCTTGCAGTACCGGTATGCATTCTCTAATATTTCTATATGGCTCACCTCGCAAATAATGATGCATCGCATTCCTCCATCGATCACACTCGCTCAGAGCGCAGGATATGCTTCAACGGTAAGTAGCGCAGTATAACGCGCCGCCAGAGATTTATCTCGTACAGATCCACCCAGGCTCCGCCCACGACATCATCATCAGTATCCGACTAAACACGTTTTTCAACCGAAGTCGAAGCCGAATTACGACTTTTCTTTAAATTTTCACCGAAACCGAAAAATAAGATTTTCAGCCGAAACCTAACATAGGATATTTCTTTAGTTTCGGCCTAAATAGAAGCCAGATATTTTGGCCGATCCCGAAACCGATAGCGAAACCAGATATTTTTACCGAAACTGATAACCAGTTATTTAGCCTAAACCGAACTTTGGTCGAAACCGAAACCTACATACTTGGCGAAACTGGCCGAAACTGAAATCGAAACCTGATATTTTATCCGAAAACGAAACCTGACATTTTCCGAAACCGAAGCCTGATATTTTTTCCGAAACCGTAACCAGGAATGTTGGCCGAAACTGGCCGAAACCGAAACTTCGGTCGGACTCTTCATAGGCTTTCAAAGCTTGCAGTACCGGTATGCAGTCGGAAGATCAGCGCCGGCTGTAATGCCTGCATGTGCTGAGTAGGTTCCCTTTCGTAACTACGCCTTTGTTTATGTGTTGTCTTATGTTAATATTGTGCTTGTTACGAATAAATGTTTGAATCTGAATCATTATCTATATGGCTCACCTCGCAAATAATGATGAATCGCATTCCTCCATCGATGGCACACTCGCTCAGAGCGCAGGATATCCCTCAACGGCAAGTAGCGCAGTATGGCGCGCCGGCACAAATCTATCTCGAGCAGATCTAATATTGAGATCTTGCGGTGTCGGCGACGCTTTGGCGGGGGGCCACATGTGCATCTGAAACGGTAAACGGCCCAATTTATGACACAGTTTTCCTTCTGGCCCCACAGCCAAGATACCACGAAGTACAATATATATATACTGAGATAGAGATACCAGTGAAATACTCCACATTAATCGTAGCGCCGTTGTGTATTTAGTAAGAACTAACCGCACGACACGACCGCTGCATCTGTCACTTCAATATGCAAGTGCGATAGAAATAACACCCAGAGATATCTGGTACAAACAAGTAAAACTAACATTTCCATAGAAAAATTCGTACTTCGAGCTGAAAGGCCCCTGGAGATGACCATCTACAGCCGAGCTGGCTCCTAGCTGCTGGAGTGTACACTGGTACACTTTTTAGGGTTCCGTAGTCAACTAGGAACCCTTATAGTTTCGCCATGTCTGTCCGTCCGTCTGTCCGTCCGTCCGCGGATAATCTCAGTGACCGTTAGCACTAGAAAGCTGAAATTTGGTACTAATATGTATATCAATTACGCCGACAAAGTGGTAAAATAAAAAGTGGAAAAAAATATTTTATTAGGGTACCTCCCCTATACGTAAAGTGGGGAGTGTTTTTTTTTTCATTTTAACCCTAACGTGTGATATATTGTTAGATAGGTATTTAAAAATAAATAGGGGTTTACTAAAATCATTTTTTGATAATGTTAATATTTTCGGAAATAATCGCTCCAGAAGTTAAAAAAAATGTGTCCCCCCCCCCTCTAACTTTTGAACCATAAGTTTTAAAAATATGAAAAAAATCTCAAAAGTAGAACTTTATAAAAACTTTGTAGGAAAATTATTTTGAACTTGATAGGTTGAATAGCTTTTGAAAAAATTACAAAAACTACGGAACCCTACACTGAGCGTGGCCCGACACGCTCTTGGCCGGTTTTTTTACTGAAAATATACACCCTAATGCTTCATTTACTTGCTAGCGGAGGCTTGCCAAGCGTTCACAAGGCTTGGCTTGCGTGAGCTTGTCCCGATCCGGGCTAGTGTCGGTTTTTGAACACAGATCAAAGGATTTTTAACAGCCAGTGTGGGAGTACCATTAGGTTGGTGGCTTGTCAAGTACTCATATATTTACTATAGATTAGATGACAGAACAATTTTTTTTTTTTTTGAAGAGATTTGCCAGAGGGTTCAATTATACATATGACGGCCAGTTTTGACTAGTGGTTACTTGGTTAGTGACTGGCAGGATAAAGCTGACGGTCCCGGGTTTGAATATTTGTGTGATGAGCATGACTCTGCTTAAGAATCCTGGATGATTTCTCTGTATTTAAGAATTGATATCTATTAAATGTATCATTGTCTAGTACCCATAACACAAGCCTTATTGTGCTTACTACGGGGCTAGTTTAATTTGTGTAAGATTGTCACATTTTTTTTATACATCATGTATTTCTTGTATTTATTGGCATATTTTTTCATACATTTGCAGTAACACAATACTACAGTTTGGTTTGTAAAATAATAATAGATCAAAAATAATTAAAGAACCACCCGAATTTGCACAGGGCGAATGAAATGGTGACAAATTCACTGGAACCATTTGTGATCCCAATAGCCCCTTCGATTGAAGACCATAATAAGACCTGTTCTCATGAATGGATTAGGATGTTAGGAATCGGAAGATTGTGTGGTGTGACAAAAATGGAAATGGATTAGGAATGAGTATATAAGGGGAAGCCTGAAAGTAGCAAACATTGCCGAAAAGCAAAGAGTGAATTGCTTGGAGTGGTATGGGTAATGAGGAGAGAGGACAGCCATGTAAAGAGAAGAGTATTAGGTATGAATGTAAATGGATGCAAGAGGTGACGTAGGCCGAAGAAAAGGTGGATGGATTGTGTGAGAAATAGAAAAGAAGTGAATGAGATGTATAGAAGGAAAAAAAAGCTGTGCTGATCCCAAATAAATAGGAAAAGGCCAAGCAAATGATGACCCTTATTTTTTTAATTATACATACATACATACATACATACATATAATCACGCCTGTTTCCCATAGGGGTAGGCAGAGATCACGGATTTCCACTTGCTACGATCCTGACATACAACTTTCGCTTCATGAACTTTCATAACATTCTTCATGCATGCGCGCCGATTTAGGGTACTCCTGACCTGGCCTTTCTGCAGAATGTCTCCGATTTGGTCGGAGTACGTTCGCCGAGGTCTTCCCCTTCCAACTTTTCCATCCACTCTTCCTTCATACACTCGTTTTGTCAATCTTCTTTCGTCCATCCTCTCTACATGTCCAAACCATCTTAGCATACCTTTCTCAATTTTCGTCACTATATCTTCATTCACTCCACACCTCCGTCTTATAACGGTGTTTCTCACTCTATCTCTCAAAGTAACGCTACACATACTTCTCAGCGCTCTCATTTCCACTGCATTCACTCGACTCTGATGTTTCTTCTGCCACACCCAACTTTCACTACCATACATTAGTGTCGGCACCAACACTCCTCTATGCACGGCCAGCCGCGCCTTTTCTGACACTTTCTGGCTACTCATAAAGGCGTGAAGTGCCCCATTCACTCGATTCCCAGCTATCACTCTCCTTTCAATATCTCCTTCATGCTTACCGTCTCTCGTGAACAAAGTCCCCAAATACACAAACCCATCCACTTGCTCCAACCTCTCTCCATCTACAGCAATTTCACAAACTGTCATACACTCATCTCTTTCAAATACCATCACTTTCGTCTTGCTTACATTCATTTTCATTCCTTTTCTCGCAAATAATCTGTGCATGCTAGTTACCATCTTCTGTAGCTTCTCAGCCGATGACGCTAATAAAACCTGGTCATCGGCGTAGAGTAGACATTTGATAAGCAACCCATTCATTTCCAACCCACATTCATCGTCTTTCAAATCTTGCAAACAACTGTCCAGAAATAGATTAAACAGCCACGGTGACGCTACACATCCCTGTCTAACACCCTTTTCGATGCTAAACCATTCAGTGTAGGACCCGTTTACTCTCACGCAAGCAGAGGAATCCTCGTAGAGAGATTTCAGAGCTTGAATGAGATGGTCGCTCACTCCATATCCGGACAGTACCGACCAAAGTTCATTCCTCACCACTCTGTCATAGGCCTTCTCCAAATCCACGAACGCGCAATAGACCTTTTGACCTTGGGCCAAATATTTTTCGGCTATGCATCGTAAAGAGAAGACCTGATCCGTACATCCCATACCTTTCCTAAATCCCGCTTGTACATCCCATATTTTCTCATCGGTTTCTTGCATTACCCTTTCAATCAACACTTTCGCATATAATTTGCCAACGATGCTGAGTAAGCTAATGCCCCTGTAGTTCTTGCAGTCAAGTTGTGAGCCCTTTCCCTTGTACAGTGGCACGATGACCGCCTTGCACCAATCTTTTGGAACTATGCCGGTATTAAAACATAAGTTGAAAAGGCGATACAACTGACTTGCTACGACGCCTTGCCCAGCCTTCAGCATCTCGACTGAAATTCTATCATACCCCGCTGCCTTTCCTGGTTTCATTCCTTTCAAAGCTTTTACAATTTCATCCATACTAATACTACACTCCTCATGTGGCAGTGCATTATCATTCACTCCTGACGTATTTTCCTCTTCTCTCTCAAACAAACCTTCAAAATATTCCTTCCATCTCCCTAATATGCATTCCTCATCATTCAATAAACTTCCATGCTGGTCTCTAATCGAGGTTAGCTCTGAGGTCTGAGTTTTACCTCTGGCTAGTCGAATGGCTTTCCAGAAAAACTTTATGTTTGCCCGGAAATCCTGAGACAACCTCTGATCCATCTCATCATTCTGTTCATCTTTCTTTCTTTTAACTACCTCCTTTACCAGAACATTCAACCTTTTATAGTTACTTTTCCTTTCACTCACGTCTTCAAGCGTGGCTTTTTGACTTCTTTGGTCAGCTCTTATCGCCAACCAATCTAGCCACGCTTTCTTCTTCTCACTTACTGCCTTTTGTACCTCTTTATCCCACCATACATTCTTCTTCTTCTTCCCTTTGCTCCTTTCTTTCACACCACATACATCCCTGGCTGTACTTACAAGCTTATCTTTAAAACCATTCCATAGTTGATCAATCTCGCATATATCATCTATCTCTCTAAGATTTTCCTTTAGTTTATGAATATACTCATCAGCCACACTTTCCTCTTGCAAATTTTCTACTTTTATTCTCTCCAGAACACTAGTGAATATACGAGGTCGATGCCGCCATCCTTGAAACAGCCCTTTCATTCGGCTCATCACCAGGAAGTGGTCTGTATTTATTCCGGCCCCGCGATACACCCTAGTGTCCAGAACATTCTTCCTCAATCTTTCGTCCACTATCACAAAATCAATCATACTCTTTCTTACGTTCTCCGCCTCACGCGTGTATAAATGAATTATACAAAATAATTAAATTTTATAATTTTACCTTTCTTTAGGCCTTTATAATTAACTGTGCCAAAAAACTGTCAAGTCGAGGACAAGTTGCACCAAACATTTAAAACTAGCTTTATTATGTCAGATTCTTATAAGATCTGTCAATCAGGAGGGTATCATGGTAGCCAAGGCGATCCCATTGATGGGACCTTTTGCATCAATGTTAGTGGGTTGTCCCCCATTGACCAGTCTTCCGTGTCACCCTAAGGGTGCTGCCCTAGAAAGGCTCTAGGGCGGACCAAATCATTGATTGTAAGTTTTTTATTCAAATTGAAGTGGATGGCACTTCAATTTAAATAAATAGATTTAAAAAAAAGCTCTTTTCTTCAATAGCTGTTCCCTCAATACTGCGGACTTGTGACATGTAATTGTGTAAAACGGTAGCAAAGAAATGAATAAAATAGCAACTAAGTGCACCAACAAAAACTATGCAATTATTATGACTAAGTTGAATTACACCCCTCTTGTTGGACGAAATATGCACTATTCTAAATTAAGCACTGTTTCTAGTCCTTTAGTGAGCACTTAAGTAAATCAAAATGACTATATTCCTCACGTACGAAGAAAAACATATTTTTCTAACCTATGTTCGGTACAGTATTCTTCTTGTTGATCTGTGCTTGCCATTATCGTTATTTCTTTTAAAATTTACTGCAATAATATGAAAAAACTAAGGGTACATTAATGTAATTTATGTATATTTACGCACAAAATTAAACATTTCCGTATTGACATTACATTACAATTGGTCGGAAACTCCTACTCCTATATAAAAAAGCCAATGTATGGCGCTCGTCCGCGTGTCATGCCAACCTACAGGATAGATCGTATTAATGGCAATAATGATGGGTTGTCATGTCAATCTGACAAACTTGACAAAGGCAGATACGCGCGTTAAAAATATTTTTACTCACTTGAAATTCCGACGTCCATTAGTGATAATTATTTTAATCGCTGCCATCGCTGGACTTTTGAAACTTTGGTGGCGTTGAGTTGAGCAAATTTGCTCCTCCGCTTATTTCGCGTGTGCGAGCGGTAATTTAGAGACAGGGACTCGAATTGTTTTGTGTGTGTGTTATTTTATTTTAGACACGGACTCGTGATATTTCTGAGATAGAGACTCGAAATAGTGATAAGTGACTCATAATGGGCGGTAATAGACGTAAAAGTAGACGCTGTGAAGTATGTGGCGTCAGGGAAAGCCTCAGGGGAGGATTCTTTGCCAATTTTCCCAAAGATGAGCTCCGGTAAGTCAACAACATAACCTCATCACAGATACACATCTACCGGTAGTTTTTTCTTACTAAACGTTATTATTTGCTTACACACACGATAATTATTGTTTCATGTGTCATATTATATGAGTAATATAATCTTCATTTACTTAAATAAAACAATTTGCAGGTGTAAAACTTGGGTTAAACAAGTTGGTAAGGAAGACCTGGTGCATGTGCCCATCGAAAAGCTACATGAAGATCGACATGTTTGCGGTGACCATTTTGAAATAAGAGATTTTGGCAAGACTGGTAAAAGATTAAAGAAAAGAGCTTATCCAAAGTTGCACGTTCTCAGCACCACCTTTATCTGACCATCTAATGACCGAATTCCCTCAACATGTTGCAAGCAACCAAGGCAAGTAATCCCTACTATGAAATTATAAATGTGAAATTCACTCTGTTTGACTCTCATATCTTCACACTTAAACCACTGAACCAATTTGGGTGAATTGGTTGAAATTATACCTGTACCGCGTGCGGTCCAAATTGACTTCCATCTGATCTCCCAACCCAAGGGGGAAACTATACCTTTTTATTATTAATCGTATGGCAATCATTTTGAACCGTGAGTTCTTCGAGAAGACAGTACAGTAACTACCTTATTGGGATTAGGCTTGTCAAGTTGTCAAACCGCTTAGAAAACTTGGCTTAATGACTGATGTCCAAGACAGCAGCTGGACTTGACGGGTTAGCGTGCCTTCTAAAGCATGGGACCGCTCAGTTAGTAACCACTCAAACTTGCTTAACCTCGAATACCGCACGCGGTACGCGGGCGCCGCAGGGCCACGATCGCCCCTATATTACAAAAAAATACCCATGTAGTTAAACTACTTCCAGCCTATGGAACGGGCCCCAGATAGCTCCAACTTAAATGTATGAAAAAGTTAACAGTGAAAAATGAGTTTATTTAATCTTCATATTTCGGGTTCCGTACCTCAAAAAAAAATGGTTCCATTATGAGATTTCTCGTGCGTCTGTCTGTCTGTCTGGCCGTCGTTCGACCGTTGAAATTTGATACATACACATACGTATTTCGGTGACCCAAGGACGGACGTGTAACGTATATAAATGAATTTTATTTAAACATGGAGGCCACTTTTGGTACGGTTAAATTAGAAAATTAAAAATGTTTTCGAACTGCATCATGTGATAAATCAAATTAAGGTGTAGTTGTGAGTATCCCGAATACATATATATTTTTAATGAACCCTTATAGTTTCTCCATGTCCGTATGTCTGTCTGTTCGCGGCTTAGCTCAGTAACCGTTACTACTGAAAGCTAACGAAACGAAGCTAGAAACGGTATAGCAAAAATATTTTTTTTTAGATTTAGAATGCAAACGCAAATGTGTTTGCGTGATATTAATTTGTAAAGTGCTAATTTTTGTTGAAGTGTCCCCTGTAGTCCGTTTTCTATTGGAATACAGTATGGCATTTTGGAGTGCAGCAAAGCCATTTGGTAAGAATGTTATACACGTCCACCTAAACCCAAAACACCCGGTAGCCAGTTTGAACTCTGCGACAGGTGGGGTGGAGGGGGGATCAAAGTACAGTGCTCCCAGCGCTCAGAAAAAAAATCTGGCGGATTAGTTTAGGATTAGTTGTGACCTTTGAGTCAAGTTTGGTATCGTTTTCAGGTAACTAGATGATGCCCAATTCATATCCCATACCCATTTTTTAGGGTTCCGTAGAAAATAATGACGCAAAAATTAATATAATAAAATTTTAGTAGTAACGAAATACAAACAAGCCCTCATATTTTTGTATATTTTGTATTAAACTTGGTTTTTAATAAATATTTTCTGTCTGTCTCGCGCACCGAGCGTTCCGTACAAATTTTTACTTATCCCGTCCCATCTTCACTGGTAGGGCCCAGTGAAGTTAAGTTTGCCTCTAGTATGTACGGCGCTGCATACAAATCAGGGGCAAACTTAACGCAACCAGGTTGTCCTCATATAGTTTTTGAAAACACTTTTATTGTGATTTTATTACAAATATAATATTACTTGCCAAATTTCGTAGTTCTAAGTCAACGGAAAGTACCCTATAAAGTTTGATTCTCTTCAGCGTGGCAAAATATATATAGACGGCCGTGTCTTTTTTTCCGTTAACTTATAAGTTTGATTTTTTCCCAGCTATAAACTCGATACCTCCACGCGTTCCCCAGATAAAGCGTGTAACAGACCTTGTTGAAAGAAGGACAACAAAGTGATCATATAAAAGTTCCGTTGTTGTCCATTGAGGTACGAGACCCTAAAAATAAGATATCCATAGCGTTCATAATATATATATATATATATATATATATATAAATTAAAGTGCTTACAATAATATCATAACTGTAATATAATATATTCTTTTATTTATTATTACGTAAAACAATATTTTTCGCTCTTTACCTATGTCTTTCTTCTTTTTAACATCATACTAGCTACGTCCCGTGGTGTTACCCGCAGATAAAAAGTAGCTTATGTTTTAATCCAGGGTGTCAGCTACCTCAACACCAAATTTAATCAAAATTGGTTTAGCTGCTTGAGCGTGAAGAAGTAACAAACACACAGTCACAAACTTTCGCCTTTGTAATACTATTGTGATTTTTAATCATCTTCAATTTATAAACGAAGTCAGGTAACATTGTTAAAAATAAAGACAAATAATAATAAGACTTTTGTAACTTAATTTTATTTATAAACAGCTCCACAACAACATAACTCAAAACATTTGAGCTGGTGTTTGAAACAATTGCACCTGGAACTACAAGATTCCACGCACCGACATCTTATTAACAACAGATATATGTATATGTGTGTGTATTCCCACATCAGCCCTAGGACGTCCACTGCTGGACATAGGCCTCCCCCAATTTCATGGGGGGTAAATGCCATAATCGCCACGCTTGGCATGCGGGTTGGCGATCGCAGTATCTCCACCGCACTCAATGTGTGTATTCAATTCAAATCTATTCATTAATTTGCGTAGATATCAGACTATCGTTTTAGTATTGTATGTTCATAGTCAATTTAATTTTCAGCTGCAAACCCGATTATTCCCGAGGATAAGCTTTCAGAGCATTTAGGCCCTACGGAGCCTATGCCTTCTACCAGCAGACCATCAACATCCATCGCTCGAAATCGTAATGGTAAATAAACACTAGTTTACTGTCAGATCAATATTATGTATTAAATAATCCCGTAATATTTTTTTTATGAAAACATTGGCCATCTCAAAATACCATCAAATTTGTAAGATTTTTATTAAATCAAATATTGCGGCCTGCAAACTACACCGCTTTCAAGAATATATATTATATTGATGCAGGGACAAAAATAACAAGGTTGTGATTGCAAAGTCACAATTTTTCTAATTGGTTGTTAACCAATCATCATCATCAAAATAGTCCCCTAATATTTATGTCCCCTAATATTTATATTATCCAATAATATTTTAAAAATAATTTTAAGAAAAAACTAGCACATGGACTTTGTTGTCATATATTATATGTATTCAGTTCAAAGTTATTCCTACATATGCGTAATCATCGGACTGTTGTTTTAAGTTATATGTTCAAAATTAATTACAGTTTCAGCTGCAAAACCGATTATTCCTGTGGAGAAGCTCCCAGTGAAGTTAGCCCCTATGGAGCCAAAGCCTTCTACGAGCAGAGAACCTCTGTCAACATCTATCGTGCAAAACGTGAATGGTAAATAAACACTAGTTTTCAGTCAGGTCAATATTTTGTATTAAATAATTCATAAACAAAAAACGGGCCATATATTTTATTACGCGCTCACCAATAAATAGCAACAAACTGCTCAGCAGTTAGGCGAAATTTTGTAGTAGTTTTAAGTCTTAATGTATGAGCAAATAAAAAAAATTAATACTATTGTGCCAAAGAGTAAAGTGAGACTACTAAGTCAGCATTTTTTATTAAATTATGTAGGTGCCGTTAGTTTCCTATGAAGATACGATATTTTTAAATTCACAGTATAAGTGAACAGTGTCTTACTAACAAACTATGGATGTGATCACTTGAAAACGTCTGAAATAAAGAATTTATTATTATTATAAGACAGTGGTTTTAAATTAGGACTAGTAGTAGTAGGTACGGATCCCTTCATTGTGCGTGATCCGACACGCGCTTAGCCGCTTTGTACAAGCTTTTATTTAACTTGCACTGTTAGTATGTAAGTAAGCTGCCATCAAAATTGGCAATCCTTTTTTCAGCCACTTGCCGGTATCAGATTGTGCTGAAATTTGGCATATTTATGTAAGTTTGGTGACAATACAATATACCACCTAGGATTGGCTCGGTGGTACCACGATGGAGGCAGAAGGTGGCCATAGCAACTCCTAAACTGCACAAGATAAACCTATCGTGTTTGGGCTCATTCGAACCGTCTTTACGAGTAATTAATGAATGATTATGGAATAAGGGCTGTAAAAGCCTATACCAAAAAATTTTTTTTGACAGTTATTATGATTGGGCGCATTCGGTCCGTCTCAACGAGTAGTTGATAATTGTGGAAAAAAGTACAGTCGGCAATAAAAGCTTTACCGAAAATGAAATTTTGGACAGAAACTTATTACAATCAAAATTTGATACTTTTTTTCAGTAACTTGCCTGTATCCGATGGAGCTGAAATTTGGCATATGTATGTTAGTTTGGTGACCATTCAATATTATGGTACCCCTGAGCTAAACTGATGATGGAAGCAGAAGGTGGCCATAGCAACTCCTAAACTACACAAGATAAACCCATCGTGTTTGAGCTCATTCGAAATCGTCTTTACGAGTAGTTAATGATTATGGAAAAAAGGGCAGCAAAGCTTATACCAAAAATGTTTTTTATTGACAGAAACTTATACTATTGTATTTATGTATTGTAAAATTAGTTGTTAGCGGCATACGAACGTCTTGATTTGACCTTTATGGTTACGTGCCCTGCAGCCATCCCGATTAAGCTTCCTATCCAGAACGCAAAAATTGCATTCAAAAAGTCAAATACGTTTGGCCTGCTGACTTGCAGTTAATTAATTCCAGTTTTGAGAAAATAGTTTTTTAATAACCGCATAAAAAACTTCGTGAAGATCTAATAATGGTGGATTCCTGAGAAATTGAGAGAACTCTTCAAATATAATAAGCACGCATATGAGAATTACAGGAGCTCAAAAGTCGACAAAAAAAGGGGTCAATTTTGCACGAGAATTACAGACTAATAAAGCGTTTTTACAAAAATCTAAAAGACCACAGGCATAGAAAATATAATGAATACCTTGATTGTAAAATATCGTTGATTTCTGTGCTGTACTTTTCGTATAATATGAGGACAACGAAACGCGAAATTCCACCGCCCAAAACTTGGAAAGCCTGCAGCAGCCAGCTATCTCGGTACACATTAGCGGGGAGGGGAAGTGCAGCGCCGTGCCGCGCCGTCTTCTCTCTGACATTACCCGACCGGTGATTTGACTTTTGAAATTGACGTTCACCGAGAAGAGATCATGCGATACATTCATCCCTTTCATTTCGGCCCCGACGTCATGGAGTCTTCATTTGTTCATTTGGAAATCGCTTAATACACATCTTTATGTATTCAGACTTTACAAGGCCTCGCGTAGAGTAAGTTGTGACAGATAATTCAATGTACGTACCAAAAAAATAAAATATTCGCTGAATGTTATGTGACATGATAAACATGAAATGAGCGTCGTAGCATACCGTAGTTCAGTTTCTTTTGCTCATATGAAAAAAAAAGTATTAAGTTGGAGTAAGAGTATGCTCAGAGTACCAGAGTAGACGTCATATAATAATTCCGCTACGACCGAGATGGTCAAATACTAAATTAAATGAGACCGACAGCGAGGGATATAATATTTATCGTCCTTGTCACAGTTCCGATTTTCTTTATTTGCCTCAATGTCATCTTTCTTAGGGTTCCGTACCCAAAGGGTAAAAACGGGACCCTATTACTAAGACTTCGCTGTCCGTCCGTCCGTCTGTCACCAGGCTGTATCTCAAGAACCGTAATAGCTAGACAGTTGAAATTTTCACAGATTGTGTATTTCTGTTGCCGCTATAACAACAAATACTAAAAAAAATAATTAAGGGGGGCTCCCATACAAAAAACGTGATATTTTAGCCCTTTTTCATGGCTACCACTCGCCGAGCTAGATCTCAAGAACCGTAGACTGTTGAAATTTGCACAGATTATGTATTTATATTGTGGCTACAACAACAAATACTAAAATCAAAATAATAATAATAATTAAGGGAGGCTCCCATACAACAGAGTAGTTGTTGGCGTTTTTTTTAACTTCCCATGTTAGTTATATTTACTCAACATAGTTATATTTATTCGTAACCATCTTTGTCGTTTACTGACTGCGCATCGCGCGTCTTTCGTGTTTGAAACTAAAACCGTAGCTGATCGAGAAAAACGAAGGTCTCCGCTTCAGCTTCGACAAAATGATTTCGTGTCCGGGTGCTCCGATTTCCGGTTTATCAACCGATTCTTGTAAACTTTTGTGAGTTGCTTTTCTTTTTGGGTGTAATTTTAATAGTTTTTTTTGGTTATTTTTTTTCTTAGTTGGTATTCATTGAATATTTTTAGTTTTTTTTTGGTATTTTTTTATTATATTTTGTCTTTTGCCTTTTTTTATTATTTTTTTTATTCAATCATTTTTATATCTCTCATGTAAACTTCCATAATATGACGTTAGCAGGTTTACACTATTATCCGCCGATATAACGAGTTGCACGCGGACGGAGTCGCGGGAAAAAGCTAGTAAATAAATAAATAGAAAATAAATAAATTAAAACGTTTATTATTACTAATATTTTATTAACGAATACCAATTTTTGATTATAAATTTACAGTTCCCACAAACGCGAAGAAGAGATTTGGTGAACCATTACAAGTTGCCGATGTGAAAAGAGTGAAACACAGCCATAACACTGCCCGAGGCATACCAGTAATAGGTAAAACTGATTCTTTATTGACAATGATTGATAATCTTACTAAACATGTTATGTACAATCAACGTCAAAGATATGTTTATATTTTCCGCCTTGTCATAATGAAATAAGGTGCAATAGCATATACACAGGATGTTTTTATTGCTTTCCGTTCCTTCAAGCATATAGCCGTGTATAGAAAAGACGTCGCATATTAAGTTTTTCAAAATAAAAATAAAATGTTTTTCATACAAAATAATTAATTATATCACAAAGGATGAATGCAAAAGGGCCTTAAGAGTTAACGTGGAGGTAAGCAAAAGTTAATGTCAAGATTCGGAATTCTAGTGACACGCACGTCAACATTGTCTAATTGTTAAGGATCTTTTATACTATACTAAGGGTGTTAATTAACGAAAATACGAATACGAAAATACGGTACGAATTGGGATACTAGTGTCTTAGAGAAGATTTTTTTTATGACAGGAGGCAAACGAGCAGACGAATCGCCTGATGGTAGGCGATTAGCGCCACCCATGGACACTCGCAACACCAGAGGGGTTGTAAGTGCGTTGCCGGCCTTTAAAAAGATTAACGTAATTCAATAAAAACACCCTGTATGTCATTGGCGTCGACGGTACACAATACAGATATCCAAATTACCACTAAATTGGTTTTTTCGATACCTACTTGGATTAAAAAAAACTTTTTTTAATGATTTCCTCCAAAAAAAATTCGCTCTGAATTCAATACGCTCTACCCTCGACCTAGACCTAAATATTGAATTATGTTCCTTTGTTAATACAGTCCCCCCATGAATCTAATAGATTTTGTGTTATGGGGGGTCGAAATTAGTTCGAAATGGTTTGTGTTCGCATGGCGGTATGTACGGCGCCTTTTTCGGTATCTAGAATTCAAGATTTAGTACATTGTTGTAGTTTAATTGAATCAATTATATTTATTGCAGATTTCAATGAGAGACAAACCGCGATTCTCCAAAAGCTAAAAGACACCAAATCATCTCTGCGCTCAGTAAGAAGAATTGTTAAAGATATTGAGGATTTAGAATTTCCGGTATTAAAAGAATTGGTTACTATGGCGATGAAAAACAAAAAGAAAAAACCACGTGGGCGTCGCTGGACAAACAAATTAAAAATAGCCTGGTTAGCAATTTATAAGAGATCGCCCAAAGCATACAGATATTTACAGCATCTGCTGCCTTTGCCCAGTGCAAAAACACTACAGAATATTTTAAAGAAAGTTCCCATGGATCCGGGCATTAATAAGTTTGTACTGGAGCACTTAAGTAAAATATCAAAAAAAAAGAAAGACTCTGACAGATATTGCTGCTTGTTATTCGATGAAATTGCGCTAAAACCAAATTTATATTATAATGTGGCCACAGACCAAGTAGAAGGCTACACAGATTTAGGAAACTCCCAGCGTAGCAGTTCTCTGGCTGATCATGCATTGGTTGTTATGTTACAAGGATTGAAACAAAAATTTAAACAACCCTTAGCATTTTATTTTGTAAAAGGTACTATCTCCTCGAATATGTTGGCCACCATAATTCGAGACAATATTTTAGCTGTGAATAAAACAGGCTTCCACGTCTTGGCCACTGTTTGTGACCAGGGCCCGACAAATATGGGAGCACTAAAAATATTGAAGCAACTGTCTCCCATAGACCCAAATGAGACAACGCAAAACCTGTTTTATGTAGGGGACAAAAAAAATTACATAATTTATGATGTTCCGCATCTTTTTAAATCGTTGCGAAACAATCTTATTAATTACGGGGAACTTCAGATAGACGGGAAGAAAGCTAAGTGGCAGCATTTGGTAAAAGTTCATGAACTTAATAAAGAATTACTCTATCTGAGTAAAATTACTGATACACACGTGTATCCAAAGTATAGGGCTAAAATGAAAGTTAAGTATGCAGCACAGCTTCTAAGCAATACAGTTGCTGCTGTATTAAAACTAGTGGCCCTAAAAGAGACAGATGCAAATGTATCTAATGAAATAATGCAGACTGGTGAAATTATCCACGAATTGGACCGACTGTTCGACAAAACGAATGGTCCATCTGGACCAGCTGATATTAAAAAGGGACGGCGAGAAAATGTTTCTGCCAAAACAGATCATGTAAGAGTGTGGACAGAATTTAGAAAAAAATTAGAATCTCTGAAATTTGTTAAAGCTGGAACTACAGTACGAGCTACAAATGTAAGATGTATTCAAGGATATATTACAACATTATGTTCCTTGAGGGACCTATGGCATGAATTAGAAAATCTTGGTTTTAAATATTTTAACCTTAGACAGGTGAATCAAGATGCCCTTGAGAACCTATTTGGTATTTTGCGGCAGCACAGTCCGACAAATAGTCATCCCACTATTTCAGGTTTTGTAAGCGCATTGAAAACTGCAGTGATCTCGAAACTAACAGCACCTCACAGTAGGGGGTCAAATTGTCAACTAGATGGCAATAATTTAATGACAGATTTCCATGATTTGATTTTTGAAGGAGGGATTTCGGAAACAAATAATGATGAAGCTCAAAGCGAAGTCTTCTCAAGTATCAATCCCAATGACACCAGTGAAAACAAAGAAAACTCCAGTTTAGAAGAGGCTGAATATTTATTAAATTTGCCAGACTTTATAGATAAGGAAGCTGAAAGAGAACTTTTGAGTTTGAAAAGCCAACCAATTGTTTATGTCAGCGGATTTATTGCGTCTCAAATTTTAAAAACCAACAAATGTCGTGTTTTAAAAAAAATGATAAGCGTTGAAAACCCCAGTGACGATCCAACATATGATTACATCAAACTGAGGGAATGGTGGAAGGAGAAAAACTCCTTAACTTACCCAAGCATAGGTCTTTGCAGAACCATTGGGAAGTGTATAGACATTTTTGAAAATGAGGTGATACCAATTCTTCACAACAAAAACATTTGCAACTTAACAGTCACATTATTTATGATTAACAGTGACACCTCATTTTTGAAATGTGATGAACATTCCACTTATGTGACAAACCAAATTTATAATCGTTTGGCTATTTTACTTATACGGCGGCAGTGCCAAAGAGTAAATCAAAAATTGACAACACAAGTTGAAGACTTAGCGGATAAGACCAAAAAAGCCCAACAAATAGGTGTTGATAAGCTTTTGTAGTATGGTTTATTTATTTAATAACAATATAAGAAGTATCCTATATCGTCACTTATAATATGAATTAAAGCAACCACCGAAGTACGTTTTATAGCTGAGGCTAAAAACTAATTTGCAAAATAGAAAAAATGACATTTTATATACTAATCTTATTGATATCCAGTTATCGGCAATTTTCTTATATTTGTGAGATGTATTAGCTAAACTAGGTCTTCAAAAGGCTGCTATAAAATTTTAGAAAATAGCATGGCGTTTGCGTTAAATTCTTCAATATTGTGGAGTTACATTGTACTCGTAATATAATTAGGTCCAACATGGAATAAATTCTTCAGTTTAGTTCATTTGGGGCAGGATAGTAAATGATGAATAAACCGGTTTACAAATAATTTTTGTTGTTACCCTCAAAAGAGGGACCAAAGTTGTACTTTTCTTCCCTCATTTTGGGGCAACAGGACTCTCTTTTCTAAATAGCAGAAGTGTAAAGAAAGATGTGCCACTCAGTAGCAAAAATATTTCCATCTTGGGCGTAAACAGTTGAATACTTCGTTACACACAAGATTTAAGGTTCCTCGCTATGCTCGGGTTTCTATTGTCGAATCTTTACCATAACACAGGATTCAATATACCGATCTCCCGGTAAACATAATGTCATTTTGCTCCCTTAAGATACAATCTAGTAGTATTGATTACCGACTATGCGGTACCTTTTGCCTAAAAAGGACACAAAAAGGATTAAGACATTTATTTTATCTTTTGATACAAAATTTTAATAAGCAATTAAACTGTTGCCTATTAAAACAAACCTGTTTTGTTCAAAATTTTAAAAATACTATTCTGCCACAAATTATTTAATCAATAGCTATTTACGATACAAGGGTTATAAAACAAAGAAAGGCCGATATGACAGATGTTTGAGGCCCGAGCCGCAGGCGAGAGTCATAAATGTGCGAGAGAGAGCTTTCTGTTGTACGATCCGTGTTTTGTACACAATTTTAAGTCCCCATTTTGGCAAGGTGTTCTATGTTGGACCTTATTACAAGTGGTTAATAATAATAATAATAAATTATTTATTTCAGACGCTGTCACATCCAGTGTGGTAACATTCATATTTGGGCAACACTTTTTACTGCCCTAATCATAGCTACCTGTTATCGCATTCAGTATACTGTCGGAGCTATGCCTGACTCTTTCCAGAAGTGAGGTCATCTATTTACGAATAAAAGCCTGTATACCTGACCCACAGGTTTAGGTCGGTAGTGCCATAACTAATTTCTCTTATAACCTAAATCCACATTTTGAGAACCGTGTCACTTACTTTAATTGTTCTTAGTTGTTTGTGATAGACATGATTTTTTTTTAAATTAAATCTTAATGAAACTCCACATTTATAAAATATAAAGGCAGCCATTTGCAGACCTAGTTTAGCTAATACGTATATCTCACAAGATAATTTTAACAGTATATAAAAAGTGAGAGAACATTTTTTCTTTTTGCAAATGAATTTTTGACTTGTTAATAAATCGTAAAGAATTAGTTGCGTTAATTCATATTACAAGTAATTTTATGTTTAGACCTTTTGAACGCCACGGTCGGCCATAGACGTCAACGTAAAATCGTCACCCCGACGCCAACGACGACACTGGCTGACAATTTTTTTAATGAAAAACTACTGAGAAGCTGCCCAATTTTATATTGGCATTATTTCTTTACACATCATTTTTTTACCGTTGTGGCGTCAGGGGCACGGCGAATTACTTTGACGTCTGGCGGCGAAAAGGTTAAAATGTAGTTTTAAAGTTTAAAACCTACCTGATCTTGGTAAATTGTTTACAAGCGTAGTTTCTAAAATTAAGCGTATCTATGTCGCATTAAAGTAAATGCATATTTTTATCTAGCATTGACGTTCTCGTAACTCAGTTATATTGTGCCACAAAATCAGTAATATAAGCGCCATTTTCTTATATTAATAACTTTTTTTCATTTTTGATCAATACATTAATGCACAATCACAGATCTGTATAAAAATGTGACATGCATTAAAAAATATAAGGTAAAATGAAAAAACTGCTCTAATTTTGGTTAACGTAATCGTCATTTTTTTTTCGAGTAAACAAAATTTCAATAGATGAAATAAATAGAGCATCAAATTAGCAGTAGAAGATATTTTTTACTTATTGATGTTTTGGATAGTTGGAGGTTGATAAAATCTAATAGTGTATTAGTCATGAGCCAAACAACTCAAATATTTTATATGCCATTAATTATAAGTCTACATGCAAATACATACTAAAAAAATAAGTCGTCAGTTAAGATTAGGAGAAGTACATTATTATAAATATCATAATGTGATCAACTGATCACATCAGTTGTTTCGAAAAAGTCATAAATTTTTAAATATAAATGTAGTAATGTCATAGTCAAGGTAAATATAAGACATAAATTAGAACAATAAATAATTATTAATTAACAGAATAATAATTGTTAAATGTATTTATATTAGAATAAACATATGACATTACAATAATCAATCAAATAATTATAATACCTAATTGTAATCTAATACATCGGAAAAATATTCTTCAATGGTATAATAAGGTCGGTTTAAGAAATAATACTTGTTTACGGCCAAAAATTATTCTATCAGTCTTTCTTCTTTTGATGTCAATGGTCTTATGGATTTATTAGTTATGCTTTTGTTAAAATAGCTAAACTGGGGCATTATCAATGCTAGATTTTGGTTTCCCGTAAGTTGCAACGTACATTTTGTCTTGCTTTCGGGAAAAATTAGACATTTCTGTGAACATATTTGCAAATGCGATTTAAGTACATTAACACTACTACTAGTATTTTGTTGTTACAAAGAAATCTGTCTGTGTGTAACCGGTACATGTTTAGATCCTTCAATTATGGGGAGTAGATTATTAACAATGTTTTTTTTCCCTGGTCTTCGAAAGAGCTTTCATGTTATAGCAATCGCTCGCCAAATGCTTATTGATCTTATCTATTTGATTACTCCATCCAACATCTGGATCAAGATTGATTCCTAAAAATCGGACACAGTCAGACTTCTTCATTGGTAAGTCGCATTTTGCAACGACACTATTTACACTTCGTTGAAATGTAAGAACTAACTTGTATGATCTGTCCAACACAATTTAGCCTTTAAATTAAATTCATTAGGACTGTCCGCCATTAGGAGTATATGCGGGCGAATTCACGGGAAAAATATAAACGCGACTAGAGCAACTAGCGAACTTAGATTTATGGTAGTCAATATTTTTAACCCCCGACGCAAAAAGAGGGGTGTTATAAGTTAACGTGTCTGTCTGTGGTATCGTAGCTCCTAAACGGATGAACCGATTTTCGTTTGTTTTTTTGTGTCTTAAATAATTTTATCCCGAGTGTTCTTAGCCATGTTTCATGAAAATCTGTTAAGAGTCCCCAGTACGCTCGGCTGAACTCGATTCTCCATACAAACGTAGTTACGCTCTTATTTTGAAACGCCATGCTAGAATAACATGAATCTTTGTAGACACAATGGGAGCCGCTATATCTAGGTCGGAAATTAGTTTCTGTTTCTAGAAAGTGTAATATAAAAGAAATGCAGCGAGTTTTTGAGTTTTTTACGTCTTGTATGAAAACCTTAATAATCGCTGTATTTTTTCTCCATTATAATATTTATAATTTTAAGCAATAGAAACTAATTTTCGACATAGATATGCCGGATCCCATGGTGTATACAAAGTTTCATGTTATTCTAGCATGGTGTTTTAAAATGAGAGCGTAACTACGTTTGTATGGAGAACCGAGCTTACTGCGGACTCTTAAGGCGATTTAAAGATATTCAGCTTTGAAATGAAAATGTCGGGGGATTTTCAACTTCTAAGTTGTAGTTGTTCGCTTTGGCTCGTTATTGTAATTAAATACAGCCAGTTGCTCTAGTCATATTTATAGATTGACTGAAACGAAGGTCTCCGTTTCAGCTACGGTAAAAATGCTGTGTGTGTCCGGTTCCCCGGCTGTTCTCCTCTACAGGGCGCATTTCTCAACCGATTCTCGTGAAATTTTGTTAGCAGCCCGGCTAGTATGAGAGCTTATACCGTCACGTTATATGGCAAAAATGTACTGAAACGTCACATAAAACGTGACGGTATAAGCTATCATACTAGCCGGGCAGGTTCGATAATTATATAGTTTTTTGTCGAGACAGTTCTTGGAAATTTTAAAATAAAATAAAGGAAATGTACGCTCACAGAGCCACTAGTGTTTATTTTTCCGTGACTTAGCCCGCGTACTCCTCATACAACGCCTGAACACAAAATTATAAAAATACACTATTTGACTTCATCACTCTCTCCCAGAGCTGCAGGGATCAAAAACCACATTAGAAACCAGCGGACTTATTTTCCACCAATTAATAGCCAGCGGACGTTTCCTTCCTTCAAGATATTGGATTAGCTATCATTTGATCATTAAGAGATTTGATTAAGAATTTTAGGCCTCTTAGTCATTATGGCATGAATACTAGCGTAACTATATGCGTTAGGAGTAAAGTACAATTGGGCAAAACTGTTACACCATGTGAATTTAGAACATTGTTTTGCACATCGCCCGGTACGGCTTAGTTTGTATAATTTGTATTTCCTTTGAAACATATCTATTAATTTAATTTAATTTATGTAGCTATTATTAATTATTATTATGGACTCTTGTCTGAAATAAATAAATTCAATTCAATTCAATTCAATATTATCTATCTATCTGAAAGAATTCCTCTTGTGTGGAAAAATGTGGTCGCAATGTATGGAGCAGTCTCCACTTTTGTCTGAGGTGACGCCGCACGATTGTTCCTTGGCAGGTTTCTGAATTTCGGTATAAACAAGTTAAATGTTTCCATAAATGAATTAATTCATCATCCCTAAATCAAGTTTCACCTAGTAGCTACGGGTAGTCAGAAACTTGGCACTGGTACCTCGGGAGCGGACTCTTTCTCCCCCTCTTTTTGGGGGGTAGTCACAGTCAGGGGTTGATTGTAGGCTGCGGGACTAGGAAGCTTGATCTGCTTAGTTTGTTTGAGCCAACAATCGTCTCAAGCAGCGACACCCGAGACATAAGTGAAGAACAAAAAACATAGAAGTTAAGTAATTATCTAACATTCAATGTAATTCAGTCAGTTAAGAATTATTCGTAAAACAATAATCTTTATGGCAATCAAAATGTATAGGTGATATGTACTATCTCAAATAATAAAGTATGAATCTAAACTCCATATTGTTTCATTTATACGAGAAAACGTACGACTACCGGTTGTAGAAATCACTATTACTGATTTTTCTCACCACTATTACCGGTTTTTCTCAGCACTATACGACGCGGATGATAGGGCTGTAATCTGATTACGAATGCTTAGTATGGCAACATTTATTTTTTCTTATGTTGGTACACAGTGCATATGACGATCAAACAAAACGTTTAGGAAATAATTCGTATGGACTTCCGTCTCTTAAAACGTAGTGATTATATTCTCTTTGGTTTGAGTTCGTACTCCTCCCAGACGCTTCAACCGTGCTCACTGCAACGCTCAACATTTTGCATTTCGATATGGTTTAGATAAACAAAAATTGACAAAAAAAAATTAAATATTCCGTATAATTCATAGTAAAAAGTCGTGCGTAAAGGTAATATAAACAACGGAAAATAGAGGGAGTTTGAGACCGGGTAGACGCGCTCAACTCAGTTAATTAGTGCCTACAAAATATAAATAGTGCTTTCGATATGTTTGCTATCGACAAACATTAGGCGCTATAAACGGAAAGTTAAAATTCAATTTCTCAGACACTGCACGATATTTGGAATTTTTATTATTAATGGTGATAGCAGCAGTGATAGAAATAAATAGTAGCAATCATCCGCAATAACAATTAAATGCGCAAACGTTAGTAAAAAGTAATAAAAAAACGCAAAATAGGTTTCTCATCAATTTCTTTCACGTGATAAATGAATGCCTTTCCATAATTTCAAAAAGTTGAGGTGCTGATGAAGTACGGGATGGTTACTGCGCGGTGCGAGGCGTAACAGGAGAGACATCAATGGGTAACCCTAACGCTCTTTAGGATTATGTTTCGACTATAGAGCCGTTTTTGAAAACGTATTCACTTACATAAAAAAATCTCTATAAAAGATAAGTTTGAAAGTATAGGGTAAGTACCTACCATTACTATGCGAATATGCAGAGAAACCTGACGCCCCGCCGGCACACAAAATTCTATGCTATGAAGGGGGCTCACGTTTTTCCGCAGCTGACTGTATGTGTACCAACGGGTTACATATAGTGGCCGGTGGTTAAGAAGTCAATCCTGACACCTGTCTTATCCATACAATGACCGAGCGAGCGAAGCGTCTCCGTTTCAGCTTTCGACAAAAAATATTTCATATGTCTGTCTCCATATGTGTGTGTATGTGTGTTTCATATGTTCTCCTCTACAGGTCGCATTTCTCAACCGATTCTCATGTTCACAGGTGCAGCTTATTGTGCAACCATGCAGTATTGGGGTAGTACCATAGAGAAATAAGGTACCTAATAGTACCTGCCTACTTATGTCCGCCATTGTTGCACTATCATGTGTTATTCACAATGCTTATCCTCCGAGTATCTACGCTCCTGATGGTCCCAACGGAAGACCAGCGCTGCATGGTTGCAATGCCAGCTTCATGCTGAGTGGGGAGCTTTTCATGACATATTTTTGTTGTTGTTTTATTTTTCTTTTTAACCGACTTCAAGATTTCAAAAGGGGAGGTTATCAATTCGGTTGTATGTTTTTTTGTGTTATTTTTTTTATTGTTTGTTACTCCATAACTCCGTCATTTCTTAACCGATTTGAAAAATTTTTTTTGATTGTAAGTATATATATCCAAGTTGGTCCCGTTTTTGTCAAAACGCAGTTCTGATTATGGGATCCATGAGTAATTGAGGGAACTCCTCAAATCTTTAAGGCAAACATACAGTGATTTTTGTGTTTTTATCAACAAGTCAAGCATTTTCATCCAATAATGTGACATTGGATGAAGTGGAACTGCTGATGATGATCAGAACAGAACTCTTCAACGACGAAAAGTTCACGTATGGCGATTTGTCCTTCTAGCTGTGTTTGTTAAGCAAGTTTTATTTTCACGATTATTTTTTGTCATGCTCGAGTTCTGATCATGGGATCCATGCGCAATCATAGGAAACTCCTCAAATCTGAAAGGCACACAAATAGTGCTTTTAGTGTTTTCATGAACTAATCAAGCATTTTCATTCAAAAAAGTGACATTTGATGAAACGGAACTGCTGATGATGATCAGAACGGAACTCTTCAACGACGCGTAGTTCACGTTTGGCGATTTGTTCTCTTCGTTTTGTTTGTCAAGCAAGCAAGGTTTTCCATGATTCCATGAGGAATTGCGGGTACTTAGTCTTCTACCATTATAAACATACTTATAGCCATTTTTATTTTATTGTATGGAATCCAAGAGTGCACCATGTAAGTATAATAATCTTTCACCGGCCTCCCCCATTGAAGTCGGTATTTTTTTCTTAAAAATTATGTTTGTTTAATGTCACGAATAAATGTTTTATTTATATCTTTCTTTCTTTATCTTCGGCCTTCATACATTTTTAACCGACTTCAAAATTTCAAAAGAGGAGGTTATCAATTCGGTTGTATGTTTTTTGTTTTTTTTTTTTTTTTAATGTTTGTTACTCCATAACTCCGTCATTTCTTAACCGATTTGAAATTTTTTTTTTTGATTGTATGTATATATATCCAAGTTGGTCCCGTTTTTGTCAAAAGGCAGTTCTGATGATGGGATCCATGAGGAATTGAGGGAACTCCTCAAACCTTTAAGGCAAACATATAGTGATTTTTGTGTTCTTATCAACAAATCAAGCATTTGCATCAAAAAATGTGACATTGGATGAAGTGGAACTGCTGATGATGATCAGAACAGAACTCTTCAACGACGAAAAGTTCACGTTTGGCGATTTGTCCTCCTAGCTGTGTTTGTTAAGCAAGTTCTATTTTCACGATTAATTTTTGTCATGCTCGAGTTCTGATGATGGGATCCATGAGGAGTTGAGGGAACTCCTCAAATCTTAAAGGCAAACATATAGTGATTATTGTGTTTTTATCAACAAATCGAGCATTATCATATAAAAATGTGACATTTGATGAAGTGGAACTGCTGATGATGATCAGAACAGAACTCTTCAACGACGAAAAGTTCACGTTTGGCGATTTGTCCTTCTAGCGGTGTTTGTTAAGCAAGTTCTATTTTCACGATTGATTTTTGTCATGCTCGAGTTCTGATGATGGGATCCATTAGGAATCGAGGAAACTCCTCAAATGTGAAAGGCACACAAATAGTGATTTTAGTATTTTCATGAACTAATCAAGCATTTTCATTCATAAAAGTGACATTTGATGAAGTGGAACTGCTGATGATGATCAGAACGGAACTCTTCAACGACGCGTAGTTCACGTTTGGCGATTTGTTCTCTTCGTTTTGTTTGTCAAGCAAGCAAGGTTTTTCCATGATTTCATGAGGAATTGAGGGTACTTAGTCTTCTACCATTATAAACATACTTATAGCCATTTATGTATTTTATTGTATGAAATCTAAGAGTGCACCATCTAAGATTAATAATCTTTCACCGGACTCCCCCTTTGAAGTCGGTTTTTTTTTCTTAAAAATTATTTTATACCACGTTGGTGGCAAACAAGCGTATCATGCTGGCCTGATGATAAGCGGTCACCGCAGCCTATTGACACCTGCAACTCCAGGGATGTACATGCGCGCTGCCGGCCCTTTTAGTATCTATACACTTCTTTCTTGAAGAAACCCAAACTGTAGTCCCTCGGGGAAAAATCGGCAGGGAGCTCATTCGTGATGTATGACTGCTGGGTAAACTATGTCGTAGAATTCGAGATTCTGTATGTTAGGCGTGCTTGTACCGCTGGCCCACTTGCCCCGGCTGAATAAATGGGACTATAAATACACTAGTGGGGTGAGCTGTAAACTTTGCGATTTTTCTTTCAAATTCCAAATATTCCAAAAACTGAAACGACAAAAAAAATATCACAACAATCTGTTGAGAAATGCGATGAACAGACCAGAAGAACAGTCGGAAATCCGAAAGCATTTTTGCCGAAGCGATAAAGAGATCTTATATCCCACTGCTGGGCAAGGGGCTCCTCTCGTAGATGAGAGGGAACGGGCATTATTTCTCACGCTGGCCCCGTGCGGATTCGTGTACTTATTGGGGAGATCACATACACCTTTGAATTTCTTCGCAGATACAATACCGTCAGAAAGTTTAAGACCAAACACAAAATATGCAAATAATCAACATTGATTGATTATCCACTCAATTTTGATTCATCTGTCCGTAGTACTCTGAACCAGTTTGCAAAAGTCCAATCCTTGTGAGAAATAGCCCATTGCAATCTTTTTGCTTTGTTAGGTTTGCGTAATAATTTATGAAAATTTGACTAAAAATTGTGTTTGGTCCTAAACTTTGTGACGGTAGTGTACTCGTATATGCAGGTTCCCTCACGAACCAGTACTTTGACCTTCGAATAAGCATAGGTCGCATAGTTATTACGAATCTCACAGCTGTGTGCTATACGTGGTGATCCGCGACCTGCGATGATAAGCGATTGCTTTCTGAATAGCTTCATAGATTCGCCTTATACTCGTGTTCAATCATACTAAACTTCATACTCGTACGCTCAGTGTGTCGTCGTCTGTTCGCGAAAGCGCACGATATGAAGCTACTGGCGATTGTTGTGTTGTGTGCGCCGGTGAGTTTACTTTGATCATTTTGCGAATTTTGGTTGGTTACATGTTTCACAGTAAATATTGTAAAAACTCGATAAAAAATTCATGTAACTAAGCTATTTGCAATTGTTTGTTAAGACTATGAACAGGTATAGAGAAGAACAATATGTTTGTATATCGAGGGTTATCTCTGGGACTACATCCAATACTGCTGTTTTGTTGCCTAGTTGTAATTTTTTTATTACCTAGTTACTACAATGAATTATCAATCGAAAATCTCAAAGTATTTTCTTTTCTTTCGTTTTGGTACCATGTCTTGGGCTATTTTCGTGGTGTTTCGTTTTATTATATCGGGATTAATACAAAAATAATGGAATATTATTATATTTGATTGTTTGTAAATAGACACTCGTTTTTAAACAAAAATATACAACATTATTAAATGGGAACAATCGATCGAACTTCCGCACATTAACTCCTTTTCTCCAGAAAAACAAAAAGTCACTGAGCAAGCAAGGTCTGCCAGGTAGTCACATGTATTATATTCGTATAGGTATCAACATACAGTGAATAAGTACAAAAACAAAGCAAAAAGCTCTCTAGCTTAATAATAAGCTGCTTACAAGGCTAACCGGTTGTCGGCGATTACAATCGTGTGCCATCGACCAGCATACATAATGGGTAGGTAGGTACCTTCATCTACTACTTACAAGGTAATACCTAAGCTGTGAAGACATAACATGACTATTTATAGGTACAATCACCTAGCTGCCAGCTTTACTCTTAATATTTTAGTTAACCCAAAGTTAACCCTTTTGTAAGACGAAGAAAAAGACAGTCGAGAGTCCCAGCCAGTATAAAAATAAATAACTAATACCTCAGCCAAAAACGGCGATATAAAAAGAAAAATGCCATCCTAAAAGCTACTAAATAAAAATTATAAAAGTAATAACTACTTAATTAATGATCTTAATCAGAAAATTAAAATAAGTCAGTTTGAGCAAAATTCGAACCAGCGGCCTTCAGTCTCACTCGGGTCATGGGGCGGTCGGTTTGCAATATATCCTTATAATTTTAAATTGTTATCTCATTAGAGTTAACAAACTCATTATAGAATCTTCATTAAATCACCCCTGACTCTGCAGTTGCCTTGACCTCCGTGACATGAGATAATTTATCTAGATTTTTGTTTTTTTGTTTATTATCTTTGCAATAAAGTTTCGATCTTGTGTTATATATTTTAAAATATGTATTTATATTATTATTTTCGCTAACTGTGTGTTGTGTGGTCTCTGGAATATCTGTGGTCAATTTGCGCATCATGATTGTTAAACAGGCTAAAATAAAAATAAGTAGGCACTTTATATGAGACCGAGCGAGCGGGTTAACCGACATAATCGTAGGTATAAATTTTATTGTGTACCTAGTCTAGAATCAAGCCATTATAGTGGATTTTTTTAGAACACCTATTTGACACTTGTCTATTGATGTTTGTAGTGATGTGATTAAGACATAATTATTTGTCAAATTTAGCGATTATGAATTGTATAAACGATTCGATGAACCGATTTTATTGCCGATTTTTTTAATCGTACGTATTTACTTCATTACTGGGGAACTAAATTAATAAATAAGCAAATAATGGATATGATTGTCAATAGAAAAAAATAATATATATTAATATCAGAGAATTGCTACTTATTCTCAGAAGTCCCCATGAGACATTGGTAGATCGGTAGCTTACAGCAATTATTTTAACCGATCTGTCATCAGTATCGGAAAAGGAAGGAAATTTCAGATCTCAGGAAATATGTAAGTAATAAATTAAGTGTATTCACCGACAAAAGAATGGAGATAAATGGGTGCCAAGTTCCCTAGATTATCTAAAAAGGTGTCAACTCTGGCACTAGATTGTTTACAGTAAAACTAATTTCTTGCGGCTGAATGCATTTTGAGCTTAAACTTGGCAGTTTTCTTATTTATTTATTTATTTATTTAAATATCCAACAGCTTTCATGGTATTATACGAGTAAAATACTGCATTGAAAACTGCCCAAAATGAATTAAGTCGCAATAACTTAGTTTTACTGTAAACTATCTAGTGCTAGACTTGCCACCTTTTTAGATAATCTACGGAACTTGGCACCCATTTAGATCTCAATTCTTTTGTCGGTGAAGACGACAACCACGCATCGTATATTCTTAATATTGAACTTGGCTCCCATTTTCACACTTATGTTTTTGATAGGATATAAATTAATTCATTTCCTCCAACTTACGAAATGTCACTCGAATCGAAACGAATGATATGGTCACAACAATGGTTTTAAAACAAAAAAGATGTAGTACGTAACTGTTTGTGTGGTGATTTATTATTGTAAAATATTCCAAGACTATGATAAGGAAAAAAATGAACATAAGCTTAATCATATAAATTAAAATAGTAAGAGTAATTTATACGTACTTGGAAAGACCCACTGACATTGATGTTTTTTGATTATGCACATTTACATTATATGGGTGTTGTGATGTGTCAAATATGTGATCTAAAAAATTCTACTGTGAGTATTTAAGAATTCTTTTGATTGACAATACAAGTCTAAATGTTATGGACAAGTTTTGTAATTTGTTTATCTTTAAAAGAAAGTGAACCAGAAAACCTCCGAAAAATTTACTGAATGTAATCTAAATTCTATCCTATTGGAAATGCAGAAATACAGGTACAATTTTAAGGCTATACGCGAGGTGGTTACTGTTCTGCTCCACAGATGGCGCTGGCGCTACACAGTGGCGGGCTGGCACCGTGGCGACCTCTCAACGACAACAACAGTGTGCCCAGCCTTGGGCTCGGTACGTGGCTCGGCTTCGCCAGTAAGGTTAGTAAATAGTGTATTTCACGTCCGCTAGGTGGCAGTTTGCATAGCGGCGGGCTGACGGCACTCATAAAACTAGCAAATATTATTCTGGATCAAAAGTTTTATATTTATTTATTTAAATACAAATATATTTACACAGCATTACAGACTTCATCATCATCATCATGTCAGCCGAAAGACGTCCACTGCTGGACATAGGCCTCACCCAAAGACTTCCACAATGACCGGTCCTGCGCCACCCGCATCCAGCGGACACCCGCGACCTTCACCAGGTCATCGGTCCACCGTGTGGGGGGCCTGCCCACGCTACGCCTTCCGGTACGTGGTCGCCACTCGAGAACCTTTCCGCCCCAACGGCCATCAGTTCTACGTGCTATGTGCCCCGCCCACTGCCACTTAAGTTTAGCGATTCGGAGGGCTATATCGGTCACTTTGGTTCTGCTGCGGATGGCCTCATTCCTGATGCGATCATGCAGAGAAACTCCTAACATAGCTCTCTCCATTGCTCTTTGGGTGACTTTGAGCCTTCTTATGAGGCCCATAGTAAGCGACCACGTTTCAGTACCATATGTCATCACTGGCAACACACACTGGTCAAAGACTTTCGTCTTGAGACACTGCGGAATATTGGACGAAAAGATGTGCCGTAGCTTCCCGAACGCTGCCCAGTCGAGTCGGATTCGACGATTAACCTCTTTCTCGAAGTTGGACCTACCTAACTGGACAGTCTGTCCTAGGTATATGTAATCGTCTACAACTTCGAGCGTAAAGTGTCCGATTGTTACGGGAGTTGGTGCGACATGGGCATTTGACATGATCTTCGTCTTGTCCATGTTAATCCTTAGACCAACTCGCTCGGAGGCTTTACTGAGGTCATTGAGCATTGTACTTAAATCTTCCATGGTCTCAGCCAAGACTACTATATCGTCAGCAAACCGAAGGTGAGTGAGGTACTCGCCGTTTATGTTGATGCCTAGCCTTCTCCAGTCCAGAGTCTTGAAAACATCCTCCAGTGCAGCGGAGAACAGTTTAGGAGAAATAACATCTCCTTGCCTGACTCCCCGCTGCAACGGAATAGGCCTCGAGCTCTGGTCCTGGAGTCGGACTGACATAGTGGCGTTCTCGTACAAACACTTCAGGACTTCGATATAGCGGTAGTCCACTTGGCACCGCTGGAGAGATTGTAGTACAGCCCAAGTTTCAATCGAATCGAAGGCTTTCTCGTAGTCCACGAACGCTAAACAGAGGGGCAGGTTATACTCCTCAGTCTTCTGTATAACCTGACGGAGCGTATGGATGTGGTCTACGGTGCTAAAGCCTCTTCGGAAACCGGCTTGTTCGGGAGGCTGGAAGTCATCTAGCCTGCGTGCGAGACGGTTCGTAATGACTCTTGAAAACAGCTTATAGACATGGCTCAGAAGTGAGATGGGTCGGTAGTTCTTCAGTAAGGAGTTGTCACCCTTTTTGAAGAACAGGACCACCACACTTCTGTTCCATGCCTTTGGAGTTTTCCCTTCTAGTAAGACGGAATTGAACAACTTCTGAAGGGCCCTAAGGACCGGTTTTCCACCCGCCTTCAGGAGTTCCGCTGTAATTCCGTCTTTCCCGGGTGCCTTATTGTTCTTAAGCTGTTTAAGAGCCATTCTAATCTCGTACAGGCTGATGTCCGGGATATCTTCGGTATAGTGCCGGGTTAATCTAGCTCTTCGGTCTTCCGCCAGACCAACTTCGGGTCTGCAAGTTGACGTGTACAGCTGTCCATAAAAGCACTCTATCTCATTCAGAAGCTCAGGTTTGGACGAAACGATTCTACCATCTTCAGTTTTTAATCTGGCGAGCTGGCTTTGCCCAATAGACAGATCTCTTGAGAAAACTTTAGAGCCCTTATTCTGCTCGATGGCCTCTTCAATACGATTTATATTGAATTGGCGCAGATCACGGGTAAGGGACTTGGAGATCTGTTTATTGAGCTGCCTGTATAATGTCGCATCGGCTGAAGACTGAAGAATCATCTCATTCCTTTCCTCAATCAGCCTCTGAGTGGAGATAGAGAGCCTTTTGGCTCTGTGAGTTCGTTGGGCCTTAAAGAACTTAGACCCAACGCTATGGACAGCTTCCACAAACCCGTCGTTGAATTCGTCCACATCGCCGCCTAGACAATCGAAACGGTTTTGGAGTTCCAGCTGAAAGCTCTCGGGGTTTTGGATTTGGACTGCTGCTGGACGGAGCGTGGACTTTATCAGTCGAGAGCGCTCTAGCTTGACGCATATATTCAACGTGCCTCTTACCAGACGATGATCACTTCCGGTTTTAACCGTATTGATCACAGAGACATCGTTAAATATACGCCTCTTCGTCGACATGATAAAGTCAATCTCGTTTTTTGTTGCACCGTCGGGACTCATCCAGGTCCACTTCCTGTGCTCGCGTTTCTTGAAGAAGGAGTTCATCATGTAGAGTCCCTCCTTCTCCAAGAAACCAGCCAGTAGTTGGCCCCGGTGGTTCCGACTTCCAACTCCAAATTGCCCCACTTTCAGCTCATTGCCGTCTCTCTTGCCCAGTTTGGCGTTGAAATCCCCCATAACAACGGTGAAGTAGGTTTTGGAACTATGCATGACTTTTGATATATCCTCATACATAGCCTCCACCTCGTCGTCAGAGTGTGCCGAGGTCGGCGCGTACACCTGTATGACCGTCAACGAGTACCTCTCGGATACTCTGAGTATAAGGTACGCCACCCTAGCCGACACACTCTCGATCTTCACCACGTTGTTCACGAGGGATTTGTGGACGATAAACCCGACACCTCCCTGGGACTGTTGGTCGCCCTCCCGGAAATAGAGCAAGTTGCCGGACTTCAGGGTTATCGTGTCCTCCCCCTCTCTTCGGACTTCAGATAACCCTACGATATCCCAACGCAACCTGCTCAATCCTTCCTCCAGTTCCGCTATCTTTTCGTCGGTCCGCAGTATACGGGTGTTGTACGTTGCCAGGGCCAGGAGTCGTCGGTGGTGGTAGCCGGACCTTTGCCGGAGATTCTTAGCACCCCTGGCCCCGCTGGTACCCTGGCCGCTACTAAAACCAGGGCAATGGGGGCCGCCGGAACCTCGGGGCCGTGGCTTTATTGTGTTATCCATAGGGGGTAAATGCCATAATCGCCACGCTTGGCATGCGGGTTGGCGATCGCAGTGTCTCCACCGCACTCCAGGGATGCTGCTGCCCATCCCCCGGTGGTCTTGGTCGTAGTTTAAGGACGTACCCGGGTCCGTAATTACAGACATACCTAAATCTAATCCACTGTGAAAACTAAACATTGAGTACAGAAAAGAACAAAAAAATAACAACAGAAATAATAATAATAATACCAAATACAATCATCATATACGCACACTAGAAAGCCTATCATCCCTCATCTCACAAAACTTCAGACACTCCCTACACACAGCCGTTTCACACTCAGGTGTTGACACCAGCTGAAAGCGGCAACGGATATGGCGAACACCGTCAGGTCTTTCTATCCCTGTGACATAACTTGTATGTTTGTCTGTCTGTCAGGGCGAGCGTATCAAGCCGACAGGGCACGAGGTGGAGGATGCGGTCGTGTGGGCGATCGACGCCGGCTACCGGCATATCGACACGGCGCATATTTACGACACGGAGACACAGGTAAAGTCAACCAATTTGATTTCTGGACCACTTAGAACGTACTTTGTCACAGTAACAATAATATGGGATCTCTAGCAGCTTTCATATTGCTTTTCGCTCTGACAAGGTACGAAGTGACCCAGAAATAAAATTGGTTCACCGTATACTTGGAAAGTTATCGAGGTATCACAGACTTGGCCATGTGGGTCACTCAGTCATAAAACGTAGCCATTTTGAACTTTTTGTTCGCAATTCAATTTCGTTCTAAATTGATATTTGATGTCTCTACGATGTATTTTGAAACAACTTTTTTTTAATACCACGTCGGTGGCAAACAAGCGTACGGCCCGCCTGATGGTAAGCGGTCACCGCAGCCTATGGACGCCTGCAACTCCAGGGGAGTCACATGCCCGTTGCCGACCCTATAAAACTGTAAAGATAATATTTACACAATACAATACAAATATTCTTTATTGCTCAATGCTCACCCAAAAGAGAGAGAGCGAGAAACTTAAAAATATAGGATTACATTTTGTTTCGTAGATCGGACGAGCTATTAAAAAGAAGATTGATGACGGAACAGTGAAAAGAGAAGACCTGTTTGTGACTACTAAGGTAAGTAACTTTATCAGATTTTTATGTTTTCTATAACGGATGTAACCACTCAAAGTGGTCACCCATCCAATGATTAACCCTGCCCAACATGGCTTAACCTCACGTACCGCTCGCGGTACGCGGGTGCCGCTGGGCCACGAACGCTCGAATGTATAATAATAATAATAATACATTTATTACGGAGTAAGGGTAATATTACATCCATATCTGTTAGTAGCACTATTCACTGAGGCTATATTAGTGTTGGTATTAAATAAAAGTAAAACTATCATTTATCGTACCTCATTTGTGACCTATGAAACTGCATCCAGGGACAGAATATTTGACTGGCATAAGCTTCCGCAACTGCGCACATGAGACCGTTGGTGCTGTTGCGAACACGCCGCGTCAGGGACGCGACTCGCTTATATAGCATGGAAGTCGTCCGTGCGAGCCTACAGTAGCGCGGCAACCCCATCAGCCTCCTAAATGCGTTGTTATAGAGGACCAACCATGTTAACCATGTGTTTCAGCTGTGGAACGATGCGCACGCGCGCGAAGCGGTGGAGCCGGCGTTGCGTCGCTCGCTGCAGAAGCTCGGACTTGATTACGTAGACCTGTACCTGATACACTGGCCTGTCGGCACCTATGTGAGTAATTGATAGAATCAGACGTTCCTTTGCGGAAATCCATGAAAAGTTTGTAGAACAATATTTCTTTGCTATTCCGCTAAAGAACGTTTACGTCTATTAGTGATAATGCAATGTATCCCTTTGCATATTTTAGCATGTGGTTAATGTTCCCACCCTCCCTCCTCACGCACAAACATGCAAATAAATACAAGAAACCATCAACAATAATGACAAAACTTTGACACGTGTTTCAACTCTCTACGAGGCATCATCTGCTGTGCTACCGCGAACTTCGAAAATCGAACTTCGTGTCGTGCCGTCCCTTTCACTCTTGTGTTATACTTTATATGACGGAAATGGACGGTACGATACGAAGTTCGATTTTTGAAGTTCGCAGTAGCACAGCAGGAGTTGCAAGCAGATGTTGCTTCCGCTGGATGCGGGTGGCACAGGACAGGTCATTGTGGTACTCTGTAGTAGAGGCCTATGTCCGGCAGTGGACGTCCATCGGCTGATATGACGATAATGGACGTTTGTTGTGATACATTGCATTATCACTAATCGACCTACACGTTCTTTAACGGAATAGCATAGAAATATTGTTCTAGAAACCTATGTGAGTACCTACTACTGCAATAACTTCTCAACCCAGATGAAAACTAGACCTCATTGAAATAATACCAGTTTCCCCACGATGTATCCCTTCACCGAAAAGCTGTTGTCAATTATGAAATGATATTTTGAGCATATTATTTTCTAAAACTTTAGAGAAACGAGCCGGGGTTCAAACCCACGAACTTCAGAATGAAATTCGTAGCACTTGGCTACAGTCGCTTCAGTGGTACTATCAGCATCCAGTTACTGACCTTTCGTGAACCTTATCGCAATGAGATATGGTCTACCAATGGTCATTTAACTGTCATGCTGATAGTACTATACCTACATAATTGTGCATAATAATTACAGGCAAACAACAGTTTCGACAACTCCGACTTCCTAGACACCTGGCAGGGCATGATCGCGGTGAAAAACCTGGGCCTGACCAAATCCATCGGCGTCTCCAACTTCAACCAGCAGCAGCTTGACAGGCTTATTTCCAGCAGCAATGTGAAGCCAGCCATGCTGCAAGTCGAGGTTTGTCATTTATACGATTTATTAAAACATATCCGGCTCGAAGGACTACTGCTTTTTTTACATATTTACTATTTTTACGATGGTGGTAAAAAAAGGCTACAGACCGTCTGATGGAAGAGTATGAGACACAGAGTATGAGCCGTTACGTCAGAGCGGATCAAACGAATGTATGAAACCGATATCGCTCTGACATGTCACAAGACGTCACTTCAGATAAATATGACTCCGGCTTCTTTCTCAATGCAGCGCATCCTAGAGTGCTCTGGCGACCTTGCCACCATATACCTACTACATAGCAAGTAGAGTTGTTGTTATGGATGCGGTCTTCCTGTAATGTGCAGGTACTTCCCCAGTTGATTCCCAGAAATAACGTTCCGCTGTGCCCTACCTATCTCTCGTATTGTCTGATGATAAGGAGACACTAATGAACGTTAGTCTTGCTAGAAACTCAAGAGGAGAGTCAAGTGTATGCCGATCCAATATTTGAGATGGGCAGGTCAGATTTGAGGACTTATTGTGACGGATACAAAAACCAGGAACACTGCGCATCCACGGGCGCTCTGGCAACCTTACCACCAGAAAAACACGTAGTGCGGCCTTCTATAAGGAGGTACTTCCCCAGTTGGGCTGCTCCAATTATGAGCGAGATGACGTTCGGCTGTACCCTACCTCTCTTAACCTTACTTACCACCTTACCCACCATCTGGAACCACCATGCCATGTTCAATAGTACTGACGAAACCCTTGTTCCCAGCTGAACCTGAATCTGCAGCAACCCGCCCTGCTGTCCTACTGCAAGGCGCAGGGCATCCTCGTGACCGGATACACGCCCTTCGGCTCGCTGTTCCCGAGTAAGGCCACGCCTGACGCGCCGCCTCCGCGGGTCGATGACCCCGCGCTGGTCGCCATCGCGCAGAAGTATAACAAGACAGTGCCGCAGGTTGCGCTTCGATATTTGGTAAGATTGTTTACAAGTTTCTGCTCCGCGACTTCGTCCGTGTAGTACTCATAACGAATTCTACCATGGAGAAATGGTTGCTATTAAATTATTTTAGGCGCAGGCTTGGCCGCGTAAGTCCTACATATACATATGAACATACTTTAGTTGAAATTCGTTTGTCCTTATCTGTCACTTTGGCATTTATGTTTGAGAGAAAAGCACAAAACAAAGTTAACAGAGGTCTATTAAATTTTATGAATAAGGGTCTAGTCTCTACTATAACCATGTATCAACAGTGGGAGCTCGGCGTCATCCCCATCCCCAAGTCGGTGACCCGCGCTCGTGTGGAGCAGAACCTCCAGATCTTCGACTTTGAGCTGACGGCGCAGGAGCGAGCGACGCTGCGCGGCTTCGACCGCGGCTACCGCACCATCGACGTCCCGTGGTGGCGAGACTCGCCGTACTACCCCTTTGAGAAGAACTGAACAGGCTACAGAATTCCGTATTGTTCAGTGGTGGAAAGATTCGCCATACTACCTTTGAGAAGAGCTGAACAGGCTACACAATTACGTAGATCAAACCAGTAAACATAAATGATTATAAATTGCATTTCCAATGAAAATACTCGGAATACATCAAGCTTCAGGTTACTTTTGTTAATTTAAAGGTTATTAAATACAAAAGGATAAATGGCTGGTTGGCATTTAGTTAGCAGCAACCCTAGAATGCGTGGCGTCCGAAAGAGTGCGTTGCATGAGATAGAATGAGACGGCCACGTTTAGGCACGTTTGGCATGCCTAAACAGGGGATTTGATAAGGGGCTACCCGGGGAAATCAACCGATTTAAGTGCAATTTGAATTCTAACATGTTCATGTAGTCTTCAGCTACCGTATTCAAAAAAAGTTGTATGGTGGTTTTTATTAACACTTTCGTCTGTTATAATTCAGAATAAGTCCGGGTCACTTCCCAAAAAACCCCCGGGTAGGCATAAAAACACAAAAATTGTAACTACATTTTTTGGAACTACTTATCAACAAGATAAATAACTACAACCAGCATTTTATTAGCACCACTTTTTCCGTAATTTCATCTGCGCTTTTTCTTATTTTCTTAATAGTTTTCGAGAGAAGTCCAAAAGACTTGTTTTTTGTCGTAATCATAACAAAGTTTGATGGCGAATATCTTGGCTTCAGTGACTGATTGAGGTAAAGTGAAATAGTGTATTGTTAAAGCCTACCATTGTTAATATGATGAGATAAAAAAACACGGAAAAGTGAAGAGTTACAGATCGAAGGGCATTGAAATAAGGTAGCCCCTTAACAGAGAACCTTCTATACGTATTACTATTATTTATTCTGTGGCAACACTGAGCTAATGTATGTTGTGAAATTTAAAAGTGCATCACTAGATGGCAGCAGCGTCAACGAGGCAGCGTCGTCAAGTGTGTTGTAGCAGTTATGGGTAACTCCCATTAGATGGCGCTGTATGACGTTGATGCCGACAATATTAAGTATTTATGTACAACTCGGTTCCCGCGATGTAGTTCAGTTTCTTTCCGGTAGAGGTCATGCCTATTTTTTCATCACACTGATGACAGGTTTCCAGTAGTAGGGAGGGGCTTCAATGGCCTCTTGCAAACAGATCTCTTACCGACCTCGTCGCACAATCAAGGTACAGTCAGCGATGTCAGCATCATTGACCGAGTGAAACAAAGGTCTCCGTTTCAGCTTCGACAAGAACACTTTCGTATGCCCGGCCGGCAGGTTTCCGGATTTCCGGATGTTCTCCTCTACCGGTCGCATTACTCAACCGATTCTCGTGAAATTTTGTGATCATATTTGATAATTATAGAGACTTTTTTAGAGTCAGTTTTTGGAAAAAAATTGCGTGGTCAGCTTACAGAGCTACTAGTAATTATAGTTAGTAGCATTCAAGTAGCCATATACCGGGTGATTCGGGAGACGTGAGCAGGACCAACACTACATACATAGTAAATGGCAATGAATCGTTCACCATTGTATTTAAGTGAAACACCCATAACTTTTTCCTGTATTTTATTTTTTGTTAAGTTAAAGTTTCATTCTCTACAATCATGGTCACCCTACAACAACTGGTTTATAAAGATTAAACCTCTAACTGTTATGACAGCACTTTAATTACGAAGAAAGTATTTTGTCACATTGAGTGAGATACGATATTTCAAAAGTAGTCGGACTCCGATGACATTCAATTTGACACGTATCACTTGACTGTAGTATTCTGATTGTAGAGTGACCATGAATTTCGTAAATAATGTTAAAATTTTTGTTTTCAACACCAAAGATAAATGAACGTTAATTTCACTAAAAGCGGTACGAAGCAGTAGCTTATGATCTACTGAATCCGTAGTGTTGATCTTGCTCACGTCTCCCGAATCACCCCGTATAGCCGGTTGACAACCAAAAGCACTATAAAATCTGTTTAAGTTAAAAAAAAATTGAAAACCTCTTATACCTACCTAACCTACTAAAAAGAGACCTTTACTATAATTATATGCATTTGTTATAATAAACAATTAAACCCTAAGTGTAACTTACTAAGGTAAGTTTTGTTTTCAACCTATGATAATCGTAATAAGGACGTGTTTGGCTTTCTTGGCTGACACTAACTATAAATCGTCCACGTCCAATCCACGTTATATAGGTACTATGGCTCTATCTTCTGTGTGTGCTGTCAAGTCCTATAAACCCTATAATAGCAGTCACAAGATTATTTTAACAAAAAAAATCGAAATCGAACACTATAAACAAAAGCACGAGTCACATACTATAAAAATACTGAAATCGCTGTATGTAGTATGCCTATAAAGTTTAAGGAGTTTCCTCGATTTTTCCAGGATCCCGGCATCAGGTTCTGACTTGATGACAATGTGACCAATTAGAAAATCGATCTAATAGTCTCCGAGTAATCGGTGAACACATATAAAAAAAATATTCCGGCCACCTCCTTTTTTGTAGTCGGTTAAAAAGCTGCTCAGAATTATCTTACAGTACCGTAATAGGTGCTAGTCGAAGTTTCTAATAAAAAGCATTGAAAAATTATTACAAGATACAAGCTTTCGGAAAATGGAGGGTCCATTTGTGGCCCGTTTTACGAAACTATAGGTAAGGTAAGTTACAATTTTACAAGTTCTTGAGCTCACTTACATCTACAGACTGATCAGCGTTAAATATGGCGCCGGCAGCTGCCATCTCATAGAAACTTGCCAAACTTTCCATATACAATCGGATTTTAAGGAACACCAATTAATAAAAGGAAATTCAAACGGTTTGGTGCAACTCACCCTAAGACCACAAAAGCACTGACAGGAGGCTTGGCAGTTCATTCCCAGCAGTAGTCCCGTGAAAGAAGTTGCGCGGCGGAACTAGTGAGACTTCTTTTCCTCAATAGTTCATTCAACTGCACAAAGGGGTAGTTAGGTACGACGATGAGCGAAGCGGGGAGGAGTGTTAGTAGAACCACGACCCTACAGCGCGCCGAGCGAGCGAAGCGAGCGTGCCTCGGTAGTGGCCGGCGAACCGCCACAACCGAACATTGGGAACGGAACTCTAGGTTTCACTAGGTCCGCCACGGAACTCAATATATCCATACGGAACTACTCTGGGAAAAAACGGGCTTGCTTATAGCGCCTTGATATTTAGAGCAATGAAGCGTATAGGCGGTAGGTAGTTAGGTATTTGAGCTCCCGAAGTGTTGTAGAACCGCCCTGTGTAACCCGAACTGAACCAACTTGAGCTTCACTGTTTTTCATAACCCCCGTAGGTATATTTAGCGATGTGACAAAGTTCCTCTTGATCTTGTTTCTTTTTCGTACGAAACCTAGCTTTTGCCCTCGCCTCCGTCCGCGTAAAACTCGTTATGGCTTTATGGAAATAATTATTGAAATATTGTAGGCAGACTTTCCTGTACAAATTTCCACTCTCCTTTCATCTCTTTTAGGAATGATTTTCGAGATAAGATAAAACAATCGTATGTCAAGGGGTCTCAAACGTATATCTCCATGCCATATTTCATCTACAAAATGTATGTATGTATATGCAAATATCGAAAATAGAGCTCCTTGGGCCATGTTTGAATAAACAGTATGAAAGTATTTCATTTTTTAGGATTCCGTACCTACAGGGTAAAAACGGGACCCTATTACTAAGAATTCGCTGTCCGTCCGTCCGTCTGTCCGTCTGTCACCAGGCTGTATCTCAAGAACCGTAATAGCTAGACAGTTGAAATTTTCACAGATTGTGTATTTCTGTTGCCGCTATAACAATAAATACTAAAAACAAAATAATAATAATAATTAAGGAGGGCTCCCATACAAAAAACGTGATATTTTAGCTCTTTTTCATGGCTACCACACGCCGAGCTAAATCTTTCTATTTCTAATAGCTAGATTTGCACAGAAATTTGCACAGATTATGTATTTTTATTGTGGCTACAACAATAAATACTAAAATCAAAATAATAATAATTAAGGGGGCTCCCATACAACAGAGTAGTTAACGCTAAAACAACAAAAACATAAAAAAAACTCAATAAAACAAGTTACCGACATACCATGTCATGCTCATATTACTTTATAATGAATAAATTGAAATTGAAAAAAAAAATTGTTTAATGGCACCAGCTTTTAGCCTTTTTTTTGGTACGGAACCCTTCGTGCGCGAGTCCGACTCGCACTAGGCCGGTTTTTTTTTCAATATTCTGCCCGTGCAAATATAGATAAAGGATTGAAAAACCGATAAGCATACTTGCCTTAAATATATCTTTAGTATTGACGGAGGAATATCCACTTAAAACTCGTCAAAAATCGATGATAGTGCGTGGAGCCCCTTAAATAAACAAATAGTCATTGGCAGAATATGTTTCCAATCAAAGTTAAAAATAGAAAATTATACAGGGTGACATCGGAGACGTGATCAGAAATACTACTTGTAACTACTACTACTTGTAATATTGACTATTATTCCTCAAATTATTAACCGAATAATTTTTAAGAAAAAAAAAACGACTTCAATGGGGGAGGCCGGTAAAAGATTGTTATACTTAGATGGTGCACTCTCAGATAGATATACAATAAAATAAAAATGGCTATAATGTATGTTTATAATGGTAGAAGACTAAGTACTCTCAATTCCTCATGGAATCATGAAAAAACCTTGCTTGCTTGACAAACAAAACGAAGAGAACAAATCGCCAAACGTGAACTACGCGTCGTTGAAGAGTTCCGTTCTGATCATCATCAGCAGTTCCACTTCATCAAATGTCACTTTTATGAATGAAAATGCTTGATTAGTTCATGAAAATACTAAAATCACTATTTGTGTGCCTTTCACATTTGAGGAGTTCCCTCAATTCGTAATGGATCCCATCATCAGAACTCGAGCATGACAAAAATCAATCGTGAAAATAGAACTTGCTTAACAAATACAGCTAGAAGGACAAATCGCCAAACGTGAACTTTTCGTCGTTGAAGAGTTCTGTTCTGATCATCATCAGCAGTTCCACTTCATCAAATGTCACATTTTTGTATGATAATGCTCGATTTGTTGATAAAAACACAAAAATCACTATATGTTTGCCTTTAAGATTTGAGGAGTTCTCTCAATTCCTCATGGATCCCATCACCAAAAAATCGAGGATGACAAAAATTAATCGTGAAAATAGAACTTGCTTAACAAACGCAGCTAGGAGGACAAATCGCCAAACGTGAACTTTTCGTCGTTGAAGAGTTCTGTTCTGATCATCATCAGCAGTTCCACTTTATCAAATGTCACATTTTTGTATAAAAATGCTCGATTTGTTGATAAAAACATAAAAATCACTATATGTTTGCCTTTAAGATTTGAGGAGTTCTCTCAATTCCTCATGGATCCCATCACCAAAATTCGAGCATGACAAAAATTAATCGTGAAAATAGAACTTTCTTAACAAACACAGCTAGGAGGACAAATCGCTAAACGTGAACTTTTTGTCGTTGAAGAGTTCTGTTCTGATCATCATCAGCAGTTCCACTTCATCCAATGTCACATTTTTGGATGAAAATGCTTGACTTGTTGATAAAAACACAAAAATTACTATGTTTGCCTTGAAGATTTGAAGAGTTCCCTCAATTTCTCATGGATCCCATCATCAGAACTGCGTTTTGACAAAAATGGGACCAACTTGGATATATATACTTACAATCAAAAAAAGAATTTTCCAAATCGGTTAAGAAATGACGGAGTTGTGGAGTAACAAACATTAAAAAAAAAAAAAAAACAACCGAATTGATAACCTCCTCTTTTGAAATTTTGGAGTCGGTTAAAAAATAATGTTTAATACTGCTTGGTCACCCTACATCACATGACGTCGTGTCATCCCTCATACAACGTTTGTCAAAAGTGATAGGGTGACCATGATTTAAGCATGGCGTTATTATTTTTTAACCGACTTCAAGATTTCAAAAGAGGAGGTTATCAATTCGGTTGTATGTTTCTTTTTTTTTTTTTTTTTTTTTTTTTTAATGTTTGTTACTCCATAACTCCGTCATTTCTTAACCTATTTGAAAAATTCTTTTTTTGATTGTATGTATATATATCCAAGTTGGTCCCGTTTTTGTCAAAAGGCAGTTCTGATCATGGGATCCATGAGGAATTGAAGGAACTCCTCAAATATTTTAGGCAAACATATAGTGATTTTTGTGTTTTTATCAACAAGTCAAGCATTTGCATCCAAAAATGTGACATTGGATGAAGTGGAACTGCTGATGATGATCAGAACAGAACTCTTCAACGACGAAAAGTTCACGTTTGGCGATTTGTCCTCCTAGCTGTGTTTGTTAAGCAAGTTCTATTTTCACGATTAATTTTTGTCATGCTCGAGTTCTGATGATGGGTTCCATGAGGAATTGAGGGAACTCCTCAAATCTTAAAGGCAAACATATAGTGATTTTTGTGTTTTTATCAACAAATCGAGCATTATCATACAAAAATGTGACATTTGATGAAGTGGAACTGCTGATGATGATCAGAACAGAACTCTTCAACGACGAAAAGTTCACGTTTGGCGATTTGTCCTTCTAGCTGTGTTTGTTAAGCAAGTTCTATTTTCACAATTGATTTTTGTCATGCTCGAGTTCTGATGATGGGATCCATTAGGAATCGAGGAAACTCCTCAAATGTGAAAGGCACACAAATAGTGATTTTAGTATCTTCATGAACTAATCAAGCATTTTCATTCATAAAAGTGACATTTGTTGAAGTGGAACTGCTGATGATGATCAGAACGGAACTCTTCAACGACGCGTAGTTCACGTTTGGCGATTTGTTCTCTTCGTTTTGTTTGTCAAGCAAGCAAGGTTTTTCCATGATTTCATGTGGAATTGAGGGTACTTAGTCTTCTACCATTTTAAACATACTTATAGCCATTTTTGTATTTTATTGTATGGAATCTAAGAGTGCATCATCTAAGATTAATAATCTTTCACCGGACTCCCCCATTGAAGTCGGTTTTTTTTTCTTAAAAATTATTCTAGTAAAAATTTGAAAAAATAAACTTGTTTTATTCGATGTAACAACTATTGCATTGAAAAGGCGATCATGTGTAGTCTGAAAAATTAGCTTCTGATCACGTCTCCGATGTCACCCTGTATATAAGTAACTTTTTTAACCGACTTCAAAATTTCAAAAGAGGAGGTTATCAATTCGGTTGCATGTTTTTTTTTTTTTAATGTTTGTTACTCCAGAACTCCGTCATTTCTTAACCGATTTGAATTTTTTTTTTTATTGTATGTATATATATCCAAGTTGGTCCCGTTTTTGTCAAAAGGCAGTTCTGATGATGGGATCCATGAGGAATTGAGGGAACTCCTCAAATCTTAAAGGCAAACATATAGTGATGTTTGTGTTTTTATCAACAAATCGAGCATTTTCATACAAAAATGTGACATTTGATGAAGTGGAACTGCTGATGATGATCAGAACAGAACTCTTCAACGACGAAAAGTTCACGTTTGGCGATTTGTCCTTCTAGCGGTGTTTGTTAAGCAAGTTCTATTTTCACGATTGATTTTTGTCATGCTCGAGTTCTGATGATGGGATCCATTAGGAATCGAGGAAACTCCTCAAATGTGAAAGGCACACAAATAGTGATTTTAGTATTTTCATGAACTAATCAAGCATTTTCATTCATAAAAGTGACATTTGATGAAGTGGAACTGCTGATGATGATCAGAACGGAACTCTTCAACGACGCGTAGTTCACGTTTGACGATTTGTTCTCTTCGTTTTGTTTGTCAAGCAAGCAAGGTTTTTCCATGATTTCATGAGGAATTGAGGGTACTTAGTCTTCTACCATTATAAACATACTTATAGCCATTTTTGTATTTTATTGTATGGAATCTAAGAGTGCACCATCTAAGATTAATAATCTTTCACCGGACTCCCCCATTGAAGTCGGTTTTTTTTCTTAAAAATTATGTCGAGTCAGTTTTAGGAAATTTTGAAATTAGAATAAAAAAACGCGAGGTCTACAGCTCACAGAGCCACTAGTTTATCATTTATTTATTTATTAGAGGTTATCACTGATACAAGCAATATGCGTTTATGTTGCGGGAAACTATTGTGTACTGCTACTGCTAAAGTAGCTAATCGCGATTCTACAAACGTCATATATTGGAAAATTACCTCACTGAGGGCATGAAACACACGTACATTATATATTTGATGTCGTTTGTAAGCACCACGGATCTACGTACTAAAGTCGGATTCATACTTATCAAACGTGGTGCACACTGACGCCTGGCACATTATGGATTTAAATTTCATTTTCATGTTACCTAGCGTCCCAAGTTTCCCCATCTATATACCCGGTACACCAGTCATTTACCAAATACACAGGTACCCGCCAATGGCAGCTCGTGACGTCTCCCCATCCGAAAACGATGTAACTACATACGAATCCGGTGTAGATACGACGTTTACTACCGAGAGCAGCCACAGGTGGGCGAGGTCGCGGCCATTTTGGAGCGGTATTGATCCATTGCGACGAGCGTTCTGAAAATAGCTTATGTATGAGCAAACAAGCCTCAATTATTTCAAAAGTAAGAATAAGCCCATCCGAACTTTTTGGACCAATTTTATTCAACCAAAACAAGAAATACTGGGAACGTAGTATGAGCTGATACACTTTTACAGAAAGGCTTCCATGACACCCTGTTAGGGCACACAAATGGTCTTATTTATTTATTTAAACTTTATTGCACAAAATGTATTTGTCCAAATGGCGGGCTTAATGCCAAATGGCATTCTCTACCAGCCAACCATTGGGTTAAACAGAGATTTATGAAAGGTGCAAAGAAGAAAGTTTGATAATATCTACGAAGAAAATGCGAAGACAAAATCAATATAAACACTGTAAATAAACATACATAAATACAAGATATTTATATAAGTTACATACATACAAGAATAAATATACTACTTCACTTTCTTTCTTATAACTAACTGAATTCTATATTTTAGATCATACTATTATATATAGATAAGTAAATAATTTGACAGAGAATATTTTATTTGTCATATGGAGTTAAACTTGTAGAAGTAGGTAAGCAAATTCTCTCATCTCTTATTTGAGGAACCTCGACACGAAAGAAGAAGAAGGGCCTGATCACTCTTGCAATTTGCGAGCGAATTTTGTATGGAGGCGATCATCGAATTCGCTCGCAAAACGCAAGTGCAAGCGCATAAGGCCCTAAAGCACTTTGTATATAGGTCGATTCACAAGAGCTGGCGCGGAAAATGTATGAAACTGTCATTAATTTCATAGACATTCCGCGCCAGCTCTTGTGAATCGAATAAAAAACTCCCAACGCTCTGTAAGCGCTATAAAAGCAACTTATAACTCCTTTAACTACTAACGCGTATTCTTTTACATCTTACAGCGGGATAAACGACTCCATTAACTCAATTATATTAATACTTGTTATGGCTGTCTAGGGACACTATTGCTTGCTATTTTATCAATCTCTAAGTAATTTGTATGTACCACCTACCTGTTAAAGGGCTTTTAAATATGCTACTGTACATCTAAAGGTAAATTATACAGCACTTGAACTACTTTTATGCAACTACCGGGCTGTACAATGCCTGTATAAGCAGCTTGTGTGCTACTTGGGACGCTTGTTTGATACGGTTGATGTATAAATGTGTGATGATTAGTGTCCTTGGTATTGTAAGGGTTAACTGGTCACAGTAAGTATAATAATACAATAAAAATTAAACAACAGTTTAATTAAAAATTATATGTAAGAAAATATGCCACAAAACTGGAGTAGTCAAAGTTACAACAAGAAAAACAGACATTATTACTTACGAGTATGTTTGGAATTAACCTTTGGATCACCTTCGACCATTTAATTATGTTAGGCCTACGGTTTACTCGGGCGATTCCTTCGGGGCGCGCAATGGGTTAAGTCAAAAGGTAGCGGATAGAGGAGCAGATTAAGCGGTAAGTTCTTATAGGTATTTATAGACCATAGCATTGGATACGTACGTTAAAACTTTGACTCAATGTATAAGCTAATTACAAATCACCTGCTATTATATCATGCTCAATGAAAAACGTGAAAGCGCTCCTAGCTCCAAATTACCTTCATCAGTGGCTCTCGGTTTTCTCGTGTTTAAATGGCTTTTCGTATTAACGGATTTGATTTATTGAAGTAGTATTCCATTTGAGTTCATAACTCTTTTGTTTTCGAGTCGAGATATATGGCATCAAATTTATTTTAGGCTAAAAACCAGTTTTATGGACAAAACTTTGGGTAAATTTGTTAACAACGTCAATAAAGAACAGTTTTATGTAGATTGCACATATATAAGGGCATAAACAACATACAAATATCGAAAAAAGACCTCCTTGGACCATGTTTGTATAAACCATATGAAAGTATTTAATATTTTTTTCAATATTCTGCTCGTGCAAATGTAGATAAAGGATTGAAAAACCGATAACCATACTTGCCTTAAATATATCTTTATTATTGACAGAGGGAATATCTACTAAAAACTCGTCAAAAATCGATGTAAGTGCGTGGAACCCCTTAAATAAACAAATAGTCAATGGCAGAATATGTTTCCATCAAAGTTAAAAATAGAAAATTATTCGCCGCAGTTGGGACTCAGAACCCATGACCGCTGCATTCCGTGCATTGCTCTTATTATAGTTATTATACTTATGGCTACCAGAGTAACCAGGTGGTCCCGCATTTTTCGGCAATGATATTTGAGACAACATTGTGTCTAAACTAAACTCTAGCATTCAGTAGCGAAAAACATGAAAACTACCATTTGCACACGAAGGGTGTTTTAGGTGTTGGAGTTGTTTGTTGGTCTCATAGTAAAAATGTTTAGAGTCAAGGAAGATTACCAAAAAAAAAACAGCACTTGTACTACTATCTACTGATTATTAAATTATTCAAAAACTACAAGGAAGGCTCCATTCTACACTTTGATTAAAACTTATTTAGGGTGTAACAAAAATATTATAAGGACAATGGATCATAAGATTCATAAGTCAAACCATCGGTATCGATTTGCGATTCCGAAAATCACTTTCTTTTTTTCTTCTTAGTACCTACAATTGCTAAATGTGGCACTGAAATTAAATTCCATGTGGTCAGTCTACCCCTTTCGGGAAAATGGGCGTGAGTTTGTATATGTATGTAAAATAAACCTATGCTGAAACCCTTCAGATTGGTAACAATTTGCAGTCACAAAGAAGTTACATAAAAGTAAGGTTAAGTAAAAACTCGGTCTTAGACAAATTAGTTTCGGATTTCTTGGCACAATTGTGTATATTAAGCCTAAGTAGGTATAAATTAAAATTCTTCCTGTCTTATCCGCTTTTCATTTGCTCGCTCGAAGACCGTTCCCTTTAGAGCGCTAAAGACTTAAAATTGTCACAAGCTCATGCCGTGCTCATGCAGACTACAATCGTCGGGACCGCAGCTACAATGTAAAAGCAACTTACGTATTTTCGTATAGGGTTTGGCGTTCAAATGGTTAACGTAAGAAGTTAATTCTTTCCAAACCTGCATAAGTGCTCCGTATCAAGATAAATACGACTGTGTACCGATGTAATACGGCTGAGAGTCGCTTGGTGCGATTGCAGTAATTTGTTGAACACACGCACACATGGAAACGCGAATAGAGGGAAATGCCTCGTGAAAGCGGGACGAGTGATGCCGTCGGGGAGGAGAGACAGCCGTCTTTTTCTCTCTGTCAAAAAAAACAAGAGGAAGTAAGTAATACATGAAACAAATAAAAAAAAAAATCGAGTCCACGCCACTGCTTTGCCGGGCCAGCGCCTTTACCACTAGGCTACACAGACCACTACGTCGTCACTGCGTATCTTTGCCTCGCTTGCGCAGCCAATACTAGCAGCCCAATGTATTTTCTTGAGAAGGCTCACAGGGATCGTATTTTGATTCATTCAAGAAATATTACTACTAACTAATACTATATGCTATATGTGTGTCGCCATGTTTGTCTGTCTATCTGTCCGAGGCTGTGCTCTCATGTCGTAAAACGGAAACTTACTCGCAGCCCATACTCGAGTCTTTCCATCCGTCGGCTGGCAAAACTGTTGCCCATGGCGGGAATATCAATGTTCCGACACGTCCTCTGGTGGTAGATTGCTGTAAACACAAAAAATCCATACTATATTCATACCAGACTACCTGCACGATTCTTCTGGAGTCTATATGCTTTGGTGTACGCTATTAGCATCCTTACCTGGTCGAAATTCCTCTAATTCGAACCAAGCGCTATGCATCATATTTCATAATGCGCACTTCTAAGGTGGAAAGTCTTGGAATTCTCTGCCGGCGTCTGTATTTCCGAGTTCATATAACCTGGACCTTTTTAAGGCACGAGTGAATAGGCATCTTCTGGGTGAGCTCGCTTCATCATCGGCCTCATCTTTAACCCCTGGCTAGATGCTGGCCAAGAGCAATCCCATTTTTAATAAAATAAAATAATAATTTTTAAGAAAAAAAAAGCCGACTTCAATGGGGGGAGCCGGTGAAAGATTATTATACTTAGATGGTGCACTCTTAGATTCCATATAATAAAATAAAAATGGTTATCAGTATGTTTATAATGGTAGAAGACTAAGTACCCTCAATTCCTCATGGAATCATGGAAAAACCTTGTTTGCTTGACAAACAAAACGAAGAGAACCAATCGCCAAACGTGAACTACGCGTCGTTGAAGAGTTCCGTTCTGATCATCATCAGCAGTTCCACTTCATCAAATGTCACATTTTTGTATGATAATGCTCGATTTGTTGATAAAAACACAAAAATCACTATATGTTTGCCTTTAAGATTTGAGGAGTTCCCTCAATTCCTAATGGATCCCATCAACAAAAATCGAGGATGATAAAAATTAATCGTGAAAATAGAAATTGTTTAACAAACACAGCTAGGAGGACAAATCGCCCAACGTGAACTTTTGGTCGTTGAAGCGTTCTGTTCTGATCATCATCAGCAGTTCCACTTCATCAAATGTCACATTTTTAACCGACTTCAAGATTTCAAAAGAGGAGGTTATCAATTCGGTTGTATGTTTTTTTTTTTTGTTTTTTTTTTTTTAATGTTTGTTACTCCATAACTCCGTCATTTCTTAACCGATGTGAAGAATTCTTTTTTTGATTGTATGTATATATATCCAAGTTGGTCCCGTTTTTGTCAAAAGGCAGTTCTGATGATGTGATCCATGAGGAATTGAAGGAACTCCTCAAATCTTTAAGGCAAACATATAGTGATTATTGTGTTTTTATCAACAAGTCAAGCATTTGCATCCAAAAATGTGACATTGGATGAAGTGGAACTGCTGATGATGATCAGAACAGAACTCTTCAACGACGAAAAGTTCACGTTTGGCGATTTGTCCTCCTAGCTGTGTTTGTTAAGCAAGTTCTATTTTCACGATTAATTTTTGTCATGCTCGAGTTCTGATGATGGGATCCATGAGGAATTGAGGGAACTCCTCAAATCTTAAAGGCAAACATATAGTGATTTTTGTGTTTTTATCAACAAATCGAGCATTATCATACAAAAATGTGACATTTGATGTAGTGGAACTGCTGATGATGATCAGAACAGAACTCTTCAACGACGAAAAGTTCACGTTTGGCGATTTGTCCTTCTAGCTGTGTTTGTTAAGCAAGTTCTATTTTCACGATTGATTTTTGTCATGCTCGAGTTCTGATGATGGGATCCATTAGGAATCGAGGAAACTCCTCAAATGTGAAAGGCACACAAATAGTGATTTTAGTATTTTCATGAACTAATCAAGCATTTTCATTCATAAAAGTGACATTTGATGAAGTGGAACTGCTGATGATGATCAGAACGGAACTCTTCAACGACGCGTAGTTCACGTTTGGCGATTTGTTCTCTTCGTTTTGTTTGTCAAGCAAGCAAGGTTTTTCCATGATTTCATGAGGAATTGAGGGTACTTAGTCTTCTACCATTATAAACATACTTATAGCGATTTTTGTATTTTATTGTATGGAATCTAAGAGTGCACCATCTAAGATTAATAATCTTTCACCGGACTCCCCCATTGAAGTCGGTTTTTTTTTCTTAAAAATTATTTTTCTTAAAAATTATGAAATCTTGAAGTCGGTTAAAAATTAGCTGCAGCCAGGCATGCTATGACATCATCGTAGTAAGTATAAAAAAATATAAGTGATAAAATATATACTTATTTCACCTGGTTACCGAGAAATCCCTGTTCTCGAGAATATAACTAGTACTATGGTGTCACAAGTACACTTAGGCATCCAAATTCAAATTCAAATTCAAATTAATTTATTGCCAAAAAATAATACAAAATCTCTTATACTAAACATAAAAACTTATACCTAAAACATTCAAATTTGTGTTGGGTTGGGCAATGGGTGCTCGTCTCAGCATATGCAGGGCTTGAAGCCTTGCGCTGGTTTTCAGAGGAGTCCCTTCGACAGGGTTGGTCGTAACACTGCGAGTACGTCTATCGGTTTCAAATAATGTAGAATTAAACCTACTTAAGCATTTATTGTGCCTAACTCCTATGTGTGTGTCTGTCTTAAGTGTTAGAGGTGTTAAAATACTATAAATACATATATTTACATATATACTCATAAATATAGACATGTCTGTTTACCTATGTGCGATGTACATGTGTTCCCATATAAGAATGTGTGATGTGAGTCAAGTGTTAAATTATGTGTGCTGAGTTTTAAAGGGTCTAGCAGGCTAAGCTAACAAGAGTGGCCCCCGCAAGGGATTTGGTTGTAATTTGAGGTGCAGTAGTGGCAGGACCTAAGAACACTGTATGCGTAATGTAAGCCTTCGATCTTCTTTTTTTTCAGACTTATTCTCGAAAATGTCAAAAAATCAAGGTAATTTTTAAACTGTTATTTTAGCTAAACCAAGCAAGCGAGAGTAACCAAATAAATTCAGAATTAAGGAGCATGAAATGGGGTTCATAATGCATATTTTTACAGACAATCATATCCTTGAACTAGGATGAAAACAAAATAAGTTATTTTTGTCGCTTCATTTTTTTGCCACTTCTCGCGGAGGCACAACTATCAAAAAAATTACTTAATAAGCCACAATTGTCAACTACGTACACATTTAAAAACATTTTGAAAAATCATGGTGCGTCATGTCAAAAAAAACATTTACGAACGTATGTTTACTATATCATATCATATCAATAGAGTAGGAGTGGCAAATCAGTCTGTAGTAGGTATAACATCCTCTTTCGTTCATTATGAAATAATTAATTGACATTGATCAATGTGTTGTGCCCCCCACACGGTGGACTGATGACCTGGTAAGGGTCGCGGGTGTCCGCTGGATGCGGGTGGCGCAGGACCGATCATTGTGGAAGTCTTTGGGGGAGGCCTATGTCCAGCAGTGGACGTCATTCGGCTGAATGATGATGAATGTGTAGTTGTAAATGACGACCTATTTAGCCTAGTTGGTAGTGACACTGCCTCCGAAGCTAAAGTTCCCGGGTTCGAATCCCGGCCAGGGCATTATTTGTGCATTTAGCACGGATTTTGTTCTTGGGTCTTCGATGTTCTCTATGTATTTCAGTATGTATTTATCTATATAAGTATGTATATCGTCGCCTAGTACCCATAGTACAAGCTTTGCTTAGTTTGGGACTAGGTCGATTTGTGTAAGATTGTCCCCCAATATTTTTTTTATTTTTTTATTAAAATATTTGACATACGTCATTGATTAAAAAAAATAATTATTTCATAATGAACGAAAGAGGATGTTATACCTACAACAGACTGATTGGCCACTATTACTCTATTGATATGATATGATATGGTAAACATACGTTCGTAAATGCTTTTTTTTTGACATGATGCACCATGATTTTTCAAAATGTTTTTAAATGTGTACGTAGTTGACAATTGTGGCTTATTAAGTAATTTTTTTGATAGTTGTGTCTCGGCGAGAAGTGGTAAAAATATGAAGCGATAAAAAAACTTATTTTTTTTCATCCTAGTTCAAGGATATGATTGTCTGTAAAAATATGCATTATGAACCTTATTTATGCTCCTTAATTCTAAATTTATTTGGTTACTCTCGCTTGCTTTGGTTCAGCTAAAATAACAGTTTAAAAATTACCTTGATTTTTTGTCATTTTCGCGAATAAGTCTGAAACAAAAGAAGATCGAAGGCTTATATTACGCATACAGTGTTCTTAGGTCCTGCCACTACTGCACCTCAAATTACAACCAAATCCCTTGCGGGGGCCACTCTTGTTAGCTTAGCCTGCTAGACCCTTTGCCTCTGCAATTCGAGATAATGAGATCGCAGTAATTTTTTAAATTTAAGGTAGTGCATAGGTTGCCTTAGAGGTGGCGGTAGGTCGTTCCAAATTTTAGCTGCGGCAAATTTAAAACCCCCTTTGAGAAGGGCTGTGTTGTGTTGCGGAATTGCGAGTTTAAATTCCCTGTGGCTTCTCAGCGGCCTTTTGTGGGTGGATCTGATCGACTTCAGCTCATCAAACAGGTACCGTGGCTTTTCGAATTCGATTACTCTGCGTACGGTGTTTGCAAAGTGCAACTGCCTTCGGCTAGACATATTTAATATTCCTCTGATATTAAGGTGTGGTGTAATGTAGTCTCGTTTTGGTATGTCATAGCAAAACCGGGTACATGCATTTTGTACGCGCTGAATAGATTTTTTGGTTTTTTCCAAAAGCCTTGGGCCATACACGACATCACCGTAGTTGAGCTGTGACAGGACTACAGATTCAACAAGTATTTCCCTTACCTTTTCACTTAGATACTTCCTAATGCTATACAACGATTTTAGTCTGAAGAAAGCGTTTCTTATCTTAGTATTTACATGTTCTGTGTAACGCATTTCTCCGTCCAAGATTATACCAAGATTCTTTACATTTTTCGCTCGTCGGATTTGCTCAGATCCTATGGTAACTATTGGGTTTTGTTCAATTATCGCCAAACGTTGTGTTTTACTTCCTATGACAATAAATTGAGATTTTGACGGATTCAAAACCAGGTTGTTCCTGATCGACCAATCAGTGACGACATCCAGGTCAGCGTTTATTTCGCCCAACGCTACGTCTATGTCTTGTGGTGCAAACGAGCGGTAAAGTTGCGTGTCATCCGCGTATAGGTGCACATTACAGTGCTTTAGCGTCGTTACTAAGTCTGCCGTGTATAAAATAAATAGTATCGGGCTTAAGATGGATCCCTGTGGCATGTCGGTAAGTTTAGTAAAAAAAAACGAGTTACCAAAATTTTATCTGACTGTTGGTCTAACAGATCTTTATAAAACCCGGCCTTACTTACAGTGAAGCTGCCTGACCTGTGCCGTTTCACAAGTGCAACAAGTGCACTCACGGCTGATGTCGGTGTAGCGCAGCGAGCAGCCGCCGCTCCAGCGGCCCCACATGTAGAAGTGATGGTGCAGTTCGCGAACCATCGTCTCCAGCAAATATCATGGCTCAACAAGTGCACTCACGGCTGATGTCAGCGTAGCGCAGCGAGCAGCCGCCGGTCCAGCGGCCCCACATGTAGAAGTTGTTAGTGCCGTTAACAAACCACCCGTCTCTGTAAAAATCAAACTACACTCAGGGGCAATGAAAACGGGTTAGTTTGTAAGGACATTCGATACAAAGTGTAACAATTTCATTTGCTCTTGACCATATATTATAACCTAAGTCTAAAGGCTCGCCGGTTGTTTCAAATCGTAAGCGTAATTTTTTTTATTTTATTTTTATTTATTTTAACAAATATTACACAGTGTATACAAAAACACATTTTTTTCGCCAAACTGCATGACAGTTTGTTGGCGAATTGTAACACTCAAAACACTTCCATATATAAATACTGTATAAAAAATATATGACTAACCTAAATATTACAAAAGTATTTCAACTTACAATTGTATTTATTGTAGGAGTTATATAACAAAGTAGGTGGATACTTATTCAATTTGATACTAGGCGACAGTGGGTACATCTATGGGTTATATCTATAATTACTTATTACCTTACATTAAGGACTAAGTGTTTTATTAAAGGGATTACTAAGCAAAAACGTTCGTTGTCGTTAACGTTGTCGTAAGTTACGTTCGTCACCATCCGTTTGTTTGCGAATCGATTGAACTTCCCACCCTCCCCCATACGTACAAGCATGCATGTTTGCGCCAAGGCCAATAGATGCCAATTGCATCTATCTATACTTATATTCCACCATATTGCAAAAAGCAACGCACGAATTGACATTGCGACATTGCCTTGCCGCATTTCCGTGATGCGGCAGGGTGCCGCGTGCACACGTGGCGTCCGCTCACCACGAGATGGCGTCAGCACCGTGTATCTGGCACGAGGTGAAACGTGTGGTGATGTTGCCAAGCCTGGTAGTAGTTATGTAAGTCACACCTACGATTGAATAGTACATTGTTTAATGAGTGGCGTAAGTGGTAAAATATTTCAATTTTCTTACGTCCCGAGGTAATAACAATGTTTTCATCACATTTGCGAGTAAATAAATAACTCCAAAACTCATCAACATTGAATAAATCGACCACTTCAACTCCAGTATAAATGCATGGTTGCCGAGAGGTGCGCGCAGCGCGCAGCTTAAATATTGCAACCAATCAGAGAGCAGTACTCGTATTCTTGTGGAGCGTGGCCAACTAGATTTTTTAAACCAATCAGATCACAGAAAAAAACTCATATCTCCCATCGGAGTTATGGATTTTCATAAAGCTAAATAGGCTATAACTACTATATACGCCTGCATGCAATAAGACCCTTTACGAGCAGGTGTGATGAAAAAAAAGGTAAAAAAATATAAAATATATATTAGGGGACATTTTTTACACAAATCGAACTAATCCCACAGTAAGCTCAATAAGGCTTGTGTTATGGGTACTAGACGACGATATATTTAATAGTTATATACTTAAATACATAGAAAACATCCAAGTCTCAGGAACAAATGTCTCTGCTCACCAAAGAAACAAATGCTCTTACCGGGAATCGAACCCGGGACCTCTAGCTTCGCAGGCAATGACACTACCAATTAGGCTAAGCAGGCCGGCTAAAAAAACTTTTTATTATTAGTTGGGAGTTTCGTAACTAGCCTCGTGCCTGCGGTTACGTACGCGGCCGTAGGGTACTCTACTTACCTGTTGAGGTACTTGCAATGTTTCTTGTAGGAGTAGGACATGTAGGAGTCTGAGCAGATGCCGTCTTCGTAGGGTATACCCGTCGCGTGCATGCCGCAGACGAAGCACTACCGACAAAGGTAAAGGATTAACTAACGCTGGTGACAAACAAGCGCTTACAGTCTTACACCGTCGGACAGCGATAACATCGTTCAACTTGGCTGTGTAAACACGTTATCCATCAAGAACATAAATGTTAAAAGGGGAGCCAAGTTCAATATCAAGAATATGCGATGCTTGGTTGTCGTCTTCACCGATAAAAGAATTGAGATCAAAATGGATACCAAGTTCCGTAGATTCTCTGAAATGGTGCCAAGTCCGGCACTACATTGTTTACAGTAAAACTAATTTACTGCGGCTTAATGCATTTTGAGCTTTAACTTGACAGTTTTCTTAAATATCCAACAGATTTTATGGTATTATAACATACTGCATTTTCACATTTATGTTTTTGATGGGATATCATTACTTTTTGTCAATCTTCGCCAAATGATGCTTTTTAAGAGCTGCACGAGTTACTATACATAATTTTTAAGAAAAAAAAAACCGACTTCAATGGGGGAGGCCAGTGAAAAATTATTATACTTAGATGGTGCACTCTTAGATTCCATACAATAAAATAAAAATGGCTATAAGTATGTTTATAATGGTAGAAGACTAAGTACCCTCAATTCCTCATGGAATCATGGAAAAACCTTGCTTGCTTGACAAACAAACCGAAGAGAATAAATCGCCAAACGTGAACTACGCGTCGTTGAAGAGTTCCGTTCTGATCATCATCAGCAGTTCCACTTCATCAAATGTCAGTTTTATGAATGAAAATGCTTGATTAGTTCATGAAAATACTAAAATCACTATTTGTGTGCCTTTCACATTTGAGGAGTTCCCTCGATTCCTAATGGATCCCATCATCAGAACTCGACCATGACAAAAATCAATCGTGAAAATAGAACTTGCTTAACAAACACAGCTAGAAGGACAAATCGCCAAACGTGAACTTTTCGTCGTTGAAGAGTTCTGTTCTGATCATCATCAGCAGTTCCACTTCATCAAATGTCACATTTTTGTATGATAATGCTCGATTTGTTGATAAAAATACAAACATCACTATATGTTTGCCTTTAAAATTTGAGGAGTTCCCTCAATTCCTCATGGATCCCATCATCAGAAATCAAGCATGACAAAAATTAATCGTGAAAATAGAACTTGCTTAACAAACACAGCTAGGAGGACAAATCGCCAAACGTGAACTTTTCGTCGTTGAAGAGTTCTGTTCTGATCATCATCAGCAGTTCCACTTCATCCAATGTCACATTTTTGGATGCAAATGCTTGACTTGTTGATAAAAACACAAAAATCACTATATGTTTACCTTAAAGATTTGAGGAGTTCCCTCAATTCCTCGTGGATCTCATCATCAGAACTGCGTTTTGACATAAACGGGACCAACTTGGATATATATACTAACAATCAAAAAAAGAATTTTCAAATCGGTTTAGAAATGACGGTGTTATGGAGTAACAAACATTTAAAAAAAAAAACAAAAAAAAAACATACAACCGAATTGATAACCTCCTCTTTTGAAATTTTGAAGTCGGTTAAAAATACCCAAATCGCTATAGGTGCACCTCAAATATTTGAAAAGTTCCATCGATTTCTCCTGGACCCTATGTTCAGACTCTTACCTAATAACTAAGGAACCAGCCCTGAAGTATACCGTTTCAAACAAAAAAAGAATTTACCAATTCGGTTAATAAATGACGGAGTTCTGAGGTAACTAGCATAAATAATAATAATAATAAAACTAACTTTTTAACCGACTTCAAGATTTCAAAAGAGGAGGTTATCAATTAGGTTGTATGTTTTTTTTAATGTTTGTTACTCCAGAACTCCGTCATTTCTGAACCGATTTTGAAAATTCCTTTTTTTGATTGTAAGTATATATATCCAAGTTGGTCCCGTTTTTGTCAAAACGCAATTTTTTTTGTCAAAAAAAAAAAATGACGCTGTCTACGTCACACGTGTTTTTTACAAATATTCCGTAAATTATCATAAAATGCTTTTATTATGTGGTTTTTATCATCTTTTTGTACAAATATATAATCGCCAATGTACCTACTATCTACATATGAGTAAATAAAGCAAGATTACGAGGAGTCAAACACGTCGAGTACAAGCGTCTCAACAAAGCGCACGCCCATCACCTTCACCCGCCTCGTCCTCATCAGCATCGGTATCGTCGGAGGAGGAATTAGCCACCGCGCCCGACACGTCCAGCAGTTCTAGCGACGAGTGCGGGCCGCCACCGCCGCCGCCACGTCCACCTGCGCGGCGCGGGCGGCCACCGCTGCCGGCACGCTTGGGGCCTGCGGGGCATCCTGTTCCGCACACGGCTCCCGCTACCGGTGGTGTAGTGCGCCGCATGCAGTGGTCGCCATCAATGAATGAAAACTGCATGCGTGCCTTCTATGGGACGACAGATGGAGGAACAAATCTGTCCGCATACCGTGTTAGGATGCTTCCTCTGTTTCAGGCGCTTGAACCAGCCCTCTCCGTATCTGCGCAACGGCTATCGGATCAGGTGCGCGTCATCCAGCGGCTCAAGCGGTTGGATGACGCGACACTTGATCGGCTCCGCCTGGAGGCACTCTCTGCTCACGCGGCCTCTGTTTCGGCGCGGAACCCACCCGCCACGTTGCCGGCTCCGGTGCCCGCACCAGATACGGCACCGGGGGCACCGCGGGTCGATCCCAGTACCGACGAGGACTGTGCGAATCAGAGTGTGAGTACCCAGACCCATGAAGAATTGAGGAGGGCTTTGGAATAGGCGATTACGCAGTATCGCTCCACACCCAATTCTAGGCCGCGACTACCCCGCTTGCCTGTGAATAGACGCAATCTAGCGTTAATGGGAGCCCTGAACGATCTCCTAGTTCCATATTTAGGGGCTAGCGAAGATTTGATTGACACGCACTCAATTATGTACTGCGGGGCCATCGCGGCGTGCCGTGTTGCTCGCGTCAAGTTTCCGGACGCTGACCGTGCACCTAGGCCCGCCGGGAGTGTCCCTACCTGGCAAGTACGAATTGACCGGCGTGTCGATACGTATAGGACTCTCATTGCAAAACTGATCTGCTTCAGAGGGGGCAATAGCCGCCCCCGAGTCATGCGCTTCGTGAACCAGGACTTCGCGGGGACTGGTGTCAGGCCCCGTGACTACATGGCCTGTGTCACGGAGAGCGTTGACTTTCTGAAGCAGAAAGTTTATGCATGGGCAAGCCGTATCCGTCGCTACAGGGAGCGTCTGGACCGATACCAGCAGAATCGCCTTTTCCAAAGTGACCTAAGGAAGGTATACCGGAAGTGGGATGGAACCGACCATCGTGTGTCCGACGGACAGCGGCCGGATGCTACTGCCATGGTTAACTTTTGGCGTAGTATTTGGTCGGTGCCTGTTGAACACACAGAGGGTCCCTGAATCGGTGCTGTCGAGCGTGAGTGTGAGTCCATCGAACCCATGGGGTCTGTCACCATCAGCCCCAAGGACGTAAGTTGTGCCATCCGTACCGCCTCCGAACTGGAAAAGTACCGGACCGGATGGATTGCACAACTTCTGGCTAAAATGGTTTCGGTGCTCGCACGCACGTCTGGCAGCACAGTTCCAGCAAGCCATCGAGCTCGGCTCCCTGCCACCTCCCTTAACAACTGGTGTTACCTCCTTGCTCTATATGCCCGGTAGTACCACGGAAGCCAAGAACTACAAACCCATCACGTGCTTACCTACGCTATACAAGCTCTTTACATCCATTTTGAGGGCAAAAATCAACGCACATATAGTTGCGGACAATATTTTGGCCCCTGCTCAAAATGGATGTAGGGTTGGGTTACGTGGTACTAAAGAGCTCCTCCTCATAGACATGACCATCTGCCAACAAGTCCGGCGGAACAGAGGGACCCTCTCAGCCGCCTGGATTGACTATAGGAAGGCCTATGATTCGGTGCCTCATTCATGGTTGGGGAGGATCTTAGAGCTGTATAAAGTTGATGCAGCTCTTAGATCCTTCTTACGTGCTTGCATGAGGCAATGGACCACTGTCCTTCGTCAACCAGGAGGGGGAGATGGTCCCTCCGTCCCGTAAGACTCTATCAGGATTGAGCGAGGTATATTCCAGGGTGACGGTCTGAGTCCATTATGGTTCTGCCTAGCGCTGAATTCGCTCAGTACTCTGCTGAAGGATTCAAGATTAGGTTGCCAGCTGCGGAGAGAGGGTGAGGTCATTTCTCATCTGCTCCACATGGACGATCTTAAACTATTTGCACCAAATACACATGACCTGTTGGAGCTACTGAAAACCACAGAGGTCTTCAGTAGTGCCATCAAAATGGAATTTAGTGTCGATAAGTGTGCGGTCATGCATGTACAGCGGGGGAAAATTGTAAATTTAACAAATTTACAGCTTTCTGAGACAACGTCACTCAGATCTCTCTCCGAAGCAGATACCTATAAATATCTTGGTATGTCACAGTCTTTGGGTATCGAGGGCGAGGGTATCAAGCGGGTGGTGAAGGAGCGCTTTTTCTGTCGCCTGACAAAAGTACTCAATAGTTTTTTTGTCGGGCGGCAATAAGGTGCGCGCTTTCAATGCCTGGGTGATGCCCTTGCTCACATACTCCTTTGGCATTTAGCACATTAAGGTGGACTCAGACCGAGCTCGATTTACTGGATCGAAGGGTGCGTGTACTGCTCACTACGAACCGTATGCTACACCCGCGCTCGTCTGTTATGAGACTGTACATCCCGCGGAAGCTTGGAGGCCGCGGCTTCTTAAATGCCAAAGACCTCCACAACCGCGAGGTGTGCAGTCTCAGAGATTATTTCCTAAACAGCGAATGTGGGATGCATCGTGATGTGGTGGCTGTAGACACACTCCTCACCTCGCTCTCCATGGCAAACGAGAACTGGCGCAGACTTAAGGTGCTGAGCACCGAGGACCGCAGGGTGGTGTGGAAGAGTAAGGAGCTACAAGGGCGGTTCTACAAGGCCCTTACGGGGCCCGACGTAGACCTGCTCGCATCGGTGAACTGGCTACGTTTTGGGTATCTTTTTGAAACTGAAGGTTTTGTCTGTGCAATTGCGGACGAATTTATCATGACGAACAACTACAGGAAGTATATCGTGAAGGACGGTACGGTCGACATTTGTCGGGCATGACGCCGTCCCGGAGAGTCACTCAGGCATATTATTTCCGGTTGTAGTCATCTGGCTAACGGCGAGTACTTGCACAGACATAACTTGGTGGCCAGGATTATTCACCAGCAGCTTGCTCTTCTATACGGTCTTGTGGACTTCGAAGTTCCGTACTATAAGTACACACCTGCGCCAGTTCTCGAGAATGATCGTGCAACGCTCTATTAGGATCGATCTGTCATCACGGACAGGACTATTGTGGCCAACAAGCCTGATATCGTGCTGACGGATCGATTGAAGCGCCAGACAATACTCGTTGACATCACCATCCCCCATGACGAGAACCTCGTGAAGGCTGAGAAGGACAAATCCAGCAAGTACCTAGACCTGGCACACAAGGTAACCGCCATGTGGGATGTTGATTCAACGATCATTGTCCCGATAGTCGTCTCTGCGAACGGTCTAATAGCGAAGAGTCTCGACCAACATCTCAAGAGACTCTCGTTAGATGGCTGGGTCAAGGATCAGATACAGAAGGCGGTACTCATGGACACGGCGCGGATAGTCCGGAGGCTTCTCTCTCTGTCGCCCTAACCACCGGTAGCTTAGGCCCTGCCTCGCTGCCGGTGGCACCCTAGGTTAGGTTTTTTATAATGCTTTTATATTTTGTATGTATGTTTATATATTTTACTTTTAAGTTATTGTAAAAAACCTAGCTTAAGAGAAAGAAATAAATAAGGAGAATAATAAAACTAACTTTTTAACCGACTTCAAGATTTCAAAAGAGTAGGTTATGAAATCGGTTGTATTTTTTTTGAATGTTTGTTACTCCAGAACTAAAATTTGAGGAACATGTTAAAAATAAAACAGCAAAATGTTACGGGGCATTGAAGACACTGTACAAAATTCGACCATTTGTAAACACACCCGTCAGAGTAAAGTTAACGGAATCACTAGTCTTATCTAATCTGGATTATTGCGACATAGTTTATGGTCCATGTCTTTACAAAAAAACGGAGAAAAGGGTGCAGCGTGTGCAGAATTCATGCATTCGCTACTGTTTTAATATTAACAGAAGGTCTCACATCACTCCATATTTGAACACATATAATATACTCAATATGAAAAACAGACGCAGGCTGAAGTTGGCAACGCTAATGTTTAATATTAAATGCAGCGGCCGTCCGACATATCTGTATGACAAATTGTTATGGCGAGCAAATGACAGTAGAACTGGGTCAATAGGCGTACCGCGCATTCATAGGTTAGTGTCGTTTAGGGGCAGTTTTCGTTTTGCAGCATCGAAATGCTGGAACGATTTACCACCTCCTATAAAGAAAACGAAAACTCTATACATGTTTAAAAAAGGATGCAAAAATTGGCTTCTGTCACAGCAAAAAACCTCGAGTAACTGGCTACCAGTAACATAACCAAAACGTGACAGTTGTCAGCATACACCAGCTGATGTATGAATATTTTTATACTCTTGTTAACTAATTAACAATACACTCTCTTGTTTCGAATTTAGCCCCATAAAATGTAGAAAAAGCCCTACGCACTTCCGTTTAAATTTAGTTACATATATATCTTCTCGTCATGACAGCGAAATCGCTTCGTTAGTTATCATTAGGCTTAAGACTTAGTTGTAAGGCCATGGGTAGAGACTGAAAATCAGCGGTCTCGCTGAGTCTCGAACCCTTTCAATACGCAGACATACTATATTTGTGCATGTATCATCTCTTTTGTAACTTGTTTGTGTTATTGAATAAATTTCTTTTTATTTTATTTATTTATTTATTATAACTCCGTCATTTCTGAACCGATTTTGAAAATTCTTTTCTTTTTATTGTAAGATATATATCCAAGTTGGTTTTTGTCAAAACGCAGTTCTGATGATCGGATCCATGAAGAATCGAGGGAACTCCTCATATCTTAAAGGCAAATATATAGTGATTTTTAAGTTTTTATCAACAAATCAAGCATTTTCATACAAAAATGTGACATTTGATGAAGTGGAACTGCTGATGATGATCAGAACAGAACTCTTCAACGACGAAAAGTTCACGTTTGTCGATTTGTACTCCTAGCTGTGTTTGTTAAGCAAGTTCTATTTCCACGATAATTTTTGTCATGCTCGAGTTCTGATGATGGGTGTTCACTAAAAACGAACATATTCCTCTATTCACATTCATAAATGATATCTCTTTCGCACATTCAGTAGCGCGAGAAAGAGACAGCGCTATACGCGCCGTGCGAGGCGCCACGGGGCTTTCATCCGGCATTCGGGTCATAATTCATAGAGTGGGGAGGTTAAGAATGGAAGATGGCGTTGTGACTGCTTCCTCCCAAGTCAGGGTGGAACGAGCTATTTTTCAAGTCAACTTAGTCAATTAATAATCAAGGTTCATTTCATAATAAAATCATTATAAGGTGAAATAATGTAACGCTCAGTGTATAGTAAAGTTATCAAAAGTCAGTGAAGTTCATATTTCTTCTAAACCTCAAACACGTGTAAACGACACGTATAAAAACGTTTTGGTGGCCCAGTACAACACACACACAGGCTCTCAGGGAGGGAGCCTGCTCTCAAGCTGCTGCAGGAAGCAGGGCTTCCAAAGGGAGTTTGGTAATAGCGCGCGGCGAGGTAAGCGACCCACGCCTCAATTCACCACAACCAACATCTCAACGCTTCATCATATCGTATCCGGGGAGCGGATACGATCATCATCATCCGGTCTTCAATTAGGTGTTCCCACCAGGGACTCACACCACTTCGGCGCCACAGTTTCGGTGACCCACGTCCGGGCACATCACATCAATTCAACGGTCATCCTTTGGTGGTCCCACGAGGGGAGAAAACCCTCAAACCACCATTTCACAATTCATCGTTCATTTTGGTGGCCCATGAGGGGAAAAGAACTTTAGCACGATTAGATAATACGGCGGGAGCCATATATATATATAACATATCAAAGGATCAGCGCGATAAAGAAGAAAACTCATCACCCGGCGACATCGCACCACAACGAGTGAGCATTCATCGGGGTTATCGACCGCCGTGCGAAATCAGGACAAGGTCATCCACATTCCACGGCCGGCGAGCGAAAGCGTCGCATCTCGATCTGTGTATGTGTTATGGTGTAAATTCAGTGCGCGAAAAGGCTAATTACGTAGTTATTTAGAGTGTCGTGAGTGTCTTATCAATTGGACAAAAAAGGTCAAGGACAAATAGTGAGTAAGAAACATTTTGAGGTTATCAACACAAGACTCATATCGTCAATTATCAATTTTCATTTGTGTCATGTCAATGGAATTATTTTATGGGCATTACGTCATTTAGTTCATTCATTCAAAGGTCATAAACAGTGTAATTTCAATAAAGGTTACGTCTGGCTGAGATTCAATTTAAATAGCCAACGTATTGATATCATACGGCCGTCAGAGCTGAATAATACGTTATTATACAGCTGCCAGCTGAGTAATAACAGCTTGTGGGAACAAGTGACGTATTGTTCTGAAGTGTGATTTATTTGTGTCATTGTCATAATCCATGTTATTGTTTGCTGGTTCATGATCCAATAACTATTCAAAATAGATAGATGTCAACGTTTTCAAGGATATAATTAAGGATTTGTACTTATAATATTTGTCAAGGAGTGACTTTGTGACATTCAAATATATCTTGAAAGGTGTTCAAACTCAGGTTACAATTCAACATAATTTTAGTAGGTATTCAATTTAGGTTATAAATCAACACTTTAGGATTGTCATTCATTGCGGCCCGGGTATTCAGTTTTAATCATGGCGACCTTGAGAACAGCCAAAGCTACGTTCAGAACACGATTTCAATTATTAGTCGACATAGCAGGATCCGCGGACCCGAACGAAGGGGGGATAACTGCAGAAGTGGCTAGGAGGCAATTTCACACGTTTTATCCACAGTTCATCTCAGCATATGAGGTCATCATCAGCGCTTCAGATCAAGACCTCACCGAGGAGGACCGAGTACTCTTCGAGCAGCAGTTCAGCACGGTAAATAAATTACTGGTGAGGTTGGAGCAGGCCACCGAGCCGTCGACAGGGAGCCGTCGGCCGGATGTCAAACCGCCAAGTCAGGTAATGTTGGCAAAGTTACCTGCTATAGAGCTACCGCGATTCACTGGGAGGGTTCATGAATGGCTGTCCTTTCATGATCTCTTTCAGTCATTGGTTCACTCTAGGGATATTTCGGATGCTGAGAAGCATTATTATTTAAGGGCGTCCCTGGATGGAGATGCATTGTCACTAATCAGACAATTACCGATGGACGAGGTCAATTACCCAGTAGCACTCAAGTTGCTACAGGACCGGTATCAAAACAAGAGGCTGCTTGTTGATACCTATTTGGCTAGGATAGTCAATTTACCTGTTGTAACGGAAGGGGACCTGCTACAACGGCACTTCTATGATCCGCTTAGGGAATCACTTCAGGCATTAGAAAAATTAGAAATGCCGGTGACTGAGTGGTCATATCTCATTGTCTTTCTTATCCTACAGAAGTTGCCGGTCAGAATCCGAACTGCCTATGAGGAGCGGTACGGCAAGGACTCTCAGGTCTTGCCTACGGTCACACAACTTCTGGAGTTGCTGGACGAGCAGTGCAGGGTGCATCGGACGGTGTCTCCGGAGGCTCCGGGGACTTCAGCGGCGACGAGCGGGAAGCCATCGCCACCTCAACGACTACGTCGGGTTCAAGATAGCCCGAGGCCTGCGGCGCCAGGGAGGCTGCTGCACGCCCAACCCAGCTCATCTCAGGTGAACTCAACCCAGTGTTCCTTTTGTGCTAGTCAGGACCACACGCTTTACCGGTGCGAGGACTTCCGTCTGAGGATACCGGCGGAACGGAAGGCGTGGGCGAAGAAGAGCGGACACTGCTTCAAGTGCCTACGGCTGCACTATGCACGGGACTGCACTCACAAAAATTGGTGTGCTCACTGCGGCTCAGTGGAGCACAACTCCTTGCTGTGTACAGGCAACGCGGTGCCATCGACGTCCAGGTCTCAAGGGCGCGCCGCCATCAACATGGTAAGTCAGAACAGGGGTGGTTCACGACCACATCATTCACCGCCTCAGTCTCCAAGCCGGTCACAGCGACGGGCGTCGCCGGTGCAGGTCGAGACACAGGACACCGAGCACGCTAGGGCAGCGCCGGTGCCCAGGGTATCCGCTGCTACTCATCAACAGCTACAAGGGCATGTACCGCGACCTCGTCTGGGGGACAGGACGAGGAGGGCGCATGTGGCCTTTGAGGAGCTCAGGTTTGGTTCTCGAGATTATGCCGAGGATCAATGACGTAATCAAACTGTTGGCAGCATAAACGGTCAAAGGTCAGTCACTATCTGCCCAACCGCTATGATCATGGTCAGGTCAAACTCAGGCAACTACGTAAAGGCACGAGCGTTACTTGACAGCGGCGCTGGGGTGTCGGTTGTACATCAATCATTAGTAGAAAAGTTAAGATTGCGCCAGCAGTTTAATAATGCTAAATTATATGGAGTAGGTAATCAAAGGGTTAACATACCAGGATCATCAGTCACACTAGTCATAAGGCCTGTAGGAGCACAGGTACCTATAATAAGCACTCAAGCTACAGTCATGTACTCATTAACGGGAGATATACCTCCAATTTCATCATCAATCAAAGATCATTTGGGGTTGCCAAATATAACATTAGCCGATGAAGGGTTCGACAAGGCTAGTGATGTGGATGTCATAATAGGATCAGATATGATCAGTTATGTGCTAGACGGTTCAAAGCTTTGCACTCACATTCCAGGGCTGTCAGCCTACGGAACATGCTTCGGTCACGTGATCATGGGTACGTCTATCACTCAGCGGGAAGCTGGGACTTCGGTGGAAGATTATGGACTGCTCGCATCCAGGTTAGAGGACGTACTGGAGCGCTTCTGGAAGACGGAGGAGCCGCCTTCAGAACCTGTCATCCATCCGGACCACTTGGAATGCGAAAGGTTGTATCAATCCACTACTCAACGTATGCCAGATGGCAAATATCAAGTCAGACTGCCACTGCTATCAAACCGGCCCACTCTGGGCGAGTCGAGGGCTGTAGCTGTCAAGCGATTACATTCATTGGAAAATAAAATGGCGAAAAATCCCCTATTCGCCGAGAAATATAAGGAATTCATGCGAGAGTACGAGGCTCTTGGTCATATGAGTAAATCAAACTTCAAGTTCAACTCAGAGCACTTCATTATACCTCACCAGGGGGTATTTAAAAGGGGAGGGGATAAGATAAGGGTCGTCTTTGACTGCTCAAGTAAATCAAGTAATGGCGTGTCCCTCAATCAATGCCTTCATTCAGGACAGCCACTTCAAAATGATATCACGAAAATATTGCTCAATTTCAGGCGTCATCGTGTGGTTTTCACTACGGACATCAGGATGATGTTCCGGCAGACTTGGATTCATCCAGAAGACAGGAAGTACCAGCTCATCCTATGGAGAGAGGATACCTCGCAGGAGATTCAGGTATACGAACTCAATACGGTGTCATACGGATCACGCCAGGCCCCATGGCATGCAATAAGAACGCTACTGCAGCTGGCTGACGACTGGGAACAGGAGCACCCTGACTCACATGCGTCGCACGTCCTCAGACGTGACGTGTTTGTCGACGACATACTCACCGGGGCGGACACTGTGGAGGAGGCACAGCAATTAAGGTCAGAATTGATAAAGGTCATGGAGTCGGCTGGATATGAGCTTAGGAAATGGTCATCGAACTGTCCAGAGGTGATGGATGGGCTTCCAGCGGAACACCGTGAGACACCACATCAGTTTGATAATGACGACAAAACGTTCATAAAGGTTTTGGGTATTCAATGGAATCCAGGGACGGACTCAATGTCATATGAATTAAATATACCGGTAGGTCAACCAATCACGAAACGGAGTGTGCTCAGTACAATAGCGAGATTGTACGACCCATGTGGGTATTGTGCACCCATCATATTCAGATTTAAACTATTTCTTCAATCCCTATTCTTAGATGGATTAAATTGGGATCAGCCTCTCAGCGAAGATCAGATAGCTCAATGGGACGAGCTAATTCAAGATTTAAAATATTTGTCAAACTTGCAGATTCCGAGATGTGTGGCGCTACCAGGAGCGGTGTCCCACTCACTGCACGGCTTTGGGGACGCATCGGAACAAGGATATGCTGCATGTATCTACCTACGTACGAGAGATATGTCAGGCAACATAATGGCGAGACTGCTCATATCAAAAACAAGAGTCGCTTCACAGAAGGTGAAGCGAACCATTCCCAAGATGGAACTTAGCGCTGCTCATTTGGTTTTTCAGTTGTTAAACCATGTAGCAAGTGCTTACGAGGACTCAGTGGAGTTTGAGAGTCTAAACGCCTGGTCAGACAGCACGATTGTGCTATCATGGTTAAACTCAAAACCTCATATGTTGCAGACGTTTGAATGTAACCGGGTTCAAGACATTCAGCAGACTAAACGTCCAATGACATGGCGTCACATAAGGTCAGAACTAAATCCGGCTGACATGGCATCACGCGGGCTGTCAGCGAAGGACATCATCAATTGTCAACAATGGTGGTCACCTGAATGGCTACACAAAGACAAGAGTCAATGGCCGACCTTGCCAGTGGTCATACCACCCAACTTACCAGGCTTCAAGAAGCTGGTGAACACAATCAACACTCAAGAAACTTGGGAGGATGGTTTACTGACACGTGTCAGCTCCTACAGTAGGCTCATCAATGTTACAGCTTATGTGCTCAGATTCATGAAGAACATAAGATTGCCTAAAGAGGAAAGGAACCTCAGAGCGAACCTCTCACTTGATGAGATTCGTGAGGCAACTAAGCACTGGATAAAGAAGGCTCAACTAGATTCATATAGAGAAGAAATCATTCTGGTCAAACAGGGAAAGTTGGTATGTAAATCACTTCAAAAGCTCAGCGTGTTCATAGACGATCAACACTTCATTCGTGTCGGGGGGCGACTACGCAAATCGAAGCTATCGTATGGCGCAAAGCATCAATATCTCATACCTAAAGATCATAGGTGGACTCAGCTGCTCATCGAGCACTATCATAAAGCGTATTGTCATGCGGCGACAAACGCACTCATAGCCATACTCAGGCAAGAGTATTGGATTCCGTCGATCAGACGTCAAGTGTCAAAGGTCATTGGTAAATGTATGAAATGTTTCAGATTTAACGCAACTAGTCAGCCACCAATCATGGCAGATCTTCCAGCTGATAGGATCACAGCTGTGAGACCGTTTGCGGGGGTAGCAACAGATTTTGCGGGACCGTATTTAGTTAAAAGCAGTTCACTAAGGAATGCAAGGTCATTAAAAGCGTACTTATGTATTTTTGTATGTTTAGGTACGAAAGCTGTTCATCTGGAGCTGGTCTCAACGCTGAGTACGGAGAGCTTCACTGCAGCACTCACGAGGTTTGTCAGCCGTCGAGGGCTGCCGTCGCTTATCAGGTCAGACCGGGGCACTAATTTTGTGGGGTGTAATTCATATTTAAGGGAAGTCGATCAATTTCTGATACGCAATCAAGTCGTACTTCAGGATGAGGCTCGAAAGCAACATATTCAGTGGGAGTTCAACCCTCCTGGGGCTCCACATATGTCTGGTTTAGTCGAAGCCGGGGTCAAAAGTGTTAAGAACTTACTCAAACGGGAAATTGGAGATACTATACTCACTTTCGAGGAACTTTATACAATACTCACTAAAGTAGAATCTATTCTTAACTCACGCCCCTTAACTCCAATGTCAGAAAATCCGTGTGATCTGGAAATTCTGACTCCTTCTCATTTCATTTTAGGACAATCACTAGTAGCCTTGCCAGAACCGGTTTGGAAGGACACTAAAATGTCACGTTTGTCACGCTTTCAAGCCATTCAAAAGCACTCTCAATTTATTTGGTCACGATGGCATAAGGAATATCTCAATACATTGCAGGCGCGCAATAAATGGTTCAGTCATACTTCACCAATAGGGCTAAATGATTTAGTACTTATTATTGATGAAAACACGCCATCTCTACATTGGCGTAGAGCTCGCGTGATAGAGTTATTTAAAGGCTCAGATAATGTCACAAGGTCAGTCAGATTGAAAATTCAAAATGGAGAGCTTGTCAGACCAGTGGTCAAACTATGTAAACTACCTATTGAATGTGATTCATATTAATTTTACGGTGTAAACTATAGGTAGTCTACGGTCACACTACTTATACTGTTTTCAATTTCAATGTGTTTTTCATATCATGTCATGTTTTTAATATCTTGTGTATTAGGTCTTTAGTCATACCATTGCCCAAGTTATTATTGTTATATCAATGTCATATATTGTACCTAGTCTGTAGTCACACTGTTCAATTTCAATGTGTTTTCAATGTCATATGTATGGTTGCTTGCATGTATTCAGCTCATTCTTTCCTGGTGGCGGGAGGAAATGTTCACTAAAAACGAACATATTCCTCTATTCACATTCATAAATGATATCTCTTTCGCACATTCAGTAGCGCGAGAAAGAGACAGCGCTATACGCGCCGTGCGAGGCGCCACGGGGCTTTCATCCGGCATTCGGGTCATAATTCATAGAGTGGGGAGGTTAAGAATGGAAGATGGCGTTGTGACTGCTTCCTCCCAAGTCAGGGTGGAACGAGCTATTTTTCAAGTCAACTTAGTCAATTAATAATCAAGGTTCATTTCATAATAAAATCATTATAAGGTGAAATAATGTAACGCTCAGTGTATAGTAAAGTTATCAAAAGTCAGTGAAGTTCATATTTCTTCTAAACCTCAAACACGTGTAAACGACACGTATAAAAACGTTTTGGTGGCCCAGTACAACACACACACAGGCTCTCAGGGAGGGAGCCTGCTCTCAAGCTGCTGCAGGAAGCAGGGCTTCCAAAGGGAGTTTGGTAATAGCGCGCGGCGAGGTAAGCGACCCACGCCTCAATTCACCACAACCAACATCTCAACGCTTCATCATATCGTATCCGGGGAGCGGATACGATCATCATCATCCGGTCTTCAATTAGGTGTTCCCACCAGGGACTCACACCACTTCGGCGCCACAGTTTCGGTGACCCACGTCCGGGCACATCACATCAATTCAACGGTCATCCTTTGGTGGTCCCACGAGGGGAGAAAACCCTCAAACCACCATTTCACAATTCATCGTTCAATGGGATCCATGAGGAATCGAGGGAACTCCTTAAATGTGAAAGGCACACATATAGTGATTTTAGTATTTTCATGGACGAATCAAGTATTTTCATTAAAAAAAGTGACATTTGATGAAGGGGACTGCTGATGCTGATGATGCAGAACTGCTGATGATGATCAGAACGGAACTCTTCAACGACGCATAGTTCACGTTTGGCGAATTGTCTTCTTTGCTGTGTTTGTTAAGCAAGTTAGATTTTCTAGACAATCATTTGTCAAGCTCGATTTCTGATGATGGGATCCATGAGGAATCGAATGAACTCCTCAAATGTAAAAGGCATACATATAGTGATTTTAGTATTTTCATAAACAAATCAAGCATTTACATTTAAATAAGTGACATTTGATGAAATGGAACTGCTGATGATGATCAGAATGGAATTCTTCAACGATGCATAGTTCATGTCTGGCGATTTGTTCTCTTCGTTATGTTCGTCAAGCAAACAAGGTTTCAAGACACATTTTTGTCAAGATTGAGTTCTGATGGAAGATTCCATGAGGAATTGAGGGTACTTAGTCTTCTACCATTATAAACATACTTATAGCCATTTTTATTTCATCGTATGGAATCTAAGAGTGCACCATCGAAGTGTAATAATCTTTCACCGGCCTACCAAATTGAAGTCGGTTTCTTTTTCTTAAAAAATATTTATATTGGTTTTATATTTTGTATGTATGTTTATATATTTTACTTTTATAAAGTTATTGTAAAAAACCTAGCTTAAGTACGAAATAATTTTGAATTCACGATCCGAAAATAGGTACAATGTTTTAAGTTTCGGCACGGCCGAAAGGTCCGGCCCTTTTTTGGCCGAAACCGTACCTTTGGCCGAAACATGATTTTTAAGCCGAAACCGAAACCGAAACTTCGGTCGGGCACTAGTATTCACCCGACTTTTGAGTTGTCAATTACAACCCTCAACGACATACACTTCACTGTGCCTTTTCCCGACGGCCTACAGAACGGGCCTCTATATGGCGTCTTACCTGCCGTTGTTTGCCACAAGTATAGAAAATCCTACCTTAGCTATAAGCCGTCCGGTGAGCTTGCTCGGGGCGTCGGTTGGCGAGGGCGTAGTAGTTGTGGCGAGGGTGGAGGCGCAAACTGGCCAGCCGCCCGGATACCTCTTCAACACGTTATCATGGAAAGTTTGGAAGTATAGTGTTTTTTCATAGCTCCAGTAGATAGACGCTATCTTCTCTAGTATCCTCAGAATCTGGTATATATGAAAAATTGTGCCATTATCAAGCTAAAACAGTCAACTCTATACGTCACAGGTTTCTTAAAAACTACGCGTTTATAGTAACCACCACCACCATATCAGCCCTAGGACGTCCACTGCTGGACATAGGCCTCCCCCAATTTCATGGGGGGTAAATGCCATAATCGCCACGCTTTGCATGCGAGTTGGCGATCGCAGTATCTCCACCGCATTCTAGGAATGCTGCTGCCCATTCCCCGGTGGTCTTGGTCGTAGTTTAAGGGCATACCCGGTTCCGGCTCCGGGGCGTTTATAGTAAGCTAAACAATAATCAAATTACGTTCAGACATCATCATCGAAATAAAAATACACGGACCAAATGGTATATGGAACTAGTTTCTGCGAAACATAATTATACGAAGTTTCTGTTTGTGAAACAAGCAAACATCAAATGAAATTCTACTGATTGATAAGTTCGTAAAATAAAAATAATTAAGTATAAAATTCATTGAATAGTTTTTCTGCGAAATATGTTTCACTTAAGTAAATAGTCGCTGAAACAATAATATTCGAAATAAAAATACAAGGACCAAATATTATTATTAACATTTTCTGCGAAACAAAATTCTATGAACCTGTTGTCATAGGAATAAATGTTGCATAAACTAAATAATATGAGGATAATGAATATAATTAATTGAAATTCTATGACATGAAAATCGAAACATAAAGTTGTATTTTTAACAAAAATCTATGATTTAAATTTCTATAATCTGAGCATTCTGAGAAATGATTATTCTATGAAATGATAATATGAGAATCATTTTATGTGAACCAAAAATCTATAAAACTGTAGTCTACGAAACAACGTACCATGAACCGTACCGTGAGACCATGGAGGATTTAAGTAAAATGCTCAATGACCTCAGTAAAGCCTCCGAGCGAGTTGGTCTAAGGATGAACATGGACAAGACGAAGATCATGTCAAATGCCCATGTAGCACCAACTCACGTAACAATCGGACACTTTACGCTCGAAGTTGTAGACGAATAGTCAAGTCAAGTCAAGTCAAAATATTCTTTATTCAAATAGGCCTAGCAACAAGCACTTTCGAATCGTCGGTTATAACATGTATTAACATATATATAAATTAATTATTTAGAGCAATTTATTGATGCTATTATTATTCTTTAAAATAAATATTGTATTGTTGTAGACATGTCACAGTAAGAAATTATTTTGTAGTAAAATTCACAGGATAGGATCGTCAAAACATAAATAATAATAATAAAAAAATAGAAATCTAGACAGTTTCTAGAATAAAATCAAAATATAAAAAAAAAGATCATTTTAATATCTAATGCCATAATGATTAATTCATTAATATTTCAGTCACAATTAATCCCACGGTGTTTTATCATTCATGTAGTCGTGTGTGCTATAATATGCTTTCGATATGAGTTGACGCTTTACATAATTTTTAAATTTATTAATAGATAATTCAGTTACGTTTCTTGGAAGCTTATTATAAAACTTCACACCATTACCCATGAATGATTTTCTAATTTTCTGGAGGCGAGTGGTGGGCACCGCGAGTTTGTGTTTATTTCGAGTATTAATATTATGTATGTCACAGTTTTTCCTGAAATTTACAATGTTTTTATGTACATACACAATATTATCATAGATGTATGGACAATGCAATGTCATTACATTAATGTTCTTGAACTTATCTCTAAGTGAGTCTCTATGGTTCATTTTATATATTGCTCGAATAGCCCTCTTCTGCAGAACAAAAATGGTATTAATATCTGAAGCACTGCCCCATAGTAAAATACCATACGACATAATACTGTGGAAGTAACTAAAATATACTAATCGAGCTGTCTTCACGTCTGTCAGTTGGCGGATCTTGCTCACGGCAAAAGCTGCAGAACTCAGTCTATTCGAGAGATTAGCAATATGGGGACCCCATTGGAGTTTGGAATCTAATGTTAATCCAAGAAAAACTGTACTATCCACTAGTTCCAATTCCTCATCTTTCACAATGACACTTGTTTGATTGTGCTTAACGTTAGTCGTGACAAACTTGATACATTTGGTCTTTTTCTCATTTAACAATAAATTGTTGACATTGAACCAATTAACTACTTTAGAAATAGCATTGTTTATATCATAATTAGCTTGTTGCTGTCGTTTGACTTTGAATATAAGAGAGGTATCGTCTGCAAACAATACTATATCATGGTGGGTCTTTACGAGGTATGGCAAGTCATTTATGTAGATAAGGAATAGGAAAGGTCCCAATATTGATCCCTGCGGTACACCCATCGAGACCACTGATCCCGGTGATCGCTGTCCATTCACATCGACCCTTTGTATTCTACCATATAGATAAGATTTTAGCAAATTCAGTGCCGATCCTCTAACTCCATAGTAGTGCAGTTTCCTGATTAATGTTTCATGACATACGCAGTCGAAGGCCTTGGACAAATCGCAAAAAATACCTAAGGCATCCTGTGACTCTTCCCAGGCATCGAATATATGTTTAGTTAGCTCAACAGCCGCGTCGGTTGTCGAGCGACCCCGCGTAAAACCAAATTGCTTATTATGCATTAAATTGTTTGTATTAAAATGTCTTATTAATTGGGACAAAACTAATTTTTCAAAAATTTTACTAAATGTTGGTAGCACAGATATTGGTCTAAAATAAGTGGGGTCAGAAGTGCTACCTGATTTAAATAATACATACAGACTGTCCAGTTAAGTAAGTCCAACTTCGAGAAAGAGGTTAATCGTCGAATCCGACTAGGCTGGGCAGCGTTCGGGAAGCTACGGCACATCTTTTCGTCCAATATCCCGCAATGTCTCAAGACGAAAGTCTTTGACCAGTGTGTACTGCCAGTGATGACATACTCGTACTCAAAGTCACCCAAAGAGCAATGGAGAGGGCTATGTTGGGAGTTTCTCTGCGTGATCGCATCGGAAATGAGGCCATCCGCAGCACAACCAAAGTGACCGATATAGCCCTTCGAATCGCTAAACTTAAGTGGCAGTGGGCGGGGCTCATAGCACGTAGAACCGATGGCCGTTGGGTGGAAAGTGGCGACCACGTACCGGAAGGCGTAGCGTGGGCAGGCCCCCCACACGGTGGACTGATGACCTGGTAAGGGTCGCGGGTGTCCGCTGGATGCGGGTGGCGCAGGACCGGTCAGTGTGGAAGTCTTTGGGGGAGGCCTATGTCCAGCAGTGGACGTCTTTCGGCTGACATGATGATGATGAAGTGAATTTTTAACACGAAAAAGACGACTCCGTACTTTTACACTCTTACTCGGCCTCTCCTACTATATAATAAATATCCTTCAAATAAACAAATAATTATTAAATTAAATAATAATTTTGAAGAAAAAAAAAACCGACTTCAATGGGGGAGGCCGGCAAAAGATTATTATACTTAGATGGTGCACTCTTAGATAGATATACAATAAAATAAAAATGGCTATAATGTATGTTTATAATGGTAGAAGACTAAGTACCCTCAATTCCTCATGGAATCATGAAAAAACCTTGCTTGCTTGACAAACAAAACGAAGAGAACAAATCGCCAAACGTAAACTACGCGTCGTTGAAGAGTTCCGTTCTGATCATCATCAGCAGTTCCACTTCATGAAATGACACTTTTATGAATGAAAATGCTTGATTAGTTCATGAAAATACTAAAATCACTACTTGTGTGCCTTTCACATTTAAGGAGTTCCCTCGATTCCTAATGGATCCCATCATCAGAACTCGAGTATGACAAAAATCAATCGTAAAAATAGAACTTGCTTAACAAACACAGCTAGAAGGACAAATCGCCAAACGTGAACTTTTCGTCGTTGAAGAGTTCTGTTCTGATCATCATCAGCAGTTCCACTTCATCAGATGTCACATTTTTGTATGATAATGCTCGATTTGTTGATAAAAACACAAAAATCACTATATGTTTGCCTTTAAGATTTGAGGAGTTCCCTCAATTCCTCATGGTTCCCATCATCAGAAATCAAGCATGACAAAAAATAATCGTGAAAATAGAACTTGCTTAACAAACACAGCTAGGAGGACAAATCGCCAAACGTGAACTTTTTGTCGTTGAAGAGTTCTGTTCTGATCATCATCAGCAGTTCCACTTCATCCAATGTCACATTTTTGGATGAAAATGCTTGACTTGTTGATAAAAACACAAAAATTACTATATGTTTGCCTTGAAGATTTCAGGAGTTTTCTCAATTTCTCATGGATCCCATCATCAGAACTGCGTTTTGACAAAAACGGGACCAACTTGGATATACGAGTATATACTTACAATCAAGAAAAGAATTTTCCAAATCGGTTCAGAAATGACGGAGTTATGGACTAACAAACATTAAAAAAAAAAACAAAAAAAAAAAAACATACAACCGAATTGATACCTCCTCTTTTGAAATTTTGAAGTCGGTTAAAAACATACATAAAAAAATATTCCAACGAATTGAGAACCTGCTCCTTTTTAGGGTTCCGTAGCCAAATGGCATAAAAAGGAACAGCCCTCCTAGCTGTGTTTGTTAAGCAAGTTCTATTTTCACGATAAATTTTTGTCATGCTTGATTTCTGATGATGGGATCCATGAGGAATTGAGGGAACTCCTCAAATCTTAAAGGCAAACATATAGTGATTTTTGTGTTTTTATCAACAAATCGAGCATTATCATGCAAAAATGTGACATTTGATGAAGTGGAACTGCTGATGATGATCAGAACAGAACTCTTCAACGACGAAAAGTTCACGTTTGGCGATTTGCCCTCCTAGCTGTGTTTGTTAAGCAAGTTCTATTTTCAGGATTAATTTTTGTCATGCTCGATTTTTGATGATGGGATCCATGAGGAATTGAGGGAACTCCTCAAATCTTAAAGGCAAACACATAGTGATTTTTGTGTTTTTATCAACAAATCGAGCATTTTCATACAAAAATGTGACATTTGATGAAGTGGAACTGCTGATGATGATCAGAGCAGAACTCTTCAACGACGCGTAGTTCACGTTTGGCGATTTGTTCTCTTCGTTTTGTTTGTGAAGCAAGCAAGGTTTTTCCATGATTCCATGATGAATTGAGGGTATACTTAGTCTTCTACCATTATAAACATACTATAGCCATTTTTATTTTATTGTATGGAATCTAAGTGTGCACCATCTAAATATAATAGTCTTTCACCGGTCTCCCCATTGAAGTCGGTTTTTTTTTCTTAAAATTATTTTTTAATGCACATATGCCTGTGGGGTATCTATGGATAGGCCTTAAAAAATGACATAAAGGTTCCTAGAAAACTTTTCCATTTAAGTCAACCGTTAGCGAGATATAAGCTGTCAAAGTGGTAAAAAGTTTGTTCCACCCTCTAATTTCCAAATTATGAACTTTAAAATTCTGAACAAAATCAAGATGATGTACAATTATAAATACTTTCAACGAGTTTTGGTTTAAACAAGTTAGGTTTAACGGTTTTTGAGTTATTGCTGAAAAACTGTCTTGGCTTAAGTGCCGTGACTTCCCTATGAAGATACGCCCATTTTTTATTTAATGTATTGTATAGTGTTTTTCAATGTAGATTAGGAGGTGTGCGGAACCGTTCTCTGTGCGTGACCCGACACGCATTTGGCCGCTTTTTTAGGTTTCCGTAGTCAACTAGGAACCCTTATAGTTTCGCCATGTCCCCCTGTCTGTCTGTCTGTCCGAGGCTATGCTCTGTAACTGTTAGTGCTAGAAAGCTGCAATTTGGTATGGATATATAAATCAATAAAACTGACAGTCGTAAACCAAAAAAAAAAAAAAATTGGGTACCTCTCCTACACGTAAAGTAGGGACGCAATTTTTTTTTGCTTCAACCCTATGGTGTGGGGTGTTGTTGGATAGGTCTTTCAAAATGAATAGAGGGTCTTCATCAAACACTTTCGGAAATATTCACTCCAAAAGAAGAAAAAATGTGTCCCCCCTCTAACTCTGAACTATGGGTCCAAAAAATATGAAAAAAATCATGAAAGTAAAGCTTAATAAAGACTTTCATTGAAAACTATAGCGGACACAGTTGAGCTGTGTTTGAGTTATCGTAAAAAGTCTTTCCTTCTAAGTAAAAGACGTATGAAACGCTGCGAAGGTATTCCCTTTTGCTTGTTATTGTTTTTTGAAGTAAATTCATTAGGCAACTACGGAACCCTACACTGAGCTGTGAGTTTTGAAGAAGAAGAAGAAGAAGAAGCAATAAATTTATTCATGGCAATACAGAACAAAACACAAAAACATAATAACACATAAAACAGCCACGAAATGGCCCCAAATCAGCATGTGCTAGCCACAGGCTAGCGCTGGTCTTCCTCTGGAGCCAAGTGACAGCACGATAGACAAAACACAAAAAATAGATATACATAATCATTTGCCCATGGGAAAGCATTCTTCACTACATCTGTAATAATAGGTTTAGTTTCTGTCAAAATCGTCATTTTTAGGGTTCCATACCTCAAAAGGAATAAATTGTAAGTTACAAAGGTTTACCAAAAATCATAAAAAGTTTTTGGTCAAAAATTACATTTTTGGTACAAGCATTTTTATTGCCGACTGTACTTTTTTCCACAATCATATTGCATTGTCATCCGATTTATACATGCATGCAAAATTTCAGCTCAATCGGAAACCGGAAAGTGGATAAAATTTAACTTGCAAGCATTGATTACAGACCAACAGACAGACAACGGGACAGGTGAAAGTAAATAAAAGCTTGTAAAAAACGGAACCCATATAGGATCACTCGTGCGTCTGTCTGTCCGTCTGTCACAGCCTATTTTCTCCGAAACTACTGAACCAATTACGTTGCAATTAGGTACACATATGTAAGTTTGTGACCCAAAGACGGACATGTCGGACGTGTAACGCAAACGAATGAATTTTAAACATGGGAGCCACTTTTGGGGGGTAAATGAGAAAATTAAAAAATAAAGTTTATCAAACTATATCGAGTTACATATCAAATGAGTTCATTGTGTGCAAGTCAATCAATAAATGTAAGTACTCGACTGTACATACCATTTTCAAATCGGTGGGTGCTGGTGTGGTGGTTCCGTTCAGGCAGTATACCCTGCAACAGTACTCTTATTATAAATATAAAAAAAGGGGGGACAATCTTACACAAATCGACCTAGTCCCAAACTAAGCAAAGCTTGTACTATGGGTACTAGACGACGATAAACATACTTATATAGATAAATACATACTTACATAGAAAACATCCAAGACCCAGGAACAAATATGCGTGCTAGTTACACAAATAATGCCCTGGCCGGGATTCGAACCCGGGACCTATAGCTTCGGAGGCAGTGTCACTACCAACTGGGCTAGACAGGCTGACAAAACAACGTATTATAAAGTGATATAAAACAGCGGAACATCATCTTGCTCATTGTTTGTAGTGCGTGTTTTCGTCGAACAAAATACTTCACTTTCGGAAACCAGTGCCATCTTTTAGTATGTTATTATTGTTATTAGGCATGTGTCCGGACTCTGAAACTACCGGGGCACAAACTCTAAGAGGTCGGTTTCCCGAGTAATGATGTTTTCAAAATTGCCGCCGGCGCGTATAGAAAAGTGTCAATTAAATACACCTGAACTGTGCAAAGTACATAGAAACTGGCATCAAATGAAAGCTGAATAAGTATGCTATCTTCCCGTAACAACACGTACTATATTTGCAATTTTGCAGCCCAACTAGAGAACTACTCCACCTTACAGAAGAGCATAGCCAAAATATAACCAAAAGCTACATGCTCTTTTGGGTTTTGGTGATGTGTCCCGGTGGTGGGTAAGGTCGCCAGAGCTTGCGAGCATACGCTATGTTGAGAGTAGGGGTCTTGTATATGTCCCCGCAAGCAGCGTCCATAGGCCGCTGTCTACGTACCACCAGGCAGGACGTAAGCTTGTTTGCCTCCGTCGGCGGAAGTAGCCGACTTTTTCCCTGCAAGTAAAGCAACTCCGCTTCTTGTGGTCGAAGTTTAAGTCTATGGCCCCGGCTACCTACAGTCTATGGAATACTCACTGATTTAGAGGGAGGGGGGGAGCGAAATAGTGTCATGAAGGATTTTTCCCGCAAGGAATCAGATGCCTTTAGATCCAGCTCTTTGCTTTGGACCCGCTCCTGACAGTTCCTGTATCCGATTTTTCGAGTCGCAGTTGAGTTGGAGTGAATACTATCAAGGGAGCTAGCACAACTTCTTGACGACTTTTGTCTCACTCGCACTTTGCAAATTAGAAGGAGAAAGGTAGATTTTCTCGCCTCGCGTCGCGTCGCGGCGTGAGTTGTGCTAGCCCTGCTGCTTAGGGACAGCACCTGTATCCGACTTTGTCCGTGCACGTGGAGCAGACTTGTTTCTTGGGGTTGCAATTGGAGTCGTCGATAGTCCCCGGCGAATGGTAGTTAGCATCGTCGTCCGGAACGGCTCGCAACTTATAAGTGGCTGTGGTACATTCATTATCACATTATTAGCGATCAGTACCAAGTCTGGAAACAGTGGTAGACCGATAGGGACGTAGAGCTGTAAGACATGGTCAGGTAAAAAAAAACCCAGCCAAGTGCGAGTCGTACTCGTTCACCGAGGGTCCCGTACAACTAAAAATTAATATTAATAATAATTGACTTGAAATTTGGTAATAATAAACATTATTATCAAATTTCAAGTCAATGGGAAGTTAAAAAATTATTCGGAACAAAATGTGTGACAGACGACATACGGACACGCGAGCGACAGCAATAGGGCTCCAACCGTTTAAAGCGATAGGAGTGCGCGGTGGGAGAGTAACCTGGGGAAAATCCAGGAACACTTTCGACACGACCACGCGGCTACACGCAGCGCGCGGCGGCAACGCGGTGAGTGTTTACACTGGAGAACTATACGAATATGCGCTCTCACAGTGAGATAGGTTGAATGTTTTTAACGTTTGGCACCGCGCTTAGCGCGCGTATGTACGCGTTGGTCAACCGACAGTCGATTCGCCGTAAGCGTGATGTAGCTAATACGCGCGTAGCAGTATATAATCGGCGGATGGTATTTATCGAACCACCAAATTAACAGCGTCTGATTCAAAGAGTGCTAAATGCTTGCAGCAGGTTTTGCTTTAAGCTTCCCCCCGAGGTCGCGTCACACCCTTCCTGAACGGCGCAAACATTTTAAAGATGTCTGCCCGTCAAGAGCTTAAGTTGCATGTTTACTGTTTGATACGATACACACAAAACGCCACGCATCTTATTTATATAACAAGCTCACTTTGGTTTTCAAACAGTTACTATTCTGTCAGATTCTCGAGCTACCGTAGGCAGCTCCCCCAGGTAGGTCCCCCGACATCGATCGGCTGCTTTTAAGGGGAGTTTTCGGTATCGGGCCACATAGTGTTAGAACAACATACCGCAACCAATGCGTGAATCAAGAATGGACACTAATTCAAATTAAATTATTGCCTACATCTTATGTTTTCAAAATTGGCAGATTACAGGTCAATTAAATAAATTTGGGATAAAGGCCGAAACGCACAGAGCGGGCGCGGCGGAGGTTCATATTTCACACACGTCGCCTTCGCTCTACCGTGCTACCAAATACCGCTCGGGTTTATTGTACGACGTCCCCCGGCCCGTGTTCGCTTAACCTCATAATTTTTAAGAAAAAAAAACCGACTTCAATGGGGGAGGCCAGTGAAAAATTATTATACTTAGATGGTGCACTCTTAGATTCCATACAATAAAATAAAAATGGCTATAAGTATGTTTATAATGGTAGAAGACTAAGTACCCTCAATTCCTCATGGAATCATGGAAAAACCTTGCTTGCTTGACAAACAAAACGAAGAGAACAAATCGCCAGACGTGAACTACGCGTCGTTGAAGAGTTCCGTTCTGATCATCATCAGCAGTTCCACTTCATCAAATGTCACTTTTATGAATGAAAATGCTTGATTAGTTCATGAAAATACTAAAATCACTATTTGTGTGCCTTTCACATTTGAGGAGTTCCCTCGATTCCTAATGGATCCCATCATCAGAACTCGAGCATGACAAAAATCAATCGTGAAAATAGAACTCGCTTAACAAATACAGCTAGAAGGACAAATCGCCAAACGTGAACTTTTCGTCGTTGAAGAGTTCTGTTCTGATCATCATCAGCAGTTCCACTTCATCCAATGTCACATTTTTGGATGCAAATGCTTGACTTGTTGATAAAAACACAAAAATCACTATATAAAAAGTTCATAATGTTGGCTATTTTCTCCATTTCGTAACTTTGACACCCTCAGTAACCTATTTTTAACTACATGACCAATAAAATTGGGCACTCTTTTTAACCGACTTCAAGATTTCAAAAGAGGAGGTTACAATTCGGTTGTATGTGTTTTTTTTTTGTTTTTTTTTTTAATGTTTGTTACTCCATAACTCCGTCATTTCTTAACCGATTTGACAAATTCTTTTTTTGATTGTATGTATATATATCCAAGTTGGTCCCGTTTTTGTCAAAAGGCAGTTCTGATGATGGGATCCATGAGGAATTGAAGGAACTCCTCAAATCTTTAAGGCAAACATATAGTGATTTTTGTGTTTTTATCAACAAGTCAAGCATTTGCATCCAAAAATGTGACATTGGATGAAGTGGAACTGCTGATGATGATCAGAACAGAACTCTTCAACGACGAAAAGTTCACGTTTGGCGATTTGTCCTCCTAGCTGTGTTTGTTAAGCAAGTTCTATTTTCACGATTAATTTTTGTCATGCTCGAGTTCTGATGATGGGATCCATGAGGAATTGAGGGAACTCCTCAAATCTTAAAGGCAAACATATAGTGATTTTTGTGTTTTTATCAACAAATCGAGCATTATCATACAAAAATGTGACATTTGATGAAGTGGAACTGCTGATGATGATCAGAACAGAACTCTTCAACGACGAAAAGTTCACGTTTGGCGATTTGTCCTTCTAGCTGTGTTTGTTAAGCAAGTTCTATTGTCACGATTGATTTTTGTCATGCTCGAGTTCTGATGATGGGATCCATTAGGAATCGAGGAAACTCCTCAAATGTGAAAGGCACACAAATAGTGATTTTAGTATTTTCATGAACTAATCAAGCATTTTCATTCATAAAAGTGACATTTGATGAAGTGGAACTGCTGATGATGATCAGAACGGAACTCTTCAACGACGCGTAGTTCACGTTTGGCGATTTGTTCTCTTCGTTTCGTTTGTCAAGCAAGCAAGGTTTTTCCATGATTTCATGAGGAATTGAGGGTACTTAGTTTTCTACCATTATAAACATACTTATAGCCATTTTTGTATTTTATTGTATGGAATCTAAGAGTGCACCATCTAAGATTAATAATCTTTCACCGGACTCCCCCATTGAAGTCGGTTTTTTTTTCTTAAAAATTATGAAATCTTGAAGTCGGTTAAAAACCGGCTCCGCCCCGCAACGACGTTGCGCCGCGCTCAGTGCGTGTGCGTTTCAAGCTTTATTGTGTAAGTTCGGTAATAATAATACAATATTATGATACTAGCGAGCTGATTTATTCATTTATTCATTTATTCATTTATTAAAAATGTTTATATGACATTACAGTGTAACCAATGCGTCACGAAACTTAGACTAAACAATTTTGTTGACACAATAGCATGTAACAAATAAATTATATTGGAACAGTTGAACTCCTAGCATCCATCGCCTCACAGAATCTCAAGCATTCGCTACACACTGCCACCCATCGCCACGCAAACAAGTCGCACTCAGGTGTTGATGCCAGGAGCGCATTGAGCAGTTGCAGGGCGCGGGGCAGCGGAGAGTTCCTGCACGACACGGTGCGCGCCGGCGGCACGGCCAGCAGGTCGCGTCGTCGTGGCCTGAGGGGTATCCTCGGAACATCTGGGATAAACAGTCGCACGAGACGCTCCACAAGTTCGGGACAGTCCGACTCACCACGCAAGGCTCGACATGCCGTGATCATAAGGTGATAACTCCTCCTGACCTCCAAAGTGTTGTACCCGAGAGAGCCGAGAAGGTACTTTGTTGGGTACAGATACGGGTAGAAACCGTAGACTTTTTTTATAAAGGTACCTTAAAAACGCTTTCTGAACCTTCTCCAGAAGTAAGGCATACGTCGATTCGTAGGGGTTCCATACGATCGACGAAGTCTCCAGCTTACTCCTTACTAGAGCATTGTAAACCATTTTTATAGCCACCGGGTCATGAAAATGGCGAAGGTTTCGGATTACGAAACTGAGTCTTCGAAAACAGCTTTTGGCAAGAGAAGAAATATGCTCATGAAAGGTGAGCCGCGTATCAAACACTACTCCTAAATCCTTGACGGAGAAGACACGATCTGATGATGGAGACAGAAGGTAGCCACAGCAACTTCTAAACTATACAAGATAAACCCATCGTGTTTGGGCTCATTGCAACTGTTTCAACGGATGATTGTGGAAAAAAGTACAGTCAGCAATAAAAGCTTGTACCAAAAAATGGTTCTTTGGCAGAAACTCATTTAATTTAATTTCTATAATAACTATACGTAACCATAGATCATACTTACTCTCGATGGTCAGAGCTTGTGTGGTTTCTAGTCGCGGGATCACTGGAGCGGTGGCCGCGGTAGTCGGAGCCCTATGAATTGCATGAAATGTACAGTAAATCAAATATAGTCACGACGTACCTATTTAACCATTATTGTAATTGTAACAAGTGCAGAAAAAGTAACTGTAGTGACAAGTGCGAGTCGGACTCGCGCACGAAGGGTTCCGTACTATTATAAAAAGAATTGAGATCTAAATGGGTGCCAAGTTCCGTAGATTCTCTGAAAAGGTGTCAAGTCCGGCACTACATTGGTTACAGTAAAACTAATTTACTGCGGCTTAATGCATTTTGAGCTTAAGCTTGGATGTTTTCTTAAATATCTAACAGCTCTCATGGTATTATATCATACTATATTGAAATGCTTGCCTTCAATTTTGTGTGAAATTCCTTTACAGTTCTCCCGATTTGTTCCGCCTGCAACGCATTTCATTGCCTATGTCCGAGAAAAGCACTATAGAAATCTCGGCGAGAAACTATTTATACTTGGCCTGCAACCCTTCGTTTCCCAGTTTCTATAGTAATGTACTTAGCTTCAATTTCACAAAGTGTAGTCTGTAAAATGCAGTAAAATGACGCGCCAATGAAAATACAAGTTGTCAAATATACAATTGTCCTCACGATATATATTTACTGCGGCTTAATGCATTTTGAGCTTAAACTTGGCAGTTTTCTTAAATATGCAACAGCTTTTATGGTATTATAACATACTGCATAGAAAACTAACAAGTTAAGGCTCAAAATGCATTAAGCTGCAGTAACTTAGTTTTACTGTAACCAATCCAGTGCAAAACTTGGCAACTTTTCAGATAATCTACGGAACTTGGCGCCCATTTAGATCTCAATTCTTTTGTCGGAGAACTTGGCCGCCATTTTCACATTTATGTTTTTGATGGGTTACTTATTCTGTGGCTCCGCTCGGCGACCCCCGCCTATAGCAGCCCTTGTACAGTCAGCATCAAAAGTAACTACGCATTTGAAAAGTTCAAAAGTCTTTATAATAAGGGAATAAGAGCTTTTGACACCTTCATATGCGTAGCTACTTTTGACACCTTCATATGCGTAGCTACTTTTGACACCTTCATATGCGTAGCTACTTTTGACACCTTCATATGCGTAGCTACTTTTGACACCTTCATATGCGTAGCTACTTTTGACACCTTCATATGCGTAGCTACTTTTGACACCTTCATATGCGTAGCTACTTTTGACACCTTCATATGCGTAGCTACTTTTGACACCTTCATATGCGTAGCTACTTTTGATGCTGACTGTACACGGTTTTACAGAGCCAGTTTTACGATGTAATTGTGTTTGTACACATAATGGTATTTTCTATGATAGCAATTCAATAGCGGCAATAACTACCACTTAAAAAAGTTGAAAAACCCCCGACATTTTAATTTCAAAGCTCAATATCTCAAAAACGGGTGAACAGATTTACATGAAACATGGCTAAGAACACTAGGGATAAAATTATCTATGACAAAAAAAAACTAAACGAAAATCGGTTCATCCGTTTTTTTTATTTTATTAAAAATGGGATTGCTCTTGGCCAGCATCTAGCCAGGGGGCAAAGATGAGGCCGACGATGAAGCGAGCTCACCCAGAAGATGCCTATTCACTCGTGCCTTAAAAAGGTCCAGGTTATATGAACTCGGAAATACAGACGCCGGCAGAGAATTCCAAACCTTAGAAGTGCGCATTATAAAAGATGCAAAGCGCTTGGTTCGAATTAGAGGAATTTCGACCAGGTAAGGATGGTAGCCAGCCGTACGTCTGGATGTCCGATGGAAGAAGGGGGAAGGCGGTATGAGCTCATGGAGCTCCTGAGCTCCGTTTGGGAGCTACGATACCACAGACATACACAGACACACAGATACACACACACAGATACACAGACACGTTAAACTCATAACCGCCCTCTTTTTGCGTCGGGGGTTAAAAAGATTAGTTAACACATCTTACAGCGTCGTCTTCGTGAGGCCTGGCACTACGCGCCCACCCAATATCTCTTGAAGAATTCCTGCAAACAGTTTTTTTAAGTTTAGGTTAAGGTATATTTCAAAAGCACTTTAAAAAAAAACTAACGAAATATAACTTTGGATATTTACCTGGTACGTTTATGCTGGCATTTTCAACCCGCGTCGTCAAGCCGATAACTAGAAAAATTAAAAAGTTTTCAAGATAATGAAAAAATAGTATGTACAGTCAAGGAAATTCAATCATGTATGTTTTTCGGTCTTGTCACAAAGACAATAAGGCTAAATATAGATTACGAGAAATAAGACTGGTCTTTTGACAGCTGTCATCCCAGTACAATTAATGTCATTTTTGACGTATGCTGACATTATTTGTACTGGGATGACAGCTGTCAAAAGACTCTTATTTCTCGTAATCTATAGGTACGTGTTTAAATTCCTCTCCTGAATTGGTGACCACTTCTGGGAAAAAGTAGCGTCGGTCATGTACCAGCTCGATGGGAAGATGATATTGGAAAGTCCTAGAGTCACTTCTGGAAAAGAATAGCTCAGGACCGGGACGAATAGCGCACTCAAAGAGAAACGTATGCTTAGCAGTGGGCTACTACGGGCTGAAAATACGGAATGATGATGACAAATGCTGGGTAAAAATAAATAACGTCATGTTGGCCTTTGAGAGCGTTAAATAGTGCTTAGAGTCACATTGGCGCGCTGTGTACGCCTGTGGTGCCAAATATAACCGTTAATTAAGTGGTATTTTATAGGTCTTCACTAAAACAGTTTATTCATATACTTATATGAAATGGTTTTAACAAGCTAACTTACCCTTATCATAAGGAATGTTGCCGTAGTCCACATCAACTAAAAACAAAGGTATAATTTACTTTTTAAGTTATCAACTAAACGAAGAAGAAGTTTTACAAGGTGTATAGTGGATACTTATTTTGTTAGAGCACGGTATCTGCTCTGTATTTAGTGGTGGTGAGCGTACTGACCCCAGAACCCCATTTTGCAAAGCAAGTTACTCGTATTCTTAATATTAGTGTTTCGTGTAACTTATTTACGAGCCAAGCCTATTTTTAGACTTACGCGCTTTGATAAATAGTGCCCTCACATGCCTGCTGGTAGATCGCGGTCACATTTCCCGGTTGTATACTAAAGGAACCGAGAACCGCTTTGTCCCAAGCAAGATGCGTAGGCGCAAGTTGAGCGACAACAACCACCATACTCGTATGACTTTCGAATTAAGGGGGAAAAGTAGACCTTGATGAGATTAGATCGGTTTCCTCATGAGGCCCAAAGCGTCCCATCAGAGTGCTCTCTCCGCGAGCTCCAGGGCTGACACATAGCCCTCCCTACCCACGAGTGTCTTACAAGCGAACTTGTGGACCAAGGGGAAGCTCCAAGCGTCCCGTCAGGATGCGTTTTCTACGCGAGACCTGGGGGCCCAAGGTTCAAAGGTGAGCGTCGAGGCACGCGATGCGGAAAGCCGAGTTCCGCGTAGGGCCGAAGGCCCAAAGCATCCCTCTAGAGCGCGCTCTGTACACGAGCCCGACGGGCGGGCCCACGCGGACACTCAAACTCTGCTTCACAAGCACATGCAATTTTCAGTTACTTGGACCATGTATTTTAAACGTGCCCCAACTAGCCGCAAAGCTCCGAAAGTTATACGTGAATGATTGATTTGGCCATACAATATTAAACCATTTGACTATTTACCTGGTATGTTTATGCTGACATTCTCAACCCGCGTCGTCAAGCCGATAACTAGGAAAATAAAAAACTTTTAAAGAAAACGAAAAATCAATACGCACGGTCAACTAATTTCATTTCTAGGCCACTTTGTACCTTGTCAAAGTAATAATCAATATGAAAGCTGCTAGAGATTTTATATTATTGTCGTTGTGACAAGGTACGAAGAGGCCCAGAAATCTAATTGGATGACTGAACGCGTTCATGTCAGACGTATGCCAATCGTCTGACATACACGAGTCGGAGATATGGAGTTAGGGAATGTCGAAATAGCTAGCTTACCATTATCAGTATAGCATGAATCACATCGTCACAGATTTTATTTACCGACTTCAATAGAAGGAAGGAGGTACTCAGTTCGTCTGCATGTTTGCAAACGACTTCAAGATTTCATAATTTTTAAGAAAAAAAAAACCGGCTTTAATGGAGGAGGCCGGTGAATAGTACATTACTACAGAGGCCGGGACGAAAGGGGTTGCCGGCCGAAGACATATATACTAATTTTTTTTTTATACGCATAGTGGCAGAATGTCATGATGCCTGTGCCACAAATTTATGTGGAAGAGAAAAAAAGAGGACTTTGCCGGCCTAGGCCTGCAAGATTTGTATGAAATTCCATTAAAGAACCTCTTGTCCTAGCCGCGCCTGAATCGTCATACTTCGCAGCCTATTATAAGGAACATAACATCAATATTTCATTGCATGTTTGAGAAAAGATTATTATACTTAGACGGTGCACTCTTAGATTCCAAACAATGAAATAAAAATGGCTATAAGTATGTTTATAATAGTAGAAGACTAAGTACCATCAATTCCTCATGGAATCCTCCATCAGAACATTGACAAAAATGTGTCTTGAAAACCTAGCTTGCTTGACAAACATGACGAAGAGAACAAATCGCCAAAATTGAACTATGCGTCATTGAAGAGTTCTGTTCTGACCATCATCAGCAGTTTCACTTCATCAAATTTCACTTATTAAAATGTAAATGCTTGATTTGTTCATGAAAATACTAACATCACTATATGTGTGCCTTTCACATTTGAAGAGTTCCCTCGATTCCTCATGGACAAAAATAACAACATAAACATACATGGGGATGATGTTTTTGTTTGCTTGAACCCTATGGTATGAAAAAGAGAGAAAAAAATGTGGCCCCTCCCCCCTCTAACTTTTGAACTATGGGTCCTAAAAATATGAAAAAAACATGAGAGAAAAGCTTAAAGACTTTCAACGAAAACTATAGCAGTCAGGATCGGTTAAGCCGTTTATGTGTTATCGTAAAAAGTATTCCCTTCTTAGTAAAAGACGTATGAAACGATGCGAAAGTATTCCCTTATGTTTGTTATTGTTTTTTAACCGACTTCAAGATTCCATAATTTTTAAGAAAAAAAAACCGACTTTAATGGGGGAGGCCGGTGAAAGATTATTATACTTAGATGGTGCACTCTTAGATTCCATACAATAAAATAAAAATGGCTATAAGTATGTTTATAATGGTAGAAGACTAAGTACCCTCAATTCCTCATGGAATCCTCCATCAGATCTCAAGCTTGACGAAAATGTGTCCTGAAAACCTAGCTTGCTTGACAAACATAACGAAGAGAACAAATCGCCAAACATGAACTACGCGTCGTTGAAGAGTTCCGTTCTGATCATCATCAGCAGTTCCACTTCATCAAATGTCACTTTTTTGAATGAAAATGCTTGATTAGTTCATGAAAATACTAAAATCACTATTTGTGTGCCTTTCACATTTGAGGAGTTCCCTCAATTCCTAATGGATCCCATCATCAGAACTCGAGCATGACAAAAATTAATCGTAAGTATATATATCCAAATTGGTCCCGTTATTGTCAAAACCCAGTTCTGATGAAGGGATCCATGAGAAATTGAGGAAACTCCTTAAATCTTAAAGGCAAACATATAGTGATTTTTGTGTTTTTATCAACAAGTCGAGTATTTTCATCCAAAAATGTGACATATGATGAAGTGGAACTGCTGATGATGATCAGAACAGAACTCTTCAACGACGAAAAGTTCACGTTTGGCAATTTGTCCTTCTAGCCGTGTTTGTTAAGCAAATTCTGTTTTCACGATTAATTTTTGTCATGCTCGATTTCTGATGATGGGATTCATGAGGAATTGAGGGAACTCCTCAAATCTTAAAGGCAAACATATGGTGATTTTTGTGTTTTTATCAACAAATCGAGCATTATCATACAAAAATGTGACATTTGATGAAGTGGAACTGCTGATGATGATCAGAACAGAACTCTTCAACGACGAAAAGTTCACGTTTGGTGATTTGTCCTTCTAGCTGTGTTTGTTAAGCAAGTTATATTTTCACGATTGATTTTTGTCATGCTCGAGTTCTGATGATGGGATCCATTAGGAATCGAGGGAACTCCTCAAATGTGAAAGGCACACAAATGGTAATTTTAGTATTTTCATGAACTAATCAAGCATTTTCATTCATAAAAGTGACATTTGATGAAGTGGAACTGCTGATGATGATCAGATAGGAACTCTTCAACGACGCGTAGTTCAAGTTTGGCGATTTGTTCTCTTCGTTTTGTTTGTCAAGCAAGCAAGTTTTTTCCATGGGGAATTGAGGGTACTTAGTCTTCTACCATTATAAACATACTTATAGTCATTTTTATTTTATTGTATGGAATCTAAGAGTGCACCATCTAAGTATAATAATCTTTCACCGGCCTCCCCCACTGAAGTCGGTTTTTTTTCTTAAAAATTATTTTTTAATTATTTTTCTTAAAAATTATTTTATGTATGTATGTTCCCCGATAACTATTGACCACGTTGGCCGAATTTTATAGGCACGCATATGCCGATTTCGGTATTTTCTGCAGGTAACCAAGCATTGGCTCACGGAAACCCAGGTAACAAGTTGTGGCATAGCAAATACAAAATTGAATTCGTGTTTTTTTGGTATACATTATTTAAACAACCGCAACACGAAGTCTTTGGGGGAGGCCTATGTCCAGCAGTGGACGTCTCCCGGCTGACACGACACACGACATGATGTACCGCAACACGAATACATGGGTGAATATCATTCACCTGATTTCATGTTTTGCACTTGTCTACCAATGTTAACTTGTTAACTTCGACGATAATAAACTACCCACTTATGAGGATCAAGTGCACTACATGTTTTTAGTGTTTCGTACCAACATTGATCCCATGGAACACATGATAACTAGGTGCCTGGCGGTCTGTTACAGACAGTTTTTGGAGGTTATTCTAAGGTTTCATTATAATACTATATACAAAGTTGAAAAATCGAATCTAACTTGTCTTATATCTTCCAAGAGTTCCAAGTTAACATTGGTGAACGCAAGTGCAAAATATGATATTCACCCTAATGAGTTTTTTTTCATGTCTTCACTAAAGAGTTAATAGGTAAATTATCTAAATGAATAACTTTTAAGTCTGTCTAATTATTGTAAGGAATGGTTTCAACAAGATCTCATACCTTTATCATAAGGAATTTTACCGTAGTCCACATCAACCCGAGGCTTCAAAACCACTGAAAACAAATAAGGCATACTTAAAAAAATCGGCCAATATCATGTCGGGCCATGCTCAGTGTAGGGTTACGTAGTTGCCCAATGAACTTACTCTAAAAAATCAATAACAAGCAAAAGGTAATATTTTCACGGCGTTTCATACGTCTTTTACTAAGAAGGGAAGACTTTTTACGATAGCTCAAAAATGGCTTAACTGATCATGTCCGCTATAGTTTTCGTTGAAAGAGTTTATTATGCTTCACTTTCATGTTTTTATTCATATTTTTTGGATCCACAGTTCAAAAGGTAGAAGGGGGGGGGGGACACAGTTTTTTTTTTTGGAGTGAATATTTCCGAAAATATTCACTTTAACAAAAAATTTTTGATGGAGACCTGTATTCATTTTGACAGACCTATCCAACAACACCCCACACCATAGGTCTGAAGCAAAAAAAAATCATTCCCGCTTTACGCGTAAGGGAGGTACCCTTCAAAATTTTTTTTAGATTTGAATTTACGACTTTTTTAGTTTTATTGTTTTGTATATCGATACCAAATTGCAGCTTTCTAGCACTAACAATCACGGAGCAAAGCCTCGGACAGACAGACGGACAGGCAGACAGACGGGCAGACAGACAGACGGAAAGACAGACAGACCGCCTATTACCTTGAAATCTTATATAATACAAATTATACCTATTCCGATCATATAAATCGTTAAATCGTAAAGGCGTTTTGCAATACCATTGTTCAGAGGCTAAAGGGCCTAAAAGTTTGAATTGGTTGTTTTTATTGAATTCCGTTCCTCCAAGCATATAGCCGTGAAACGACGTAGCATACATAGCTTTTCAAAATTCAAGCAAATAGTTATTTGTTATACAAGGGTGCAAAGTTGTATTTTACCCGCGAGTGTGGAATTGAAACACGAGCCAGCGAAAGGATTCTATAGTTGAACCACGAGCGAAGCGAGTGGTTCTAAAATAGAATCCTGAGCGTAGCGCGTGTTTCAACACACGAGAAGTAAAATACAGCTTTGCACCCGTGTGTAACACAAAACTTTTCTCCTCACTATAGCGAGGAAAGTGCAACGTGCAAAAAAACAAAGTTCCATAGGCATGATTTTCATCACTGGAATCACTGATTTTTTTACGATATTATAACAGAAAACTCTGGAAGTTGTGTATAATATTTACGTGAGTCGGAGTCGGTGACAAGTTGTGTATATTTTAGTTGACATTGACAACGATGACATTTCTGACGATGCGTTTTGAAATTGCATGGACTTAACTTGTGCGTTTACAATTATACTCAATATCATTATAAAAAAATGATACTTTTAGAATTTTAAGGTTTACGACTTAAATCATTAAATAAAGCTAAATTTGGTATCTTTTATTAAATTCTCAAATCATTTATTTAATGATAATGGATATCAAACGAACCATTATTATGAGCGTTTTACGTTTTGTTATCTGTCAAAAGCTACTCAAACACGCTCCAAGGTCAAATTACTTTCCCCACTTGTGGGTAAAATGCGTTTTTACCTGCTTGTTTCAAAGGATAAAAGACGGCTTTCCGAGCTAGTGAGGGGAAAATTATTTTTTCATTTTAATACAAAATAAATAATTATATAATCACGGGTGGAGTTAAGCAAAAGTATGACAATATTCGGAATTCGAATTATACGCACGCCAACATTGTTAAAGAGCCGGGCGCCACTGCTGCGTTTCGTTGCGTTGCGTTTATGAAGAGGTTCCCACGATGTCGTCATCCCGATTTTATTCATAAACGCAACGCAACGCAACAGAGCAGCGTGGCCCGGCTCTTAATTTGTTAAGAATCTTTTAAGGGTGTTAATTAACGAAATATAATTCTTGAATATCTTCGAAACGGTACGAATTGGGATACTAGTGACTTAGAGAAGATTACTTTATTTCATCTCAGGAATGTGCCCTGGCAATTGACGGATTCAATACTAAGTTTTTGGTCAAAAATTTATTTTTTGGTACAAGCTTTATTGCCGTCTGCCCAAACACGATGGGTTTATCTTGTGTAGTTTAGGAATTGCTACGACCACCTTCATCTCCATCATCAGATCACCTATATGTCATAATAATTGCATTATCATCCGATTTATACATGCATGCAAAATTCGACCTGACGACCTGTTTAGCCTAGTTGGTAGTGACTCTGCCTCCGAAGCTAGAGGTCCCGGGTTCGAATCCCGGCCAGGGCATTTATTTGTGCATTTTTCACGGATATATGTTCTTGGGTCTTGGATTTTTTCTATGTATTTAAGTATGTATTTATCTATATAAGTATATATATCGTCGTCTAGTACCCATAGTACAAGCTTTGCTTAGTTTGGGACTAGGTCGATTTGTGTAAGATTTTCCCCCAATATTATTATTATTATTCACCTTATTTATTTCTTTTTCTTAGGTTAGATTTTTTACAATAAATTTATCAAATATAAAATATAAAAATACACGTACAAAGTATAAAAGCATTATAAAAAACCTAACCTAGAGTGCCGCCGGCAGCTAGGCGGGCCTAAGCTACCGGTGGTTAGGTTAGGGCGACAGAGAGAGGAACCTCCGGACTATCCGCGCCGTGTCCAGGAGTACCGCCTTCTGTATTTGACCCTTGACCCAGCCATCTAACGAGAGTCTCTTGAGATGTTGGTCGAGACTCTTCGCTATTAGACCGTTCACAGGGATGAATATCGGGACAATAATCGTTGAATCAACATCCCACATGGCGGTTACCTCATGTGCCAAGTCTAGGTACTTGCTGACTTTGTCCTTCTCAGCTTTCACGAGGTTCTCGTCATGGGGGATGGTGATGTCAACGAGCACTGCCTGGCGCTTCAATCGATCTGTCAGCACGATATCAGGCTTGTTGGCTACAATAGTCCTGTCCGTGATGACAGATCGATCCCAATAGAGCGTTGCACGACCATTTTCGAGAACTGGCGCAGGTGTGTACTTATAATACGGCACTTCGAAGTCCACAAGACCGTATAAAAGAGCAAGCTGCTGGTGAATAATCCTGGCCACCAAGTTATGTCTGTGCAAGTACTCGCCGTTAGCAAGATGACTACAACCAGAAATAATATGCCTGAGTGACTCTCCGGGACGGCGGCATGCCCGACAAATGTCGACCGTACCGTCCTTCAGGATATATTTCCGGTAGTTGTTCGTCATGATAACCTCGTCCGCAATTGCACAGACAAAACCTTCAGTTTCTCCAAAACGTAGCCAGTTCACCGATGCGAGCAGGTCTACGTCGGGCCCCGTAAGGGCCTTGTAGAACCGCCCATGTAGCTCCTTACTCTTCCATACCGCCCTGCGGTCCTCGGTGCTTAGTACTTTAAATCTGCGCCAGTTCTCGTTTGCCATGGAGAGCGGGATGAAAGAAGCGTCTGCTGCCACTACGTCACGATGCATCCCACACTCACTGTTTAGAAAGTAATCCCTGAGACTGCACACCTCGCGGTTGTGAAGGTCTTTGGCATTTAAGAAGCCGTGACCTCCAAGCTTCCGCGGGATGTACAGTCTCATAACAGAAGATCGTGGGTGTAGCATACGGTGCGCAGTGAGCAGTACACGTACCCTTCGATCCAGGAAATCGAGCTCAGTCTGAGTCCACCTTAATATGCCAAAGGAGTATGTGAGCAAGGGCACCACCCAGGCGTTGAAGGCAGAACCTTATTGCCGCGCGACAAAAAACTATTGAGTACTTTTGTCAGGCGACAGAAGAAGCGCTCCCTCACCGCCCGTTTGATGTCCCCACCCTCGATACCCAAAGACTGTGACATACCAAGATACTTATAGGTTTCTGCTTCGGAGAGAGATCTGAGAGCCATTGTCTCAGAAATATGTAAAGTGGAATTTACAACTTTCCCCCGCTGTACATGCATGACCGCACACTTATCGACACCAAATTCCATTTTGATGGCACTACTGAAGACCTCTGTGGTTTTCAGTAGCTCCAACAGGTCATGTTTATTTGGTGCAAATAGTTTAAGGTCGTCCATGTAGAGCAGATGAGAAATGACCTCACCCTCTCTCCGCAGCTGGCAACCTAATCCTGAATCCTTCAGCAGAGTACTGAGCGGATTCAGCGCTAGGCAGAACCATAATGGACTCAGACTGTCACCCTGGAATATACCTCGCTCAATCCTGATGGAATCCTGCGGGCCAGAGGGGCCCTCTCCTCCCCCGGGTTGACGAAGGACTGTGGTCCACCGCCCCATGCAAGCAACTAAGAAGGATCTCAAAACTGCATCCACTTTATACAGTTCTAAGATCCTCCTCAGCCATGAATGAGGCACCGAATCATAGGCCTTCTTATAGTCAATCCAGGCGGCCGTGAGGGTCCCTCTGTTTCGCCGGACTCGTTGGCAAATGGTCATGTCTATGAGGAGGAGCTCTTTAGTACCACGTGACCCAACCCTACATCCATTTTGAGCGGGGGCCAGAATGTTGTTCGCAACAATGTGCGTGTTAATTTTTGCTCTCAAAATAGATGTAAGGAGCTTGTATAGCGTCGGCAAGCACGTGATGGCTCTGTAGTTCTTTGCTTCCGTGGTACTACCGGACTTGTAGAGCAAGGAGGTAACACTAGTTGTTAAGGGAGGCGGCAGGGAACCGAGCTCGAGGGCTTGCTGGAACTGTGCTGCCAAACGCGCGTGTGAGCATCGAAACCATTTTAGCCAGAAGTTGTGCAATCCATCCGGGCCCGGACTTTTCCAGTTTGGAGCCGTACGGATGGCACAAATTACGTCCTCGGGGCTGACGGTAACAGACCCCCATGGGTTCAATGGATTATTATTATTATTAATTTTAGCTCAATCGGAAACCGGGAAGTGGATCAAATTTAACTTGCAAGATTTGATTACAGACCGACAGACAACGGGACAGGTGAATCTAAATAAAAGCTTGTAAAACAGCCTGTAAGTATACACGATAGACACGGATTATTGAGTCTAGTGATAGTTTAGTTTCGGTTTCGGTTTCGGCCAGTTTCGGCCTAAAAATCATGTTTCGGCCGAAGGTTGGTTTTCGGCCAAAAAAGTGCCGAACCTTACGGCCGTGCCGAAACTTACAACATTGTACCTACTTTCGGATCGTGAATTCTAATTAGTCTTTCGTGGCTGGCTGATTGTGATCTGTTAACATTAAGATCAAAATATTATTTTAGTTAATTTTATATCTAGTTTAGAAGCTGTTTGATTTAGTCATTCTCAAAGGCATAAGACAGGAGTTTGGTTGTTCTTCTTCAAAACTGAGACCACGGAGAACTTATGTAATATGCTCGATGATCTAATGGGCTTCTAAAGAAGTTGGGCTTAAGATGAACATGGACCAAACGAAGATCATAACTCACGTCCATGTACCTATGTAGTACGTACTCCAGTTAAGATCAGAGGCTCCACGCTCAAAGTTGTTCACAAATTTGTGTACTGTCCCTGAGCCTAGGACAAACAGTTCAGTTGGGCAGCAGGAGCAATTTCGAGAAGATCAATTTTCAAAAATTATCTTTTCGTCATGCATTATGACATGATGCCCGCGGTTACCTATCATCATCGCACCTCTCGCCATCAAGCGCATCCCCAAACGTTAGAGCCATTGCGTTCTCATACAGTACGTTTCAATAGGTACTTTATACCCAGAACACTTTAGTAGCTAATACCTGCCGAGGTATTACCGAAGGGCTACAGCAAAGACTACTAATGAATATATATAGAGATAGACATATCAGTCAAAGAAATTGTGCCGAGCGTCATCTAGTGCCCTAGTACAATAACAACCCTGTAGGCGTTTTCATTAGTGTGCGTCATATATATAAATGTGTGCGTGCACGGAAGTACGCACACATAGAAACATTATACCTATACATACATACACTAACACATTGGTAACTATATTGGCTAATTTCATGGCAACTCGTGTTACATTATTGCATGCGTTAAAATCTTACTTATAGAAAAGAAGCATTAAGTTGTAAAGTTAGCCCTGAATATGTTAAAGAGCATTATAAAACAGTGAAAAGAAAAGATGGATAATAGTTATTCTGTATATTGCTCGTATATTTAGGCCAAACTTAACAATTAACTCTTTTTTCTAATAAGCAGTAAGATTTTAACGTATGCAAAAATGTAACATGAGTTTGATGAGTTAAAGTGGAATTGCCTCATCGTTTTCTTCATATCACAACGCTTACATCAGGCAATTTGTAAGATCCAGTTTATAGTAAATGGAAAATAATAAACACAAACTACACATAATAACAAACTTGTATTCGAAGAATTGTAAAGCATTTCAAACGAAAAATATTCATTCAGAAAGCATACGTACCTGTTTTGTATTGTAAATTTATAATTTAACACTACCCATATTCACTGATTTCCTAAAACCAACAAAATACAGATAAAGGTGTGTTTGTATTTATACAAAAACTAATCATTATTAATCAAAACCTACATAATAAACAATAAATAATAACTAATATTCATATGAAACATCCTTATTTGTTTTAAAGTTCATTTAACAACGTAATATATTTATAGGTACCTAAATTAATTTTAAATTCAAATAATATACTTATTTCTCGATTGCTATTACACGTTATTATGCCAATATCAACGATTTCACCCAAATCGGAATATTGTTCTAAGAGCTCATGAACTGACACTGAATGCGGGACATAGGGGTGGGCAGCGATTCCTGAATATTTCTGATGTACGAGTATAAAGACCGGAGGACCATAGCTATCTCACATGAAAGCGCTTTCGGACTTACTGTGAGAGAGGCGAAAGCTTTATGCCGTAAATAGACTCTTGCTTCTTATCTATGAAGATTTTACATAAATATGACTAGGAAGGGATTTTAAAGTTACTTCAAAGGTTAATAATGACGCGGGTGTGAAGTTTTGTATTGGTTTTTTTAAAATGTTTCGTTTTTTTCTGCAGTTAGCTTTCCTCTTGTTCTTGCCAATGTGCTGGCCTTCGTAGAAAATATTGTACTTAAATGTTTTGCTGACGTCTTATTATTATTTTAGCTAATAGGAGCTTTATTCTTTTTCTTTTGGTGTGGTCCCTCTTGGGCAAAAGCCTCTTTCATATTTGTCCATTTCTCTTTCTCGGTGGCACTTTTTAACCGTTTTTCCTCTGTCGACCCACCCGCCGTTTTCCAATGGGGTCTGGCTATTTTGTAGATTGGATGCTCCACCTTTCATCTGTCTAAGGCTAACTTTAGAGCATCTGTTATCATTGTTTTTTTGCGAATAACTGTGTTCCTTGTTTTACGGTTTTTTCTAAGATTACGATGCTTCTCTCCATTGCATGCTGACAGGGCACGATTTTGTTTCTCGCTTTTTCTGTGTATACCTTGGTTTGGCTTGCATAATTAGGCTAGGCAAGATGCAAAAGTCCATTAGCATCTTATCTTTAATGCTAACTTGTATTTTTCTTTAAATATTTCCTTTTGCGCCCAGAACCTTTTGCATGAGATATTTATTCTCGTTTATGTATATTTCGTTTTCATTGCTGTTCGCATCAAAAGAGACTAATTTATCTATGTAAATACACATAGTCCTCCATATACTTTATTGTCTTCCCTTCTACACTGTGATTGTTAGTAACTATTTGTCATCATTTTGTTTATTGAGGCACTTATTAAGTGTAGGCCCAACTCTTCTACTTTCCAAATCCAATTTTTGTAACTTTCTCTCTAACTCTTTTTCTGTTTCTCCGAAGATAGCTACATCGTCTGCGAAACTTAATTAACTCAATTATGTCTTCCAATTGTGTTTCAATTGTGTCTTAATTATGTCTTCCAGGACGGCAATGAATAATTTTGGCAAAAGGAGATCCCCCGTCTTACACCTTTCTCAATTTTTGAACTTCTTAGCTTAGTCTGCTGTTGTCATATCTGTAATATGAAAATAAAAAAATTGGATATTTAAGTATGTTATAGAAAAAACTCTCCGCGATGCAATGATCGATGCTTCAGCCCAATCGGCACGATAGGTTTTATGGTCACGTTTTACGAACGGTCGAACTGGAAACCTTACTGCCTTCTCGAAGATCTCACGGTTCGTAAAATAACCCGGACCTTTTTAAGGCACGAGTGAATAGGCATCTTCTGGGTGAGCTCGCTTCATCGTCGGCCTCATCTTTGCCCGCTGGCTAGATACTGGCCAAGAGCAATCCCATTTTTAATAAAAAAATAAATGCCATACGATTATTTTTTGTATTATAGCCGAACGTTACATAAAACATTACAATAAAACCTATCGTCCTAGCTTGGCTGATGCTTGGAAAAGTATCAAAGAGCATACGAAGGATCCTAGACGCAATCATGGCACAGCGATACTCGCGCGCTATTAGCCGCGGTCTCTGTGCCGTTTCCGTTTAAGACGGTAGTGTTGTGAAGAAGAGTTAAATACCTCGCAGTGGCTTGTATGAATCTAACAATCGAATTTCCCTCTCACGTGAATTTTAGCTTAATTATTTTCTTTTCATTTCCCCTCATTTTGCTTGTACATATATTAAGATGGCAATCATTTCCACCAAAACTATAGTTACATTGTCAATTCTAGGGAAAGGAAGTAGTGATGGGAAATACCAGACCCAAGCAATTTGCAGTTTTTAAGCAATAATTATTTATTAGAAGAGGCACAGTGAAACGTCATTTCGCTCAAATTTGGTGCAGCCCAACTGGGGAAGTACCTCCACCTTACAGAAGACCGCAGCAATAATAGCATCACTACTTGCCCCTTAGATAGGTATGTGGTGTTGTGTTCCTGGTGGTGAGTAAGGTCGCCAGAGCTCCCGAGGATGCGCTGTGTTGGGAGTGGGGGGCTGCATGTTTCTAGCTTGACAGCTGGAGACATCTGCAGTTCCCCCACTCTCAACTCAGCGCAACCCAAGTCAATTAAGGGTCGGCAATGCACTTGTGATTCCTTTGGAGTCGCAAGTATCCATAGGCTACGGTGTCTGCTTACCATCAGGCAGGCCGTAAGCTTGGTTGCCACCGTCGTAGTATAAAAAATATATATACAACTAGCTGTTGCCCGTGATCCCGTCCACGTGGACCTCCTTATCGCCTTAGAGAAGTAATTATTGAAGGCGCAGGCATAATTATCGCTCTTCCATACAAAATTCCAAGATCACCGGGGGATGGGCAGCAGCATCACTGGAGTGCGGTGGAGATACTGCGATCGCCAACCCGCAAGTGTGGTGATTATGGCATATAGCCCCCGTGAATTCGGGGGAGGCCTGTGTCCAGCAGTGGACGTCCTTTGGCTGGTGTGGTGGTGGTGGTGGTGGATACAAACTCCCACCCCGTATTCTCCTCCTTAGGAAAGATTTTCGAGAGGAAAGCTATCATATATGTCCTTTCCCGGGACTAAAACGCGCTCTGTGCCAAATTTCATCAAAATCGGTTCAGCGGTTTAAGCGTAAAGAGCTAACAGACAGACGGAATACAGATACACTTTCGCATTTTTAATAATAGATGGATACAATACACTGTCTAATGGTCATATATTACAAAATGTGATGCGCCTGAGCTTATTTCATACGAGTATGTTGTTAATTTAGAGTATGTACTACAAAATGCAATTCGTGGCAGGAAATTGGATTTTATGGCAATATATTATTATATTGTTATGTATATTACGCTATACTTCATTCATTTTACATTAGTTAATGTTTTATTGTTTAGAGATTATTTTGTTACGCCAGTTTTAAAATAACAGATTTAAATGGATAATGAACAATTTTGATAAATCAATGTCAGATAAATAAAAAATGCACTTATATACCGTTTTCTTTTGTGGAGTCTAGATTTTGCCTTCGTAGTACACTCTACTTAGTTGGCATTTCATCGTTCCTTCGTGATTCTTTAACTGAAAAAAAAAACATCAAATAAAAAATTAATATACCTACATATGCTATGTTTTCAGTCGAATGCTAATTAGGTACCTAATTGTGAATATTGCGATTTCAACATGGAAGTATAATAGGTAACATACCTACTTACATACATACGTTGTCAGATTTATCAACCTACATCTTGTTACAAGGAAAGGTGTTATCACTTTTTAAACCATTTACTACTCATGTCTATGCAATCTTTTTATATTAAAATTCCAATCTCTATTGATATTTTCAAAAGTAAGTTCTGCCAGCCACAAACTTTTTAAAGACGAAGGCTGATTCACATGTCTTGATGTTAAATGGATGGACAACCAAGTTGTTACTTGTTAGACCTGTGCTTGTCTCGGCACAAATTCTGTGGGTACCTAAAATAAAATTGTCTTGAAACGGAGAAGCTTTAATTCATTCATTTCTGAGAGAAAATATGTTAATGTAGATTATATACAATCGCTATATGCGAGCTGACAATATAAATGGAGCAGCATAAGTTGCTACCTGAACCAAATCTCAGCTGATCTGTGAACCAGGAACCTACTCCATTTAAAAGATTCTTAGGTCGTCCATGGTCATCATTAGTCAGTTCTTCGCAAAAAAAATGTGGTTCTTCGGAAATCAAAAGCAGTATTTGTAAAAACCAAAATTATCATATTTGTGTTCCTATTTGTTTGGAAGAGTTTCCTCTAGAATGCCAAAAAACAATGATCAAATCAGATAATTATGTTATCTAGTGATTGCAATTTGCAATCCGGTATGATTTTTAATCCAGCTGGAGAGAGACCTCCTTAATTGGCAACCCAACCAATCATCAAGTCAATAAAAGGTTGGGAACGCCCTGACGATTCCGCGGAACTCACAAAAATCCTAGCCTACGGTTTCTGCTTACCATCAGGCAGGCCGTATGCTTGTCTGTCACCGTTATGGTATAAAAACAATAAGGCTAATACCGATATTTATACATAGAGGAACCAGCGCGTTTACTCTATTGTATTGTTTGTGTGCAATAAAGTCTCAAAAAAAAAAGAAAGAAGATTGGACCATCGCAGAGGCATATTTCCCTCCATCTTACTTAAAATATTTGAATATTTGGAGACCCTTATAAACAAATTTAGGTAGGCCCTTAGGGTCGGGAACGTGTCGGCAAAGCGCATGTGATTCGTCTAGAGTCACAAGCGTCCATAGGCTTCGGTAATTGCTTACCATTAGTCATCACATCAGTCATGGTTATTGGTAATCCTGGTGACAATTGTCACCGTTTGGTTGTTAAAATAAACCAGCCAAGTGCGTTTTGTGCGTGTTGGCCGCAATGACGACGGTTCCGGACTGTACTCATATGATTTGTATCTAATTAGCATGTTCTGTGGCGTGAATACCAGTTACAAAGTATTTACCGGAGTTTTAGAGTTCATTACTTGAACTATCCGCGAGTTAAAAAATGTGTATAGATAAAAGCCGCCAAAACATGTGCTTACCTGCTTAATACAATGAGGGTACTGCTTTAGCACCAACCCTCTCACCGCTGGTGTGAAATTTTGGTTCAAACTGTAAGTGCAACCTTTCAATATTTATAATTTTCATCATCGTCCATTTGCCAAAGCCCCCCACCGATCGCCATTACCCAAGAAACGCTTTGGTTGCTTGTTGTGTTGGGAAACGAGTGGAGTGATGATACATTTATATCCAACCCTATAACAAAAGTACACAATAATTTGCAAATCTGGCCTAATTTTACTGTCGCTGTGCAATTTTGTGATACATGTTGTTTACATTATCGTTAGGTACATATAGATACTTACTCGTTTCATATATCTCAGTTGCGGAAAGTGCGGAAACAACACGTGAGCCGTTCGAGGCATAGCCGTCAATAGCCAAAACGCAAAGCAAATCAAACTCCAGTTCCTCCAGTAGCAGGTCAGCAGAATATAAACAGAATCCTCGGAGTACAAAACGAGCGCTCTAGTCATAAGATGATGAATGAAATGGAATAAAATCAGACGAATATTTAATTTGGAAAGCAGTTTCTGAGCGATATGACATATTTATATTTCAGTATGACAGTGACAACAGCGGTTACTTTTTTTAAATTGAGCTGCAAAAGGAGGTAGCATGTCGACGTTCCATTCCAACTAAAAACATTTCTTTGTGATTACTAAGATTTGCTTTATAACAATAAATAAAATTATAGATTTTCAGAGGAAATAATTTTTAATTGAATTTATTAATAGATGGAACTACAGTCTCAGATGCAATAAAAATACGTAAAACGGGATTGTCAATATGGTCATTCTTAGTTTTGCCATTTCAAAAATGGTTTCCTAATGTCACGTGATCAGACTACTTCCGCTTTGGAATGCCATCTATCGACACAGGACTGCGTACCTCCGAACGGTACCTCGTACGCTGCTCATTTTGGCAGATTTCCCTGTTTGTATGGAACTGATAACACCGTGGGCTACAGCATGGGATTCTTCAAAAAAGGCGTAAATAAGAGCCAGGATAATCTGGTCCAGTTCAACCCCACCAAGACACAAGTATACGCGTTCACTACGCAAAAAACTCCATTCACTGTTGCCCAATCCAAAACACAGCCCTCTCCATCTTAGAGAGTTATTGGGATCCTTGGTGTCGACATTTCCAGCGACGTCTATAAGTAGTTTTGGAGCCACTTAGCAGACAAACCCAGGCTGGCATCCAAAAAGCTGTGCTCAATAGAGCGAAGCGATACATCACCCCTGGACAGAGACTTCTATAATATAAGTCACAAGTCCGTCCCCACTGAGTTGGCTGTCACCTCTGGGCGGGAGCACCTGGATACCAGCTTGGGCCTTTTGAATTGCTTCAGAGACGTGCTGTACGAATCGTGGACGATCCCAAACTGACGAGCGATATTGAACCGTTAAGTTTAAGGAGAAAATTTGCCTCCTTGTGCGTGTCCTATGGCTTGTGCTCCTAAGAACTGTTCAATATGATGCCTACGGCCGCTTTCTACCATCGCACAGCTCGCCGTCTGCAGGGCATTCACCCTCACACCTAAATGGTCACGTTCGGTACGATTCCAAAGGAATTCCTCCCTCGGACGCTCCGCTTGTGGAATGAGCTCCCTGTCGAGGTTTTCCCGAGGGACTACAGTATTTCATCAAGAAAGGAGTGTATAAAATTTTAGAGTCGGCAACGCGCATGTGTCACCCCTAAAGTTGCAGCCATCCATAGGCTGCGGTGACCGTTTACCATCAGGCGAGCCGTACGCTAGTTTGCCACCGACGTGGTAAAAAAAAAACTTGTTTAAACAACGCACGTACACCGATTATAAGCGTTTCATTGATCATATGATTCATATGTCTAAAAAGAATGGCCTACTGACATTTTATTCAACGATTTTAACACGTCTGTAAAAGTTTCGGTTTCGGTTTCGGCCGAAACTAGAACCAAAACCGAACCTTCGGTTTCGGTTTCGGTTTCGGCCAAAAAAATGTTTCGGTCGGACAGTAATTTTTTGTAGCTGACTGACTGTACAGATAGGTCATTCACTTCACCTGCACCGGGATCGTAGGGGATCTTGCCATAATCTTCGGTCTTTGGGGGCCCTAGAATCAAAAAATGACAACAGGATAAGTATACGTATAAATTCATAAAATGTGGAAAGTCACTTATTCAATAAATAAATAAATATAGGGGGACATTTTTACACAAATTGACCTAGTCCCACACTAAGCAAAGCTTTTACTATGGAGTGGGCAGATCACATGAAAATTAATTATAAATTTCATTTTTTTTGTCCCGTTATATCTATTAATTTACTTTAATTCTTACCTGTCTCGTATATAACATCGCCGTAGTCAAGCGGAGATAATGGTAAGACCGAGGATGCCACCGGGATCGCTAAAAGTAAATTGACAGCTGTTAGAAAAATGTATAATTATATGAAATACAAAAACTAGGTACCTACACTATTTACTGCACACCTTATATAAAAAACCGGCCAAGTGCGAGTCGGACTCGCGCACGAAGGCATCCGTACCAGAAAAAAAACGCCAACAACTACTCTGTTGTATGGAAGCCCCCCCTTAATTATTATTATTATTATGATTCTTGCGGTACTATTACGGTTCTTGAGATCTAGCTCGGCGAGTGGTAGCCATGAAAAAGGGCTAAAATATCACGTTTTTTGTATGGGAGCCCCCCCCTTAATTATGATAATTACTTTGTTTTAGTATTTGCTGTTATAGCGGCAACAGAAATACACAATCTGTGAAAATTTCAACGGACGGACGGACGGACAGCGAAGTCTTAGTAATAGGGTCCCGTTTTTACCCTTTGGGTACGGAACCCTAAAAAACAATAACAAGCAAAAGGGAATACCTTCGCAGCGTTTCATACGTATTTTACTAAGAAGGGAAGACTTTTTACGATAACTCAAAAACAGCTCAACTGATCATGTCCGCTATAGTTTTCGTAGAAAGTCTTTATAAAGCTTTAATTTAAAGTTTATTTTTATTTTTTTGGATCCATAGTTCGAAAGTTAGAAGAGGGCACACATTTTTTTTTCGTTTCGAGTGAATATTTCCCAAAATAAACACTATCAAAACAACACCCCACACCATAGGGTTGAAGCAAAAAAAATGCATCCCCACTTTACGTGTAGGAGAAAAACCCTTAAAAGAAATATATTTTTATATTGTTTTAACACTGTCAGATTTATTGATTTTTATATATCCATACCAAATTGCAGCTTTCTAGAACTAACAATCACAGAGCAAAGCCTCGGACAGACAGACAGACGGACATGGCGAAACAAACTAAAAAATACCGCGTTCAGAATTAAAGCGTAATAAATTAGAATGAATAGGTATTAAAAATATTTTTTAAGAAAAAAAAAACCGACTTCTATGGGGGAGTCCGGTGAAAGATTAATCTTAGATGGTGCACTCTTAGATTCCATACAATAAAATACAAAAATGGCTATAAGTATGTTCATAATGGTAGAAGACTAAGTACCCTCAATTCCTCATGAAATCAAGGAAAAACCTTGCTTGCTTGACAAACAAAACGAAGAGAACAAATGGCCAAACGTGAACTACGCGTCGTTGAAGAGTTTCGTTCTGATCATCATCAGCAGTTCCACTTCATCAAATGTCACTTTTATGAATGAAAATGCTTGATTAGTTATGAAAATACTAAAATCACTATTTGTGTGCCTTTCACATTTGAGGAGTTTCCTCGATTCCTAATGGATCCCATCATCAGAACTCGAGCATGACAAAAATCAATCGTGAAAATAGAACTTGCTTAACAAACACAGCTAGAAGGACAAATCGCCAAACGTGAACTTTTCGTCGTTGAAGAGTTCTGTTCTGATGATCATCAGCAGTTCCACTTCATCAAATGTCACATTTTTGTATGATAATGCTCGATTTTTTGATAAAAACACAAAAATCACTATATGTTTGCCTTTAAGATTTGAGGAGTTCCCTCAATTCCTCATGGATCCCATCATCAGAACTGCCTTTTGACAAAAACGGGACCAACTTGGATATATATACATACAATAAAATAAAAAAATCTAATCGGTTAAGAAATGACGGAGTTATGGAGTAACAAACATAAAAAAAAAACATACAACCGAATTGATAACCTCCTCTTCTGAAATTTTGAAGTCGGTTAAAAAGACGTATGATATGCTACGAATGTATTCTCTTTTGCTGTTTATATTTTTTTTAAAGTAAGTTCATTCAACATGTTCATACAAAAATGTGACATTGGATGAAGTGGAACTGCTGATGATTATCAGAACAGAACTCTTCAACGACGAAAAGTTCACGTTTGGCGATTTGTCCTCCTAGCTGTGTTTGTTAAGCAAGTTCTATTTTCACGATTAATTTTTGTCATGCTCGAGTTCTGATGATGGGATCCATGAGGAGTTGAGGGAACTCCTCAAATCTTAAAGGCAAACATATAGTGATTTTTGTGTTCTTATCAACAAATCGAGCATTATCATACAAAAATGTGACATTTGATGAAGTGGAACTGCTGATGATGATCAGAACAGAACTCTTCAACGACGAAAAGTTCACGTTTGGCGATTTGTCCTTCTAGCGGTGTTTGTTAAGCAAGTTCTATTTTCACGATTGATTTTTGTCATGCTCGAGTTCTGATGATGGGATCCATTAGGAATCGAGGAAACTCTTCAAATGTGAAAGGCACACAAATAGTGATTTTAGTATTTAAAATACGCATAAAACGCTGCGAAGGTGTTTCCTTTTGCTTGTTATTGATTTTTTTAAATTGAGTTCATTAGGCAACTACGGAACCCTACACTGAGCATTGACATGCTGTTGGCCGATTTTTTCATCTCTACAACTGTGACCGACCTTAATAGAATATTAGGTTATGTGGTTAATGTTATGTTAACATTTAAAAGAGTTTGTTAAAATGTTATAATATCCAACATTTGATTGATATAAACCCATAAAATCACACTTTAAAACACTAACGAGCGACGTATGGACATAAACGGAGCATTACGAACAACCTAGTGAGGCAATAGGTACCTGGATTTTCATAGGGAATATCTCCAATATCTTTTTTCGTGGTATCATCTGCGTTGACCAATGCTTCTATAAACATTAGCAACACTTGAAGTAACATCCTCTAAAAACAAGGAATATGCTTGGAAAATAAATTAATATTAAGAAGAATATAAAGTCATATAAATAAATAAAAACTCTGTACAATGCATATATAAATATACTTATTTTATACGAATGAATATGACAGTTATCGGAATATTATTTTTAATTCTGTCAGTAGTGAAAGGTTACTGTTGTATTTTGATATCTAACTCTTTGCTATTGGCAACACATATAAACTTTTTATAGTATTTTAGTTTGTCTATGGCCACTAGCTGTTAAAGTAAAAGTTAAGCAAGTTCTATTTTCACGATTGATTTTTGTCATGCTCGAGTTCTGATGATGGGATCCATTAGGAATCGAGGAAACTCTTCAAATGTGAAAGGCACACAAATAGTGATTTTAGTATTTTCATGAACTAATCAAGCATTTTCATTCATAAAAGTGACATTTGATGAAGTGGAACTGCTGATGATGATCAGAACGGAACTCTTCAACGACGCGTAGTTCACGTTTGGCGATTTGTTCTCTTCGTTTTGTTTGTCAAGCAAGCAAGGTTTTTCCATGATTTCTTGAGGAATTGAGGGCACTTAGTCTTCTACCATTATAAACATACTTATAGCCATTTTTGTATTTTATTGTATGGAATCTAAGAGTGCACCATCTAAGATTAATAATCTTTCACCGGACTCCCCCATTGAAGTCGGTTTTTTTTTTCTTAAAAATTATACTAATAAGGGTAGACTTTTTACGATAACTCAAAAAAGGCTATACTGATCATGTCCGCTATAGTTTTCGTTGAAAGTCTTTATTAAGCTTTACTTTAAGTAGAACCCTTATAATTTCGCCATGTCCGTCTGTCTGTCTGTCCGTCCGAGGCTTTGCTCTGTGATTGTTACCTGAAAGCTGCAATTTGGTATGGATATAAATCAATAAATCTGACAAAGTGTTAAAATAAAATCTGAAATATTTTTTTAAGGGTACCTCCCTACACGTAAAGTGGGGATGAATTTTTTTTCTTCAACCCTATGATGTGGGATGTTGTTGGATCGGTCTTTCAAAATGAATAGAGGTCATCATTAAACTTTTTTTTTATAAAGTGAATATTTTCGGAAATAATCACCGGAAAAGAAAAAAAATGCCCCGACCTCGGCAAACTTTTGAACTATGGGTCCAAAAAATATGGGAACACTCATGAAAGTAAAGCTTAATGAAGACTTTCAACGAAAACTATAACGGACATGATCAGTTAAGCTGTTTTTGAGTTATCGTAAAAAGTCTTTCCTTCTTAGTAAAATACGCATGAAACGCTGCGAAGGTGTTTCCTTTAACTTGTTATTGATTTTTTTAAATTGAGTGCATTGGGCAACTACGGAACCCTACACTGAGCATTGACATGCTGTTGGCCGATTTTTTCATCTCTACAACTGTGACCGACCTTAATAGAATATTAGGTTATGTGGTTAATGTTATGTTAACATTTAAAAGAGTTTGTTAAAATGTTATAATATCCAACATTTGATTGATATAAACCCATAAAATCACACTTTAAAACACTAACGAGCGACGTATGGACATAAACGAAGCATTACGAACAACCTAGTGAGGCAATACCTGGATTTTCATAGGGAATATCTCCAATATCTTTTTTCGTGGTATCATCTGCGTTGACCAATGCTTCTATAAACATTAGCAACACTTGAAGTAACATCCTCTAAAAACAAGGAATATGCTTGGAAAATAAATTAATATTAAGAAGAATATAAAGTCATATAAATAAAAAAACTCTGTACAATGCATATATAAATATACTTATTTTATACGAATGAATATGACAGTTATCGGAATATTATTTTTAATTCTGTCAGTAGTGAAAGGTTATTGTTGTATTTTGATATCTAACTCTTTGCTATTGGCAACACATATAAACTTTTTATAGTATTTTAGTTTGTCTATGGCCACTAGCTGACTTGTATTTGAAATCTAGTATAATAAAACAATAAAATTTACTTCTGTTCTGTTCTCCAAACAACACAGTCGTTTTATTACAAATTATATCAGGTTATGGGCCCAGTCATAGCTTTTTTCTCGTTTTTAAACTTACATTTAGTGATGTATAAGTTTAAACAGATTGAGGATAAGCTGCGCTAGTTATTTGAAAAATAATGACGTCGAATTATGTTGTTAGCGTGCCTAAATTGAAAGGACGGGAGAACTACGCAGAATGGGCTTTCGCCGCGGAGAATTTTCTAGTTCTGGAAGGGACTTCTGAGTGCAGCAAAGTACCAGTGTAAAGCCAGAAGAAGCCGCAGCTGACGCGAATAGTAAGGCCAAATTAATCTTAACGATTGACTCGTCGCTTTACGTCCACATAAAGGAAGTAAAGAGTACCAAGGAGCTTTGGCATAAGCTCAAGCAATTATTCGATGACTCTGGTTACACGAGGAGAATCAGCTTATTGAGAAGTCTGATTTCAATTCTTCAATTGTTGAAACCAGTAAATTTAATGCCCGTTATAGACTAGCTGCATTTCAGCTGTCTCCCTGCAGAAGTGCAGTTATTAATATAGCAATTTTGCAGTTGACTACTGTAGCTGCAAACCAACTGCGCAGTCCGCTTCAGGGGCCTTCACAGCTCGAAGTACTATTTTTTCCAAGGAGATGTTAGTTTAACTTGTTTGTGCCAGATGTCACTGGGTGCTCTATCTCTATCGCACTTACATATTGGAGTGACCGAAATGCAGCGATCGTGCGTTTAGTTCTTACTAAATACCACAGCGGCAATACGATTTATGTGGAGTATTTCACTGATATTTCTCAGTATATTATTGACCGAGCGAGCGAAGCGTGTCTGTTTCAGCTTTCGACATCAATTCTTTCGTATGTCTGTCCGGATGTTCTCCTCTACAGGTCGCATTTCTCAACCGATTCTCGTGAAATTTTGTGAGCAGGTTCGATAATTATATATTTTTTTGTCGAGTCAGCTTTCGGAAATTTTGTAATAAAAAAAATTGCGAGGTCTACAGCTCACAGAGCCACTAGTTGTACTTTGTGGTCCGCTTGCACTTGGGGTGCAGGTCTGACGAATGCACACCGACTGCAAACTAGCTACACGGTTGTAATGCAGTTTTGTTGCAGTTCACGATATGGCCATAACAATTTGGACGACCGCTTTAGCCTAGGGCACCCTAGGGGTTGTAATCCTGTGTGACCCTGCCTAGGAAGCTGACGATCTCGGTCAGAGCAAATACGGCTGGCTACCATCCTTACCTGGTCGAAATTCCTCTAATTCGAACCAAGCGCTTTGCATCTTCTTTTATAATGCGCACTTCTAAGGTTTGGAATTCTCTGCCGGCGTCTGTATTTCCGAGTTCATATAACCTGGACCTTTTTAAGGCACGAGTGAATAGGCATCTTCTGGGTGAGCTCGCTTCATCGTCGGCCTCATCTTTGCCCCCTGGCTAGCTAGATGCTGGCCAAGAGCAATCCCATTTTTAATAATAAAAAAAAATTGTGTGAAGTGCATGAATATTTGTTTCGAAGTCCTGGATGTTTTATATGTATTTATATCGTCATCTGGTAACCGTAACACAAGCTTTATTGAACTTACTATGGTGCTAGTTCGATTTTTGTAAGATTTCCGCCCTAATATTTATTTAAATCAGATTAAACCTGCCTTAAATAAATACTCACCCTGGCGCCCTTTATTAGCTGGGACAGGGCAGATTCAAACTGGGCCAGTTGAGCTCGTAGGTCAGGTAGTACATTATATTTCCTGTGTAAATCTCGAGATTTTTTCAAATTTTATAAAAAACGAAAATCTAGAAAATAATCAACCCATAGAGGAGACCAGCGGGAAATCCGGAAATCCGCCGGCCGGACATACGAAAGCATTTTGGCCGAAGTTGAAACGGAGACCTTCGTTACCCTTGGTCAATTATAGAAATTGACTGTACATACGCGGTGTAGCATACATCACCGTGGCAAATGAAATGTTGAATTCACATTTTCTGTAAGATAATTCGGAACTGAAATATTTCAAAATACGTGCACCTAGTGGCTCGTTCGCCGTCCACCAACGCCGCAAATACTAGCCAAAATAAATTAGGCTAATGAGGCCTGTACTTTACTGTTGACAAACGCTAATAATATTAATAACCAAAAGGCAAACATGTAAACGCAAACACGGTTTGGCTTTCGATTAAAATAAAACTACAATAAAGTGTTATTTAATAAACCATATATTAATATCACATTATCAAATCAGTAATCACATAAGTACAGTAGTTGTAAATTATTAGATAAGGATGGCATTTTCGTCACATGATATTGAACAACTAGTATATCAGTTAAAGACTTAAATCTTAGCAGAACACTATCCCAAAGTAATAGTGCATTACTACAGAGGCCGGGACGAAAGGGGTTGCCGGTCGAAGACATATAGACATAGGATAGGTCTGAGGCGGGCAACCCCATATTTTCCGCCGAGGTATTGTATAGTGCTTTTCTTTATTCATGCATGTTTGAGAAAAATACATTTTAATTTAGAACAATTATTACGGACGTGTTCATAACATGATCACGAAGAATAAATACGAGTCCCCGTACTTCACCTACCTTACCATCATAAGATTTCTATTTTATTTTGAGCAACAGCCCAAAATGTTAACCACTCTGATCACTAATAAATATAATATCATACAAAGTGATCAATAGGAACAAAGAGTTCATCCTGCGGGAGCTAAGTTAACACACGAGCAGGCTACCAGCACTTTCGCCCGCGATATTAATACGACAATTCTTTATGTGAGGGTTTTCTTAACTATGAGCTCCGCAGGGAGCTATTATTAGATCTACTATTCATCTCGTGCGTGTTATTTTGTGGACTCGTGTATTAGCTTCTACAGGGGTTCGTAAGAGTAGAGATGATATTACGAGTATATCATACAAAGTGATCAATAGGGACAAGTGTTCTCCCTTAGCTAAGCTAGCAAACGAGGCTACCAGCACTTTCGCCCGCCGAGTTCGCGCAAGTAAGGTTGGTATTAGTGTCACACTGCAGTGTCAGCGGCGCTGACACATGGCGCGTACGGTACGCACGTTAGCGCTGAGGTCTAACGGTGGGTTCCACCACACCGTCTCTAATCGTAAACAGTGATGGTTAAATCCGATGTATTGAGAAACCGACAAGTGTCTATGGGATGACAGTTACCGGAGTAATATTTAACATTGATCGGCTTGTAATCGTGAATTGATGAATCCATCCCACCAGCCGAAAATCACTTCTACAGAAATCTTAATAGCCTCTAAAACAAGCTTACGCCTCGATCCTATAACTGGGCACCCTTATACATCCACCCTTAACACGAGAGCAGATCCTGCAGAAGCCTATGCTCTCTATGCAGGATCTGCTCTCGTGATGAATTCAGGAGAAAATGAACAAAAGTACCTTCTAGGTTTCTCTGCGGGAATGACTAAGAACGTTTTCCCGCATCTAACATAATCCGACCTTCGAATAGTCACATAATATCAACGGAACCAAAATTTCTAACGTTCACGCATAATTCCTCTAACTATTACACAGAAGATAAACAACTGGGCCAGCGACGGGTCCCTGCGGCACCCCCGGTTGCACCAGTTGCCTTGGCACACGCACACGTGGAAGCGCGCGTAGAGCGACACGGCGCGCGAGAACGGAACCAGAGAGGCCATGGGGCTCACCACGCAGCCTTCCTTCTGGTCCTGCAACAAATCATTCTTATAAGGCCCGCCTCGTAATACGCTGTATCCTTTTGTGGGATACTCTTTCATGTAGCGAGCCTGAATATAGAAAGCCATTTCGGTTAACTAAAGGGCAGCTGTCGGGTGGGAATTGGAGGGGGATAATATCGTGGATATGACTTTGGTACAATTTCGAATAAGATTAACGAAACGTTTGAAACTTTGATTCATACTGATAGTACTCCAAGACACTATTGAACTTTACATAACTATGTAATAGACGACTAGAATTCATTTAACTTAATCTATAGGTGCATTGTTAATGATTCTACACCACAAATTGCCAAAAAGCGCGTTTTTCGGCACGCTGCGCGTCCGGAAAAACATACTTTTTGGCCAAGTGGTGACGTAAAATTGTGTACAAAATACGAGTCGTAAAACAGAAAGCGCTCTCTCGCATATTTATGACCCTCGCCTGCAGCTCGGGCCTCAAACATCTGCGATATCGGTCTTTCTTCGTTTTACAACCCTTGTATCGTAAATATAATGGACCGAATAACTCAAATACAAAAAATATGTCAGTACAGGTTTTTCGTGCTACGAGTATTTTATCCAATATTTGTTTATTATTTTACCACCGCCACAGACAGAAACTACAAAATCTGATAATATAACCACCAGAATCTCATAAAGTGACCTCATTCATATTGAAGCAGCTTAACCGGGGTAGTCCATCAATATGCATACAACGGAAGATTATACTGATCGAAAAGAAACGGGAGACTGTATAGTGCTGTCACTCAGCCGTGAGGTGGGTTGCGAGACTGAGGGAAAACTCCTAGAGAACCATGACAGTGCTGCGCGAGTAATCAAGTTGATGGTAGAGGTACTCCATCAAACGTCAGTACCTTGATAGCCATTTCCTGTGCGGTGTTTACCTTCACCTGGTGTGATCTGGTATTATGAGCTGGCTGTAAGAGTGTGGACAGAACGCAGCCATGATAACAACAAACGCTCTTTAGTTACGCCTTGTTGTGTTCCTGGTGGGGAGTAAGGTCACCAGAGCACCCGAGGTTGCGCTGTGTTGAGAGTAAGGGACCTCCATGACTCTGTCAACACAAGCAACAAGTCAATCAAAGGTCGGCGACGCACTTGTGATTCTTCTGGAGTCGAAAACGTCCACAGGCGACATCTGCTTTCCATCAGGCAGGCCGTAAGCTTGCTTGCCATCGTTGTCCACCTTGATAGCCTTGCTTGAATGGGCTGCGAGAGTAAGAGAGAACTGCGCGATACCTGATGATGCTGCGACCCTGAACGATTGCGAGGGAGTACCTTAATAGCCAGATTCAGTGCAATGATGACCTTCACCTGCTATAATGGGCTGCGAGGGTGAGATAATACTAGATGCTGTAAGAGAGTGAGGATTTACCCTCAAAGCGAGCTCAAGCAGGGCCATCCGCTTGCTGAGGTAGTGTAGTCCTTCAGTCGGTATGATGGTGCTGCGGCACGCGCGCTGGGCGTAGAGCCCGGTCAGGTCCACGTAGCGGTAGGAACAGCCCCCGGTCCACGGGCCCCACACCGAAAACGGGTCCGAGCGGTTGAACCAGAGTGGTACCCTGTAACGAGGCGATTATGTCCACATCATTGAGCCCTCGTTCGTTACTGGTGCTGTTGGCCTCCCATCATTATCCCCTGCGCAAGTTAGCCAATGCGTATGTGAATCCCTTGGAGTTGCACCACATAGCACCGAATCTAACAAATAGCAGGGGCTCTGTTGTCTAGTTTGCGCGTCAAAGCCGCCATTTAGTAACATTTCAACTCCACACTCAACCCAGTTAAATAAATACTGTCACTGTCCGACGGTGTCAGCCGCCATCGCGTAAATTAACACACTTAAACCGTTGAACAGATTTCGATGATTTGGCATGGAAATAGTTTCTGGTCCCGGGAACGACATCGTTTTTTATCCCGAAAATGATTCGTTAAGAGAGGAAAAGAGAGGTTTAAGTTTATATAGAACAATGATTAAACCTGCGCCTAAAATAATTTAGTAGCAATTATTATTATTTGCCTAAAGCGCAATACGCACATAAATAAGGGACGAAAAACGTCACAGCGACTCACGATTCTAATTTTAGTTCACTTGCTACCCGCGTATTATAAATAAAATCGGACAAGAACATGTCGGGTCATGCTCAGTGTAGGGTTCCGTAGTTGCCCAATGAACTTACTTAAAAAAAAAAACAAAAACAAGCATAAGGGAATACTTTCGCATCGTTTCATACGTCTTTTATAAAGAAGTGAATACTTTTTACGATAACACAAAAACGGCTTAACCGATCATGTCCGCTATAGTTTTCGTTGAAAGTCTTTATTAAGCTTTTCTCTCATGTTATTTTCATATTTTATGGAACCATAGTTCAAAAGTTAGAGGGGGGAAGGGGCCACATTTTTTTTTCTCTCTTTTGCACACCATAGGGTTCAAGCAAAAAAAAACATCATCCCCATTTTACTTCAGTATTATTGATACTGTACTAGCTGGTGCCCGCAACTTCGTCTGCGCAGGATTAGTATTTGGACAATTCACACGATATCTTTATAAATTGTAGCCTATGTGTTATTCTGATGTACGAGTATAAGCTATATTATTGTAAAGTTTAATTAAAATCCATTCGGTAGTTTTTACGTGAAAGAGTAACAAACATCCATCCATACTTACAAACTTTCGCGTTTATAATATTAGTAGGATATATTCATACCAAATTTCAGCTTTCTAGCACTAACAATCACAGAACAAAGCCTCGGACAGACAGACAGACCGACAGACAAACATGGCGAAAATATAAGGGTTCTATAAGTAAAGCTTAATAAAGACAAATCAAATCAGGAAGGCTGTCAGGCAAATCTTGCCAAACATGTTTAGGAGGGGTGTATGGTCAGGTCTGTTGACTAATTTCTGTAGGAATACCTGTGTGGTCATGTAGCAAGCGGCGGTTTGATTGCGGTGACATGTCAAAGTGCAGCAGTCGAGATTCATAGCGGGCCCTGTGGCTGATATTTGAAGCAGTAAAAGTCAGGTTTTTTTTACCATTTTGCTACGGATCCCTGAAATTTCAGACTGAGCCACGGGATTTGGCGACCCAGAAACATATTTTGGAGATGTTTTGAAATGTTGTGCTAGTCCACTTGATAAACCTTGTAAAGCTCAAAAAGAAAACTACTCACTCGTCCATATATCGGCAGTATCTCCGGTAGGAGCTCTTTTCCAAATAAGAAACCCCGGTTCCCGTCTCCGCGAAGTTGTCGTAGCAGTTCGCGTTCTTCGGGATGCCCTGTTCAATCAAACCGCACACCCAGCACTGGAAATGTTATTCACATCTGTTAGAAATTGTTGTACCAGAACCAGTTCAGCTCTACTCTAGATACGGTTTAGGCGGGTCGATTTCGAGTACTATCTCCATTCCGTCACTCGCCAAAGGCTTCGATTTAACCATTCGTGGACATCAGCGTGTTACACCACCAACGGAGAAGTATTGAGAAGATAAGTGCGTATGACCGGTAGCCTTAACATCTTGAAGCCAGCACTACGTTTTGACCACTTTCCACGCGGTACGCGTTTTCCACCACTTTCCCTTTTTAACCGACTTCAAAATTTCAAAAGAGGAGGTTATCAATTCGGTTGTATGTTTTTTTTTTTTTTTGTTATTATTTTTTTTCTAATGTTTGTTACTCCATAACTCCGTCATTTCTTAACCGATTTGAAATTTTTTTTTGTTTGTATGTATATATATCCAAGTTGGTCCCGTTTTTGTCAAAAGGCAGTTCTGATGATGGGATCCATGAGGAATTGAGGGAACTCCTCAAATCTTTAAGGCAAACATATAGTGATTATTATGTTTTTATCAACAAGTCAAGCATTTGCATCCAAAAATGTGACATTGGATGAAGTGGAACTGCTGATGATGATCAGAACAGAACTCTTCAACGACGAAAAGTTCACGTTTGGCGATTTGTCCTCCTAGCTGTGTTTGTTAAGCAAGTTCTATTTTCACGATTAATTTTTGTCATGCTCGAGTTCTGATGATGGGATCCATGAGGAGTTGAGGGAACTCCTCAAATCTTAAAGGCAAACATATAGTGATTTTTGTGTTTTTATCAACAAATCGAGCATTATCATACAAAAATGTGACATTTGATGAAGTGGAACTGCTGATGATGATCAGAACAGAACTCTTCAACGACGAAAAGTTCACGTTTGGCGATTTGTCCTTCTAGCGGTGTTTGTTAAGCAAGTTCTATTTTCACGATTGATTTTTGTCATGCTCGAGTTCTGATGATGGGATCCATTAGGAATCGAGGAAACTCTTCAAATGTGAAAGGCACACAAATAGTGATTTTAGTATTTTCATGAACTAATCAAGCATTTTCATTCATAAAAGTGCCATTTGATGAAGTGGAACTGCTGATGATGATCAGAACGGAACTCTTCAACGACGCGTAGTTCACGTTTGGCGATTTGTTTTCTTCGTTTTGTTTGTCAAGCAAGCAAGGTTTTTTCATGATTTCATGAGGAATTGAGGGTACTTAGTTTTCTACCATTATAAACATACTTATAGCCATTTTTGTATTTTATTGTATGGAATCTAAGAGTGCACCATCTAAGATTAATAATCTTTCACCGGACTCCCCCATTGAAGTCGGTTTTTTTTTTCTTAAAAATTATGCTACTTCATTTCCTGTTTGTTGAACATACTCTCAAGTCCCAGTTATTGAACCCGTATACCATTCTAAGAATCCCCAGACTGTGACATGGAAGAAGATACATAAAAATTAGGGTTTGTAGTCCCGGAGCAAGCCTTTATGTAATGAGAAAAACCCGGGATTTCCGTTATTTGTCATAAAACTCAAGATATCCGTTTCTTGTCACAAAAGCCCGGGATTTCCGTTACTTGTCATACAAGCCGGCCGCAAAACTGAAAATAAAATGTGACAAACCTTTGCCACGATCTTGCCTGTTTGCGAGCCCAACACGTTGTCATAATAGATGGGGACCACCGAAACAGTGTTAGTTGTAGTTGTCCTTTCAGTAAAGGACCGACATGGCCGGTATCCTTTCGCAAGCAGTTGATCCTTAAAGCTCTAGAATTATAATATTAATGGGTTATTGCTAAAGCTTGAAACGCACAGAGCGGACGCGACGCGGTGTAAGGCGGTTTTGCATTTTTGATCTTTACGAATCTGTGGACTGTCGATAGTGTCGATTACTGCTTCATATGTCACACACGCTGCCTCCGTTCCGTTTTTAACCGACTTCAAAAAAAGGAGGAGGTTCTCAATTCGTCTAAATATTTTTTTTAAATCTAATAATCGGTGAACATACATAAAAATATGTATGTTCACCGATTATTCGGAGACTAGAGGACCGATTTCAAAAATTCTTTTTTTGTTCGAAATGGTGTGTTTTCTAGATGGTCCGATTGTCACCAAGTCTGGATCTGATGACGGGATCTTGGAAAAATCGAGGGAACTCCTCAAATTATATACCAAGAGGTTGGGGTAAGTAAGACTACATCGAAAGAACTCCTTAAATTATACCTCCTTGCTATACCAGGAGGATGGGGTCTGGCAAAGTTTGGAGTCGGTGTTTTTTTGTTCAAAATTTACTTGTTTACCGACTTCAATAGAAAGAAGGAGGTACTCAGTTCGTCTGCATGTTTGCTTGTTCTTTTTTTTATGTATGTATGTTCCCCGATAACTCTTTACCGCGTTGGCCGATTTGGATAATTCTTTTTTTTTGTTTTAAAGCAGGTACTCCGACATTGGTCCCATATAAATATTGTGAAGGTCTGATCATGGGATCTAGGAGGAATCGAAGGAGCTCCTCGAATTTGATAGGCACGCATATGCCGATTTTGGTATTTTCTGTAGTTTACCAAGCATTATAACTCACGGAAACCACACATTGTGGCATAGCTAGTACAAAATTGACGTCGTTTTTTTTTGGTATAAATTTTATAGATCTTTCCGAAACTGTCGACTGTCGATAGTGTCTATTAAGCTGGATACGCACAGAGCGGTGGCGGCGCGGTGCGGGGCGGCTGCGATTTTGCATTTTTGATCTTTACGAATCTGTGGACTGTCAATAGTGTCGATTACTGCTTCATATGTCACGCACGCCGCCTCCGCTCCGCTATCCCGCGCGGTTTTTTGTTGCAACGTGCCCCGGACCGCGTTCGCTTTACAGCAAAAACCGCCTCCGCCTGCAACAATGCTGAGCCGAGTGCGTCCCAAGCTTAACTTAAGCGGTGCGTGTGCGGCGAAACTGGGAAGGGAAAATAAATACATTTTCAAATGGAATGGCTACGGGTGACCATTTGCCATCAAGAGGGCCGTGCGCCTGTTTGCCACCAATGTTGTATAGAAAAATAAAATCGGCCAAAAGCATGTCAGGCCATGCTCAATGTAGGGTTCCGTAGTTGCCCAATGAACTTACTTAAAAAAACAATAAAAAGCAAAAATGAATAATTTCGCAACGTTTCGTAAGTCTTTTACTGCCCTAAGATAATACACCTAATTGTCAAAAACCTTACCCAAAAGATGTTCGAGAAGTCGTACATAGTCATTACCCACTGCGTCTGTATAGCCAAGAACAACCCGGTGAAGTTCAAGCGGGCTGGTTCCGGCCGCGTCGGCTTCGTGTACCACGGGCAGTTCACTCTGAAAGCAATTTAAATAAATAATACAATATCAAGGGGAGCGCTCGTGGCCCAGTGGCACCCGCGTTACTGCGTGTGGTATGCGAGGTTAAGCAATGTCGGGCGAGGTCAGTCCTTGGATGGGTGACCGCTTTGAGTGGTTACTAACTGAGCGCTCCCGTGCTTTGGAAGGCACGTTAAGCCGTTGATCCCGGTTGCTGTCTTTGATAGCAGTCGTTAAGCCAAGTTAGAGGCCTCCGGGCGGCTTGAGAACTTCTAACAGTCAAGTTGCCCACTCACTTGACAAGCCTAATCCCAATAAGGTCGGTTTTCCCCTCGGGTTGGAAGGTCAGATGGCAGTCGCTTCCGTAAAAACTAGTGCCTACGCCAATTCTTGGGATTAGGTAGCGGACCCCAGGCATTCTTCAGGATGCAACTACTGGGAATAACGCTCGGATGATGATGAATACAATATCAAGGGGAATCCCGGTAATTGCCGGGATTTTTCATAGAAACCGATTCCAATACTAAAATCTCTAAACTTAAGAGAGGTAGGGCACAGCGGCATTTGCGCAACGTCGTGTCACTTATATGTATTTCGGGTAGCCCAACTGGGGAAGTAGGTACAGGGTAGGCAAATGGAAGATATACTCGTACATATTGAAATATTTTGTGTACGGTGCGGTCGGCAACCGTGTCAACACTCATCCTGAAGAAAATGTAGTCCGAAACATGTCGCAAATAGTGATTTTACAAGTGAGTTTCAACTGTATTACTTTCTTTAAGTGTTATATGTCTCACGTTAGTATAAATTTAAGTGTTATATGTCTCACGTTAGTATAAATTTAAGTGTTATATGTCTCACGTTAGTATAAATGAAAAATGAAAAAATTAAAATTATAATAATAATAATAATATTGGGGGACAATCTTACACAAACCGACCTAGTCCCAAACTAAGCAAAGCTTGTACTATGGGTACTAGACGACGATATACATACTTATATAGATAAATACATACTTAAATACATAGAAAACATCCAAGACCCAAGAACAAATATCCGTGAAAAACGCACAAATAAATGCCCTGGCCGGGATTCGAACCCGGGACCTCTAGCTTCGGAGGCAGAGTCACTACCAACTAGGCTAAACAGGTCGTAATTATATTTATTGGGTATCAATATATCAGCTTAAATGGATGTAAAGTACAGAGAGTGCACTTATTGATATTTAAATAAGCCTAAGAACGGTGTCCTGTGCCCTAAACTAGGTAAACCTGTCTTATAGGGAACAGGGTATTCTGATGCTCATTTTGAGATCGCTAAATGCTACATTGTTACCTATTTGATGCAGAAGCGAAATACATTTAGTAATGGCTTTTAACTTAAGAAACTAGGACAAACATCTTGGATTACTAAAGATCACTTAAAGGAAGACAGACAAATTTAAGTGTTATATGTCTCACGTTAGTATAAATTTAAGTGTCTCACGTTAGTATAAACTTAAGTGTTATATGTCTCACATTAGTATAAATTTAAGTGTTATATGTCTCACGTTAGTATAAATTTAAGTGTTATATGTCTCACGTTAGTATATATTTAAGTGTTATATGCCTCACATTAGTATAAATTTAAGTGTTATATGTCTAACGTTAGTATAAACTTAAGTGTTATATGTCTCACGTTAGTATAAATTTAAGTGTTATATGTCTCACGTTAGTATTAACTTAAGTGTTATATGCCTCACGTTAGTATAAATTTAAGTGTTATATGTCTAACGTTAGTATAAACTTAAGTGTTATATGTCTCACGTTAGTATAAATTTAAGTGTTATATGTCTCACGTTAGTATATATTTAAGTGTTATATGTCTCACGTTAGTATAAATTTAAGTGTTATATGTCTCAGGTTAGTATAAATTTAAGTGTTATATGTCTCACGTTAGTGTAAACTTAAGTGTTATATGTCTTACATTAGTATAAATTTAAGTGTTATATGTCTCACGTTAGTATAAATTTAAGTGTTATATGTCTAACGTTAGTATAAACTTATGTATTTTATGTGTCTCACGTTACTATAAATTTATGTATTTTGCTTCAGTGCCAAAACTCACGAAACTTCATGCTAACGCATAAGAAAGTACTACAAACTTATCATAAAGAGTTTTAGGCTTCACGACATGGGCACCAGCATCCCTGGAGTGCGGTGGAGGTGCTGAGATCGCCAACCCGCATGCCAAGCGTGGCGATTATGGCATTTACCCCCCATGAAATTGAAGGAGGCCTATCTCCAGTAGTGGACGTCCTTGGGCTGACATGGTGGTGGAAACACAAGCCAATGCTTATGCTGGTATTATATTTATGTTGAAGCCATACTTGTATCCTTTTTTGTCGAAACAGTAGTTGAGGCATTGGTAATATGAATCTGTGCAATTGGGGTTTCTTCTGGTCCTCCTCGTGTACCTGCCGCAAAAATAATGGCGGTTAACATGTGTCGTCCCCTAAAGACTTATTTTGACAACATGAGTTTACGGTGAAGACGCTACGGTGGCCTAGTGGTTCAAGCATGTGGCTGTCCAGCGAAATCCCGGCTCGTACAAACACCAACACAGTGAACTGACCATCCGTGATCCTTATTGCAATGAGAGTAAAGTGCACGAATGGTCCGTTTACTGTGTCGGCGTTTGTACCAAAGAGTTTTTCGGAACCTATGTACGGAATATCATTTGATATTTACTTTACCGTTAGCTTTTCGGTCAAGCAAAAACCGCGAGGAAACCTGCATACATCTGCGAAGAAATTCAAATGTGTATGTGAAGTCCCCAACCCGCACTGGGCCGGCGTGGAGACTCCTGCCTAATCCCTCTCATCGGTGAGAGGTCTATGCCCAGCAGTGGGACGAATATAGCCTGGTGATGATGATGGTGATAATCAGTGATTGGTCAGTGGTAAAGAGCACGGTATATCGAGCTACTCCTAGCGAGCGAGAAAGACAAAACATTGGGATTAAGTAGTATAAGTTTTCATTCTTGCGTTTGCAAAAATCACGTCAGTTTTTCAATGATACTTGCAGCGATATCTATTGCAGACACATGTATTTCATTCCGGGATTCCATGGGTAGCTCATAGAACAATCCCCGGATTCGTGAATAGTCCTCATTAAAAGGTTAGGGACGCTGTTGTGGCATTGTCCATGTTTAATCCCGGGATCCAGGGAACACTCATACAAAATCCGGGAATCAATGATCGTCCGTACTTAGGCTGGGTTGCACCAAACCGCCTGTAATCGTAAGCGGTGTTCGTTAAATTTGAATGTATGGAAAGTTTGACAAGTTTCAATGGGGTGACAGTTGCAGGCGCCATATTTTACTTTGATCAGTCTGTGATCGTAAGTCGGTGCAACCCAGCCTAAGTCTTAGGATTTCGGGATTGTCCCTGCTGGGATTTTTTAAAGCGTCGTTCCGGAATTCTGGGATTTCCCATAGTTGTCGTATGTAATAATATTATAATATCCTGTGGTTGTAGTCATAGTTAATACGCACGGGTACTTGATGGTGATCATATACGACAAGGGGGTCGGACGCGGGCGGCGGGTTGTCTTCGTGACGAGGAAAGCCGGCAACGATACTGTGTGTTAAGCAGATTTATTAGCATTTTTGTAGTCAAAGCCAAAATATTAGACAAGCACTTTCGAATCGCCAGTTAACATTTTATTAAGTTAATTATTTAATAGTACATTACGATACAAGTGCAGATAACAGGAAATTCGCAACGAGTGGTGTAAAGTAGCACCATATGTACTGTAATAGTACATTACTTTACAGTATGCACGTAATCTGCTGATTACCACACTCGTGCGGTAAAGTAATATGTCCTGTAAAGATTGTTGTGATTTAATTTATGGACTGTAAACCCGTGCCCTCAAAAATATATTCGTCGCAGTCTCGCTCAAACTACCTTACTATATCAAGAATACTGTTTCGTTCTTTTTGTCAATCTATAATACAAACGGGCATTTTAAAACCTATTCAATATTGGCGCAGGTTTAAAAGTCGACGCTGCTCCACGCTCGACTGAACTCGATTCTCCGCGAGATTTCATTTTTTTATAGGTATTGTATGAAAACCTTAAAATTAGCTGTATTTTTCTCCTTTATAATTTCAAGCAACAGAAACTAATTTCAGACTACATATATATATGCCGGATTCCATTGTGTACACAATATTATTTATTTATTTATTTATTTATAGCAAACAAAATGTAAACAGCATCACAGTATTACCAAGTCACTGTACAATTCATAATACATAAAATATATCTCATGATATTTCAGCATGGCGTTTTAAAATTACGTTTGTATGAAGTATCGATCGTGCTGGCGACTCTTAAGCCTGTCCCAAAATGGGGCGGCGTGCGGTGGTAGCTAACCGCTAGCTGCTTGACAGGCCGCAATAACAACACGCTGGCGCGGTCTGCGGTGAGGGCCTATGTTACCATTTTTGCGCATAACCAAACGTCATTAACGTCAACCAATATTGCAGAAGAGTTTTTATTTTTATACGCTTTTATACACGATAATATAATTCGGGTTCATAAATAACCAAGAAAACCATTATTGCTTACTTTTGAACGTTGTAAGGATTATGATAGCATAGCGCACAACTGGCCGCAATCCGCGCCAGTGTGTGATAGGCTTTATGCATTTATAGTTTGTGAGCACTATTAAAACATTAAAACTCTATTAGAGCCTATACTTCTCTCGTTTGCTTACAAGCCAAAACGAACGATTTCACCCGAACCCGAATAATGGTCCGAGGAAATTGACAGCTTTTTCCATAGTGACACTAAGTATTAGAAATTGACACAGCGCTTCCATTTGCTTGGGAATTGAAAAAGACAAATGTTTTGACTCTGTCGTGGCTTACACAGATATTGTCGTCTTCCATCTGGGTCAGTGGGCTCCCCGTCCACGGACGCCGATCTGATACCACCCTCGTTGTATGCTGTCCATGTTGCGTTGTACCCTGTCCTTGTTTTTTCCGTGTACGCAGTCTCGTCCACAATGAATGCTGTACGGAAAGGAAGATTTTCTCTGTCAATAGTTTGATATGATTATATTATTACCTATAATATAAATAAATGTCACAAAATAAAGTTAGATACTATTATGGCAGGTATTTCGAAATTCCTCTAATTTGAAACAAGCGCTTTGCTTCATCTTTCATAATGCGCACTTCTAAGGTTTGGAATTCTCTGCCGGCGTCCGTATTTCCGAGTTCATATAACCTAGACCTTTTTAAGGCACGAGTGAATAGGCATCTTCTGGGTGAGCTCGCTTCATCGTCGGCCTCATCTTTGCCCCCTGGCTTGATGGCCAAGAGCAATCCCATTTTTAATAATAAAAAAATATTTTTCTGAAGAATTCTGTTGTGATCATCATAAGCAGTTCCACTTCATCAAATGTCACATTTTCTATGAAAATGCTCGATTTATTGATAAAAACACAAAAATCACTATATGTTTGCCTTTAAGATTTGAGGAGTTCCCTCAATTCCTCATGGATCCCATCATCAGAACTGCGTTTTGACAGAAACAGGACCAACTTTGATATATATACTTACAATCAAAAACAGAATTTTTAAAAATCGATTAAGAAATGACGGAGTTATGGAGTAACAAACATTTAAAAAAAAGCAAAAAAAAACCATACAACCGTTATCAACTATAACCTCCTCTTTTGAAATCTTGAAGTCGGTTAAAAATTAGCAGCAGCCAGGCATGCTATGACATCATCGTAGTAAGTATAAAAAATATAAGTGATAAAATATATACTTATTTGGCCTGGTTGCCGAGAGATCCCTGTTCTCGAGAATATAACTAGTACTGTGGTATCACAAGTACGAGGTGGTATGAAGTAGGTCCTGGTAAAGGTCGCGGGAATACACTGGATGCGGGTATTATTGTGGCACACTTTGGTTCGGGGAGACCAGCGATCGTCCCTGGGTTGATATAATGATATCACAAAGTTGAGCAATCTCAAGAACTTGTCTCCGCCCCGTAATATTCTGCTATAACTATTAAAACATGCGCAAATTTGACGGATCCTTTTTTTGCAACTGAGTGGTATGAAGTTTTCCTGTTGAACTGCTACTTATGTAGTCTCTGTCGATCTCTAAGTCCCACGAAAGTTTGTGTTATGCTATGTGAGATAGTTTTACTAGATGAGGACATTGCATACTTGTATATGTAGACATAGATAAATAAAGAGATGATATTGCTAGTCTTTAGAGGACGCCTATGTCCAGCAGTGGACGTCTTTTGGCTGACATGATGATGATGATTGCTACACTACACAAATATTTGTCCTTACCGGGATTGGAACCTAGCACTATTAGCATCGAAGGCAAGGTCATCAGCTAGGGTAAAATGGTCGTCAAAATTTGATTGAATTTCATCCGACCTGTGTTGTGTTAGATGTGTACATATGATGGCCGTTCCTATGTAACTTAACTACTCAACGGCTCAACGTCGTAATGACGCGAGTGTCACTTGGGTACCTACATAAAAGGTTTAATTTTTTTTTAAAGGCGCCTGATTTGGTTTTGTGCATAATAATAAAGAGTATGAAAATATATAGGTACCTATACATTATATGGTTCAAAACAGTTTGGAGTGTCAAATCATACAAAGAAAACTTATCTACACTACATTAATGGTAGTAATTTATTGGCATGGAACCTAAAACTGCAGTCGGTTTTATAGAAAGTCTTTTTCATCACACTTGCTCGTAAAGGGTCTTATTGTACGCAGGCGTTATAGCCGATTTAGCTCCCCCGGGAGATATGGATTTTCATAACTCCCTAGGGAGTTATGAGTATTTCTGTGATCTGATTGTTTAAAAAAATCTAGTTGGCCGCGCTCCAAAAGAATACTGCTCTCTGATTGGTCGCCATATTGAAGGTGCGCCCGAAGCGTGCGCGCTGCGCCTTCCTCTCGGCGTCCATGCATTGATACTGGAGATGAAGTGGTTGATTTCTTAAATTTTGATTAGTTTTGGAGTTATTTATTTCCTCGCAAATGTGATGAAAACATTGTGATTACCTCAGGACGTAAGGAAATAGCAAACTCGAGTTATCAAAAGCCTTTTGATAGATTCTCGTTCGCAATTTCCCACTTACGCCCCTCGTTAAACAATGTACTATTTTATATCACATGTTCCCTATACCTGTACTTCCGTCTTTTTTCATCCGTTTCTCGTACGCTGTCTGCGTGGGCTCATAGATCCTCGTGTGCATGTATGGAGGACGTATTGGGCTTGGTCGTGTTTCGAAGCGGACTATATCGTGTGCTCCGACGAGACTTTCGATTAGGCCTGAGTGGACTGTGGATAAAAGATACATATAAGTATAGAAGATACATATAATGAAATGTATAGAGTGTAGTTATTATATATATGAATGAGGCGCAGCGAAAGAAAGAGATGTCAAAGGGCCGTTCCCCGTCCGTCGGGCTTTCACGTCTGAGTTAATAGTTGGGGAGCCCAGAATGCTAAATGTGGGATTTACTCGAGTGTCGTTGGGAGTGTTTTTGAAGATTGGATGGTAGAAAGTAAAAACTGTTATATGATAATTTCGGTGGGAGTGCCTCTACAGATAAGAAACAATGTAAATAACTACAACTTAAAAAAAAATTAAAAGCCCCCGATATTTTCATTTCAAAGCTCAATGTCTCAAAAACGGCTGAACAGATTTTCATGAAACATGGCTAAGAACACTCGGGATAAAAATTATCTATGACACAAAAAACTAAACGAGAATCGTTAATTCGTTTGGGAGCTACGATACCACAGACAGATACACAGACAGACACGTTAAACTTATAACCCCCTCTTTTTGCGTCGGGGGTTAAAAAACACTCACTCGAACGTGTCAGATATTGATAGTATACATATACGTATCTCTGATGGACGTATGTATGTAAATCTGCAGGTTTGGATGGCGGGGGCGGTCGTATGGGAGGGCACAAACTAGTAGCGTTGGGGGGAGATTCGAACGCGCCAGATATTCATAGGGGACTTCTTCGTATACTAATTTACAACTTATACTTACACTGTAAATATTTTTACAAGCGGAAACGTCCACTTAACGGAATTATGTTTTCCAACCGAAAATTAAAAAAAACCGGCCAAGTGCGAGTCGGACTCGCGCACGAAGGGTTCCGTACCAGAAAACAAAACGACAACAACTACTCTGTTGTATGGGAGCCCTCCTTAATTATTATTTTGATTTTAGTATTTGTTGTTGTAGCCACAATAAAAATACATAATCTGTGCAAATTTCAACTCTAGACAGTTGAAATTCGCAAGGTTATTACTTAGGTTCGGCTATTACGGTTCTTGAGATCTCGGCGAGTGGTAGCCATGAAAAAGGGCTAAAATATCACGTTTTTTGTATGGGAGCCCCCCTTAATTATTATTATTTTAGTATTTTTTGTTATAGCGGCAACAGAAATACACAATCTGTGAAAATTTCAACTGTCTATTACGGCTGTCTAGCTATTACGGTTCTTGAGATACAGCCTGGTGACAGACGGACGGACGGACGGACAGCGAAGTCTTAGTAATAGGGTCCCGTTTTTACCCTTTGGGTACGGAACCCTAAAATATGATCACTTGATATTCATACTTATCATTGATATTTTCATGATCATTGATATTTGTCAATTCTTCATATTTCATTTATATTATTTTGGTTAAGTATTCTTGTATATATTTTCGTTGTAAATAAATGAGAGATATGTTTATTCTTCATTATCGGTTGGAAATTATAATCCGTTAAATGGACGTTTCCGCTTGTAAAAATATTTACAGTTAGATTAGGGTAGTACATTGTTACTAACTATATTCTAAGTGTAACTTGAGACATTGGTGCCGTTTCAGAAGTTGTAGCAACTTTTACGGTAGATGGCGCTACTATTCTCCCTAAGGCTTAATTAAAGAGAGTGAACTGATTGAAAGAGTCATCGCCTCGGGATAATCCGTGGTAGCCCAGTTGGAAAGAGCGATGGACGGATTCCAGAGGTCGCGGGTTCAAATCCCGAACGGGGTGATCAATTTTTCATTTTCGGTTGGAAATTATACTTACACCTTTTGCTATGTTGAGGGTAGTTGTCATCAAACCGCGCCACACGCACACTGTACACCACCTCGCTAGTGCGCTGCCGCGCTCTGGTGTGCTTCTGCCTTAAGGCGCTGTGCCCGCCTGGTTCCTCCTCGACCCAATGCGGTATGTCAGTCAGTTTAGTTGGCTGAGTGAACTTGGTGGACCTGTGTATCGAAATATACAGTCGATAGCACCAATGTGAAAAAAACACCTTAGTCCAATGAATCCTCAAGTCAATAAGGATCGGCTTGGATTCTTCTCGTCATAAGTATCCATAGGCTACAGTGTCTGCTTACCATCACCATCGGGCAGGCCGTAAGCTTGTTTGCCACCGTGGTTGTATAAAAAAAATTAAGGTCCAAAACTGTATACAATATTTACCTATGCTAGTAACAAATGTTTTTGCTCTCTACAGAAACAAATGTCCTTACCGTGATTCGAAGTCCCAAATTCTTGGCTTTAGTTTTGCTTTAATTGCATTTGTTCCATATATACTTTTTAATCCTCTCTTAAAACTGGTTCGCATGTCACCATAAAAAAGGTCTGCTAGACATATTTTATTAAAATGGGTTCTTTTCCGATAAAATCAAATAGAACATTAGTCACATTTTTAAATCGGATGTGACAAAGACGTGCCGTTCCCTATAATTCCCGATTAAATGAAGTTAGCCTCACACGGTAAAGGCACGAGTAATCAATGAGGACTTTTGTTCCTAAATTCTACTCGTCCATAGTCCGCGAGCAAACAACCGATTTTCGTGATCAAATTCCCCCCGTGCAATAACTTCAAAAATTCTTCAGATAGTTGAATCGCGAAGCTCTGTGGACTTCAGCTGCGGTGCCCCGAGGGCAGAATAAAACAACAACTTTAATTATTCCTCCCTATTGAGAATTATGTAACTGGCAACTTAAAAAACTTGAAAATCCCCGACAAAAAAACGGCTGAACAGATTTTGATAAAACATACCTAAAAATCATTCCTAGAAAACCTTTCAAAAAAAAAACCGCATTCAAAGCAGCTAACCCGTTTAAGAGCTACGATGACACACATATATTTACACAGATACATATATTAATTTTTTTAATTTTTATTTATTAAACCCAAAATATAAAATTACAGTAAGCATACACTTTTTGTTCGCCAAACTGTATATACCTACAGTTCGTTGGCGAGTATTGCGCTCCCTCACACATTTGATACTTAGGTATACCTACTTATTTCCTAAACTTAAACTAACTCATGCACTGGTATAAACAAAAGCTAAGTAGTGGGTGTGCCAACGACGTTACGCCTGATAGTGGATGGATGGATAATATGTACCCGCTACCCGCGCATTGCCAAATTTGCGCATTGTCAGCATCAAAAGTAGCTTAGCTACGCATTTGAAAAGTTCAAAAGTCTTTATTATAACGGAATAAAAGCTTTTGACTCCTTCATATGCGTGGCTACTTTTGATGGTGACTGTACCCTTTCCCGGCGATAATTCGTCTGCCCCCGTTGGACAAGCTAGAACAAACGATACTAACCTCTTGGTTGAGCTGGGGGCCACGGTAGGACCGGTGGTAGAACTGGTAGGCTGATTGTCAGTCTTGGCGGCGGCGGCAGGTTCTTCATAGTGGCTTATAGGCTGCCTCAGCAGTTTCTCTATCTCATCTGCACACGTGTCAAAATATACACCCATAAATATATAATTTGAACCCCATCTTTGTTGGTTTGCACTGCCCAATAACTTATTTCTATCGCTATCTGAAGGTTATGTGGAAGATATCGCTTTTTAGCGATAAGTCCGCCTGTTGTTACCTACTTAAGTCCCATTCATGTTTTACCATTGTAAACATTTCCGTGTAGTGCACAATAAATCATTTTATTATTATTATTATACACAGGGCCCGTTTAACCCGACACACTTTCATAGTTTATTTCTGGCCATATTTGCAAAAATGTCATACAAAATTTGCTCGACTCAGTCTAATTTTAGAAAATTGATGCTACTAGTATGTAAATGGTCCAAAGGGATTGTCATTGCTATTAATGTATCAAATTGGCATGAACTTATGAATAACCAAACATATCCAAATAATATCAAATTGGCATGAACTTATGAATAACCAAACATATCAAAATAATATCAAATTGAATGATATCACTGTAGAAATTCATCGTTACTGGATAAAACCTTAAATGTTGAATTTAGGTGATGTGCTCATATAACGTGAAAAATAGGGACTTCATGTTCTGAATACAAATAATAATACCATAAACTCCAAAAAATAAATGGAACTAGGTTATTGGTATATTTTTTTTTTTACTTTTTATAACCTCAGAAATGCATAGGTAAAATTTGTCTGGTTATTCTGTCCCAAGCAAGGTGTATTGTTATCAATACCATACACCTTCACATTAAGGCCATATTCACATATTATTGCCACTTAGTCCGTATAGATATTAACGACTGTATTTCAGACTATTAAGAATTATGGTTCTTTAAAAATAAGTCAAACCTTGGATCTCATCTCCTTTTTTACCGGCAGCTGCAATATCGATGATGGGCACAGAGTTGTTGATGAGCATTGCGTCATCAGGATTGTCGACATAGTCTGCGAATAATATACGACGATTACAAATGAATGTAACTTTCGCTAGGTTTTCCAGTCCCTGGACCAGCTTGTTTGAAAACTGCCGAAAATCCCGGGATTTTCAAGTTCTGGAACCGCAAATTATAATTTTAGCCCAATGATGTTAAGAAGGTTTCTCACCTTGAAGATCACGTCACTTATCTCGATCCGGCGCCACTGCTATAGTCAATATTCAGCTTAAAGCTCGAAACGCACAGAGCTGGCGCGGCGCGGTGCGGGGTGGCAGCGGTTTTGAATTTTTGATTTTTCCGAAACTGTCGATTATCGATTACTACTTCATATGTTACACACGCCGCCTCCGCTCTACCGCGCTGCCGACTACCGCGTGGTTTTTTGGTGCGACATGTGTGTGACCGCGTTCGCTTTACCGCAAACCCACATGTACGCTGCACCGCACTCTGTGCATGTGCATTTAAACCTAGTAGACACTGCCTTAATATTTGAGTTTCGGTGTATTGTGCCTATATGCTTACGATCGAGCCGAAACAGTAGAGGCGTTCATTTTATTTTGACGGCCTGTTTAGCCTAGTTGGTAGTGACACTGCCTCCGAAGCTAGAGGTCCCGGGTTTGAATCCCGGCCAGGGCATTATTTGTGCATTAAGCACGGATTTTGTTCTTGGGTCTTGGATGTTCTCTATGTATTTAAGTATGTATTTATATAAGTACGTATATCGTCGTTTAGTACCCATAGTACAAGCTTTGCTTAGTTTGGGACTAGGTCGATTTGTATAAGATTGTCCCCCAATATTTATTTATTTTTATTTATTTAAGATTGATCAAGATAATACTCTACCACTTTCGTCACGAGCGTTAAACTGGTAGGCAGTAACAGAGGCTCCCACGAACAATATCATTCGCCAACACATGATTGAGAAACAGATCTACTGCAAAATGTTCTAAATTCTCAAAACTGCATGGAAGCTGTTATCTCCGTTAGATCGGAGACATAATAAATTACAAATACATAAGAAATTAGATAAACAGTCAAAAAAATGTTAATAAGCAAAACAGCTCTGTCAAAGTAGTTGCTTCAATTTCTGTCAATGGGAAGTTCAGTCAAAAGGCAACGGGAAATGCAAAGAGGAAATGATAGTTTCCAAGTAAAAGTTGGCATACTTTTCTGTTTAAGTTTCAACCCTTAAGCACCTAAGCCCTTAGATTAATAGAAAAAAACTTGTGGGATATTTTTTACATTTTCTGAGTGGGATTAACATAAATTTTACAGAAAATTCTAAAATCTACCGTGAATCCTCCGCCATTTTGCTCACACCCTATTGTCATTCATACATAATACAAGCCGCCATTTCGGAATCCATCCATACCTTACTCTGAAACGGTAAAGTAGGCATCTGACAAGTTTACAATAAAATATGAATTATAACTTACAAAAGTTGAAAAACCCCCACATTTTTTTTCATTTAAAAGTTCATTATATCAAAAAGTAAATGCGCATTTCCTAAAACCTCAGCCATATGCATATCCTGATTCTGTTTCAAGCATAACACCCGCCATATCTCAACGAAAATGTATGTAAATAAACCTCATTGGCGCCCATTCGCTAAAAGTACATAATCCGCAACTTGGCACAATAAATTAGCCGCCATAACATAATAGGCCTACGGAAGCGGCTGAATGTGTGCGCCTTCGCCCGCCGCGCCGACAAAATGGCGTCAGTCTGCCTGGCGCCAAAATTTCCCGAACGAAAGGAAAACGTCGCTACTAGCCTTACCAGAACTAGGGAAAACCTACCGTAAGTACAGGAGCGAGAGATTAAATTAGAGTGGCAGGATACTGCAGCATCGTATTGACTTTTCTATATCAATTTTCTCTATGCATTTTCTACTGCCTGCTACGTTATAGACTTGCAAGCGTTTTAAAACCTTAAATGTATACGGTTAGGTTGCTTTTCGCTTGTTTATTGACAGTTAACTGTAAAAGCAAAGTTATTTTTCGCTGTCGTTCTGTCTGGGTGGTGCCAAAAGTTACAAAATTGTGCTTACGCGAATTCGGCCTGTTTCTCTTTGCGATAGGGGTTGTTTTGGGGTGGAAAAGAGAGTGAAAGGGAGTGGAGTGAAAAGTTACATCGAGATAGTCTGGATTGTCTGAAGAATGGATGTTAGATATACGCGCGGAGATTGCGGAACGCAGGGCGCTTCGGGGGGGCAGCATAATTTAAAAGGCTAAGTATATATATAAGGTACCATGAGCATGGAAAAGCGTTATACACCCATACTTTAAGGCTGGATTTCTTGTAATCACTCATATTCACTTCTCAAATCACGGAAAAATCGTTTTCAACTCAGCGGCTCGAAAATGGCTGGTTTTGCTGCTTGAAACCAGTGAGCAAAATGCAATTTTGCTGCGACCGTGAAAACCACTTTTCCTGCTTGAAACTAGTGAGCATAATGCAATTTTGCTGCGAGCGTGAAAAAAACTTACTTTTTAATTTTTCATATCGTAGGATAGTTTAAGTAACTTCATTTTCTCTATCACTATTCCTTTGCGTTATATGTTCTCGCCGCTGAGGTGAAAAGTTGTATGCAACACACGAGAGCAAAGATATTTGCATCTCATGTCTTTGATGATTTGAATTATGGAATCTTTTGCTTGCCGGGACTCAACATCAACACTCGCAGCAAAAATCTACTTTGCTCTCTTGTTGAACAAATAACTATTTCGTAATTTCACATCATATTTCTTTATCGGCTCATAACATACACCTTCACACCAATTTTCATAATTCTAGTGGACATAGTCTCCGAGTAAATTGGCTGTGACATACGGACGGGCAGACAGACATGACGAATCAATAAGGGTTCCGTTTTTTGCCATTGGGCTACGGAACCCTAAAAAGGGGTCGGTGATGTTTTCCTGAAACATGCTTGGCAAGTAATTAGTTGTTCGTTTAAACGGTAGCCAAATATAAATGCTTAAATACAAAGAAAACATCCAAGACTCTGAAACAAATATCCATGCTCATTGATTATACACAAAATATTTTCTCTGACCGAGATTCGAACCCGGGATGCTGCAACGAACGGCGTAGCGTGCCGTAGCACAAGGACGCTTCTCATCCTAGTACAGTAGCTTGCATAAATATATGTACAGTCAAAATGGCAATAATATGAGATCTCTTCATTTCTAGCAGCTTTCATATTGATTTTCACTGCGACAAGGTACGTAGTGGTGCAGAAATCAAATTGGTAGACCATACATTCCCAAAGGCTCAAATATAGGTACTTAACGTTATGCCCTTAACAGTCGTGTGCACATATTTTTGATCATTGTGTTCGTTCGTGCACATATTTTAACTCGACTGCACCAGTTCAATCGGTTTCGCACTCGGTATAACATGTGTAACAACAAGGCGAGGTATGCCCGGTTGAATAAGGATAGGTATATTTATTGACCGAGCGAGCGAAGCGACTCCTTTTCAGTTTTCGACAAAAATTCAATCGTATGTCTGTCTGTCCGGATGTTCTCCTCTACAGGTCGTATTTTCAGCCGATTCTCGTGAAATTTTGCAGCAGGTTATTTGCATCTCGTGTCTTTGAGTCCCTCGCTACGCTCAAGATTCTAATTTTGATATTAAATTATAGAATCTTTTGCTTGCTCGGGACTCAACACTTGCAGCAAAAATCTACTTTGCTCTCTTGTTGAACAAATAACTATTTCGTAATTTCACATCATATTTCTATATCGGTTCATCCAATTTTCATAATTCCAGTGGTCATAGTCTCCGAGTAAATCGGCTGTGACATACGGACGGGCAGACAGACATGACGACTCAATAAGGATTCCGTCTTTTGCCATTTGGCTACGGAACCCTAAAAAGGGGTCAGTGATGTTTTCCTAAATTATACAGCGTGTTTTTATTGAATTCATAAAACACAAAGATTGATTGATTTATTGAATTCCGTTAATTGCGAGGGCACAATCCTGAGATGAAATAAAGCAATCTTCTCTAAGACACTAGTATCCTAATTCGTACCATTACGATGATATTCAAGATTTCATTTTCGTTAATTAACACCCTTAGTATAATATAAAGGATCCTTAACAATTAAACAATGTTGACGTGCGTGTCATTCGAATTTCGAATGGTCATACTTGACATTAACCTTTGCTTAACACCACGTTAACTCTTAAGAGTCCGCAGTAAGCTCGGTTCTCCATACAAACGTAGTTTCGCTCTCATTTTAAAACGCCATGCTAGAATAACATGAATCTTTATATACATATTTTTAAAATGAGAACGTAACTACGCTTGTATGGAGAATCGAGTTCAGCCGAGCATACTGGGGACTCTTAAGGCCGGTTTTCATTCACCATTGGTGATATGATATAATTAATTATAATGTATTAAAATGAAAAAAATATTATTTTCTTGAATTTTGAAATACTAAATATGGTGCGTCGCTTCTATGGCTATACACGGCTATATGCTAGAAGGGACGGAAATAATTTTTTTGACGAGTCAGTTTTTGGAAATTTAAAAACAATTAATTTTTTTGCGCGATCTACAGCTGACAGAGCCACTAGTTATATGTAATACGAGTTGGGGTTTCCTTATTTAAACCAGTCCCCGATTGTCAAACTTTTACGCCCGCCAGTGAGGTAACTCAGCAATCACTGAAGATCACTAATAATATAGCATTTCTAGAAAATTAAGAATATGCAATATTGGAAATAAAACTATGCGTAATCACCAGATCGATTAATTCCACAATGACGCCGCTTAAAATTTCACCACAAAAACATTAAGTGTACATACCCTAATAAAGAAATGAATTTATTATTCCTAACGGCAAAAAACCTCCCATCCGCGTCGTCACTCCGCAAAAACAATAACTGTCATTATCTGCTTTGTCTCCGCCCCTGCGTTGTCTGTGGCTGCGCGCCAACGACAATTAAAAAGATGTTAGCGGTTGAAATAACAAATGTTCAAATGCTTAGGGAGGTTGGGGGGAAATGAGTAATCATGGCAAAATACATGGGGCAACTTTTAATGCAACACTTGTCTCGAAACTTTTGTCTAGAGTCAAAGTTATTTTTGGAATAAGTTTATTATTGATTTTTTTTTGTTGTTTCAATCAGAATCACAAGCTCTTTTCATCCTAATAGGAGAAAAACAGTTTCCCAAAATTTTCATACCTACATATTTGAAATATCCTTAATGTTACCGCCATACAAGAGGTATATGGAGTAATTTTTAAGAAAAAAAAACCGACTTCAATGGGGGAGGCCGGTGAAAGATTATTATACTTAGATGGTGCACTCTTAGATTCCATACAATAAAATAAAAATGGCTATAAGTATGTTTATAATGGTAGAAGACTAAGTACCCTCAATTCCTCATGGAATCATGGAAAAACCTTGCTTGCTTGACAAACAAAACGAAGAGAACAAATCGCCAAACGTGAACTACGCGTCGTTGAAGAGTTCCGTTCTGATCATCATCAGCAGTTCCACTTCATCAAATGTCACTTTTATGAATGAAAATGCTTGATTAGTTCATGAAAATACTAAAATTACAATTTGTGTGCCTTTCACATTTAAGGAGTTCCCTCGATTCCTAATGGTATCCATCATCAGAACTCGAGCATGACGAAAATCAATCGTGAAAATAGAACTTGCTTAACAAACACAGCTAGAACGACAAATCGCCAAACGTGAACTTTCGTCGTTGAAGAGTTCTGTTCTGATCATCATCAGCAGTTCCACTTCATCAAATGTCACATTTTTGTATGATAATGGTCAATTTGTTGATAAAAACACAAAAATCACTATATGTTTGCCTTTAAGATTTGAGGAGTTCCCTCAATTCCTCATGGATCCCATCATCAGAAATCGAGAATGACAAAAATGAATCATGTAAATAGAACTTGCTTAACAAACACGGCTAGGAGGACAAATCGCCAAATGTGAACTTTTCGTCGTTGAAGAGTTCTGTTCTGATCATCATCAGCAGTTCCAGTTCATCAAATGTCACATTTTTGGATGAAAATGCTCCACTTCTTGATAAAAACACAAAAATCACTATATGTTTGCCTTTAAGATTTGAGGAGTTCCCTCAATTTCTCATGGATCCCATCATCAAAACTGCGTTTTGACAAAAACGGGACCAACTTGGATATATATATACTTACAATCAACAAAAGAATTTTCCAAATCGGTTAAGAAATGACGGAGTTATGGAAAACAAACATACAACCAATTGATAACCTCCTCTTTTCAAATCTTGAAGTCGGTTAATAATTTTTAAGAAAATAAAACCGACTTCAATGGGGGAGGCCAGTGAAAGATTATTATACTTACTTATAGATGGTGCACTCTTAGATTCCATACAATAAAATATAAAATAAAAATGGCTATAAGTACGTTTATTATAATGGTAGAAGACTAAGTACCCTCAATTCCTCATGGAATCATGGAAAAACCTTGCTTGCTTGACAAACAAAACGAAGAGAACAAATCGCCAAACGTGAACTACGCGTCGTTGAAGAGTTCCGTTCTGATCATCATCAGCAGTTCCACTTCATCAAATGTCACTTTTATGAATGAAAATGCTTGATTAGTTCATGAAAATACTAAAATCACTATTTGTGTGCCTTTCACATTTGAGGAGTTCCCTCGATTCCTAATGGATCCCATCATCAGAACTCGAGCATGACAAAAATCAATCGTGAAAATAGAACTTGCTTAACAAACACGGCTAGAAGGACAAATCGCCAAACGTGAACTTTTCGTCGTTGAAGAGTTCTGTCCTGATCATCATCAGCAGTTCCACTTCATCAAATGTCACATTTTTGTATGATAATGCTCGATTTGTTGATAAAAACACAAAAACCACTATATGTTTGCCTTTAAGATTTGAGGAGTTCCTTCAATTCCTCATGGATCCCGTCATCAAAAATCGAGCATGACAAAAACGGGACCAACTTGGATATATATATACTTACAATCAAAAAAAGAATTTTCAAAATCGGTTAAGAAATGACGGAGTTATGGAAAACAAACATTAAAAAAAAAACATACAACCGAATTGATAACCTCCTCTTTTCAAATCTTGAAGTCGGTTAATAATTTTTAAGAAAATAAAACCGACTTCAATGGGGGAGGCCAGTGAAAGACTATTATACTTACTTATAGATGGTGCACTCTTAGATTCCATACAATAAAATATAAAATAAAAATGGCTATAAGTACGTTTATTATAATGGTAGAAGACTAAGTACCCTCAATTCCTCATGGAATCATGGAAAAACCTTGCTTGCTTGACAAACAAAACGAAGAGAACAAATCGCCAAACGTGAACTACGCGTCGTTGAAGAGTTCCGTTCTGATCATCATCAGCAGTTCCACTTCATCAAATGTCACTTTTATGAATGAAAATGCTTGATTAGTTCATGAAAATACTAAAATCACTATTTGTGTGCCTTTCACATTTGAGGAGTTCCCTCGATTCCTAATGGATCCCATCATCAGAACTCGAGCATGACAAAAATCAATCGTGAAAATAGAACTTGCTTAACAAACACAGCTAGAAGGACAAATTGCCAAACGTGAACTTTTCGTCGTTGAAGAGTTCTGTTCTGATCATCATCAGCAGTTCCACTTCATCCAATGTCACATTTTTGGATGCAAATGCTTGAAATGTTGATAAAAACACAAAAATCACTACCGGACCAACTTGGATATATATACTTACAATAAAAAAAAAGAATTTTTCAAATCGGTTAAGAAATGAGGGAATTATAAAGTAACAAACATTAAAAAAAAAAAAAAACATACAACCGAATTGATAACCTCCTCTTTTGAAATTTTGAAGTCGGTTAATAATAGAAAACACCTGTCGGACATTTTTTACATTTTCTGAGTGGGATGAACATTAATTTTACAGAAAATTCTAAAATCTAGCGCGCCACCCCGGCCATTTTCTCCCACCTTCGTGCTACTATATTCACGTGTCTTTTTCACCTTATGTCATTCATAATTCATAATACAAGCCGCCATTTCAGAATCTATCCTTCATTAACGCGGCTTATAGTTTTTTAGTAAACTTAGTAGTCGCCCTATCATAGTTGCTCAGTTACAACTTCTATTTAGGTGCTCAAGAATGAAGCAATTGTACGAAGTATTCGGCAAGCTTTCGACAAATCGAAGGTCTAACCTGGTTAAAAGGTTGACCGAGCGAGCGAAGCGTCTCCGTTTCAGTTTCGACAAAAAAGTAAATGAGGAGCAGTGGACAACTGAAACTAAATTAAAATGACACAGTGCCTATTGTTTATATAAAAACCGCCGCAGTCACGCTTTACACCCCCCGTTTGTTTCGTTATACGATGTCGCATAAAGAAACAAACTAATTTAAATAATGAATTTAATTGGCTGCTCAATAAACATAATTCACAGCGTCGACCCTTCCTCGGTTATGAGGACCCCCTCAATAACTGCGGATCCGTTGCCAATACACTTAGATTGGTGTACCAAGTACAAGAGGTCGAAAAAGACACCATGATTTAATTAAGATAAGTCTTTTTGCGTAAACAGAGCCGCCCTTGAGTAGTTCCAGCTCAAGTGAATTGTCTATTTTACATTGTAGAAGACAAATATTAGGCTAAGGCTGATTTTGTTCTACATTCGTTGTGCTATTTCGAACATTTATTAAATACATAAAAATTTAAAAATGTTGTCACGTGTTGCAATTCGATATGAAACATCACACTAGCAGAGCGAGTTTTGGGCGCAGATATAGATCGATAAAGTAAGACTTTTCGAGCTGATGCGGTAAAAAAAAATATTAGGGGACAATCTTACACAAATCGAGTCCCATAGTAAGCTACATGTTTTTTTTATGAGTTCTAGACGACGATATCTAGAATATCTACATTAAAATTAAAGGGGAAAAAATTTAAGGATTCGTTGACTGAGCATGATTTCCGATAGCTCAGTTGGTTTAAAGCGATTGACCGCGTATGTCAGGATGTCGCAGGTGCGAATCCTGCTCGGAGCACTAAAGCACGTCACTGCGTTTACTATGAGTCAGGTGTGGCCAGACCGGATTTTATATTATTATTTATTATTATTGCAATCCATGCTACATATAGACACAGGTGTTACATTTAGATTAGAACAGCATGGACCCGGAATAGGGCATAGCAAATAAGATATTAAGTACTACTTAAAACTATTTTACATTTAAATTATCTTACATTTAATTTATCATTCAGTTTCAATTTAACATAAAAAACCTAAACAATCATAACATAGTTATAATTTAGATACATTTACATTATACAACTGAAAATCCACTTGATTTCGTTGAGACAACACAAATCAGATACAAATTCAATAAAAAAAAATTCGTTAGTTTAAAACAAAATTAGTAGACGACGATTTACTTTATAGATGATATAAACATATAAATAAAATATTGGGGACAATCTTACACAAATCAACCTAGTCCCAAACTAAGCAAAGCTTGTACTATGGATACTAGACGACGATATACATACTTATATAGATAAATATATACTTAAATACATAGAGAATATCCAAGACCCAAGAACAAAATCCGCGCTAAATGCACAAATAATGCCCTGGCCGGGATTCGAACCCGGGATCTCTAGCTTCAGAGGCAGTGTTACTACCAACTAGGCTAAACAGGTCGTTCGTAAAATACTTTAAATACATAGAAAACATCCAATACAAAATATTCATGCTCGCCACAAATCTTTGCCCTTACCGGGATTCGAACCCGGGACTGTCAGATTCGTAGGCAAGGTCACTAACGACTAGACTAAACCAGTCGTCATAACTATTAACGGGACATCAGTTAATCCCATCTGTACAATAATTTGTTAACCGCCGGCGCGTGCGGTCGATGATGCTCACTCTCCCTCAGTTCCTCCAATTTGTATGCAAACTCGACAATCATTCCATTGTTTAATGATGTTGGCAGCTAGTGGCGCAAGTTGCTTTTTTAGGGTTCCGTAGTCAACTAGGAATTCTTATAGTTTCGTTATGTCCGTCTGTCTGTCTGTCCGAGGCTGTGCTCTGTGATGGCAGTAGTAAAAATTGACTCGACAAAAAAATTCTATAAAATTATTGAACCTACTCACAAAATTTCACGAGAATCGGTTGAGAAATGCGACCTGTAGAGGAGAACATCCGGACAGACAGACATACGAAAGAATTTTTGTCGAACGCTGAAACGGAGACGCTTCGCTCACTCGGTCAATAATAAAGTTTATAATAGTACATTATGCCACGAGGTTGGGAAGTTTTACCATCGATAGTAAGTATCCAGAAACCTGGCTTCTTACCATCCGAGTCACACATAATCTTGACAACGGAAATCAGGGTACCCAGGCAGGGTACCCTAATTTCCAAAATTGAGATTTTTATTTATTTACACAACACAAAATATATACTTACAATAGACCTTTACTATTATTTCGCAAAACTGCACGATACCTAATGCTAGGTATCAGTAAATTCGTTTCTTCCCTAAAGTTCAATAAAATGCACATTTCCCAAGTATTTCAATAACTAACTGCAAATGGCGGTGCATCCGGCGTGTAACTTCCGGTGTGACGTCACCGCCTTCGCCGGAAGAACACAGACAAGTAGAGTCACCATGACAAGGAATATTGTCGACAGACATTCACTTCATTAAAAAAAAATAGTACTTACTAATATTGATTTTATAAATTTCTGAGACTGTAAATATAGTTCGGCTTTGGCTGGTTTTTTTTTGCTGGTAAAAATATTTATGTGCTGCCCCAGCTTTACACGGGTGTACTAATGAATCTTCCCTTTACATTCCCTCTTTTCTGTCTCACTTACTCACTCACTTTATTTATATGGAGTTTTACCCCTTTTTAGGGTTCCGTAGTCAACTAGGAACCCTTATAGTTTCGCCATGTCTGTCCGTCCGTCTGTCCGTCCGTCTGTCCGTCCGTCCGCGGATAACTTCAGTGACCGTTAGCACTAGAAAGCTGAAATTTGGTACTAATATGTATATCAATTACGCCGACAAAGTGGTAAAATAAAAAGTGGAAAAAAATATTTTATTAGGGTACCTCCCCTATACGTAAAGTGGGGAGTGATTTTTTTTTTCATTTTAACCCTAACGTGTGATATATTGTTAGATAGGTATTTAAAAATAAATAGGGGTTTACTAAAATCATTTTTTGATAATATTAATATTTTCGGAAATAATCGCTCCAGAAGTAAAAAAAAATGTGTCCCCCCCCCCTCTAGCTTTTGAACCATAAGTTTTAAAAATATGAAAAAAATCTCAAAAGTAGAACTTTATAAAAACTTTGTAGGAAAATTATTTTGAACTTGATAGGTTGAATAGTTTTTGAAAAAATTACAAAAATATTTTCTGAACTAAGTTTGTAATTTAACCGTATAAACAGGTGTTTATTGTACCTGTCATTTCTACAAAATCACAATGAAATGACGTGCTTTCAAAGGTTTTGTGTTTCTGTACTTAATATGTCAACTTAATGTGACGGACGGAAAACTACGGAACCCTACACTGAGCGTGGCCCGACACGCTCTTGGCCGGTTTTTTACTTTATACAACTTTTCAAACATTTTCTTTCGTACAAACCTTATCCTGACTATCAAAAATGCAGCAAAAAAAGAATTAGCCAATTCAGTGCAGCCGTTCTGAGGTTATGAGCGTACACACATTTCGAAAATTGATCCTTATCTATATAGATAGACGATAATGTTATATAATAATATAATCCTTTAGGTTAATTAGTTTAAGCTTTAGTTTCTATGCATCACACATCAGTATGTCAGACGTGAAGAGAAACACGCTGGAAGTGTGTTTATTATAATAACGGGTTTACTCTAAATAAGATAACCCGCGGTTATCCCGCCAGAGCCCCGTAGCCGTGTCACCCCACTCTCCCCGTTTGTCTCAATTTGCCCCGTCGCAGTTTTATTGTTCATATTTGTATAGATTTGTATGGATTTGCTAGAGGGGAGGGTCGTGTGATAGTAAACACATATAGGTAGTTTATGGTGCTCAATTTACTTATTTTGGCTTTTTAACCGACTTCAAGATTTCAAAAGAGGAGGTTATCAATTCGGTTGTATGCTTTTTTTTTGTTTTAATGTTTGTTACTCCATAACTCCATCATTTCTTAACCGATTTGAAAAATTCTTTTTTTGATTGTATGTATATATATCCAAGTTGGTCCCGTTTTTGTCAAAAGGCAGTTCTGATGATGTGATCCACGAGGAATTGAGGGAACTTCTCAAATCTTAAAGGCAAACATATAGTGATTTTTGTGTTTTTATCAACAAATCGAGCATTATCATACAAAAATGTGACATTTGATGAAGTGGAACTGCTGATGATGATCAGAACAGAACTCTTCAACGACGAAAAGTTCACGTTTGGCGATTTGTCCTCCTAGCTGTGTTTGTTAAGCAAGTTCTATTTTCACGATTAATTTTTGTCATGCTCGAGTTCTGATGATGGGATCCATGAGGAATTGAGGGAACTCCTCAAATCTTAAAGGCAAACATATAGTGATTTTTGTGTTTTTATCAACAAATCGAGCATTATCATACAAAAATGTGACATTTGATGAAGTGGAACTGCTGATGATGATCAGAACAGAACTCTTCAACGACGAAAATTTCACGTTTGGCGATTTGTCCTTCTAGCTGTGTTTGTTAAGCAAGTTCTATTTTCACGATTGATTTTTGTCATGCTCGAGTTCTGATGATGGGATCCATTAGGAATCGAGGAAACTCCTCAAATGTGAAAGGCACACAAATAGTGATTTTAGTATTTTCATGAACTAATCAAGCATTTTCATTCATAAAAGTGACATTTGATGAAGTGGAACTGCTGATGATGATCAGAACGGAACTCTTCAACGACGCGTAGTTCACGTTTGGCGATTTGTTCTCTTCGTTTTGTTTGTCAAGCAAGCAAGGTTTTTCCATGATTTCATGAGGAATTGAGGGTACTTAGTCTTCTACCATTATAAACATACTTATAGCCATTTTTGTATTTTATTGTATGGAATCTAAGATTAATAATCTTTCACCGGACTCCCCCATTGAAGTCGGTTTTTTTTTTCTCAAAAATTATGAGTATTATGATTTACTAACATAAATCAAGTCCGAGACCGGAGTGCACTGGGTACGGGAAGAGCTTATCGCGGCAGGCTCTGGAGGAGGCCTATGTCCAACAGTGGACGTCTTTCCGCTGATGATTATGAACATAAATTAAACAGGAAATTGAAAATCCGTAGTATTTAAAAATATGCTTTTTCCCCTCACTAGCTCGGAAAGCCGTCTTTTATCCTTTAAAACAAGCGGGTAAAATAGTTATTTGTTCAACAAGAGAGCAAAGTAGATTTTTGCTGCGAGTGTTGATGTTGAGTTCCGAGCAAGCGAAAGGTTTTATAATTTAGAATCAAAATTAGAATTTTGAGCGTAGCAAGGGACTCAAAGACACGAGATGCAAATATATTTGCTCTCATGTGATACATACAACTTTTCACCTCAGCGGCGAGAACATATAACGCAAAGGAATAGTGATAGAGAGGATGAAGTTACTTACATAAACCTACGATATGAACAATGAAAAAGTTAGTTTTTTTCACGCTCGCAGCAAAATTGCATTTTGCTCACTGGTGTTTCAAACGGGAAAAGTCGTTTTCACGCTCGCGGCAAAATTGCATTTTGCTCACTGGTTTCACGCAACAAAACCGCCATTTTCGAGCCGCTGAGGTGAAAAATATTTATCCATACATAATATGTTAATTTTTGACAAAACAAACAATATAGCCAGTCGAGGTTTATAGGGAGTGTGTTTCCATTTCCAAAACATACTCGTAAAACACTTCCACGCCCGAAGTCAAAACAGATGAAACTTTCGGAGTGCCCCTAACTTAAGGATTTAATTTTTTAATCACTTAGAATTAATATCAACTGACCACATTTATATATTTTTCTATATTATTTATTAGGTACTACTAATTTAGCTTAAATAATTTATTTATTTTATTTATTCAAAACCACATTACAGCTATCATAATAATGATTGCAAATTTTGTACGGCCGACGTTCAAGATGTTTACAATTTTGCAGCACATTCCTTTTCCCTCTGATAAATAGAAAAGTAATAGATATGTAGACTATACAACTGCATTTGATGGCCAATTATGATGATCCATTTAAGACCTTTTGTAATACTCATAACATAATCTTATAAGTACAATAAATTATTTGATTCTTGATTGTTTCAAACGATCTGAATACAGCAACATTTGTATGTACAAATGTTCGTCGACTTCGGCTTTTATAATCGCCGTAAATCTACGCATCCACCGAAAACGTGCTTGACAGCATGACACATGCCTAATAGGGTCGCGAATGTGTACAGCTTAGAGCCCTCAGCGTGCTCAATGACCCGCGAGCCCTCATCGTCGGGGAGGGGCGCTGACATCACGTCTCATGCTAATGTCTCGGATGATGTGGCGTTTGAATGTCTAGTGAATTTCGACTGACTTAAGGGCCTGTGTGACACAGGCAGAATAATAAGTTATGGTCAAAAATTAATTTTTAGTACAAGCTTTTATTACCGACTGTACTTTTCTCCACAATCATAAACTACTTTAAGTACTTGTTGAGTCGGTTCGAATGAGCCCAAACACGAGGAGTTTATCTTATGTAGTTTAGGAATTGCTATGACCACCTTCAGTCTCCATCATAATAATATTGCATTGTCAATTTGTCATCCGATTTATACATGCATGCAAAATTTCAGCTCAACCGGAAACCGGCAAGTTGATCAAATTTAACTTGCAAGATTTGATTACAGACAGACAACGGGAAAGGTGAAACTAAATAAAATCTTGAAAAACGAGAAATAAATCAAATCAAAACTAAAAAATTCAATCAAAACTCCAAAGAAGAAAAATAAATATAAGGAAGACAGAAAGTACGAAGTAGAAGAAAATTGATAGTAGTTTAGACTTAAGTAATCCCGTGTCTGAGTGAGAAGGGAATAGAAGAGATATTCGCGAAGGAAAGAGAAGAAGATGTCAGTCGGCCCCATAAGTGTATATGTTTGTGTCAGTAAGTACCCATTTTACTTATAAATTAGTATAAAAACTTTTTTTCATTTATGACTTGAAAAATACTCGCGTGCCAGATTCGCTTTTAGACAAAAACGTAATAAGTTCAAGTCTCACCCTGCTAAATTCGCTTGTGGGCAGAATCGCAATAAGTTCAAGTCTCACTGTGCCAAATTCGCTTTTAGGCAAAAACGCAAGAGGCCAGTCTTAATGCGGCTTCCTACCGTACTTGTCTTCTCGAAGATCTCACGGTTCGTAAATAAATGCCATACGAGTACGATAAAAAAAAACCTATTGATTGGTCTATAGGCATAACTCGAATTAGTCAGACTACGTTTTAGGCAGACCAGGCTCTAACCACTCTGTGTCTCATCCCTTAGAACTTTAAACTGTGAGCTGAGATTTTTTCACTTTTGAACCGCACTCCCTTATCTAAAACATCACAAAACATCACAAAATGTAAAAACACAGCTTCACTTAAGCCCTGTACAATCTAGACGGCGATAATGTGTATTGATGTCTGTTTTCATGGGATTAGCGCCCCTCACTTGATTTACAGCAGCTAGAGTAATTGAGTTAGCGCGTTTATGTCAACAGCATACAGAAGGAGAGATTTTTATGGAATTGAAACACTTGATAACACACACTTACTTTGTATGTATGTGGTGTTGTGAACCTGGCGGTGAGTGAGGTCGCCGCAGCTCCCGTGCGCTGTATTGAGTGTGAGGGATCTACATACAGGGTGATTTCGGGGTCGTGGAGCAAGAGAGCAAGACATCATACAGAATTCAAAGATGAGCTAATGGTGTTGTTAATTTATTGTTTATCACCAATAATGTTGATTATTTTTCAGATAACAAATAGAAAAAAAAAATAGAAAACAAATTGGTCACCCTACTCAATATGACGTCTTGTCGTTTTCCATACAGCGTATGCCAAAAGTCATAGGGTGACCATGATTACTTAGTATTAGATTAATTTTACTTGAAAAATAAGAAAAATTAAACTAATTATCTTTTAATCAAATACTACCACATGATAATGTGGATCATTTACAGAGTCAGAAAAAGTGATTTTGGATCACGACTCAGAAATCACCATGTATGTTTCCAGCTGTCAACGCAACGAGTCGCAATCGTCCATAGGCTACAGTGTCTGCTTACAGGCATGTTATCCAGTTTTGCCACCATCGACCGTTGTATAAAACTTGAGCTCTACTGATTTGCCGTGGCCAATATTCCCAAACCTGAACCCAATATTTGATGAGCATTGAGCACATGACTTAGCCTAGTTAGTAGTGACCCTACCTACAAAGTCCCGGGTTTGAATCCCGGTCAGGACATTTATTTGTGTGACGAGTTCTTGAGCCTTCGATGTTTTCTAAATATTTATTTATCTATACGAGTATGATAATTGACCGAGCGAGCGAAGCGTCTCCGTTTCAGCTTTCGACAAAAATTATTTCGTATGTCTGTTTGTCTGTCTATCCGGATGTTCTCCTATACAGGTTGCATTTCTCAGCCGATTCTTGTGAAATTTTGTGAGCAGTTTCGATAGTTATATAGTTTTTTTTTCAAGTAAATTTTTGGAAATTTTGAAATTTGAAAAAATATTTTTTGTTGCGAGGTCTACAGCTTACAGAGCCACTAGTAATAGAATCATCATCATTATATCAGCCGAAGGACGTCCACTGCTGGACATAGGCCTCCCCCAAAGACTTCCGCAATGACCGATCCTGCGCCACCCGCATTCAGCGGACACCCGCTAATTTGTATATTGTCAGTAAAAGCTTTGCTTAATTTGGGACTAGGTCGATTTGTGTAAGATTTTTTTTTCAAATTTCAAAGTTTCTAAAAACTTACTCGAAAAAAAAATTATATATAATTATCGAACCTGCTCACAAAACTTCCCGAGAATCGGTTGAGAAATGCGACCTGAAGAGGAGAACACCCGGACAGACATAGTGAAAGAATTTTTGTCGAAAGCTGAAACGGAGACGCTTCGCTCGCTCGGTCAATTAGTTTTACGCTACATCTACCTAAAACTTTAACAGCATCAGTATTTCACTATCCCCCTATGGCAGATACTTAGCTCATTCTTCTGTAAACTTAATTAAATATCAGCCGCCGTTTATCGTCATCTTAAAAAGTTGTTAACGTAAAACTCGTAACTCAATTACGAGGTCGTAAATCAGGCCCCTCCGACAGGATGTTGCGAGACGTCCACCATGTCGAGGTAAATGAATAGAGATTTTATATGACAAAAAAAAAGAAAAAAACGGCCCTTACAACCCCTTCGGTGTTGCGAGTATCCATGGGCGGCGCTAATCGCTTACTATCAGGCGATTCTTCTGCTCGTTTGCCTCCTATGTCATAAAAATAATTTATGCCACAGTTTGTGGTTTCCGTGAGCCAATGCTTGGTTACCTACAGAAAATACCGGAATCGGCATAAGCGTGCCTATCAAATTCGAGGAGTTCCCTCGATTCCTCCTAGATCCCATCATCAGACCTTCACCAAATTTATATGGGACCAATAGTTTTTTGTTTGAAAGCAGGTATCCCGAATAGCTGCTTTCAAACAAAAAACTATTATCAAAATCGGCGACCGTGGTCAAGAGTTATCGGGGTATATACATCATACATAAAAAAAGAACAAGCAAACATGCAGACGAACTGAGAACCTCCTTCCTTCTATTGAAGTCTGTAAAAATATAGACAGTTAATCTCAGATGAATGTCGATTTCATGGATAGCGTACTCCACACTATGTTAACCTAATTATGGGTCAACAGACACTAAAATCCGGGTCATTCCTGGTGCGACGTCTGTCCATCGCGATTCAGCGCGTGATGAGCACCTTTCTGCCGGAGTTGGCGCGGGGCGGGCTTTTTGACTAAGTTAATAATTTATTACCCAACCAGCAGGATGGTCCTATAACTTAAACTTATATCCCCAACAGTTTCTATAAACGTCGTATTAAAGTGTTAGCTTGTTGTGTAATAGCGTCCCATTGTCTCCAAGTCTGGATCTGTATGTATGTATGTAAGCACTTTATTGTACACAATAACAGTTTAAAACATATACATGTCACACAGGATCAGAGTACAAAAGTGAGAATCTGGTGAAGTGAGGATCTGATGAAGGGAACTTGGAAAAATCGGGGGAACCTTCAAATTATAAGTATAGCAAAAGGATGGGGTAAGGCAAAATTATTTTTAAGTATTTGTTTTAAAATTTACTTGTTAAGTATTTGTTTATCTCTCACAATCTTAATTAATTAAATATATATCTACCAAGCCCGTTAATTAATTTCTGCCAAACTGGCCAGGCCAGTTTCCATTATTTTGTTAATATTGATAATAATAATGCTTTATTTCAGGCTTAGCCCATATCATATCACATATCACACAAAAACAGAACATAAAAAAATTAAAGAGACAAATAATACTTAATTAACAACATTAAATCCAAGTCACTACAATTTAATTTTAATTCTTATGTTAACTTATATTTAATTCATAAGCCGGAAAATATTCTCTCTGGACTCCATATGAATGGAGTTCCAGTGTCTCCATAGTGGGCTGTTGACATTTTCCGCAATGGCTATAAGGAGGCTGTTGGGACTGTCACGTATGAGCGCATCAGGGAGGCCACGCGCTTGCGTATTATCGCACAGAAACCGTCCGTGCGCTCCTCACAGAACATACCTGACGCGCTACAATAGCGTGAGAGCCCCAACAGCATCCTGAAGCCATTGTTATATTGGACACGCAGGGAGTCGTACGTTTTTCGGGTATACTTGGTCCTGTCCCCATAATAAATACCTGCTACTAATTTTGTAAATACCATACAGTTAAGCAAAACATAAAGCACTTAATTAATACTACTAGTGACTCTGTTAGCTGTAGATCTCGCAATTTTTTTTTTTTTACTTACTTACTTACTCCTCTGGCGCAGCGACCCAAAGTGTGTCTTGGCCTCCAATACGAGTGCACGCCACCGAAATGGGACCTGTAGAGGAGAACATCCGGACAGACACTAGTAATAAGCTCCATGTGTTCCAAAGATACTGGCCCAGCCTAGTTTGGAAGTTACCGGATATTTTTTTTTATGTAACCGTGCTTTTTTTTTAAATCAAGTTATTCTTATTCTTATATTCTTATTCTTGACAGACAGATATACGAAAGAATTTTTATCGAAAGCTGAAACGGAGACGCTTCGCTCGCTCGGTCAATTAGGGGACAATTCTTTACACAAATCGAACTAGTCTTATAGTAAGCTCAATTAGGCTATGTTATGGGTACTAGACGACGATATATTTAATAGATCCTTACCTGGTCGAAATTCCTCTAATTCGAACCAAGCGCTTTGCATCTTCTTTTATAATGCGCACTTCTAAGGTTTGGAATTCTCTGCCGGCGTCTGTATTTCCGAGTTCATATAACCTGGACCTTTTTAAGGCACGACTGAATAGGCATCTTCTGGGTGAGCTCGCTTCATCGTCGGCCTCATCTTTGCCCCCTGGCTAGATGCTGGCCAAGAGCAATCCCATTTTTAATAAAAAAAAATAGATATATACTTAAATACATACTTAGAAAACATCCAAGTCTCAGACTACACACCACAGAAACAAATGCCCTTGCCGGGATTCGAACCCGGGACCTCTAGCTTCGGAGGCAGTGTTACTGTTACTACCAACTAGGCTGAACAGGCCGACAAACAACCAAACATCTATTTCTTTATTTTTCTAGCTACCAAACATCGATTTTTTTATGGGTTTATGGATTATGGTAAGATTTATGACTATTCATTCAACAAGATTAAATCTATTTCACTATAGATAAATATCATATTTAAATAGATAAAAAAAATCAAAACCAATGATGCGCAAACGCCCCATAAAGACATAAACTCGAATCCATACCATTTATGATAATTTTATGGCATATATTGTAAAACGGACAGACAGACATTACGAACAGTTCACTACTCAGTCATTTTATCTAAAAAGTATATTTTTACTCTGAGCCTTATACCTTTCGAATTAAAGTTCAATTTAGAATGCAGTATTTTTTAAAATATGTCTTTATAGAATTTATACGGTGAATGCGTGTATCGTGGGGGATGAAGTCGGGAAGTGCAATACATAAAAAAACTTTTGTAGCTGTCTGTCTGTCCCCTCGGCGAATTGATAGATATCTATAAACGTTGTTGTGAAAACACGAGTGATTATAATATACAGCATCCAGTCTTAGGGCTGGATAGTGGATATATCAAATTGTACTTAAAGGCCAAAGTTTTTTAAGAGGTTTGTAAAGCAATACTAATATTACTAGTGGCTCTGTGAGCTGTAGACTGCTGTAGTGAGTGTGAGTTTTTTTTTTATTTCAAAATTTCCAAATAATGACTAGACAAAAAAAAATCTATATAATAATCGAACCTGCTCACAAAATTTCACGAGAATCGGATGAGAAATGCGACCTGTAGAGGAGAACATCCGGACAGACATACTAAGAATTTTTGTCGAAAGCTGAAACGGAGACGCTTCGCTCGCTTGGTCAATAAATGCTCAGTTTAGAAGCGGTAGCGAATGTTAAGTAGAAAACAGCCTCATTTGAATATTTGTTTAGGCGCTTATTTTATTTGTCATTTTAAAATATTTGAACTTTTTTTTTTAAATGTGATAGGTAACAATTGCGAAACATGAGTTTTTTTATAGTATTCGCATAGCTTTCAGAGCCCTCAAAAATAACCAATCTTTTTTCAAACCGAACGGAAGATACGACTAAAAGTAAAATCCTTTTCTTTTTTTTTTGTAATTATAAGTTTAGTTATATTTAGTTTTAATTTAATTTATGAACATGTCTTTTTACTTATACCTGTAAACTAATAATAATAAAATAAAATAAGTATTGGGGGACATTTTTACACAAATCGACCTAGTCCCAAACTAAGCAAAGCTTGTACTATGAGTACTAGACGACGATATACATACTTATATAGATAAATACATACTTAAATACATAGAGAACATCCAAGACCCAAGAACAAAATCCGTGCTAAATGCACAAATAATGCCCTGGCCAGGATTCGAACCCGGGACCTCTAGCTTCGGAGGCAGTGTCACTACCTACTAGGCTAAACAGGTCGTCAAACTATACTTAATAAAATTATCTAACCCGTAATTTGTAATTAAAGTTACATTTTAATGTAGCTGCGTTACGTTACGTGCTACGAACGTACATAGGTACGCTTGTAGCACGGCGTCGCATGCCGTAGCGCGTAGCATATTGTTGAGTCTTGGATGTTTTCTAATAAGTACTAGCTTTTGCCCGCGACTTCGCCCGCGTAATTTTCTTTAGCCGTTTTTGTATGATTGAGCAACAAAAGCCCAAACATCTAAACTTTCGCATTTATAAGTAAGTAGTATATATATTAGTAAGTTGTTAATCGTCGCCTAGTACTCATAGTACAAACTTTGCTTAGTTTGGGACTAGGTCGATTTGTGTAAGATAGCCCACAAATATGTATTATTTATTGACCGAGTGAAACGAAGGTCTCCGCTTCAGCTTCAAGAAAAATTGTTCCGTATGTCCGGATGTCCAGATATCCGGATTTCCGGTTGTCCTCCTCTACAGGTCGCATTTCTCAACCGATTCTCGTGAATTTTTTAGCAAATTCAATACTTATATAATTTTTTTGATGATCAATTTTTGGAAAAATTCGCGAGGTATACAGCTCATAGACATTCTAGTTTATTAAATAATAATAATAATAAATAAATATTGGGGGACAATCTTACACAAATCGACCTAGTCCCAAACTAAGCAAAGCTTGTACTATGGGTACTAGACGACGATATAAATACTTATATAGATAAATACATACTTAAATACATAGAAAACATCCAAGACCCAAGAACAAATATCCGTGAAGAATGCACAAATAAATGCCCTGGCCGGGATTCGAACCCGGGACCTCTAGCTTCGGAGGCAGGGTCACTACCAACTAGGCTAAACAGGTCGTCTATTATTACATTAAACACATAAATCTTCCTCATGAAATATCCGTCCATTGTACCTAAACCGTATAGTCAATAGCAAATCTAGAAAATCATTTTAGTACTTTGTCGCACTAATTTGTCAATACTGCGTTAAAGTGGTGAAAATGACAAGGTACTAAAATGATCATCTACTTTTGTTGTTGACCGTACATTTTTAACCGACTTCAAAAAAGGAGGAGGTTCTCAATTCGTCGGAATATATTTTTTTACGTATGTGCACCGATTACTCGGAGACCGATTTCAAAAATTCTTGTTTTTTTTGTTTGAAAGGGTATGTTTTCTAGTTGGTCCCATTGTCACCAAGTCTGGATCTGATGATGGGATCTTGGAAAAATCGAGGGAACTCCTCAAATTACATAGTAAGAGGATGGAGTAAGGCAAAATCGAAGGAACTCCTCAAATTATATATACCAAGAGGATGGGGTAGGGCAAAAAATAAGGAACTCCTCAAATGATATACCAAGAAGATGGGGTCTGGCAAAGTTTGGAGTCGGTGTTTTTTTTTTGTTAAAAATTTACTTGTATAGATAGATACAGGCTCAGCCTAGTTTGGAACTCACGGGATATTATTTCTTTATTATGTAACCGTGCTATTTGTTAAAATAAAGTTATTCTTATGTATGATAATAGGTTCGATTAATACCTATAGGTCATAACATAAATGACGCCCATCCAAAAGCAGATTTAGTTCATAGAATAAGGCGCTTACATGTATCTCAACACGATTCTATTCCTGTGTTAAAGTGAATTTTCAGATATTTTATTGAAGAGTGTGCTTGAACTCAATCAGCTGCAGTTGAAGCACAAGATTTCATCAATTAAAGTAATTAAAGCGGTAAAACAGTGGTTTGTATGCATTTTTTAAGTATTTATAATAGTAGGAGTAACTAAGGTCGACTATACGTTAGTCCTGTAAATAAAAATTATTTATTAAGCCACGATGGCGGTAAACAAGCAAACGGTCTGCCTGCTGGAACACCGTAGCCTATGGACGTTTGCGACACCAGATTAAGAGCGCTGCGGCCCGTTTTTGATTCGAGGATTCGATGTATTGACGGCTAGAGACATGCAGGTCCCTCACTCTCAACACAGCGCATTCTCGAGAACTCTGGATACCACACTCACCACCAACAACACAACACACCCACAGAGCAAGTAGTACTCTTTTCATGCAATAAATAAACAACGTTATAATCCACTACATCTATACAATTTACTTACTTAGCAGAACAACCGCAATATTAATCATACAAACTGTTAGCCGGCGCCCTCGCGATATGACTAATAACTATACATTAACATTTCCGCAACTACTCCACTGACATACACACAAAAACCACCTTTGAAAACCCTTCCTCAACGCCATTCTTAACCTTAAAGCTATACACATAAGGAGAAAAGTAAGTCAAGCGCCAGCATCGCCAGAGTTTATTTTTGTAAGAATCGTTTCGAATAAAAGAAATATCGCTATAATAGAAGAGTCAAATTCGCGGATTCATCCCAAGATCATAAAAATCTTTGCATCATTGGCCAGACCGAGACGAAACTTTATTGCCAAATTAATATTACCGTCTTCCAACCAATAGTTAAACGAAAATCGACCTTAAACTATGCGCATTAATGTCTAGTAATGTTATTTACAAATGTAATTAATTTAAGCAATATTCGTGCTGTTGTTTTCAAAATAGTTGTCAAAGGATTAACGCTTTTATATCTTTACAATAAAGTTGCGTTGTATGTTTTTAAGCTGTTTTGTGATAGTTTAGGGAGCGTTCATATCGGAGGATGCGCTCGCGAAAATACCTACTTATAACTTAAGTAGACTTCACATTTTCTCAGATCCACATTTCTATTGATAATTTAAACTCGTATTAGTAAGCGAAGAATAGTGTCTATCACATGGCAGTTCACTTTATTTGCTTACTGCCCATAAATATTGCTGGTAATATTGCTATTGCTACCTATACATGTTTTTGTCCACTGTCTGTTTTCATTAGATATGACTGCAGCCATAATAGCATAACTACTTGCCCCTTAGGTAGTAGGTATGTGGTGTTGTTCCTGGTGGTGAGTAAGGTCGCCAGAGCTTCCGAGGATGCGGTGTGTTGGGAGTGGGGGGCCTGCATATGTCTCTAGCTTGACAGCTGGATACATATTTTTGGGTGGATCGATGTCTCTGTAGTCGACTGTAATATCGGCCAACGCTACAGTAAATCGTCTGCAGGCTGGCCGTTTCTATTTTCTATTGGTAGATAATTAAAATACGAGTAGACAACGCTGTGAAATCCTTTCGAAAATAATCCTAGAGGTGTCAATCGTAGCGTTGGCCGATTACAAAACGCGAAAGTTCAAAGTGTTGGGTTCGTATATGTATTTGCCGGAAAAATACGAAAATAGAAGAGATTTAATGTCAGAAAATACTATTAGAGCCAAGGGTCATTCGTCGGAGCCCAGACACTCTCGTATCGAGGTCATTGCCCTGTCTTATTTAATTGGTGCCGCAATGACCGCCAGATCCGATTGCAGTTTTATGACGAGGGCTATCGCCATTCGGTGTCATTAGACACTTCGGGGGAACCCCATTTTAAAATATATATCTGAACATTTGGATTTTAGGCTTGTGATAAAGTGGAGTGCAATTCGCCATTAGTTTGTTTTTATAGTACAGCCTTGAGACACTACTTTACAGCCTTGAGAGCTCTGAACCGGTTAATCTCAAAATCCCGAGATAGCAAAATATTTTGAATTAGTTTATGCTCTTTAAGTAGGACTCAATATTTTTTTTTTCATCACACTTGCTCGTAAAGGGTGTTATTGCACGAAGGCGTATAGAGCAGTTATAGCCGATTAACCTTTCCCGGTAGTTATGGATTTTCATAACTCCCGAGGGAGTTATGAGTTTGAGTGTAATTTGATTAGTTTAAAAAATCTAGTTGGCCGCGCTCCACAAGAATACTGCTTTGTGATCGGTTGAAATATTGAAGCTGCGCACTTCTCCCACAAGGACGCCCCAGCGATCATGGACTGATACTGGAGGTGAAGTTTTCGATTTTTCAATTAGGATTGGTGCTGGAGTTATTTATTGCCTTGCAAATGTGATGAAAAACATTGTGATTAACTCGAGCGTAAGAATATTGCTAACTCGGGTCATGAAAAGCCCTTCGCCTTCGGATTAGATTGCCTGATTAGACAAGAAAGTAAACGAAGGAACAAAAAATAAAACTGTTTTTTTTTTGTATGGAGGGATAAACGGTTTCCGAGCCTTGCTCTTACTCACTACCAACCAGGAACACAACACCACATACCTATGGCTGCGGTCTTCTGTAGTTGATGGCCCTCTGCGGTGCATCAAATATGAGCGAGAAAACATACCGCTGCGCCCTACCTCTCTAAAACTAATATTTTTCTCTGCAGGCGACACTTAGAACACCGGCTGGATAGATACAGTTAGTACCTTAAGTAGCTACACGTTCCAAGAGGTCAATATGATCTAAACACAACACACGACTCTACCGTCGTTGAAACGGCTATCTTAGGCTTCATAGCAACATCATGTCACAGTCATCAACTCATGTAAGAATTCCTCGCTACACTCGGGATTCTGCTCTAGAGCCCCTCGCTTCGTTTCAGATTCAATGCGCTGCCCTCGACGAAATGTGACATATATTTTGCTCACTTGTTACACAATCTACTATTTCTCTGCAGGTGATACTGCATACATCAGAAATATTTTTTTGGATACTCTTCTAACCAGAGGGCCTACTCCGAACTTCGAAAATCGAACTTTGTATCGTGCCGTCCCTTTCCGTCATATAGTGTCCGCCGTATAACACGATAGTGAAAGGGACGCACAACACAAAGTTCGATTTTCGAATTTCGCAGTAGGCCCTCAGAGGCTTGTGTCTCACTGGAAAATTCGAGCGACAGAGACGAAGACACACGATCAAACTTCGTTTTGTAGTTGGCATTAGGCCCTCAGACTTCTAATACTTTTCGTGTGAGTTAAATTAAATTCAATTTGAAAACAATGTTATATTCACAGTACAAAACGCAAAAAACATAAAAACCTTACATGGTCCGTTTCTCCCGCCCGACAGCAGTCACCTTCATGATCCAATAAAAATACGAAGACACATTCGTGAACACCGCTACCTTAGTATCGCAGTTCTTAGGCTTCATAGCCAGCACCCCAACAGCTCGTTCGCTCGACGTGAATATAGGTCCAAATTCCGTCACGAAGCAGTCGTCGTGTTGGGACATATCGACGCATATAAGCGACTCGTCCATTAATATGCCGAACTGTTCATAGCAACGGGGGGGTTCGGTGATAGTGGCTTCGTATATGTCCATGCTGTTCGTGAGGAATGTCTGACGGTCCATGGTTAGCAGGGTCTTCCAGATGCTGGCGTAGACCTGTGGAAGTTACTATGTTTACCGACTTCAATAGAAGGAGAGTGGAGTGCGGTGGAGATACTGCGATCGCCAACCCGCATGCCAAGCGTGCCGATTATGGCATTTACCCTCCATTAAATTGGGGGAGGTCTATGTCCAGCACTGGACGTCTTTGGGCTGTTATGGTAATGCAATAAAAAGTAACTGTAGTGTTTTGGTTACTCCTTGGAAGAGGTCAATGTTCAGCAGTGAAGTGCAATGGATTGATAATAATGATGAATTTATGGTTAAGAGGGCGCAGTACGCTCGGTTCTCCATACAAACGTATTTACGCTCTCATTTTAAAACGCCATGCTAGAATAACATGAAACGTTGTATACACAATGGGATCCGGCATATCTAGGTCGAAAATTAGTTACTGTTGCTAAAAATTGTAAAAGAAAAAAAATACAGCGGTTTTTTGAGTTTTTTACGGCTTGTATGAAAACCTTAATAATCGCTGTATTTTTTCTCCATTATAATTTCAAGCAACAGAAACTAATTTCCAACCTATATATGCCGAATCCCATTGTGTATACAAAGTTTCACGTTATTCTAGAATGGCGTTTTAAAATGAGAGCGTAAATACTTTTGTATGGAGAACCGAACGTACTGCGCACTCTTAAGTACGAGTACTGTATTGTAGTTTAGTTACAACCTGCTGTATCAAGCCACCGAAATTATAGTACGCTGCTGGCTCGACGTCGCCTCCGACCTTGGCCACGGCGATGTCATGCCACGGGAATGTGTTGTTGGCCCTGTAGCCCTCGTGGACGCGCCACAGGACGATGGGGTGGGTGCGTGTGCGGTTTCGTATATAGTCGTAGTAGAGAAGGATGCGGTGGGAGTGGCCTGGGGGATAACTGATGCAGTTTATATTGATGTATGAAATGGTATCATAAGCCTGAAATAAAATTCTTGTTTACAGATTTGCTAGTCAGGAACAAAATGCGATCATGCTTGCCTAGAGGATCGATGGCTTAATGAGGAGTAGTAACGCCAGATGGTCTTTACAAGCTTTTACTTAAGAAAAAGGGTAAGGCAAGCTCTTTCCAAACAAACTTTGTGCACGTTTTTCCTCGTTTGTGTTTGCGCTACAGTTATTATTTTTGATCAATGCTTATTTTTTGTTGCTATGACTTGATGTTTTTTTAATTTTAATAATTTTTTGCATTTTTTTAATTATATATTTTTTTAAATGAAGCAAAATTTCAACATCAAGTTCTATGTATATCCAATATGTACAAGCAAAAAATAAAATAAAATGCTGTAGTGCCAAGACTATCGAATAAAACTTGCACAAAGTTTGTACGGAGAATGCCTTGACACTTCGCCTTTGCACTGTTCGTGTGTAAGTAATTGGAATCCTTTTTTTAGTCACTTTCCGGTATCCGATTTAGCTGAAAGGCATATTTATGTAAATTCGACGACAATGCAATATTATGGTATCACCGAGCTGATTTGATCTGAGACAGAAGTTGACCATGGCAACTTTTAAACTACACACGTTAACTCGTCGTGTTTGGATTCCCTGGAACCCTCTTAACGAGTAGTTAAAGAATTTTATGCATAATCATTTATACCAAATAAAACCGACGCCAATTTTGTACTTCGCTATGTCACAATTTGTGGTTTCCGTGAGCGAATGCTTGGTTACCTACAGAAAATACCGAAATCGGCATATGCGTGCGCCAATAAAAAATACTTACTTACTTAATCAAATTCGAGGAGTTCCCTCGATTCCTCCTAGATCCCATCATCAGACCTTCACTAAATTTATATTATATATAAAAAAACAAAAAAAGAACAAGCGAACATGCAGACGAACTCCTTCCTTCTATTGAAGCCGGTTAGAAATACAGTCGGCAATAAAAGCTTGTACCAGACTATAATTTTTGACAGAAACTTACTTAAAATTTAAGACACTTTTTGGATTTCAGGAGCAGATTTTTCAGCTCAAAACGTAAAAGCTTAATAATGGTGTTGGTGCTAACCAGGTATCTTGCAGTGTGCAGCAGTGACTATCCAGTTCATCAGTATAACACAGCCGAAGCAGGTGAAGCGGAAGGGCTCGCCAGCTCTCTGGGCCGTAATGGCGGCGATGTACGGATACCTACGTCATCATTGAACAACATACTGTTAAATTAGCCTTGCACAGTCAACAGCAAATGTAGATGATCATTTTAGTACTTTGTCGCACTAACGTAACAATACTGGGACAGTTGGGATACGTCAAAGTAGTGAAAGTGAAAAGATACTAAAATGATCATCTACTTTTGCTGTTGACTGTACCAAGGACAAACGAAGTCGATTGCAGTTTTGGGTTATATACTCAAGTGCAAAAATGTTCAAAGAATTCTTGAACGATTGTTATCTTTATAATTACTCACGTCGACACATTTTTTTTGAACTTTCTTAAGGAGCAAAGCTTGTACAATGGGTACTAGACGCCGATATATGTACATAGATAGAAAACATCCTAAACCTAGAACCAAATATCCGTGATAAATGCACAAATAATGTCTTCACCGGGATTCGAACTCGGGCCTCTAGCTTCGGAGGCGGTGTCACTAGCATCTAGGCTTAGCCGACAATCGTATTGGTATTGGATGCATACAATTTACTCCATTTTTAACCGACTTCCAAATTTCAAAAGAGGAGGTTATCAATTCGGTTGTATGTTTTTTTTTAAATGTTTGTTACTCCATAACTCCGTCATTTCTTAACCGATTTGAATTTTTTTTTTTTATTGTATGTATATATATCCAAGTTGGTCCCGTTTTTATCAAAAGGCAGTTCTGATGATGGGATCCATGAGGAATTGAGGGAACTCCTCAAATCTTTAAGGCAAACATATAGTGATTTTTGTGTTTTTATCAACAAGTCAAGCATTTGCATCCAAAAATGTGACATTGGATGAAGTGGAACTGCTGATGATGATCAGAACAGAACTCTTCAACGACGAAAAGTTCACGTTTGGCGATTTGTCCTCCTAGCTGTGTTTGTTAAGCAAGTTCTATTTTCACGATTAATTTTTGTCATGCTCGAGTTCTGATGATGGGATCCATGAGGAGTTGAGGGAACTCCTCAAATCTTAAAGGCAAACATATAGTGATTTTTGTGTTTTTATCAACAAATCGAGCATTATCATACAAAAATGTGACATTTGATGAAGTGGAACTGCTGATGATGATCAGAACAGAACTCTTCAACGACGAAAAGTTCACGTTTGGCGATTCGTCCTTCTAGCTGTGTTTGTTAAGCAAGTTCTATTTTCACGATTGATTTTTGTCATGCTCGAGTTCTGATGATGGGATCCATTAGGAATCGAGGAAACTCCTCAAATGTGAAAGGCACACAAATAGTGATTTTAGTATTTTCATGAACTAATCAAGCATTTTCATTCATAAAAGTGACATTTGATGAAGTGGAACTGCTGATGATGATCAGAACGGAACTCTTCAACGACGCGTAGTTCACGTTTGGCGATTTGTTCTCTTCGTTTTGTTTGTCAAGCAAGCAAGGTTTTTCCTTGATTTCATGAGGAATTGAGGGTACTTAGTCTTCTACCATTATAAACATACTTATAGCCATTTTTGTATTTTATTGTATGGAATCTAAGAGTGCACCAGCTAAGATTAATAATCTTTCACCGGACTCCCCCATTGAAGTCGGTTTTTTTTTCTTAAAAATTATTATATCTCATGGCTCTTATGTCAGCGAATTAAGGTTTCGGTTTTTTTTGCACTCGACTGTATAGGTAGATTAAAATTAGTTATTTGTGTTTAGTTAATAAAGGTAAGAGATATCCAGAAAAAGTGTTTACTAAAAAAGTTGTTGGCAACGAGTTGTGTAGTTTGAGGAGCAGAACCTATCCATGAATGCAAAGCCAAGAGGTCAGAGGCACGATATGTAAGTAATCATTAAATTAACCAATCCTATAGGCTACGGTAACCGCATATCTTTGTGACGTAATTAAAGCAAAATAAATAATGAGTTTATGAGAATGGGAAGATCGACGTCTATAGAATCTTCTCGTCTGTATTCTCGCTAATTTCCGCGGTGAACCTTATTATGGACAAATCTCACCTTTGTGAAGTGATTAATAGTACATTACTACAGAGGCCGGGACGAAAGGGGTTGCCGGCCGAAGACATAACGACGGCCGAGCGAAGCGAGGTCGGATAGGTCTCAGGCTGGCAACCCCATATTTCCCGCCGAGGTATGTATAGTGCTTTTCTCAAACATGCAATGAAATAAACAACAAAAAAATCAAAGTTTTATTTTTAATACGCATAGTGGCAGAATGTAATGATGCCTGTGCCACAAATTTATGTGGTATGGAAATTAAACAAATGGACTTTGCCGGCCTAGGCCTGCAACATTTGTATGAAATTGCATTAACGACCTCTTGTCCGAGCCGCACCTGAAACGTCATACTTCGCAGCCTATTATAAGGAACATAACATCAATATTTCATTGCATGTTTGAGAAAAGAATGATTATCTTGTAAACTGACAATTCCCGAATTCGTGGCGACCCTCAGTACCAAGTTCTCTAATATGAGGATATCGTCGACGTGTGTAGACGTCTTAACGTCTATTCTCTCGCTAATTTCCGTGGCAAACTTTATTATGTAGATATCTAGATATCTCACCTTTGTGACGTAATCAAAGAGTAATTATCTCGTAAACTGACAATTCCCGAATTCGTGGCGACCCTCAGCAACAAGTTCTTAAATATGAGGATATCGTCGACGTCTATAGACGTCTTAACGTCTATGCTCTCGCTAATTTCCGTGGAAACTTTATTATGAAGATATTTAGATATCTCACCTTTGTGACGTGATCAAAGAATGATTATCTTGTAAACTGACAATCCCCGAATTCGTAGCAACCCTCAGCACCAAGTTCTCGAATATGGGTAAAACGTCGATGTCTATAGACGTCTTCCCATCTGTGCTCTCGCTAATTTCCGTGGCAAACTTAATTATAGAGAACAGCGCGACCAGGGATAGGACTGAGACAAAGGCGATGCCTAACCATAGCGGCTTCATGGCTGATGTGACCTCGTCTGCAACAAAACATGTGGGTTATGAGAGGTAGGGCATAGCGAAATGACATCTCGATGACAGTTATTACCTATTATACACTCTTCTAAGGATATATTTTGCACCATATGGCTACCGCTGGCCGTTAGGGCGGCATGAATCTTTTGGCGATGACGTTCTGGAAGGCGCAGCGTTGTTAGGCCAGACTAGGTGGACAGATAACCTGGTAAAGGTCGCGGGGGTCCGCTGGATGCGAGTGGCGCAGAACTGGTCATTGTGGCACTCTTTGTTAGAAGCCTTTGACCAGCAATGGACGTCTTTCTGCTGATATGATTATGATGATAAGCTACCTACCTCAGAGCTTTCGAGGATGCGCTATCGTGAGAGTGAAGGAGCTGCATTTGTCTCTACCTGCCGATAAGCCAATAGTCAACAGCATTCGGTCCAACTTACATTCGCAGCTACCATTCATAAGGGTCCTTGTTAGTTAAAAACACTCATCTTTAAAGCTTGATTTAGACGGAGACTATTTAGAGACGCCTAAATTACGCGCGTGTCTACCGTCAGCACACCTTCAGACCGTTTAGACAATGACTATTTGCAGCCGCCTAAATCTCGCCGCCAGTGACCAGCAAACCGACAGACTAGTCGTTTACACGGTGCCTATTCAGTACCAGTCATAAAGAAACGCGGACGGAGGTCGTTCAGCGGTTTAAGCGTGAAGAGGTAACAGAGAGACAGACAGACACACTTTCGCATTTATAATATTAGTAAGGATATAGTTTGTTGTGTTGCGTTCCGTGGGTCACGTACGATGCTGTCTGAAAACCAGCACTGCAGTGCAGGAGTCTTGCTTGACACCGCGGCATAATGCTGAGAGAGCAACCGATTCACTGCCGCGAAGACACACAACTTAACTAAGGATTTTTTTTGTTTTTCTCACCTAGTTTGTCTCTTGCACCTACCTTCGCTATTTTTTGTTGACTGGTAGAGAACGCCTTGAGGCATTAAGTCCGTCATTTGTACCAATTTATTTGTGCAATAAAGTTTAAATAAATAAATGGGTCCGCTGGATGTGGGTGGCGCAGGACCGGTTATTGTGGAAGTCTTTGGGGGAGGCCTATGTCCAGCAGTGGACGTCATTCGGCTGACATGATGATGATGATGATGAAATAAATAAATAAATAAACTTACCTATGTGTTCAATGTACGCACAATAGTGCGTTTATTCCTATTGTATCGTATGTTTCGTACAGTGAATAAATGTCTTCTATTCTATAGGCGAAGTTACAAGTCTGCACGGTATGCTTTTTGCGGGATGTTTGATTTTACCTCCTCAGTAAGTTCAGGATTTTAGGCTTTACATTACTTAGTTATTATATTATCAGTTTATAAATAAAATTATCGGTATTTGTATTGATTTGACAAAGTCATTGACAGATCTCTGAACAGATGTTTGCCTTAGACGTCGGTTACACGCTAATTCTGGCGTCAGGTCAGTCCATCATACATTGAATAAAAAATATTAGCCAAAGCATGGCGGGCCATGCTCAGTGTAGGGTTCTGTAGTGCCCAATGAACTTATTTAAAAACAACAATAACAAGCAATAGGGTATACTTTCGCAGCGTTTCATACGACTTTTACTAGGAAAGGAAGACTTTTTACGTTAACGCAATTTTTTTTTGTTAGATTAGTTTTCGTTGAAAGTCTTTATTAAGCTTTACTTTCATGATTTTTTCATATTTTTGAACACACACTATTTTTTGGGAGGATAATCTTTGTTTATTTGTTTTCTTAGAATCGAAGTGAAAAGTAGAGAGTATTACTCTGGTCTAAAGCCACATACCCATCGAACTATTTTCGCTCATCATCTAAATCACAACATACTTTCAGGAACGCCCGTGGTACCGGTGCTAGCCTGTATATGCGAAATGTATATTTGGAATGTCATTGGGATCTTCCTAGATTTTCTGCCTAGACTATAAATTGGAACGTACTGTTCATTACTATACTCTGTATACCGTTTATAATACAGTGTGTAAGTCTAATACGGGCGATAAATTAAATCGGACATAGTATTCATTAGTGTGATCATGAATTTAATAGTTTTGACGTGATAACGTCTTTAAAATCGTTTTAGTCGGGTGACATGTTCAGAAACTTGTGTCACACCAAAACCTCACGAGCGCGATCGCAGGTATAAGTGAAGTGCAAGTGAAGTAAGACGTTATCACGTAAACATCTCGATCGTAAACCTACTCTACAAACAACCAATTTTTTTTTTTAAATTACAGTTTATTACGACCCCATAATTATTATTTTAAAAAATTCTCAGCAGCAATGTACTGTAAACATGGTTGCGGTACCGAAATGTCAAATGTTCATTAGCAATACAACAACGTGAGTGTGTTTGCATTACATTGCGGGCTGAATTATTTTGTATGGACAAAATTATTGATGCAACTTTAAGTAAATGTTATCTAATTACCTTTACTTTGTCCTATACTAACCACCGTTAAGAGATTCGCCCGTATTAGACTTACACACTGTATAAAGAACGTTCAAAGACTCATAATAAACAAAATTTTAGTCCAAAGACGTCAAGAAAGATTACTCACCATTAACGCCCAATTCACGTCATGTCACGTCGCCATTGGCTATCATCAGCATCACGTCAGCATAAACAAAATGTCTTCGACTTTCAAAGTTGTGTCTTGATCTTGAAGCATAAATAAGCTCTATATTCCTAATTTACCGAGCTATCCGTTTTTATACAAACCAACCCCAAAGTTGCCTCATTTCGTAGATAGTTATCTTTTATTGCAAGCCGGAATGGCAGATATCGGCGATAAGAAGTTGCAATGGCGAATAAATCTTCAGGACAATAAAAGATGGAGATGTTAGGGAGCGATCGGCGGGAGAGCACGAATGTCTACCAACATGTAAGTATTTATAGATAAAGTGTAGATCACTACATCACTAAATGTTGTAAAAGAAAGTCCCGCGTAGCGTATGTCGGTATGTAAGCGGTTTACTCAATAAGTGAACGTATTTTCATACGGTTTTCATCAATGGAAGTGTAATCATGAGGCAGGCAACTTGCAGCTTTCTAGCACTAACAATCACAGAGCAAAGCCTCGGAAAGATAGACGGACATGGCGAAACTATAAGGGTTCCTAGTTGACTACGGAACCCTAAAAACGTCACGCATGAGCCACGTCACTGCGTTTACATGGTGCGTCAGTGCGTTTTAAGAGTCCGCACTGTCCGCAGTAAGCTCGGTTCTCCATACAAACGTAGTTTCGCTCTCATTTGAAAACGCTTCGCTGAAATTACATGAAACTTTGTATACACTATGGAAGCCGCCATATCTAGGTTGGAAATCAGTTTCTGTTGCTTGAAATTATAATGGAGAAACAATACAGCGATTATTAAAGTTTTAATTCAAGACGTAAGAAACTCAAAAACTCGCTGTATTTTTTTTTCTATTACAATTTCTAGCAACAGAAACTAATTTCCGACCTAGATATGGCGGCTTCCATAGTGTATACAAAGTTTCATGTAATTTCAGCGAGGCGTTTTAAAATGAGATCGAAACTACGTTTGTATGGAGAATAGAGTTCAGCCGAGCGTACCTACTGGGGACTCTTAAGCAGCGGTGTGGTCGTACCTTAAATTATTGTGGTGTATTGTAGGTTGCCAGATCTTACTCACAACTAACAACCTACACTGCACCAGGCAGCGTAACTACTCGAATGCAGGTTCCATACTCTCAATGAAGAGTGAGAGTTATGGAACCTGCATTCGCGATTATCGACGCAACGAGTCGTCAAGTCGATAAAAGGTCAGCAACTATTTTATACCACGTCGGTGGTAAACTAGCGTACGGCCCGCCTGATGGTAAGCGGCCACCGCAGCTTATTCACGCCTCCAACTCCAGGGCTGTCACGTGTGCGTTGTCGACCCTTAAAAACGTGATGCAGGTCCTCAGAAGCGTTCATAGATTACGGTATCTAATTACCATCGGGCAGGCCACATGAAGCTCGAAACGCACAGAGCGGGCGCGGTGCGGTGCGGGGCGGAGGCGGTTTTGCATTTTCCGAAATTGTCAACTGTCGATTACTGCTTCATATGTCACTCACGCCGCCTCCACTCATCGCTGTACCGAATACCGCGCGGTTTTTTGGTGCGACAGGCCGCGGACCACGTCCGCTCAAAACCGGCTTCGCCCTGCAACAACGCTGCGCCAAGCTCCGTGTGTTTCAACCTTGAATGTTTGCCACTGTCGAATTAAAAATCGAAGTCATAGAGAAGCCTCTCAATTTTCCCTCGCCACATAAATTGTGCGTACGCGTCACCACACCAGTAATTGTAATATATGCCGAGAAACTTGCACTGGGCGGACATGTTTCGTCGCTTTTCGCCAGATTAAATCGAGTGTCTTCTGATTTATGCCGGCAAGGGGTTGTCTGTGTAAGTTTTCTTCGAGGAAACTACCTATGTTTATAAGGGGACCATATCGATATGTTTCGTATTTTGACTTCACTGAGCGATTTACATTTGGAGTACATTATTTGCTTCCAACGACTTCTGTTCATCGCCTCCTTCACGATGGAATAGAACTTGGAAGAAGATGAGTCCTTCAGTTGATCTGTCCATAATGGTAGGAGACGGTCGAGCTCGACACAAACTACGGGACACGAAAGGTCGATGACAAACTACAGGAGTAAATTAACATCATGTATTCGAGCGAATTCCTTTACACCCTGTATATACAACAATGTGTCTCGATTAACCAGCGTGGTACGTACGCCAGCTAAGTGTATCTGCGAGTCAACAGCGTAAGTGAAAACGCAAATATTGACGCGGTTAAGCTGCACTTAACTTATTGGAGGACGCAGGGACGCTGGAAGTGACGCGGTTCAAAACGGTCACAATATTTTAGGAACCTGGGGTGCTACCGCGAACTTCGAAAATCGAACTTCGTATCGTACCGTCCTTTTCCGTCATATAAAGTATAACACGAGAGTGAAAGGGACGGCACGACACGAAGTTCGATTTTCGAAGTTCGCGGTAGCACAGCTGAGTATTTTGCAACTTATCTATCTAACTTTGTCTATCCTTAAAACGCAAATGTTTTAAACCGATTCTTCGCTCAAATCCATCTCCCGTTAATGGATTAAATAATTTTTAAGAAAAAAAACCGACTTCAATGGGGGAGTCCGGTGAAAGATTATTAATCTTAGCTGGTGCACTCTTAGATTCCATACAATAAAATACAAAAATGGCTATAAGTATGTTTATAATGGTAGAAGACCAAGTACCCTCAATTCCTCATGAAATCAAGGAAAAACCTTGCTTGCTTGACAAACAAAACGAAGAGAACAAATCGCCAAACGTGAACTACGCGTCGTTGAAGAGTTCCGTTCTGATCATCATCAGCAGTTCCACTTCATCAAATGTCACTTTTATGAATGAAAATGCTTGATTAGTTCATGAAAATACTAAAATCACTATTTGTGTGCCTTTCACATTTGAGGAGTTTCCTCGATTCCTAATGGATCCCATCATCAGAACTCGAGCATGACAAAAATGAATCGTGAAAATAGAACTTGCTTAACAAACACCGCTAGAAGGACAAATCGCCAAACGTGAACTTTTCGTCGTTGAAGAGTTCTGTTCTGATCATCATCAGCAGTTCCACTTCATCAAATGTCACATTTTTGTATGATAATGCTCGATTTGTTGATAAAAACACAAAAATCACTATATGTTTGCCTTTAAGATTTGAGGAGTTCCCTCAACTCCTCATGGATCCCATCATCAGAACTCGAGCATGACAAAAATTAATCGTGAAAATAGAACTTGCTTAACAAACACAGCTAGGAGGACAAATCGCCAAACGTGAACTTTTCGTCGTTGAACTGCATTTTGACAAAAACGGGACCAACTTGGATATATATACTTACAAACAAAAAAAGAATATTCCAAATCGGTTAAGAAATGACGGAGTTATGGAGTAACAAACATTAAAAAAAAAAAAAAAAAAAAAAAAACAAAAAAAACATACAACCGAATTGATAACCTCCTCCTTTGAAATCTTGAAGTCGGTTAAGAAGTAGCTAAACTCAATAAAAAATAAAATGAATAAATAAATAAATATTGGGTCTTACAAAAATGGACCTAGTCCCAAGGCCGGGATTCCAACCCGGGACCTCTAGCTTCGGAGGCAGTGTCACTACCAACTAGGCTAAACAGGCCGACGAAAAATAAAAATACATAAAGTACCTAGTCACTAAAGCTCGAAACGCATAGAGCGGGCGCGGTGCGTTGCGGGGCGGAGGCGGTTTTGCATTTTTGATCTTTCCGAAAATGTCGACTGTCAATTACTGCTTCATATTTTTTTTTTTATTTATTTATTTATTGATAAAGGGAAACAAACAGCGAAAAATAACACATACAATTAAATACATTTAAACATATACAAAAGCCAACACAGTTTCCACTAATGAGTAATATATCATTATAGTTGCTCAGACAAGACTGGTTTATGTATATATAATTCTGTTCAATTTTACTATAATTATTCTTTTACAATTATTTTCTAAGATAGATAATAATAAAAGAAAGGTTATAAAACATTTTGTATCTCCTTGTGTTATAAAATTAAATAAAACGAATTTAAGAAATATATAAGTACCATGCACAATTTACTTTACAGAAATTTAGAGATGATTGTGCTCCCTTCTTTAAATCGCTAAAAATATTAACGCTGCCGTCTTTATACATACTTGAAGTTGCCATCTTTGTCAAAACGAACCCCAAATTATTCATTAGCGTCTCACAAACCCGGCGGCTTCCGACACGGCAACAATACAAACATAAAATAAAAACTCTGGAATGTTGCAACACGGCACTGATGAGAAAAAGTGTCGTGGGTATGGCACCGAAAATATTTAATAAAATTCCTGACGCAATTATATCGCTTGACATAGATAATTTTAAAAAACAGCTTACTTTATTCCTTATAGACAAATGTTACTTTTCAATAAATGATTTTTTAAATGATAGTGATAGCATAGTTTTGTATTAATTGTAGTTATAATTATTTTATTGCTTATTGTTACATTAAATTATTGTTGTTTTAGTTGTATTAGTGGATGACATGTTTACTTTTATTATAACCGCACGAAGCGAATTTTGTACACCTGCATTGCGGGTAAAACATAGTGCTCAAACCTATTTGTTTATTTACCATCTTTCATTGTAACCTATGTTTTAACAAAATAAATATTCTGATTCTGATTCTGATTCAGAAGTAAGCTCTAGCAATTAATGTAGTACCACTATTATAATAAATTGTTAATTGAATAACAAATACGTTATTTATTCGTAATTGCAGAAACAAATTTTTGTACCGACGGAATAAAAAACAAGTCAATATGACAATATTTACTATTGTAATTTTTACATGCTCTTACGATGAATCTATTCCTTGCGTAAGCGGTTCGATGGGAAGGGACAGCGAATAATTTGGAAGAGCGCGTGCGGTGGTCCGCGCATCGAAGGAAGGCGCGCGCGAGCAGCGCGGGCGAATCCATCAGCCCGTTTAGAATTTTATATAATATAATTTGATCTCTGATCTCGCGTCTAGCTTGAAGAGATATAATATCATTAGAGTTAAATTCTTTGAATCTATACTTCATCCGCTTGATAAATTTATTTTGAATTCTTTCTATTGCATTATTATGGATAGAAAAATGAGGATTCCATACTGTGGAGGCATATTCTAAGCGAGATCTTACGTAAGCATTATACAAAAGAATCATTGTGTTAGGATCTTTAAAATCTCTACTCTGTCGAAATATAAACCCGAGCATACTATAGGCCTTCCGAACAATTTTGTCAACATGGGCGGTTAACTGCAACTCATGGTCTATATTTACACCAAGATCCTTTATTTCTTTCACTTTCTTAAGGAGACTACCATTTATGGAGTAGTCATAAACTGTGGGATTATGTTTACGAGAGAATGTAATAGAGCAACATTTTTCAATATTAAGGCAAAGCTTATTGTTTTGGCAATAGTTATTTAGTCTGTCGAGGTCGTTCTGTAGATTGAGACAGTTATTATGTGACGCGATTACACTGAATATTTTCATATCGTCTGCATATAATAAGACTTGAGAATGCTGAAAACATTCAACGACGTCGTTAATAAATACGTTAAATAACAACGGTCCAAGATGGGAGCCTTGTGGGACACCCGACGAGACAGGCACAAAGCTGGAGGTATGACCTTTAATCGCCACAGCTTGGCTTCTGTCACGAAGATATGATGTAAGCCATCTCAAAAGGTTTCCGTGAATTCCAAATGTCTCTAATTTGCTTATAAGTATAGCGTGGGAGATCTTATCGAACGTGTTGGAATAAGGTTTTACTGTGACGGACTGGCCTTATTCTATATTTGAATTTTACAATCGATATTGCACATGTCATGTGTCAGGTTTGTTTATTCACTCCGGTTGACTTTTTCCTACTGAAAGGATGTTTTGATAATATAATTTATAAATACAAAGTTGTGTATCTCCAGAAATAAACTGTAGTTCTGCCAGAGTCCCATGGTTTTATTATAATAGGTCATGGGCCTGGCTATAAAAATATAAAAGAGCATTAAAGAATAGGTTTTTGAGTGTTTTTCAGATCATTGTAATTATTATCCAGAAGAGAAGGTTTTTTTATAAGCTTGACAACCAGTTCAACTAGTATTCAACCAGTTAAACCAGTTTGTTGATTTTATAAGCGCTTGACAACGGACGAAACATTGTTTGTATTTGCAAACGGACTGTATGTATTACATTTTATCTATACCTTGGTGAATAATGGAGTGTACTAAACTAAAATCTGCAGATAATTACTCCAATTGGAGACAAATGACAAAATTATTTTTGGAAGCAAAAGGATTAAAAGAAGATGATAAAGATTTTAATGATGCAAAAGCAAAATATTTAATTTTAAATTCAATTGACGAGAAATTTCTACATTATGTGATTAATTGTACAACATCGAATAACATTTTTGAAAAATTAGATTTAATATTCAGATTTGAAGCAAAAGAAGACAATCATTTAAAAGTTATACAGTTTTATAGCTACAATTACAGCGGAAATATAATAGAAGACATTAGTAAACTACAGAATATGTGCGCCGAACTAAATACAAGTGAAAATAAAATAAGCGACGAAATGTTAATACAAAAAATACTGACCATACTACCACCAAATTTAATTTATTTCAAAAATATCTGGCAAGTTACTCCAAAATGTGATCAAACTATTTATAATCTTATCCAAAGATTACAAAACCAATTACAACCAAATGAACCCAGTTTCTCAAATAATGAAGCTTTCAAAAGCAACGAGAAAAAATGTTTTAGTTGTGGTAAAGTAGGTCATATCTCTAGGTTTTGTAACCAAAGAAAGTGTAACATATGCAACAGAACGGGCCATAATTCTACAGATTGTTACACTACTCAAATCTGTAAAAAATGTAACAAGAAAGGCCACATCGAGAGATATTGTCGCAGCTACAGCCTGGTAGGTGAACAGTACCATAATGAAATACGTGTTAAAGCTGTGGTAGATTCGGGTGCCAGTTCCCATATGTTCAGTAATAAAGACATTATAAATTTTACAGAGAAAATAAATGTAGAAATAAAATGCGCCAATGCAGAGAACCTCATCGCTCAGGCTACAGGTACTATCAGCACAAGTTTTGGACAGTTTGAAGACGTATTATATGTTCCTGAAGTTTCCAGAAATCTAATTTCTGTCAGCTCGATCACAGACCAAAATGGCTCCGTACTCTTCGCTGGAAATAAGGTATTTATTAAAAAGAATGGTAGAATAGTATTAACGGGATATAAAACTAAGAATGGTCTTTATGAAACTGAATTTAATGCCAATTTCACTCGCGAAGCGCTACTTACTGAGAGCGTCAATATCTGGCATCGTAGGCTAGGTCACGTATCCGATGTGCCGCGTCTAGCTAAGTTGGTTAATGGCATCGAAATTGGGGGAGGGAATTTGGAAAAATTTTGCGAAATCTGTACTAAAGCTAAAATGACAAGAAAACCTTTTGGAAATAGTAGAATAAAAGCGAAATTCCCTTTGGAAATTATTCATACTGACGTCTGCGGACCAATCGAAATTCCCACCTGGGACAATAAAAAATATTTTATTACATTTTTAGACGATTTTACACATTTTTGTGTTGTCTACTTAATTACCTTCAAGAGTGAAGCCTTTGATAAAGTCAAACAATTTGTGATGTTAGCGGAAAACCATTTTAATCTAAAAGTTAAAAAATTACGGTGTGATAATGGACGGGAATTCTCGAACAATAACCTAATCTCATGGTGCGAATCAAAAGGAATAGTTTTAGATCTCACAATACCCTATTCGCCCCAACTTAACGCAAAAGCTGAAAGATTGAACAGAACATTAATGGAAAGAACGAGAGCGTTGATATTTGATGGTCGTGTTCCAAACTATCTTTGGGGAGAAGCTCTACTGACCGCCAGTTTTCTGGTCAATAGAAGTCCAACGGAAGGCAGAGATAAAACACCAGCTGAAATGTGGTTCAATATTAAACCTAACCTATCAAACATCAGAAGATTTGGTTCTACAGTTTTCTACAAAATAAATTCGGGCCTGCGAAAGCTTGATAAAAGATGCAACAAAGGAATACTGGTTGGCTATGTTAGAAATGGCTATAAAATCTGGGTAGATGAAGAAAATAAAATTATAAGGGCAAGGGATGTAAAGATAAATGAAGATGAACAAGGAATCTATCTTTATGGTGAAGAAAATAATATTAGAATCAATGGACTTTGGCAGTTAGATGAAAATGAAGAACTAAAAACAAAAGAAATAAGGGAGAACACAACACGAGAAGGTCGAGAAGGTGAAAAAGAAAGAAGAAGTATTATTAAAGATAAAGAAATAGAAAAATCGAAAACAATGAAAGATAATCGAGAAGGTGGAAAAGAGAGAAGATTAATTATTGAAGATCGTGAAATAGATAATTCAACAAACGAAGTTGAAACAAATGAAGTACAAATAAATGAAGGTGAAACAAACGAAGTTGAAACAAATGAAGTTGAAACAAGTGAAGTCGAAAGAAATGAAAGTGAAATAAATGAAGATCATGGAAGGACAGTGAATATTAATTTGAATAATAAATATAACTTTGGAAGTCGTTTTATTTTTGATAATCCAATATATTCTGATGGGAATGAAGAATTTTTTGATAGTGAAGAAATTGAAGAAACTGGAAGTCGAGCTGTGGAAAATAGTGAAATTTCTAATGAATCTAGGAGAAAAATTAGTTTAAATGAAAGTCGAGCGGTGGAAGATAGTGAAATTTCTAATGAATCTAGGAGAGAAATTAGTTTAAATGAAAGTCGAGCTGTGGAAGATAGTGAAATTTCTATTGAATCTAGGAGAGAAAGAAGTTCAAATGAAAGTCGAGAAGTAGAGAATAATGAAAATAGAAGGCGCCAACCTGCAAGAGAGAGAAAACCACCTGAACGCTATAAAGATTATTTGATGGATTATGATACGGAAATATCTATGTTAACTTATAAAGAAGCAACCGAATCTAGAGAAAAAGATAAATGGAAGAAAGCTATAGAAGAGGAAATCAAATCTTTGGAAGAGAATAATACGTGGTCTTTGGTAGACAAGAATGAAGCAGACGGTAGAAAATTAGTAACGAGCAAGTGGATTTTTACAATTAAATCAGATGGAAGATATAAAGCTAGATTAGTAGCGAGGGGTTTTCAACAAAAATATAAAATTGATTATGATGAAACATACAGTCCAGTGGTCAATACCACTTCTTTAAGAGTTTTGTTGTCAATTGTTGCAAGTAAAGGACTTAAAATGAAACAATTTGATGTGAAGACCGCCTTTTTACATGGAGACTTAAAGGAATGTATATTTATGAAAGTGCCTGAGGGATATAATAATAAAAATGACAAAGTTTGTAAATTGAATAAGAGCTTATACGGTTTAAAACAAGCTCCGCTAATGTGGAATATCAAGTTTACAGATTATTTAGTAAAAATGGGGTTCAAACAATTAAAACTTGATCAATGCATCTTTGTGATGGAAGGTGAAAGAAGAATTATTCTTGCAATTTATGTCGACGATGGGTTGGTTGTTGGAAAAAGAGAAGAAGATTTATTGCATGTGATAGAAACCTTAAGAAAGGCTTTTGAATTAAGAATATGTGAAGAAGTGTCAAATTATATCGGTTTGGACATAAAACAAGAAGGAAATGGGATTAAAATTTTTCAAAAGACGTATGTTGAGAAGATTGTGAAGAAATTCAACATGAATGAAGCTAAAGAATGCAGATGTCCAACTATTTTAGTAGAGCAACATCCATCAATAAAAACTGATATTAAAACTCATGAATTGTATCGAGAGATGATAGGGTCATTGTTGTATCTTTCTAATAAAACTAGACCAGATATTGGATTTCATGTGGGTTATTGTTCGAGACATCAAAATAGTCCAAATTTAAATGATTTAAACAACGCAAAAACGATTTTAAGATTTTTAAAAGGTTCAAAAGATCAAGGGATTCACTTTGGTGAAGGTGATAAAGTGCTTCGAGGATACTGTGATTCAGATTTCGCGGGGGATCCAGACACTAGACGTAGCACCTCGGGTTTCGTGATTTGGTTAAACGGTGGACCAGTGGCATGGAGCTCAAGAAAGCAGTCAGTTGTAGCCCTATCAAGTACGGAAGCGGAATTTATAGCTGCAGCAGAATGCTGCAAAGAACTTCTTTTTGTAAGAGACCTGATCGATGAGATGACAAATGAAAAACTAGAGATTGAGATGAAAGTAGACAATCAATCAGCAATTTGGCTAATGAAAAAGGGAATTATGAACAAAAGAAGCAAACACATAGATGTAAAATATTACTATTTGAAAGAGAAAATTGATTCGAATCAGATATCTGTTAAATACTGTCCAACGGGATCACAGATAGCAGATATTCTAACGAAAAGCTTGCCACCTGTAAAGTTTGAAAGATGTCAACGGAAACTAGTGTATTAGTGATAGTGTATAAGTGCGGGCTAAAGTGAACTAGTATGGTATTTTTGGTTGAAACGTGGGTTATAAGTAGTATGTAAGTTTTTTATAGGGTGTGTCATTCTCTATGATAAAGAAGTTATGTAGAGTTGTGTTGTAAACTTAAGGAGTCAGTAATAAAACAATAACGTACGTTTCGATTTTACTTAATGAAAATATGTTTCATTTAAGGGGGTGCCTGACTATGATTCATTTAAGGGGGTGTATTTGGGGAATCATTCGTAAATGAATCATGAGTCTATATAAAATATCATATACGAGTATCATATCATATCATATAATATCTAACTATCTCAACACCAACCGGACATAACTTGGTATGGCTTTACACGGTTTTTATTATGTTTTATTGACCCTTAAGTTTTCATAGCACATTTTATTTTGTTCAATTTGTTTTGTTTAGTTACTATAATTATGTTTGATGTTTTATGGATTTTAATAATGTTTTTAAAAAATAACAAATGTCGAGTAGGAGTTTATGTGAAGTTGAAGCCGAGTAGGAGTTTATGTGAAGTTGAAGTCAAGTAGGAGTTTATGTGAAGTTGAAGTGGAGTAGGAGTTTATGTGAAGTTGAAGTGGAGTAGGAGTTTATGTGAAGTTGAAGTCGAGTAGGAGTTTATGTGAGGTTGAAGTCGAGTGGGAGTTTATGTGAAGTTGAAGTCGAGTGGGAGTTTATGTGAAGTTGAAGTCTTGTGGTGAATATAATGATATAGTGCATAGAGTCGAGTGGGAGGTTTTTAAATTAATGGAGAATAGTATATACTCCATATAATAGTATATAGTCAATATGAAGTTATATGGAGTATAATGAATTTATGCATAGAGTCGAGTGGGAGGTTTTTAATTGAAAAAAAAATATTATAAAGCTGAATAATGAAGTTGAGTAAAACAATATAATAATAATTGTAAAATGTAATTTTTCAGAAAGCTGTTAATTAATGTAAATGTGGGTTGATATTGTATCGTTTGAGATTTTCTTAAGGGGTGATTGTTTTTTGGTTAATATTTAAGGGGTGATTGTTTCTTGGTGAATATTTAAGGGGTGATTGTTTCTTGGTGAATATTTAAGGGATGATTATTTTTTGGTATATAGTTAAGGGGTGTTTGAAATTGTTTTGAATTTTTAAATTTTTAATTTGTAGATTGTCATGCGCAATAGTCGATTGAGGGGGTGTGTTGGAATAAGGTTTTACTGTGACGGACTGGCCTTATTCTATATTTGAATTTTACAATCGATATTGCACATGTCATGTGTCAGGTTTGTTTATTCACTCCGGTTGACTTTTTCCTACTGAAAGGATGTTTTGATAATATAATTTATAAATACAAAGTTGTGTATCTCCAGAAATAAACTGTAGTTCTGCCAGAGTCCCATGGTTTTATTATAATAGAACGCTTTAGAAAAATCTGTATAAATAGCGTCCACCTGAAAGCCTTTGTCCATTGCAACAAGAGTATAGTCAAGCAATTCGCAAAGATTGGATTCTGTGGATCTTCGGCTAATAAATCCATGTTGTTGAGGAGCAAGCATTGGTCTAATTGCATGATATAGCGTATCGTATATAATTTTTTCAAAAAGCTTAGGTATTACTGATAGTTTTGAGATACCGCGATAATTTTTTATATTTCTTTTGTCTCCGCTTTTGAAAATCGGAACAACGATCGACTTTTTCCAAATTTCAGGCATTATACCGGTTTTCAAAGATAGATTGAATAAATAGCTAATTGGGGGGGCTAGCGTTGTTCGACATCTATGAAGAAAAACTGGATGGATTCCATCAGGTCCACTTCCTTTAGAAACTTTTAATGATTTTAAATAAGTTTCGACTATAGTTGACGTAATCTTAACATGGTTTATAATATTATTGGATGGATTGTTATTAGCTGTGTTGAGAGTTACATTTACATCATTTACAAAGGCAGACTGAAAAAAATATTAAATAAATCCGCAATATGTTGACCATTAGAGCCTATTTCATTATCTAAAAAGAGAGAGTCTGGTATGCCGCTATGGTTAGTTTTTGATTTTATAAAGGACCAAAAAGATTTTGAATTAAAGCGAATATTTTTTTCTGTCCTAAAAATGTATAGAGTGTAACAGGAGTCTTCTAACTTTTTAATTGTAGTTCGTAACTTTGAAAAGGCAATGTAGTCCGATTGTCTCTCATAAATTTTCCACTTTTTATGTATCTTGTTTTTTTTATTTATTAACTTAATTAGCATACGTGAATACCAAATAGGATATTTTTTTTCGTTTGAATTAATAGTTTTGGTCGGTATAAGTTTATCTATTATCTCATTTAAAATTGTGTAAAAATTTTCAACAGCTTTTTCTACATTATCCAATGAAAGATAATGGTCCCAGTCAACCTTCTGCAATTCAGCATTAACCAAGTGGTAGTCTGCTGCAAAAAAACGACGAACTGTGCGAGGAGCAGGTTTCAAAGAGTGGTCAATCATCCTTAAATCAATATTTACACAAAATACGGGGTGATGACCATCTATCGGCACTAAAGGTTCCACAGAGTATAACTTACAAAAAATATTTGATATCACCAAATCTAATTGTCTATCATTTTTGTTTGGAATATTATTAAATTGATGCCATCCAGTAAAACTAATGAATGCGGAGAGCTGTGATGTCAAAGAATTACAACTGGGATTCTCTATTATCAAACTGTTTTTATCATTATCCGTGGGTCTCCAGGCAGCGTCCGTGATATTAAAATCGCCTATAACCATAAAAACATCGTCCGGGGAATCGGTGTATAAGTCAGATACATATTCAAAGAACAAGAGTTGTGATTCCACCTGAAATTTGCTTTGAGGGAAATAACACGTAAATAGTCTAAACTTTTTAGAAATAGGACCTTGGGATAAAAGGATGTCAATCCAGGTAACATCGGCATCGGGTAAATCTATTACAGAGCGAAAGTCTCGTTGTTCCACCTTGAATCGGCGGCGCGCGGCTACGAGCGTGCCGCCGCCTCGCGTCACCCCGCGTCTGTCGTAGTCACGGTCCGTGCGATAAACGTTATAGCGAGAGTCGAACAGTTCCCCGTCAAAAATACCAGGTAAGAGCCAAGTTTCTGTAATGCAAATGATGTCATAATCGAATCGCATTACGTTACGCAAGAACCCCGTTGTTTTTGATCGCAATCCACGAGCGTTTTGATAATATATAGAAATATCTATTTTTTATTGAATATATAAAGACCAATAAATATTATGTGCAATCTTTTGAGACTTGTTTGAAAATATTTAATTTGTAAATATCTTATATCGGCTATTGATTTGTGTTCGGCGTTAAAAATAAAAAATCGTGCAATAATACTCAAAGGGAATAAATTTGTTACCGATATTCGAAGAGCATGATGATATTGTTGTAATAAATTATTATTAAGGTATGTTTTGTTTCTGCAATCATTCAAATTATTTCCATTAATTAGAGCGATAATGACAATCAGTACTATCATAAAGTATCCGAAGTGTACACTTAGTACTAGCAACACTAAACAGATAACACTTATACAATTTTGTTTAAAGAATCTTCAGATGCTATATAGAGAATCGGCGAGTTCTCGTTGCGGCGAACCATGACAGTACAATTACGAACCCAGCAGAATTTGTATTCTTTCTTAGCGGCACGTTGCTTTGCTTCCTTGAGAAGGAATTTGTTGTAACTGGACAGGTGATCGTTTATATAGACTCTATTCAGGCTGCCAATGTAACCCAGGTCAGCGGCTTTTAAGTTTTTCAGTTTACGCAGACACGCCATAAAGTCATCCTTTTTGTAGCGAGCCTGCATCTTCACTATAATAGGCTTGGGTTTGGAGTTGTCCGTATCGTTTCTCACGGCGACCCGGGTAACAAAGTCGATGTCAGTATTTGTGTTCAACGAGAAGCCGGACGCTTCTGCTAAGCATTTTAACACAGTGAACAGATTCTCTCCTTTCGTTTCGGGAACTCCATTAATCTGTATATTTGAGCGCCGGACCCATTGTTCATTTTTCCTGGAGTCCATCATAATATCGTTGATTGCTTTTTTAACATCATCAAGTTCCTTTTTACTGTCTTCCAGCGCGCTGACGCGGGACTCTATGGTGCACATCCTCCCAGCTAAATCATCTAATTTTGAATCGATGCAATTCTTCATTTCGGCTATATCTGTCCTGACCTGCGATAGATCCAATTGTATGGTCTGAATTGCAGAAAACTGAGCCTGCAATGCCGTTACTTTTGACAGGATGTCATTTAATAATTCTGCGGGACAAGATGTAGTAAAATTATTGGCATCTTGAATGCGAGGGGGAAGCAGGAACGAGTTTGGAGGTGTGGATGGGGGTGTGCTGTTTATTGATACCCTCGTGCAATTAACGTCTGTTGTGTCCTTGTTACTATCCTGCGCTTCATCACAAGACATTACTGAGTCGTTTTGAAGTGACTTTTCTTCGATCGTCCGGACCGGTGTATTGTCATTCCTGCGACGGCGTGTGTTGACTGATGTGCAAAATGAACACAGCCAATTTCGTTTGAAGTTTTCTGTGCATTGGGTTGTTGATAAACTTAAACAGGAACAGTGATAATTTTTTCCACACCCAAGACATTTCAAATCCTTTTTACCGTCGATCTGTTTATTGCAGGCAAGACAAGACATACTGTCACTCTAATATAAGTCTTGACGTGTTAGTAATAAGGTTCAAATTCCGAGGACCGGCTACTCAGTTTAATAAGTTGTACAGCTATTTCGCGCCGTGCCGCTTATATACTCGTGGCCTAGCGGTTAGGCCGGTAGACACAGACGCAGCGGCCGCGAGCTCGATCCCCACCGCGGAGCACAAAGATACAAAAAGTCACAAAGCTATCACAGTACAGATATCACATTCACCACAACACTGGCCCAGAGCGAGAAGTCCGACACAATTCAATATGGCCGACAAGCCAAATTTGAAATATCCTAGGTAGGACAAGGAGGCACCGATAATTTGGAATCATTCACTAAACCAATTCGCGAAACAAATAAAATAGATAAATTCGGAAAAATGTCCAACAAGCACACGTCTACTCTGAGCAACGATTTGAAGCAAACATGTGTCACACACCCGTAGTTTTAGGACCCAGATATGTCCTAAAACTACGACCAAGACCACCGTGGGGATGGGCAGCAGCATCCCTGGAGTGCGGTGGAGATACTGCGATCGCAAACCCGCATGCCAAGCGTGGCGATTATGGCATATACCCCCCGTGAATTTGGGGGAGGCCTATGTCCAGCAGTGGACGTCCTTTGGCTGATATGGTGGTGGTGGTGGTGGATGTCAATCACGCCGCCTCCGCTCTACTGCGCTACCGAATGCCACGCGGTTTCTTGGTTTCGCGCTTTACCGCAAAACCGCCTCCGCCCAGCAACCACGCTGCGCTCTGTAAGTTTCAAGCTTAAGAGGGCGCAGTACGTTTGGTTCTCCATACAAACGTATTTATGCTCTCATTTTAAAACGCCATGCTAGAATAACATGAAACTTTGTATACACAATGGGATCCAGCTTGTCTAGGTCGGAAATTAGTTTCTGTTGCTTGAAATTATAATGGCGAAAAAATGCAGCGATTATTAAGGTTTTCATTTGGAGCCTTAAAATGTTTAATTCTTTTAATTTTAAGTATAACTAACGATACTTTAAGTCATACAAAAAGAAAATTACAGTTATCGAATTATCATACAAGCCGTAAAAAAACTCAAAAAACCGCTGTATTTTTTTTCTTTTTGAATTTCTAGCAACAGAAACTAATTTCCGACTTAGATATGCCGGATTCCATTTTTAACCGACTTCAAGATTTCAAAGGAGGAGGTTATCAATTCGGTTGTATGTTTTAGGGTTCCGTAGTCAACTAGGAACCCTTATAGTTTCGCCATGTCTGTCCGTCCGTCTGTCCGTCCGTCCGCGGATAATCTCAGTGACCGTTAGCACTAGAAAGCTGAAATTTGGTACTAATATGTATATCAATTACGCCGACAAAGTGGTAAAATAAAAAGTGGAAAAAAATATTTTATTAGGGTACCTCCCCTATACGTAAAGTGGGGAGTGATTTTTTTTTTTCATTTTAACCCTAACGTGTGATATATTGTGATGTATAGGTATTTAAAAATAAATAGGGGTTTACTAAAATCATTTTTTGATAATGTTAATATTTTCGGAAATAATCGCTCCAGAAGAAAAAAAAAATGTGTCCCCCCCCTCTAACTTTTGAACCATAAGTTTTAAAACATATGAAAAAAATCTCAAAAGTAGAACTTTATAAAAACTTTGTAGGAAAATTATTTTGAACTTGATAGGTTGAATAGTTTTTGAAAAAATACAAAAATAATTTCTGAACTAAGTTTGTAATTTAACTGTATAAACAGATGTTTATTGTACCTGTCATTTCTACAAAATCACAATGAAATGACGTGCTTTTTAGGGTTTTGTGTTTCTGTACTTAATATGTCAACTTAATGTGACGGACGGAAAACTACGGAACCCTACACTGAGCGCGGCCCTACACGCTCTTGGCCGGTTTTTTTTTGTAAATGTTTGTTACTCCATAACTCCGTCATTTCGTAACCGATTTGGAAAATTCTTTTTTTGATTGTAAGTATATATATCCAAGTTGGTCCCGTTTTTCTCCAAAACGCAGTTCTGGTGATGAAATTCATGAGGAATTGAGGAAACTCCTCAAATATTAAAGGCAAACATATAGTGATTTTTATGTTTTTATCAACAAGTCGAGCATTTTCATCCAAAAATGTGACATTTGATGGAGTGGGTGGTGGTGGTGGTGGGTGGATTTGATGGAGTGGTGGTGTGGTGGAGTGGAGTGGTGGTGGTGGAAGTGGTGGTGAGTGGATTTGATGATGATCAGAACAGAACTCTTCAACGACGAAAAGTTCACGTATGGCGATTTGTCCTTCTAGCTGTGTTTGTTAAGCAAGTTTTATTTTCACGATTATTTTTTTGTTATGCTGGATTTCTCATGATGGGATCCATTAGGAATCGAGGGAACTCCTCAAATGTGAAAGGCACACAAATAGTGATTTTAGTATTTTCATAAACTAATCAAGCATTTTCGTTCAAAAAAGTGACATTTGATGAAGTGGAACTGCTGATGATGATCAGAACGGAACTCTTCAACGACGCGTAGTTCATGTTTGGCGATTTGTTCTCTTCGTTTTGTGTGTCAAGCAAGCTAGGTTTTCAGGACACATTTTCGTCAAGCTTGAGTTCTGATGGAGGATTCCATGAGGAATTGAGGGTAGTTAGTCTTCTACCATTATAAACATACTTATAGCCATTTTTATTTTATTGTATGGAATCTAAGAGTGCACCATCTAAGTATAATAATCTTTCACCGGCCTCCCCCATTAAAGTCGGTTTTTTTTTTCTTAAGAATTATGTATACAAAGTTTCATGTTATTCTAGCAGGGCGTTTTAAAATGAGAGCCTAAATACGTTTGTATGGAGAACCGATCCACACCGATCGTACTGCGCCGTCTTAACGCGTGCCATATCCAGGCTCTCTAGCCGCGTGTGTGATCGGGCGAATTGATACGGGGGCTTAAAGCTGTAACAAACGGAGCGTCACTCTTGCCCAATATGATTAACGGCTAACCATGTGAGATGTACAAAAGTTTTAGAGTTCCGTAGTGAACAAGGGACCCTTATAGTTTCACCATGGCCGACTGTCTGTCTGTCTGGTCGTGGTTAGCTCAGTGACCGTTCCTACTAGAAAAATGTAATTTGGCCGTAGGATAAAATCGTGAAATAAAATTATGGTGAAGTGGGGATGCATTTTTCTTGCAACAGTCATCGTGGGGGGAGTAGGATAGAGTTTAAAAGAAATCTGCGTTGTCTTTAACCATTTTTTAGAATTCCGTACCTCAAAAGGAAAAAAAACGGAACCCTTAAAGGATCACTCGTGTGTCTGCCCGTCCGTCTGTCATAGCCAATTTGCTCCGAAACTACTAGACCGAATGGGTTGAAATTTGGTACACATATGTAAATCGGTGACTCAAAGACGAAAATGTAATAACGTATATAAATTTATTTTAAACATGGGGGGTAAAATATAAAAAAATATAAAAGTTTCGCAAACTATGTTGCGTGACATATTAATTAAATGAAAGGGCGGCTCAATGTGAGAAAGTAAAAAAAAATTTTTTGTAATTATGCAATACTTAATAGTACATTTCGATACAAGTGCGGAAAGTTTGTCATTTTGTACGAGTCCCGAGGTGTACTTTTTGTAGATTTTTGGATTTTTTGCACTAGTGCTTTTTACTTTTCCAATTTTGTTTTATATTCTATATGGTGCGGAAAGTTGGATATTCGGGATCTATCTCATTAGATCCACTATGTATCTAATGAGATAATTTTTTACCGTTAGATACATTGCAATTTTAAATGGATCTTTTGAGATTTTTTCTTTCAGTAGATACATTTTAGCACGAGGCTGCGAGGAATTTATAATGATGGAGTAGAAAAATTTGTAAAATAAAAGCAATAACAAATTTGATATGAATAAATAAATAAATAAATAAATATTGGGGGACAATCTTACACAAATCGACCTAGTCCCAAACTAAGCAAAGCTTGTACTATGGGTACTAGATGACGATATACATACTTATATAGATAAATACATACTTCTTTCTACAATTTATTCATCAATCATTTAATCATGCATTACAATAAAATTGTACAGTCAAATACAAAACAATAATAAACTAAAAATTAGTCAAATAACCCGCCCCGTGGCATTCTAGGGGCAAAGGTGCCCATTACGCTCGCCGCGTTCCCGCGTTGAATCGCAATGGACAGCCTCTGCACCAGGAAAGAGCCGGATCGGGGGTCACCCCTCTCTCGCAGACGCTGCCCAACCTCCCTGAGGAAAACTCTAGCCTATGAGCCCAAACAACCGGTTGTCTCGACCGCCAGAGGGACAAACAAGTAATTTGTAAGAGCGGCGTATTTTTCCCGCTTTCTCAAGGCTGCCGCCTCCGCAGCCGCTCCCGCAGCCCTCACCGTGCGACCAAGGTGTGACGCCGCAAAAGTACTAACGCACGTGGCGTCCCAGAGCAGACACCTCCCTCTCCGCCAAGGCACCAATGTTAAACCATCGGGCCTCTTGCCGTCTGATCTACTCAGGCCCGAAGGTTCCAACACGCACGGAACATTCGCTGAAACCAGCGCCCTTCGTAAGATATCGTTAAGCGCGTGGTGGCGGGGGAACCTCAGACCATCGACTACAACTCAGGGCGTGGTGCCCGTTACCCTCCACCATGGTACCGCAGATGCATAAATGAGGTTCGCAAACATCGCAGCCCAGGCGGAGAGCAACGGCCACCCGCAATGAGTCATCGTCGAGAAGTGTACCTATGTGCGGAGAAGGAAGCGCGTGCAGCCACGCCCCGGACCCTGGCCTCGACACCGAAATAAGCCTCGCCTTATCCACAGCCCGAGAAGCACCCTCGACAAGGCTATCGAGTCGCCTTTTCACCCCTATATCATCCCACGAACGCTGCACAAACGGCTTCTCGGGTACACTCGCACACGGATTGAGAGCCTTCCAGGCTGCCAGAGCGTCTGACGCGAAAGGTATGGAGGCCTTGTCACCATCCAAACGTAAAATAAAAGTAAGTAGGTCCATAACCCCACTCGTCGACGCCAAAAAAGCCGGTAAGCACACATCGTGCGCACGTCGCACACCCAAACCCCCGCTCCGAATCGGAAGAGAGGCCTGTTCCCATCTTTCCGCGTTGAGGGAGACATTGAGCAGACACTCGACAGATTCCTGCAAAACCCCATCAAATGAATCTATCAGCCCAGGATACAACCACACCGGTACTGTGCGCAAAAAATAAGTCAGCCTGGGGACCGCGAAGCAAATCCGCAGCAATAGGAGAGCAACGTGAGCTGACAGATTCAAATAAAAAAATACGGAGTCGATGTTTACATACATACTTAAATACATAGAAAACATCCAAGACCCAAGAACAAATATCCGTGATAAATGCACAAATAAATGCCCTGGCCGGGATTCGAACCCGGGAACCCGAATAACTGACAACTTATAAAAGTTGTAAAACCCCCGACATTTTCATTACAAAGTTCAATATGTCGGCCTGTTTAGCTACGTTGGTTGTGACACTGCCTGCGAAGCTAGAGGTCCCGCGTTAAATTACCGGTAAGGGCATTTGTTTCTGTGGTGAGCAAAAACATTTGTTCCTGATACTTGGATGTGTTTGACAAAAAGTAATATATATCCCATTTAAAACATAAATGTGAAAAAGGGAGGCATGTTCAATATTAAGAATATGCGATGCTTGGTTGTCGTCTTGACTGAAAAAAGAATTGGGATCTGAATGGGTGCCAAGTTCCGTAGATTCTCTGAAATGGTCCCAGGTCCGGCACTACATTGTTTACAGTAAAACTAATTTACTGCGGCTTAATGCAAATTGAGCTTTAACTTGGCAGTTTTCTTAAATATCCAACAGCTTTTATGGTATTATAACATACTGCATAGAAAACTGCCAAGTATAAGTATAAGTATAAGTTTTATTTTTCCAAAAACAAGTACATATTTCAAAGTTTACAAAGATTACTGGCCACATATGGGGAACATTATTCAAAATTGGAACATTGGCTCCTGCACTAGGCGAGGCCTGTCCTGCAGATAACCAATTCGAGCGTGAGTTTACATAAGACATGCAGCGCGGAAAAAATCAACATTTCTGATGAGATCGGAAAAAGGTTACTAAGCTTGACCTGATTCTAAAATAACATGTTATTAATAAAATTATTATTATTATTTTTATAATCTATATTGTACCTATCTACGATAATTGCTTCAATAGATTGGCGCAAGTGAGTGTGTGTGTGTGTGTGTGTGTGTGAGTGTGTGTGTGTGTGTGTGTGTATGTGCGTGTGTTTAGGAGTAGGTAAACACTTTCGACCAGTTATTAACTTTTATTAATTCCTCAATATCCTCGTAATTCAGCGTACTGAGCCATTTTTGGATTGTTTTCCTTGTTTCTCTGGTTATGCATTCTTTTAAAGACAGTTTCGCGCTTACCCTATTATAAACAAAAGGCTGAAGAAAACCTATAAATCTTTTAGCAAAAGCAGTCTTAGTACTAGGCACGGGAATTTTAAATTTCCGCTTTTGACGCAAGTACGTAAGGTCGGAAGATTTCAAAATCCGTGCATGTTCCTTCATCGCTACGCTCAAAACGAACAAACCCCGCACACTTAGAACGTCCATATCCTTATATACCTGGTTTGTTGGGTACCAGACTGGTTTCCTAAGGATAACGTTAACCGACTTCAAAATTTCTAAAGAGGAGGTTACCAATTCGGTTGTTTTTTTTTTTTTTTTTTTTATGTTTGTTAGTCCATAACTCCGTCATTTCTTAACCGATTTGGCAAATATTCTTTTTTTTATTGTAAGTATATACTATATCCTAATTGGTCCCGTTTTTGTCAAAACGCAGTTTTGATGATGGGATCTTTAAGGAATTGAGGGAACTCCTCAAATCTTTAAGCAAACATATGGTGATTTTTGTGTTTTTATCAACAAGTCAAGCATTTGCATCCAAAAATGTGACATTGGATGAAGTGGAACTGCTGATGATGATCAGAACAGAACTCTTCAATGTGAAAGGCACACAAATAGTGATTTTAGTATTTTCATGAACTAATCAAGCATTTTCATTCATAAAAGTGACATTTGATGAAGTGGAACTGCTGATGATGATCAGAACGGAACTCTTTAACGACGCGTAGTTCACGTTTGGCGATTTGTTCTCTTCGTTATGTTTGTCAAGCAAGCAAGGTTTTTCCATGATTCCATGAGGAATTGAGGGTACTTAGTCTTCTACCATTATAAACATACTTATAGCCTTTTTAGTTCATTGTATGGAATCTAAGAGTGCACCATCCAAGTATAATAATCTTTCACCGGCCTCCTCCATTGAAGCCATTTTTGATTGTAAGTATATATATCCAAGTTGGTCCCGTTTTTGTCAAAACGCAGTTCTGATGATGGGATCCACAAGGAATTGAGGGAACTCCTCAAATCTGTAAGGCAAACATATAGTGATTTTTGTGTTTTTATCAACAAATCAAGCATTTGCATCCAAAAAAGTGACATTGGATGAAGTGGAACTGCTGATGATGATCAGAACAGAACTCTTCAACGACGAAAATTTCACGTTTGGTGATTTGTCCTCCTAGCTGTGTTTGTTAAGCAAGTTCTATTTTCACGATTGATTTTTGTCATGCTCGAGTTCTGATGATGAGATCCATTAGGAATCGAGGGAACTCCTCAAATGTGAAAGGCACACAAATAGTGATTTTAGTATTTTCATGAACTAATCAAGCATTTTCATTCATAAAAGTGACATTTGATGAAGTGGAACTGCTGATGATGATCAGAACGGAACTCTTCAACGACGCGTAGGTAGTTCACGTTTGGCGATTTGTTCTCTTCGTTTTGTTTGGCCTATGCCCAGCAGTGGACGTCCTTGTGCTGATATGGTGGTGGTGGTGGTGGTTTTGTTTGTCAAGCAAGCAAGGTTTTTCCATGATTCCATGAGGAATTGAGGGTACTTAGTCTTCTACCATTAAAAACATACTTACAGCCATTTTTATTTTTAACCGACTTCAAGATTTCAAAAGAGGAGGTTATCAATTCGGTTGTATGTTTTTTTTGTTTTTTTTTTTTTTTTTTTAATGGTTGTTACTCCATAACTCCGTCATTTCTTAACCGATTTGAAAAATTCTTTTTTTGATTGTATGTATATATATCTAAGTTGGTCCCGTTTTTGTCAAAAGACAGTTCTGATGATGGGATCCATGAGGAATTGAAGGAACTCCTCAAATCTTTAAGGCAAACATATAGTGATTTTTGTGTTTTTATCAACAAGTCAAGCATTTGCATCCAAAAATGTGACATTGGATGAAGTGGAACTGCTGATGATGATCAGAACAGAACTCTTCAACGATGAAAAGTTCACGTTTGGCGATTTGTCCTCCTAGCTGTGTTTGTTAAGCAAGTTCTATTTTCACGATTAATGTTTGTCATGCTCGAGTTCTGATGATGGGATCCATGAGGAATTGAGGGAACTCCTCAAATCTTAAAGGCAAACATATAGTGATTTTTGTGTTTTTATCAACAAATCGAGCATTATCATACAAAAATGTGACATTTGATGAAGTGGAACTGCTGATGATGATCAGAACAGAACTCTTCAACGACGAAAAGTTCACGTTTGGCGATTTGTCCTTCTAGCTGTGTTTGTTAAGCAAGTTCTATTTTCACGATTGATTTTTGTCATGCTCGAGTTCTGATGACGGGATCCATTAGGAATCGAGGAAACTCCTCAAATGTGAAAGGCACACAAATAGTGATTTTATTATTTTCATGAACTAATCAAGCATTTTCATTCATAAAAGTGACATTTGATGAAGTGGAACTGCTGATGATGATCAGAACGGAACTCTTCAACGACGCGTAGTTCACGTTTGGCGATTTGTTCTCTTCGTTTTGTTTGTCAAGCAAGCAAGGTTTTTCCATGATTTCATGAGGAATTGAGGGTACTTAGTCTTCTATAACCATTATAAACATACTTATAGCCATTTTTGTATTTTATTGTATGGAATCTAAGAGTGCACCATCTAAGATTAATAATCTTTCACCGGACTCCCCCATTAAAGTCGGTTTTTTTTTCTTAAATATTATATTGTATGGAATCTAAGAGTGCACCATCTAATTATAATAATCTTTCACCGGCCTCCCCCATTTAAGTCGTTTTTTTTTTAAATTATTACCGCTCAGCTAGACAGAGATATTTAATCGTGATGAAGATGTAATTTCTAAAACACTTCCATTTAACTTCGTTACCAATGGATCCCAAAAGCATCGTCAACTATTAACGAAACGAACTAACAAAGTAATTCAAAATTAACAGCACTTTGCTGTGATTAATGAAATAATGAAATGAATTGCTTTATAACTCTACGTTTACACATTCGCGCTCGCAGTTCGCCTCGTCCGTTGACGAAAACGTAGCCGCATCCCTACGCTCTAGCGTCGAGGACCGCATGAGCGGTATGTCGCTATAAAATAGAACGAGATAGGTACAGTCAAGCAAGGGCAGGGCACCGATATGTATACATTTTTACACCTTATTCCATTGAAATGAGTTCCAAAATGAATACATATGTATGCCATTGCCTGAACGATGAGAGGATGAATTCGATACATATTTTTGCACAATAGGTAACGCGCATGTGACACTGCTGGAGTTACAGGCGTCCATAGGCTGCGGGGACCGTTTACAATCAGGCGCGCCATATGTTTGTTTGCCACCGACGTGGTATAAAAAAGGTACAATACGAATACTCTTTATTGCTCATCTCAATTAAAGCCGGCAATACACATGTCTATAACTGGCACGTCTGTATCTGGCAAGCAAATATATCGGCAATGCGATTGTTATTCTTCTAGAGTCACAAAGCTTCCATATGCTCCGGTGTCTGCTCACTATCAGACAGACCATTTGCGTGCTTGCCATCATGTAACATACTGCTATTTAAAAGGATGTTGAATGGCAATGCTCAATCTCTGTGCTAAATATAGTTCAGTAGTTTGGTCACGTGTTGCGTCAACCAGACGCTTAGACAATTTTTTGTATATTTTATGGGCTCCTGGTTTCCACGGCCCCAGAGTTAACTGGAAAACAATGTCACCCTCAATGTTCTATTTACTAAGACGTCATCTTAAGCAGTGCACCCAGTACATAAACGGACACATTTAAAAATTGATTGTATAGTTAATTCAGAATGCAACTGTACTGGGATGACGCTAGGATGATGATGATGATGTACAGTTAATTCAAATAATTATGATTTGTTAATACATACAAACAATTGCTAATGAATACATACAAAGCCCGCGTGTTGTAACGCACTGTATTTGGTATAATTTTTGTAATGAAATAAAACTTCAAAATATTGCATGAAAATTAAATTTAAGATGGAATTTATGTACCTACTCGTAATTGAATAATACCTAGTCGCATAAACTGTTAATATTTTGCATGGCTGATTAAGGAGGTGCTGAATATTTTGTACTAAGATCATTACAACCCTTTTTCTTGCAAAATAAAGTACCTATTTGTATTTGTATGCATGGTCGCTAGTTGCCCCGTTACTTGTGCGAATATGTACACGCAGCGGTAAGATTTAAACCAGCCCCTGCGTAATAAAAATAGCAAACTCAATTTACTGACAACTTGCTATTGCCACCCCAGCAATAACTATTCATATTGCTCCCCTCTCATTTTGCGTGCTAAAAGTTGCGTAAGAAAAAAAGGGACGGGTGCGTTAATTTATAAGTTTTGGGATATCTGTGGAGATTGTAGATGGTTATCTAAAATGTGCGCTCGACTTGGTGTGTAAGAATTATGGAAATGCACTTCAAGCGGGTTTTTTTTACAGTTAAGATGCATTTAATTTCGCCTGTCTACTAAACTATTTATACATTTAGTAAGCAGGCATGTCTCACTTGAGGCTATTTCCATCTATTCGTAGTACTTAAATTCATTATTTAGGGTTTCGTAGTCAACTAGGAACCCTTATAGTTTCGCTATTGTCCGTCTGTCTGTCCGAGGCCTTGCTCTGTGATTTTACAACACGAACGTGCTAGAAAGCTGCGATTTGGTATAGATATATGTATTAAAAAAAACTGACAGACTGTCGTAAAATAAAATTTAAAAATAAATATTTCATGGTACCTCCCCTACACGTAAAGTGGTGATGACATTTTTTGCTTCAGCCCTATGGTTTGGGGTGTTGTTGGATAGGTCTTTCAGAATAAATAGAGGGCTTCATCAAACATTTTTCGATAAAGTTAATATTTTCGGAAGTAGTCACTTCAAAAGAAAAATAATTTGTGTCCCCCCCTCTAACTTTTGAACTATGGGTCCAAAAAATATGAAATAAATCATGAAAGTAAATCATAATAAATACTTCCAACGAAAACTATAGCGGACATGATCAGTTAAGCCGTTATTGAGTTAACGTAAAAGTCTTCTTTGTTTTTTTATTTTTTTATTTTAACAAATATTACACCGTGTATACAAAAACACGTTTTTTTCGCCAAACTGCATGACAGTTTGTTGGCGAATTGTAACACTCAAAACACTTCCATATATAAATACTGTGTAAAAAATATATGACTAACCTAAATATTACAAAAGTATTTCAACTTACAATTTTATTTATTGTAGGAGTTATATAATAACAAAGTAGGTGGATACTTATTCAATTTGATACTAGGCGACAATGGGTACATCTATGGGTTATATCTATAATTACTTATTACCTTACATTAAGGACTAAGTGTTTTATTAAAGGGATCTAAGCAAAAACAACTTTACTTTATTAAAGGCGTATGAAATGCTGCGAAGGTATTTCCCTTTTGCTGGTTATTGATATATATTTAAAAGGAAGTTCATTGGGCAACTACGGAACCCTACACTGAGCATGACCCGACATGCTTTTGGCCTATTTTATTTGATTTAGCTATTGGTTTGCGTTATATACATTTTTAAAATGCTAATTTTTGTTGGAGTCCTGTGTTTGATCGTAAGTTTATGTGCCACCATTGATTGCACTTACCAGTTATAACAAAACAAGTGAATTCTACTCACCAATAGATGGCGCTGTTATAAAGTTTTTAATACTCAACACATTATTTTAATTATAAAATGTAGAAAAGCTTTGTATTGTAATATTAAATTTCATGTTAAAATATCAAAAGATGCACGTAGGGGTAGCGTTAGATTTATGCAATCAACACGTACTAAGTTAATCGTACCTACAACTTGACAGTGTCTCCCTCTAGTATTAAAAAAGTTGCAGAGAGTGTGGGTGTGTCATGTCATGTTTTTGAATTCAATTCGCCTCGTTGCAGCGTTGGGATGTTTAATTTTAGGCTAATGATGATTCAATACAACCTTAATAGTGTGTGAACTGTGAATAAGTACAACTCTGATACTGGCACTTCATTTGGCATTGCGTATTCGTCTCACTTTCTGTAAAAAGGTGTAACACTAATATTGCCCAAATACGGTAAAGTGAAGTGCCAGCATTATATGGCTGCCTTAAAAATAAAGTTCAGTTGGTTAACTCAGCTGGTTGGTATGACCCTAAACCGAAAGCATCGCTGAACTGACTCCTAGACCGTATATCAATGCAATAAAAGTTAAAATTGGTCAAACTGTGTCTTTGATGGTAGGTGACTTGGTCACTTACCTTAGCTAGGCAAGATAACTCATACATTGACTAGAGGTCCGTTCCAAATTGATGCTAATTATTATTCATCATCTGAGCTGCATAGAAACGCATAGGATTCCGTAAAAGACAAGACTTGAGACCTTGCCCATTGGACACAATCTGAATAACTAAGCTAACGTGTTTAGCAAAGTACCGCATCGCGGACAAGTCACCTTTTACGGTGATGGCCTTGTCTGTACTTGCGTGGAATTCGCTAGCTTAGAACCAGGAAACAAGGAGAAATAGGTTATGCTTTTGTGACAGAATTGCGCGAAATCAACGATTGCACTCGCGTAGGCGTCAGAATGAATCAGCTGTGGCGAAAATCAATAGTTTCGTCGCTAGCAAAACAATAGCACGTCCAGGGGTATAACACGGAGTGCTAGGCTTATAAATAAATTAAAATTAATAAATAACATCACTGCTATTCCCGTTATGTACATAATAGTCTAAATTGAAAGTTTGCATCACTAATTGAGTACTAAATTAAATTTAACACCACTGTGAATGCAGCTACAGGTGATCGTCTAATTTCCGAACGCACCAGATGGCGCAGTGTATCCGTGATGTTGTTACATGAATGGGGCGTGTGAGTGCTAGTGACATAAAATTGTGTTTTGTGGTGTTTTAAACCCTAATGGAGATTAAAAACAGTAAGTACAAATAGTTAACTATATTACCTAACTGAAACAACAATCGCAAAAATATAGTGCTTATAGATAACGCGTAAAAATTAAGAATCCGTACATATGTCCGATCAGACGTATAACCCGACCGAATTTAGGTCGCTACGTCCGCGGTGCACTTCCTCGTGTTCCCGTTCTTTCGTATTTGATCGGGTTACTTTCCCGCCATCTTGTGAGGAGCTTTCAGGATTTCGTATAAATATATCGATCGAAAGCTTACCGTAACCTAATTCGGTTCGAGTTCTCGTTTATAAGTAGCCTTTGAAGCAACAAACTCTTTAGAATAGCTTCCGTAGCCATTATGCGTAAGGAAACTTGTAAAATCGCTTTGTTGACATACGGAATCCCGCACTTTAGGCCTGAAAAAGTTGCTTTCCGGTTGAGTTTCTAGGTAGAAACCCCAAAAAAGTTAGCGTAATGTATTTTGTAATGGGTTCCTTCAAGGTTTCACTGATGTTTATTAGCATGTTTCTATGGCCTTGCCTTGCGCGCCTACATCGGCATAAGAGGTGACATCAGAAATTTTAAATAGATTTGATCACGAATACAGTGTTTTTGAAGCGCGCGTCCTCTAACAAGCGAAGGGCTTGCAATATCATTTAACTCTCACTTTTATCAAAAATAACTCACTCAGCTGTTTTTGAAGTTTATGAAAAAAGATGTATATGGCTGAGAAATTCGTATTCAGCCAGACATTCGTTTACTTTTAGTGCGCTCAAAAATCAATAATTTCGCCACCTACTACTTTCGCGTTGCCCATTCATCAAAAATGTAGCATTTAAAAGTTATTTATTAAATACACTAGAACAGTTCAAGACATTTACTCTAAATAACACTTTTAAATAAATATTTTTGATGAGAGATATTGATCCAGAGTCTTTAGGCAACACATAAATTATGTTTGGCTACCAGGCCAATTAATCTAAAAATACCATTTATAATTTATATCATTTATTATTTATTTGGTCACCTCCAATTTCATACCTATGTTTTTGAATACAAACATTGTCTATTAAACTTATCTATTGGGTCTTTAACAGTTGTTTTAATAAAGTACAAACGAATAAAGAAGTTAGTTTGATTATAAGTGGTGAAGGAATGTAGGTATTAGTGCCCAAAGATTAAATCGTTAATTGGGAAACCCATTGATTTCCTATTTATATTATGTGATTAATGATGTGGTCAATAATTATTAATTAATATGACTATAATATTTGTATTCTAGATAGTATATATCTCTTTACTCTCATTGTGTTTATGTACTCTGAAATGGGATTTATTATTTTCCTACTATTATCATGGGCTAGGTACTGTAGTAAAATTACTCATTCATTTATTGAGTATTATTTCCATTGATCATGCAAATGTGACTCAGTAATTATAATTATAATAAGATTAATTATGAATAATTGTGTGAGGGCTTGTTATTTATGCCTAACAATTCCTCTATAATACTATAGCCTCCTGAGGGCCCATGGGCCTAGTGATAGGACTTATTCAATTGTAGGTATTTAAACCAATCTTAACTAGAATAGAGTTGCATTTCCTTTGATACTGGTGTTTTTGGAGCAAAGGAAATTCCACTTTATTTTCAACTCCAATGGCTCAAATTTCAATTTAAATTTGTAGTGTATGGTGGGCCGTAGCAGGATAGTATTTACTTCAGGTCAAAATCAAATTCATGATCATTTTTTTGTCACTAGTATGTACCAACACAAGATCAATGGAGAGAGCAATGTTAGGAGTTCCTCTGCGTGATCGCATCAGGAATGAGGCCATCCGCAGCAGAACTAAAGTGACCGATATAGCCCTCCGAATCGCTAAACTTAAGTGGCAGTGGGCAGGGCACATTGCACGTAGAACCAACCGATGGCTGTTGGGGCGGAAAGGTTCTTGAGTGGCGACCACGTACCGGAAGGCGTAGCATGGGCCGCTGGATGCGGGTGGTGCAGGACCGGTCATTGTGGAAGTCTTTGGGGGAGGCCTATGTCCAGCAGTGGACGTCTTTCGGCTGACATGATGATGATGTACCAACACTGTTACATTAGTGTGAATATAATCAAAACAACTTGAAAACATGTTAGATACTGTGTGTCCAAATACAGTCAGCGTCATATAGTACAAGCAGCCAAAGTGATCAAATAGTTCGATACACCATACAAAATATATGGTGTACCGAACTATTTAACCACTTTGACTGCTATGTACTTATTATATTAAGCTGACTGTACCACAATATGTTGTAATAACCTTTCTTGGTATTTAAAGAGAAAAATATTAACAGAGCTTCCTAGAATGTGCTGCGTCGAAAGTTAGGGACATTCATTTGTTTTTAGCTCTTCAATAGAGGGTTGCCAATACACCTGTGATTTTTATAAAATTGCAAGCGCACCAAAGGTTGCGGTGTCTGCTTACCATCAGATGACCCGTATGCTTGTTTGCCACTGTCATAGTATAAATAAAAGCTCTTTTAGTTTTACCCACACTTGTCTCATTCTATCCTAAAACTTGTAAGATTACATGTGCAGTGTTAACTATTAAATAAACAAACACACATCAGCCTACACAACTATGTATGGTTTGTTCAAACATTTGTTTACCTTGACCTTGTCATTTGGATAATCTGGTCAGTTTTTTGATGTAGGATTAGGGTTTGCATTCCCAGTAGCGGCTTGTAAGTAATTTCCTGCAAGTTCCGGGATTTCTGCATTGACTTATACACATACACAATAGATACTACCCAGAACTAATTTTATGTGTCTCTGTTTGGCCCAGTGGTTGACTGGTAGAGAATGCCCTTTGGCATTAAGTCCGCCATTTGTACATTTGTTTTTTGTGCAATAAAGCTTAATAAATAAATAAATAAATACTAGTGGCACTGTGAGCTGTAGACCTCGCAAAAAAAAAACAAATTTCAAAATTTCCAAGTATTAAAATAATAAACTTTTTATACAAATGTAAGTCTACACCATAGACAAGTCATTATACACAAGACAAGACAAGTTATTAGTCTGGTGGGGGAATCAAAAGGGATTTCCATACATTATATTATATCCGTGATCTCTGCCTACCCCTCTGGGAAACAGGCGTGATTATATGTTAACAAAATACAAAAAATACAAAATTATTTCATTAATAATACGTGATAATGATACAGGGGATGGGGCCACCCGGTAAGCAAAAGAAGCTTGTGTTGGTAGGCACCGCTCTTCCCTAGGTTTAAAACTATGAATATTTGCTAATGCTTAAACTAGTATGAGCACAATAATTACTTAACTACATAGACCATGCTTGTGTTTAAATAATTATTGTGTTCAATGTATGTATGTATGTTATACAACTTTTTTGTTAATTCTCGAGTCTTTAAATAACAACGAATTCGAACTAGATTTCGACTCAAATTAAATAAATCCCTTATTAGGTTTGTAACTGTTGTATAAATTACTACTAGTGGCTCTGTGAGCTGCAGAACTCACAATTTTTATTTCAAATTTCAAAAAACTGACTCGACGAAAAAGTTCTATATAATTATCGAACCTGCTCACCAAATTTCACGAGAATCGGTTGAGAAATGCGACCTATAGAGGAGAACATCCGGACAGACAGACTGACATACGAAAGAACTTTTGTCGAAAGCTGAAACGGAGACGCTTCGCTCGCTCGGTCAATTAAAACGTGCAGACTACAGTCCAATGTTTTGTAGGCACAGTCAGCCTCTTGCTACATTTCCTGGAACATTGATAAAACGTTCTCTCAGCTACGTGACTGTTGAAAGTATTGAAATAACTAATGATGACTCATCTCGAGGAATACCTAGAATCGGCCATTCATGTTGTTTATATTGCTATAATAATTTAATGTAACATATAGATATTTTTGTATGGTATAATGGTGACTAAGCATGGTGCCTAAAGTAAAAGTGTAGTGAACCACAGAGTAATTCGTTCGCTTGCAATTTCATTAATTAGCAATTAATTGCTTTAAGGGAAACACGTTTAGAAATCAAATCGTTTCTCCGGTGTGCCTGTAAGTCATGTTTATAATTTTGGTTATTTTTTTGAATTAGTAGTTGTTATTTTACAATTTAGATGGACCTCCAAACTCTGCTTAATCTAGCATGCAAATGTGATTCCTATTCTGTAGCCAGTTACGAAATTGGTTACCATTGTTACCAAACGGTATCAAAGGAAAATTGTTCGGTAAAATATTCGGCTGCTGAATCGAATAATTCGGCGGAATACTGAAAAAACGGAATATTCTGCGCATGTCTAGCATGCACAGCGCACAAAACCAATTGCCGGTGTTTCGCAATCGTCCTTAAATGAAAGATCGGCAGAGTCAATTAGGGCGCGTTATCGAGAATTCATACCGCAATCAGGCGCAATGGCCGATGACGTAAGAGGCACAAGAGTAAAGCTGATGCGATTCCTTAGTTCCTGACTATTCACATAAGTGAACTGTGAGCTCACCCCTTAGGTACAGACAACACCATAACCATTGAATGACAAATGCAAACCCTTTTGCCTTTCAAACTTGGCAGAGTTTCACACCTTCCTCACTAAGAAAGACAATACTGCTTGACGGCCTGTTTAGCCTAGTTGGTAGTGACTCTGCCTCCGAAGCTAGAGGTCCCGGGTTCGAATCCCGGCCAGGGCATTTACTTTTGCATTTATCACGGATATTTGTTCTTGGGTTTTGGATGTTTTCTATGTATTTAAGTATGCATTTACATGTAAGTATGTATATCGTCGTCTAGTACCCATAGTACAAGCTTTGCTTAGTTTGGGACTAGGTCGATTTGTGTAAGATTGTCCCCCAATATTTATTTATTTATTTATAAACTTAATAATGTGGAGATCACAAACTAGGCTAGCATAGACAGAGATTTCTCTTTTGAAATTGCTGCGGAAGGTTTCTGACGCCAAAGCGTTTGGCTTGCGCCAATCGCTTTCAGTTACGAAGGTTACCGTTCTTAGTACGGTTTTAGTGGAATTGGGACGCCACGGTAACCGATTGTCGGCGCCATTTTTGTTTCAACCGAAACCAAAAAGGTGGTTCTGAATGCGAACGTTGTATTCTGTACGTTCTGTTCCATAGGCAATATTTGTGCGTTCACTTGGTGTCTGTTCGCATGACACTCTGTTTACTTAGACTTTATGACAATCGCCATCATCATCATCGTTGCATCAGCCGAGGGACGTCCGCTGCTGGGCCTCCGAAAAGTGGTGTAGGCACATTGCACGTAGAACCGATGGCCGTTGGCGCGGAAAGGTTCTCAAGTGGCGACCACGTGTAGCCACGCTGCGCCTTCCTCCAGCGCTGACCCCGCTGCCCCGACTGATGACCTGGTATAGGTCGCAAAGTCTGCTGCACGGCTAGCACAACATGGCGCGCGAGCTATATCGCGCGCGAGATAGACTATCCGTCTCTCTCCATGTGTACCCAATAGACAGAGACGGTCATGGTGGTACCATCGTCAACACATATAACTGGCCATTCGTGCACTTTATTCCCATTGTAACTAGTGGCTCTGTGAGCTGTAACCCCACAAAAAAGAAAATCATTTTTTTTCCCAAAAATTCTATATAATTATCGAACCTCCTCACAAAATTTCACGAGAATCGGTTGAGAAATGCGACCTGTAGAGGAGAACATCCGGACAGACATACGAACATAGAAATTCCAAATTTCGGCGATACAATGTGTCCTTCGAAGGGAAAGAGGACTTTATTGCAAGTTCTGAGGATGCACTGTTTTGAGGGTGAGGGACTATCATTGGTCTGCTCACCATCAAGCAGGCTGCATGCTTGTTTGCCACTGTCGGACACAACAAATAACTAGTTCGTTTTGCTGTTTTGCTCGCTGTATAGGTTACTTGTTTGGCGCAATGCGCTATAAAAAAAAACTGGTAACCGTACTTGTCTTCTCGAAGACCTCACGGTTCGAATATAAATGCCATACGATTATTATTATTGACCGTGCGAGCGAAGCGTCTCCGTTTCAGCTTTCGACAAAAATTCTTTCGTATGTCTGTCTGTCTGTTTGTCCGGATGTTCTCCTCTACCTACAGGTCGCATTTCTTAACAGATTCTCGAGAAATTTTATGATCAGGTTTGATAATTATATAGTTTTTTTGACAAGTAAGTTTTCGGAAATTTAGAAATTTGGATAAAATAACAAAACTTTTTTTTTCGAGGTCTACTACAGCTCACAGAACCACTAGTTATTAGAACTTACTGCCCGGCCGTCTTTGCGCAACTTGCATCGCGGCAAGCGTCTTGTCTGTTCATTGCTTGGTCGAGACGCGCAACGCGCTGCGGTTAGTTTGTAATCACACGCAGTGTACGTATTAGGAAATCTTCTGCTCGTGGCCGGGCCGTCATGAAATGACACAGTAAATTAAACCAAAGTAGACCTTATGTCGTCGCATTAAGCTAACGGTATTATAAACAAAAAGTCGTTCATTTGTTTTTTGCAAGCCGTATGTTTATTTTGGCGCAGGGCGCTAAACCTATAACAGTAAACTAAACCAAAGTAGACCTAATCTCGTCGCAATAAGGTTTAGAAGTGTCTACGATACAACTATTTATACTTTGATAAACTATAAAAAACAATAACAGAGTTTCCGACTAGCAATGTGATGACTCACCATACTATCATTAGGCAACTGGGTATACATAACGCTTGTTACCGACGATTCGCTTCAGACGTACCAGTCTGTTCGACCTCTGATGTCGCATAGTTTATATGAATAGAGGGGTCAAGTTAAAAATTGTGGTTGGTCAAAACGGGTTGCGAAACGCATAGTAGCTAGTTACTACAATAACTTCCTTTCGTTAAGTGCTATCGACATTCATCATCATTACCAGCCTGTAGGCAAACGCCCACTGCTGAACATAAGGCCTATGCTTCTTCGAGTACGCCACTTATCGCGTTCCAGTGCTAGTCTCATCCAGTCGCGGTCTTTTTAACCGACTTCAAAAACAAAGGAGGAGGTTCTCAATTCGTCGGAATACTTTTTAACCGACTTCAAATGAAGGAGGAGGTTCTCCATTCGTCGATTTTTTTATATGTATGTTCACGGATTACTCGGAGACTAGTGGACCGATTTCAAAAATCTTTTTTTGTTTGATAGGGTATGTTTTCTAGTTGGCCCCATTGTCACCAAGTCTGTGGATCTGATGACGGGATCTTGGAAAAATCGAGGAATCTCCTCAAATTATACATATAGCAGGAAAGGCCAATTGTAAGTATGGAAAAGTTTGGAGTCAGTATTTTTCTGTTAATAATTTACTTGTCAAAGCTATCGACATTAGCGGAGTCTCGTATGTTATGTGATGGTAGCAAACAAGAGAACGACCCGTTTGATGGTAAGGGATCATTGTAGTAAATGAGCGTTGCAATTCCAAAACTGTCGATTATTCATTGACCGAGCGAGCGAAGCGAACGAAGGACTCCGTTTCAGCTTCGGCTAAAATGCATTCGTATTTTCGGCGGATTTCCGGATGTCCATTTCAAACTATTCTCGAGAAAAATTGTGAGCAGTTTGTGTCAGTGTCAGTTTTTGGATATACATATTTAAATTTGAAAAATAAAATCACGAGAGGTTTAGTATTTATATATTTCATCTTAGGTCTGTGTTAGTGGAGAGCTTTGATTTTGTCCCTTATCAACACAGCACATCAAGTACCTACGTACGATAATGAGAAATCTTTGTATTTGCAAGTTAACCGCTATAGTAGCGGGCCTTACACTTGTTTGTAACCATTGTTATAAAAATTTGCTAGCGTAAGCGAGAGAATACAATAGCCATACATTATAGAACGAATTAAAACAAATGACCATATTGTAGACTTTATTCCTCTATGTCATAAAGTTCATATTAGTCAGCCTGTCTTTAATGGAGTCTGGCGCTCGGCCAACGGGCGTTTGAACTGTCATATGAACATGAACAATACAGTGAAAGAAAGCTACGGATTACATTGTTTGATTTTAGAATTTAGACCTTATTAAAAACGGAGGACAGTTAAAATTCGCGAGCGTCGTAATTTATTTTTATAAGATGAGATGAGTTATATTTACTTATATTTATATGATTCAAGAATGTTGTTTTATTGAAACATGTAATTACAAATTGGAGTGGTTCGGATTATACAGGCTGTCAAAACAGCTCAGGAAAAAAGGAATGCATTACTTACTTACCCAAAGTGTGTCTTGGCCTCGAATACGAGGGCACGCCACTGATCCCGATCCTGCGTCATTTCCTTCCGCGAGTCAACTTTTCGCTCGCATAGATCGACCTCCACATCGGACCACGGTATCTAGGGCGTCCGACCGGCCATTTCCCACTCGGTTTGCCCAATTGTACAGGTAGGCTCTTTTGACGGCTCGGTCGTCACCCATTCGCTCTAGATTGACCTAGCCAACGAAGTCGATACACTTTCGTTACTCCGATGACATTCGATTCCGTGACAAGATCTTCATTTTCGGCATTTTTGCAAATTCTCCAACTGCCATCGGGTGTCTGAACTGGGCCAAGGTTTTTACGGAGGATTTGCCATAAAACCTCGTTTCCCGGAGAAGTCGTAGGACTGCTTTATGGGGTACTACAATATAGGAGAGTATACATTTCACCTGTCTGGAGTTACAAGCGCTATAGGCTACGGTAACTATTTATGATCAGGCGCGCCGTTCGCCAGGTTGCTATCAAAGTCAAAATCTAGACACGCGGTAGCGGCAGCAGCCGTGTGTTATTTTACACGAACCGTTTGGAGCCACTTTTGACCCCTCAATAAATCCAAATCTATTTATCATAAAAAAATGAAATTTGGAACATGTATTAAGATCCTTTAGAACAACTGGAACCCCAAATTTCATAAATGTAGGTGAAATAGTCAGCCTGTTTAGTTAGCCTAGTTGGTAGTGCTCCTGCCTCCGAAGCTAGAGGTCCCGGGTTCGAATCCCGGTAAGGGCATTTGTTTCTGTGATGAGCAGAAACATTTGTTCCTGAGACTTGGATGTTTTCTATATATTTAAGTATATATCTATTAATATATCGTCGTCTAGTACCCATAACACAAGCCTTATTGAGCTTACTATGGGACTGGTTCGATTTGTGTAAAAATTGTCCCCTAATATTTATTTATTTATTTAATAGTTATTGAGATATTAAAGTCCAAAAAACGGCATTTTTACGACTGACTGACTGACTGACTAGTAATGAAAAAAGATATATTATGTATAGTCAATAGATTATCTGAAAAGGTGCCAAGTCTGACACTAGATTGTTTACAGTAAAACTAATTTACTGCGGCCTAATGCATTATGAGCTTTAACTTGGCAGTTTTTTAGGGTTCCGTGCCTCTAAAGGAAAAACGGAACCCTTATAGGATCGCTTTGTTGTCCGTCCGTCAGTCTGTCAAGACCCTTTTTCTCAGGAACGCGTGGAGGTATCCAACTGGAATTTATATCAAATACTCAGGTCTACTTTCCTTGGAGCTGTGAAAAAATCAAACTTCTAAGCCAACGCAAACAAAGGTCTTGTCAAATAATAACTGTTGACTTTGTTTAATACTAACTAATTCCACATTTCCGGAAAAGTCCTTCGTTCTGTTCCATCCTATATATTAGGTATCTACTAAATCTGTGGAAAAAAGCAGCGAGTTTTACTTATCGGTGATATAAACGTAAATTATATTACTTAAGTGGATATTTCTCAAGTTGCCGAACTATTACTAGTGGCTTTGTGAGCTGTAGACTTCGCTATTTTGATTTTTAGACCAGACTTAGGATTTCCAGATTCATTTCAATGAACTCAAGTCGATATTTACAACTAAATATATTTCATGTATCATACTTGACTTACTAATATATAAACCGCAAAACCAAAGCCCAATTATCCTCTCTCTCATACCACAATCCTTGACACACTAACAGTGAATTACCTTATTAACATATAAAACTATTAGCCATTCGAATATAGTACTTAATGGCCTGGCTTAAGGTCGTGTTCGAAGTTACTTTATATTTTTAAATTATTTATTGCCGAATAACGTCATCGTGCGTCAAAGGATGACGTCACGATTTAACCGATTATAATTTTAGGATTTGTAATCAGTGGCTCGTGTTCTTTGAAAATTGCAAATAGCATGAGATTCATAATCTATCTTCCGAGAACCATAACATACTGCTTACTTTAACGTCGACTCGCTGGAGGAAAGTCCGATAATTGGAATCTATAGGTAGGTCCGTTCGTTACCTGGTGTCTTTCAGAGCGGAAATGCATAGAAGCCCCGTGCGCGGGGATTCGGTTGTCAATTTTTCGACAGTCTACCATCTAGCGAGATATTTGGCACGGTATTTACAATTTTACGATGACAGATGCAACGACATAGGTATACGAATATAAGCTGAGCTATTCATTTAAGAATCGTACATTAATCCAGGCAGCTTCCGGGGGGCAGGGGAGGTCCAGAAATAATCACCAAAAACACGAGGGGGAGAGGGTGTAGTAAGAGCGATTTTTATACGGCGATTTTGGCGATACATCACTGAAAGAAACGCAGCGAAACCGCGCAAACCGTCGTACAGTCAACAGCAAATGTAGATGACCATTTTAGTACTTTGTCGCACTTTACGTCACAATGTTGCGACAGGGTCAATTCGCGTAAATCAACCAAAAATATGTTCCGGTGTTTTTAAAATAAATAGTGACTTTATCGTTATTTATTAATTTGTAGAACAATCCAGGACGTGTTTAGCCACAAGTCGCCGCAATTCTAGTTTGTTAATTTGTTTTAGGTAATTTAAAAATCGAATTAACACGCACTAAACGTCATTACCATCAGTTGAAAAATTGGAGGTTTACAATTTCGTACTATATTTCTTGAAAATCCACCGCACGGAATCCGTGTTTTTTATTGTATGGCGTAAATACATATCATGTTAATATTTATAAAGAAATCTAAAAGCGTTTCATGAATAACTACTAAGAATAAAAAAAAAAAAAAAATTTGTCATACGAGTAGAACTACATCATTGCCATTGCGGCCGCGTCAAAGTATTTTTATTATTATAACGAGTAACGCCTTCCTGTTCCTCAATTGCCATTACGAAGAGGACCAGCGCGCACGCAAATTTCCTGCATGTGGAGGAAATTTTTTTTGGGATGTATCAAAAGTAGTGAAAGTGACAAGGTACTAAAATGATCACCTACTTTTGCTGTTGATACAATCTAACTCACTCGCCGTTATAGGTATAAAGTTTACCGTCTAAAGTGCATTCAACTTTATCTTTCTCCATTTTAGAAATGGTAAGGAACTTATAATACTTAGAGTGAACCGAGATTTAATATAAGATCAAAGTAAAGCAGATGGGCGGCAGTAAGAAAAGATATCGTCTGCCTACGCCTAGAGATAGATAAAACCCACAACAATGGCAAATGCTATAAAAGCTTTATAAATAACTATCCGTTCCTTCTCTGCCCGTAAATAGCAGTGGTCAAAGGGCATACTTTATTTTATCACACGATAAATATTTCACGAACATCTGTTCATTTCTTCTCTTATTTGATCAACGGTTAACTGGAAGAGAACCGTTAAAGGGATATTCGCTATTGTACTTACCGTTTCCTTATGTAATTTTCATATTTGTTATTGTGTACAGTTAACAGCAAATGTAAATTTTCACATTGGTTATGGTGTACAATCAACACCTTTAGTCTTGAGACATGAATGACGTTTTCTGGTTGGTGAATTTTAATATATCTGTATTTTAATTTGTTGATACCAAATACGAAGTTTCTCTTAAATACTTAAATAATTACCAGAGTATACGTACCAATAAAAAAACTACAGTTCCGATTAACTGCCGATGAGTGTGATTGGCTGTTGTAAAGTGTTTTTTAAATCAAAAATATGTATACATATTTTCCCTAGGGACTAAAATACGATTTTTGCCCCGCTCTGCATGCAGGTCTAATATGAAGCACTTTTAAAGCATGAGAAGTGAAAAGATCGTATATTTACTGGCACCTTAATAATACAGATCCGTAGTGTGAAGCAAGACAATTTTTCATATTATAGTTGTCGCAGTGGTTTATTATGGCTAACCAAAATGAGTTAGAACGAGACAGATAGTACGACCTTTATCCAACTTTTGCGAACTGTCTCCGTTTAAAGGCGCACCAAAATGTCAAATCCCATATAATCCAAAACGTCATAATCGTCGGTTCAGTACAACTTGCAGTTATGAAAACGGAGACACTGACAGGTTCAAGACCTGTCAGATGTCACTTATCTGTCTCTCTCAATCTTAATGATTTGTGCATTAGTGATTATACTGGTAATAGATCAGCTGTATAGAAATCGTTTTTTTATACCTGACTGTGGCCCATTAAAGCGATAGGAGTGCGCGGTGGGAGAGTAGCCTGAGGAAAATCCAGGGGAAACCTCCGACACGATCAGCTCACGGCCCGTACACTTGTTCGCCGCCTCGTAACGTTTGCAATCTCGTCGTCAAAAGCTGTGCTCTCGCTCCACATTGCGCGTTGTGTCACATCCGGTGCGCGGGCGCGTCCCACGCGACTTAAAGGTCGCCGGCGAAAGCTGCCGGGCCCTATAAGGGCTGACGCTGTCCTCTTTACGCTAATCATGGTTCCGGACGAGTGAAAGAGATGGAGATAATTAATTTGACCGGATTACAATCACAATCACATATGGAGTATTTTGAGTGACATAAAATTCAAGCTCCGTATTTGCATGATTATTTTCGTTCATTTCAGTTATTTCGACCAAAAAAACCGGCCACGTACGAGTTGGACTCGCGCACTGAGAGGGTACAACTTAAAAACATATGTAATACATATATACTAATATTATAAAGACGAAAGATTTTAATAAGGATCCCTAATTCAATGCAAACAAACAATCAAATCATTTCTCTTTATGTTCTCAGGAATCGCCTTAAAGAAGTAGGTAGAAGACTATGCAAGGTATGGCAAAGTAGGGACTATGCAAGGTGTGGCAATTGAAATGCAAAGATACTTTCTCAAACCCTATTATCATATAGTCACTAGAACGAGGAATGTATTGAATTGAAAGATAATTCGTTATTCGCAATTTTCTGTTTGTGTACGAGTATGAAGTCTGCTAATAAGGAGGCCCAAATACGTCGTTACTGAAGTGCCAGTCTTCAATGTGCGATATACATAAACAAATTGGATAAACGGTTGTGTTGTCGTTGTGCATTCAATAACAGTGGCGCCTTGTCGCGTGCCGTATCGCTGCTGGCGCGTGCGCAGTTCATAGGCTAAGTACACATGTGAGGCGTTTTGATCGCGGTGTTTTTTAACCGCTCTTCCTCACACTAACGTATCGAAATGAAACATCCGTGTCTGAAACCACAACTTCATTCAGGAAAATTTATTCATTTGTTGTAATTTTCTTAATTGATGAAGAAATCTGCTTGGTTATTTATTTACAACAAGATAACTTAATCAACGCGTTTTAAAGAAATTATGAAGGAGTGGATAGAAAAGTTGGAAGGGGAAGACCTCAGCTAACGTACTCCGACCAAATCGGAGACTGCAGAAAGGCCAGGTCAGCAAGAGTACCCTAAATCGGCGCGCATGCATGAAGAATGTTATAAGAGTTCATGAAGCGAAAGTTGTATGTCAGGATCGTAGCAAATGGGAATCCTGTGATCTCTGATCCACGGGGGGATCTAGTGTGATATCAACTGTATTTTCGTTCGTTTAACGCGAGATAAAGTCATACATCACTGAAAAAACACGCTACGGAACCGCGCGAACTTTCGCAAAGTGAGTGCGATGTACGAGTACGAGTATGTGATAATTGGGTAAAAAAGCATCACGTGATACACACGTGGTACACTTGTTTTTTGTAACCTACGATACTAAAAAGTGAAATAGAAAATACACTTGTAGACTAACCTTTAGGTGCACAGATTGTGCCGGTATGTCACTACCGCGTTTGCTTTGTCCCGCTTATCAATCTGTTATTGCTAAACAGTGGGCCTTGTGCTTACTACCGCAAAATAATTTTATGTACAGTTCTTACGTATAGTCAACAGCAAAATTAGATAATTATTTTAGAACCTTGTCACTTTCAGTACTTTGACGCATCGGAACTGTCGCAGCAATGTTACGTTAGTGCGTCAAAGTGCTTAAATGACCATCGACATTTGCACGACAGGTCCTTTAACGATCAAAATCAAAATCAAAATTTTTATTCTGCAAATAGGCCACAAGGGCACTTTTACAAGTCAACACATGAATTATACAATTAAATAAATTGACAAAAATAATTATTATGTTTACAAATAATTTTTAAGAAAAAAATACCGACTTCAATGGGGGAGGCCGGTAAAAGATTATTATACTTAGGTGGTGCACTCTTAGATAGATATACAATAAAATAAAAATGGCTATAATGTATGTTTATAATGGTAGAAGACTAAGTACCCTCAATTCCTCATGGAATCATGAAAAAACCTTGCTTGCTTGACAAACAAAACGAAGAGAACAAATCGCCAAACGTGAACTACGCGTCGTTGAAGAGTTCCGTTCTGATCATCATCAGCAGTTCCACTTCATCAAATGTCATTTTTATGAATGAAAATGCTTGATTAGTTCATGAAAATACTAAAATCACTATTCGTTTGCCTTTCACATTTGAGGAGTTCCCTCGATTCCTAATGGATCCCACCATCAGAACTCGAGCATGACCAAAATCAGTCGTGAAAATAGAACTTGCTTAACAAACACAGCTAGAAGGACAAATTGCCAAACGTGAACTTTTCGTCGTTGAAGAGTTCTGTTCTGATCATCATCAGCAGTTCCACTTCATCAAATGTCACATTTTTGTATGATAATGCTCGATTTGTTGATAAAAACACAAACATCACTATATGTTTGCCTTCAAAATTTGAGGAGTTCCCTCAATTCCTCATGGATCCCATCATCAGAAATCGAGCATGACAAAAATTAATCGTGAAAATAGAACTTGCTTAACAAACACAGCTAGGAGGACAAATCGCCAAACGTGAACTTTTCGTCGTTGAAGAGTTCTGTTCTGATCATCATCATCAGTTCCACTTCATCCAATGTCACATTTTTGGATGCAAATGCTTGACTTGTTGATAAAAACACAAAAATCACTATATGTTTGCCTTAAAGATTTGAGGAGTTCCCTCAATTCCGCGTGGATCCCATCATCAGAACTGCGTTTTGACATAAACGGGACCAACTTGGATATATATACTCACAATCACAAAAAGAATTTTCCAAAACGGTTAAGAAATGACGGAGTTATGGAGTAACAAACATTAAAAAAAAACATACATCCGAATTGATAACCTCCTCTTTTGAAATTTTGAAGTCGGTTAAAAAAGCCGGACTTACCATTTTTACCAGGCGCTAGACTTCAAAAGCCGACCTTGACGTTATTTCTGTTCTTGTTTCAATTTTTAGTTGATGGTTAATTTGCAAAAGCTGGACAAAAGCACATTTTTTATGACTTTGACAGCTATCCATTGCATAGACAGCCCACACGCCTATATGCATTAAAATATTTCTATTTTTAACCGACTTCAAGATTTCAAAAGAGGAGGTTATCAATTCGGTTGTATGTTTTTTTTTTTAATGTTTGTTACTCCATAACTCCGTCATTTCTTAACCGATTTGAAAAATTCTTTTTTTGATTGTATGTATATATATCCAAGTTGGTCCCGTTTTTGTCAAAAGGCAGTTCTGATGATGGGATCCATGAGGGATTGAAGGAACTCCTCAAATCTTTAAGGCAAACATATAGTGATTTTTGTGTTTTTATCAACAAGTCAAGCATTTGCATCCAAAAATGTGACATTGGATGAAGTGGAACTGCTGATGATGATCAGAACAGAACTCTTCAACGACGAAAAGTTCACGTTTGGCGATTTGTCCTCCTAGCTGTGTTTGTTAAGCAAGTTCTATTTTCACGATTAATTTTTGTGATGCTCGAGTTCTGATGATGGGATCCATGAGGAATTGAGGGAACTCCTCAAATCTTAAAGGCAAACATATAGTGATTTTTGTGTTTTTATCAACAAATCGAGCATTATCATACAAAAATGTGACATTTGATGAAGTGGAACTGCTGATGATGATCAGAACAGAACTCTTCAACGACGAAAAGTTCACGTTTGGCGATTTGTCCTCCTAGCTGTGTTTGTTAAGCAAGTTCTATTTTCACGATTAATTTTTGTCATGCTCGAGTTCTGATGATGGGATCCATGAGGAATTGAGGGAACTCCTCAAATCTTAAAGGCAAACATATAGTGATTTTTGTGTTTTTATCAACAAATCGAGCATTATCATACAAAAATGTGACATTTGATGAAGTGGAACTGCTGATGATGATCAGAACAGAACTCTTCAACGACGAAAAGTTCACGTTTGGCGATTTGTCCTTCTAGCTGTGTTTGTTAAGCAAGTTCTATTTTCACTATTGATTTTTGTCATGCTCGAGTTCTGATGATGGGATCCATTAGGAATCGAGGGAACTCCTCAAATGTGAAAGGCACACAAATAGTAATTTTAGTATTTTCATGAACTAATCAAGCATTTTCGTTCATAAAAGTGACATTTGATGAAGTGGAACTGCTGATGATGATCAGAACGGAACTCTTCAACGACGCGTAGTTCACGTTTGGCGATTTGTTCTCTTCGTTTTGTTTGTCAAGCAAGCAAGGTTTTTCCATGATTTCATAAGGAATTGAGGGTACTTAGTCTTCTACCGTTATAAACATACTTATAGCCATTTTTGTATTTTATTGTATGGAATCTAAGAGTGCACCATCTAAGATCAATAATCTTTCACCGGACTCCCCCATTGAAGTCGGTTTTTTTTTTCTTAAAAATTATTATATTTCATTTCATAATTTCACACCTCTTTTCTCTAGCGGTTCATAGAATTCACCTTCCTACCTACTTTCATAATTGTAGGGCTTATGGTCTCCGAGTAAATGGGCTGTGACTTACGGACGGACAGACGTGACGAAACTATGAGGGTTCCGTTTCCGCCATTTTGGCTACGGAAACCTAAAAATTCATTAAAAATATTCGCAATGTTTCCTATGAATGCGAATGTAAAAGCGAATAAGTATCCAAAAAGCATGCGAATATCGTTAAATCCGTAATTGTCACCTAATACCATAAGTACACGATATATACCCAACATCATTTTAGTTTGGGACTACATATATCGATTTGTCTAAAATACTTCTCGGGAAATATTAATTTATCATTATTTTGTTTATATCTTCATTGGCACTGATTTAGAGAATATTTTTATTTATAGCTCTTAGTTTTTAGTTGTTTATTGCAATGTTCTTTTTAGTGTTACCGTTGTATTATTAAATAATATTCTTCTTTGTCGAACGTCTTAAAATCTTATTTCATCGAACCTTAACTTATTTATATTTAGCATACGACCGTATTAATCTCAGTTACTAAACCCAGAGGTCTCTAAGATAAAGCACCCAAAATCCGCTTCTATTCGCGACGTTACAGCCCCAATCCAAAAGCCATACATCACTGGGACTCAACAACAGATACGACCTTTTTTCCTCCTTGGCCCCAAGTTGGGCGCCAGTTTTCCGGCGAGCGAGACAAGCAGCTGAAGTACAGCCGTCTCTCTCTCGGCGCCGGCCCGAGGCGCCGTCTGGGTCGCGTCTGCCGCCGCCGCGGAGCCTCTTATATAACGGGCCCGGGAATTTGGCGCTTATGAACCCTTGGTCGATCGGGAATCTTACGAATTCTTAAAAGTATAAGGTGGTGGCCGAGTTCAACTGTGGCGTACTGCTGCAGGCTTGACTCCTGGTTCGTTGCAGTTTCTTAATTAATATTATTTAATGCTTAGTTTTTTCATCAATTAAATATACGTAAGTATACGAAATAAGTATAAAGATTGACTGTTCTATCTTAGGGAGCATACCCAAACTACGTGACCAAGCGTAGTATATGCCAAGACCCCCACCCTCCCTCTCTAGTTTTCACTTAGAATAATTTATTAATATTTTTTTACCGGAAAGTTAAAAAAACGGCTGTTTTTTGTATTTTCTCATATGGCCCCTAATGCATGACGTCGAAAGTGCATGCGTAGTTAAATTGTAATTGTATTTAAGTCGAAACTGGAGAAGATTTAGTGGTGGGGTAAACCGTAAGAGTGGTATTTTGACGATCCCACCCCCACCTAAAGAAGTCACGTAGTTTGGGTACGTTCCCTTAGCTAATGGGAAAGAAACCTGAGCCTGGCAGTGCGACATAAACAAGAGCTGATGATTAATGATTAAGATGACAATTTGTGTACACGGTGATTTAAGTGATCAGGAGTCGAAAAATATGAATAGCCAACCGAAACAGATTCTAATGGGTCTAATGAATCTAATAATAATGTTAACACTAATATCCACATTATCCACTAAATGTATGGTCATCCTACATTTCTTGAAGTGTGTGCGTGCAATGAAAACGTCAAATTTCAGTGCTTTGGGGGGCAATTTGATAGGTCAACGAAGTCATCCATCGACTTGTCATACATGTGATAATAGACAACTTATTATTCATATAATAATTATAAGACATTAATATATTAATAATAAGTTTCTTGGTTTTTTTTGTCCTCGTAGTTCAAAAGTTGTTGGGACTTTTGGAGTATTTATTTCCGAAAATATTCGTTTTTTTTTTGATGAAGACCTCTATTCATTTTGAAATACCTATCCAACAACACCCCACACCATAGGGTTGAAGCAAAATAAAATCTACCCCACTTAGGTAGGGAGGTACCCTTAATTTTTTTTTGGATTTAATTTTACGAATAGCATTTTTATTGATTTATATATCCATACCAAATTGCAGCTTTCTAGCACTAACAATCACAGAGCAAAGCCTCGGACGGACAGACGGACAGACAGACGGACATGGCGAAACTATAGGTATAAGGGTTCCTAAGTTGACCACGTAACCCCAAAAAACCAATACTGTGCCGCAACAAAACAAGACAAGAGTCTATCTCTAGTGCCGCCAGGGCCAGGTCATGCCAGCTATTATTGCCTGCTTTGTCATGTCAGATGTTGACTGTAATACAGCATTTTCTTTAGTTTATCATTTTCGTGTGCTCTGGGACTGTAGGCGTGAGTTTATGTATGTAATGTATATAATAATTTTCATCGTCTCTGTATTACTAATAGATAAAACGAGGGCTGAATAACTACAACTTAGAAAAGTTTAAAAACCCCCGATATTTTCATTTCAAAGCTCAATATCTCAAAAACGGCTTAACAGATTTTCATGAAACATGGCTAAGAACACTCGGGATAAAATTATCTATGACACAAAAAAAAACTATACGAAAATCGGTTCATCCGTTTGGGAGCTACAATACCACAGACAGATACATAGACAGACGTTATAATTATAACACCCCTCTCTTTGCGTCGGGGGTTAAAAATCGCTAAGGGGTTTAGGATTTATGTGTTTTGACTGAACTACGGGTAGATTAAATCAAGCAAGATCCACATTTACGTTTAGCTTCCCATAGTCAACCAGACCTTCACCCCCCGTTACGTATAGTTGTTAAGAATCGTGGGGGCAAGATATGCTGGTGTTAAACTGTGAATGCTAGCTGTTATTGTGCGTTTGGGCGTGGCCGTAACTTATTGGTTGGCGAAAGTTAACGGGTTCGGAGCCCGGTTGAGGCATTCTTATGGGTAATGGTATTGTTGCTATAAAAGATTAAAGTATTAGATGTGAACGCCTACGATACGCTTTTATTGGAAAATATTATGTACACTGCACGTTGGGCGCCACTGTTACCCGGCTGGCCGGCGGGTATGTAATTAAAACTAACTTGAAATATGTACAATAAAATATAATCAAAATAAAAAAAATATATACAAACAAAATGGGATCCACTTGATCAGTCAGTACGGAGCTATTTGCAAACTAAAGTCACTGGCCTGAGTGGTGGTCCGTAGTCCCAATGGTTGAGGTCGTATAAGGTGATAGGGTCGGTAATTCCTTCAAAGCAGCGTGCAGCTCAGACGGATATATTTACATGAGCAGCGATGCACGGTGGAAGAAGCCGTCCGAAGATAATTTTAAAGAAAAAAAAACCGACTTCAATGGGGGAGGCCGGTGAAAGATTATTATACTTAGATGGTGCACTCTTAGATTCCATACAGTGAAATAAAAAAGGCTATAAGTATGTTTATAATGGTAGAAAACTAAGTACCCTCAATTCCTCATGTAATCCTCCATCAGAAGATCAGAACTCAAGCCTGACAAAAGTGTGTCTTGGAAACCTAGCTTGCTTGACAAATATAACGAAGAGAACAATTCGCCAAACGTGAACTATGCGTCGTTGAAGAGTTCCATTCTGATCATCATCCTCTTCATCAAATGTCACTTATTTAAATGTAAATGCTTGATTTGTTTATGAAAATACTAAAATCACTATATGTATGCCTTTTACATTTGAGGAGTTCCCTCGATTCCTCATGGATCCCATCATCAGAACTCGAGCTTGACAAATGATTGTCTTGAAAGTCTAAATTGCTTAACAAACACAGCAAAGAGGACAATTCACCAAACGTGAACTATGCGTCGTTGAAGAGTTCCGTTCTGATCATCATCAGCCGTTCCACTTTATCACATGTCACATGAAAATGCTTGATTAGTTCATGAAAATACTTAAATCACTATATGTGTGCCTTTCACATTTGAGGAGTTCCCTCGATTCCTCATGGAGCCCATCATCAAAACTCGAGCATGACAAAAATTAACTTGAAAATAGAACTTGCTTAACAAACACATCTAGGAGGACAAATCGCCAAACGTGAACTTTTCGTCGTTGAAGAGTTCTGTTCTGATCATCATCAGGAGTTCCACTTCATCAAAAGTCACATTTTTGTATGAAAATGCCTGATTTGTTGATAAAAACACAAAAATCACTATATGTTTGCCTTTAAGATTTGAGGAGTTCCCGCGGTTCCTCCTAGATTCCATCATCAGACCAAATTTATATGAGACCAATTTCTGAGTGCCTGCTTTGAAACAAAAATATTACATGTTTAACGAGAGGCGTAAGTGGAAAATAGCGAACGAGAGTCTATCGAGTTTGCTATTTTCTTACGTCCGAGGTAATCACAATGTTTTCATCTCATTTGCGAGGAAATAAATAACTCTAGCACTAATCAAAATTGAAGAAACTGACAACTTCACCTCCTGTATCAGTGCATGGTCGCCGAGAGGAGCGCACTGCTTCAATATTGCAACCAATCACAAAGCAGTATTCTTGCGGCGCGCGCGGCCTACTAGATTAGTGTAGATGTCAAGTGGCTGTTGACTATGCTCCTACAAAACAGAAGGACATGCTCCTACAAAGTTTGGGTTACTACTTATATATGCCCCGTTTCCTAAGAATTGTGTATGTTTAAAAATAATTTGTAATTCAGTAATGTTATGTAAACAACTAACTAATCGCTTTCTCTTTCTTCGCCAGGTATAACTGAGATGTGAGAGAGACAGCAACACGCCAAAATAAGTGCCTTATACATAGCCAACGAAACTGTGCCTTTATTTATATATTTATGAACGAACGAAACGCGAACGAAGATATTTTTGTATTTGGTAAGTTATTTATATTATTTTAACCATTGATCTTCCCTTGACGTTGTTTCACATGGAAATACTAGGTATCATAATTACTATTTAAGTCGATGTTCAATGTATCTTCATGTTGCTTAATGATGCTATTGTAAATATACTTGTAAACTGACATTTAAAAGAGCCTTTGAGGCCTATTTACAGAAAGAGCTTACCGGCAAAAAACATAAGCGAGGCTCCTTTTCTTGTTTGGTGTGATGTGTTCAAAACTTCGGATAGACATTACATGTTGTAAATTTATAACACAAAGCAAATGCCTATTCCACCAGACCACAACTACATGCAAATGGGGCATTTAAGTTTTCACGCCGCTCTTATCGAATGGCCTCTGTTCACCATCCTTCTGACTTCCTCATGTAACAGCAACGTTCTATTGCGTATGACCGAGATAACTCAGTCTATATTGAGTTATACCTGCACGATTTCCACTCATTACCTATAATTAGTAAACAGGAATGAACCCCGTACAATTCTATTTATATACCTCTTTGAGGTCACCCGACGTTTTGGATGTTCACAACATCCTTGGCCGCAAGCTGATTCGTCAAAGAGTCAGTCTAGGCTTCCCTCTGCCTTTTCCCTATGAAATATTATCAGGTGGCCAAGAGACTCTACTTTCCCGAGACACAAACGCCTTATTTATAGAATACAGACTAGCTAACACGACTGCGCTCCAGTTTATCTCTCGAAGTATGTAATATGCGAGGTGCAAGGAATTTTATAATTATCATCATTCTAAGCCTGTAATTGAACACTGTTGAGCATAGGCCTTTTCGTGTACGCCCACATCCCGGTTCCGTGCTAATCTTTTCCGGGAACGGCAAACGGCACGGCTCTCTCAGTTAAGAGTAAAACTTACTGTGAATGGTTAGAAAAACCTAGACCGTCAGCATTGACATACGATGTAGGTACGACACTAAGACAAAATTTGATTTCGCATTGACAGAATTATCTACAATACCGATGGGGCCCTAACATGCGAAGCTTGATTGATCGATTTTATCAAAGTATTTTTCACCCCTCCCTTTTTTTCTCCGGACCCTTCATATTCAAAGAATTCTCTTCTCTACTAATATTCGCGATATCCAAACCCAAAATTGAAACATCGTGGACGGCTCTTTTGATACAATAGATTGTGGCAACACAGCTAATAAGCTAACAACCCTTCCGACGAGTCAATATTGTGACAGCCCGCGTGTCACACGGCCGGACGCGTTTCCATGGCACCACGAGGAATCGAACGCGGGGTCGCACGCTCGTCGCAAGCGACACAAACCAATTAGCGTGCTCACCGCAATTTCGCAGCGAGCTCATTGGTTCTCGTTTTCGACAATTGAGTTACACACCGACCGTAAATCGGCAGGCCCTTAGGATTCATAAGTCACTGGTTGCAAAAAGCCTTCCAATTTCCAATCTAGTCAAACTCTTGCTATGTCACACTTGCATGAGTTACAGTCAGCGTCAGAAGTAGCTACGCATTTCAAGAGATTAAAAATGATTTACATATTTATTGTAAGCAAAGAAGAGCTTTTGAACACTACACTATTTAATTTTGCTTCTAAGGGTCTTCTAAACTCCAAAAATATCACATTCTCTTGATGCGGAAGGTAGCGTAGTTGACCGTTCCGTTTAGCTATGCCGTAAGTTCATGGAAACGCGTACAATATTGACACCACGATTCAAGAGCCTGAAGTAGTTTAGAGTTTATTTAACATATTGCACTTCGCTGAGTGTTTGTTCAGATATTCGACGACTAAGCTTAGTGTGGTTTTCGATGCGTCGGGTACCACCAAAAATATTCTCTGCCTTGCTTAATATCTTACACTACATATACCTGTCATGGAAATTGTGGTTAAGTATTTGTACGATGAGCAGAGCAGGATAAAATAAAATGTTATAAATAATAACTAGCTGGTGCCCGCGACTTCGTCTGCGCAGGATTAGTATTTGGACAATCACAAAATATCTTTATAAATTGTAGCCTGTGTTTTTCTGATGTATAAGCTATATTATTGTAAAGTTTCATTAAAATCCATTCAGTAGTTTTTACGTGAAAGAGTAACAAACATCCATCCATACTTACAAACTTTCGCGTTTATAATATTAGTTAGATGATAGCCCAGGAAGATGGTTCAAAACGCGCAGTTACACGATATTTCACTTATTTCGTTAAAAAAAAAAACTTTTTATATAACGTTCGCTCACAGCACGATCTTCAAAAAGTCCACATATTCGCCTAGACATAGCTCTGACCAGCTAACATTCATAAATTATAAAGCTAACTAACCACCCTGGACCATCATAATACAGACCTCTCATTACGCATAAGTATTACGAATTTAGGGGTCTAGTTATACAGGGACTATTCCAAAATTGAAGCAGTGTTTTGTGAATGCTAGGTCTGATTTTTCTCCATTACCCGCCCCTATGCTACACGGACGTCACGCTGTGCTGCATACATTTACCATTTCTTGACGAAACTACCCTCTTTATATAGATTTTGGAAGAAGCATTTGGCACGTGACGCAAATTCATCGTTCTAAAGGTTTACCAAAGCTAGTTGCGGCCCATTGCATAACAAATTGTAACTTATCTTATAATATGGCAGAGGAAGTCTATTTTCAACTTCTTTAATAAATAAAAAACTTCAACTTGTAATATGTACAAGTTGTTATGTAATGGGCTCCTGAAGTTATCAATTTTACAGTTAACAGCAGAATCTACTGGGCAAATATAATAGTCTTCGAAAGCTATTCGACGAATCTTTAATCAGGCAAAAAAATAAAATGCAGATAACTCTGGGTTTGTTTTGCGCAGTTATTTTTGTTGCTGATTGCATGTATATAGGTATAATAACATCTCTTTGGTCGACTTTCATAGACCTTTACCTTTTTTTTCTCCGAGGGGAAAATCCATTATGGATACTACCGCACCGCGGGGACAGTGCGGAGGTTATGTCGGACTTGCAACGACTAAAAGTAAAAACCCCCCGATCGTCCTCTTCAACTCATTTCGGTCGGCTCTGCTGGGATCTCCATCGGAACGCACCAGTACCGCCCTAGAGTCACACCTCTGTGGTCCCACTATCTGTTTTCGTAAACGATCGCAGCCCCCAACAGCGACCGTCTTCGACCCCAAGGATCCCCTTTTAGTCGCCCTGTACGACAGGCGGGGGATACCGTAGCAGTATTCTATGCCGCCAGGGCGCATCATAGATCTTTACCTATTTTGACCCCATTTACGTTTATCTCAAGTAAAAGTGTTTTTTGTCGTGTCAATAAGGTGCCATTTTCTTATTGTCGCAGTCAGAAATCGCCCTTATTGACATTGACAAAGATGGACCCTTGGGAATGACACACATTTGACCATACCGAATACCATCAAAAGTTAGTTAAAAGTATTTGAACAGATCTTAGAATATGCTATGTTTTTAATTCCAATTTAGGTATATTTAATTAATGGACTATGCAATGGAAAATTGCAACATCCCTTTCAAAATTGGGAGTGTCAAAAATAGCTCTAACTCGTGGTGCGGCGTTCTACTCCAGGTTCGACAGTCGACACCACAATCACATCATTACTCATCATCATAGACATTCTAGGACTTCATTGCTTAGAGAGGTTGAAAAATGTTTATGATATGATACTGATTACAGTGATCACTGACCGTACATTTAGGCAGACAATTATAAGATCTATACGAACAAACGCTTTCAGCTAAAGCAATAATTATATCTGTTTACGTTGTACCCTAACCCTTGCGTCGTGGCGCGTTATTTCGACCTCGTCGCCTCTTGCGCTTCGGTGGCCAAATGTTCATAATTGTCCGCCATTTGCTGTCGATATTCATATTCATTATTAATCATACATTTTTGGGCTACTGACGGTAAATTTGAAATACAAAATGTCAATGATAATCACCGTAAAATTGTTTACCGAGAGAATAACAAATGAGGAGGTTAATAGAAAACGATCATAGACGCCAACTACTAAAGGCATTGAATATGGCGTATGTTTTAAAGTCACGTTGCATTACGCTAAGGTTCATTAATTATTCCCTTCATTTATACAGTCTCCTGAATCACTTGATTATGAAAACAAGGTGTTACCGTGGCGGTGTTTTAACGTATTAGACACATTAGAATCATGTTGCCCGTAAAGAGAAATCGGTAAATGTTCCCACAATTTATCTGCTTTGCGTTTTAGCACAGAATGATTCATGGTTGACCGAGAGTAACGAAGGTCGTCTCCGTTTCAGTTACTTTCGTATGTTGCTGATGTTCTCCTACAGGTCGCATTCCTCAACTCAGCCGATTCTCGTGAACTTTTGTGAGCAGGTTTGTTAATTATATTTATTTGATTTGGCGAGTCAATATTTGTAAATTTTGAAATTCGAAAAAAAATTCGCGACGTCTACCCGACCCTTTGCTGATCTAAGGATTCGTTGTGTTGACAGCTAGAAACATATACAAATCCCTCACTCTCAACACTGGCGACCTTACTCACCACCAGGAACCCAGCACCAAATACAAAATAGCAAGTAGTGGTGTAATTATGGCTGCGGTCTTCTGTAGGTAAGGGGAATTTCCCCAGAGCCGCTCCAGTAATGAACGAGATGACGTTTCGCTGTGCCCGTGCCTCTCTTGAAAACTTTAGTAGATTTATTTGATACGGCAAAATCACCTTTGTTGCATTTTAAGTCCCACCAACAACGCCAAGGTAAACAGAGGTTTGTTTTCAAAATTCTAATTTTTGGGTATATTTATTGGTATAATGTTGGCTAAAACACGAACGGATCTTAAATGGTATGATACTGGACGTGTCTTGTCGCAAAATCCAACCCTATCGTCAGTTGGCTATCCCTTATTTTGTAGTACTCGGAGATCACTATAATATTGCCATGAATTTGTGATAGTTTTTTTACGAGTAAATACTTAAATAGTTATCCAATCATCTTGTTTGGTAACCACAAATACAATATCGGTAATTGTGAAAAGGACATCATTAGAGCGACATGTTTATCTGGCCAAAAAATCTCCAAGCATAATCAGCGTATTAATATCCCAAGCTCCGAAATCAATAAACAAAATCACAAGAGGAAATCCGAGCGCGCTCCTAGATGCATTTCCTTAGTTCACCCTCCGAAATCATCCCTATTGCCATCTTGGTCTAACCCGGGTGTTGAAGCGGGTTGGAGGGTGGCTTGTACGCATGCGCGTGTCGACCCCTCATGAGCATCTCGATGACAGAAGCATGAGGCTCTGCTGCGACGCCGACGGAGCACTCCTTTAAGGACCGTCCGCCCAAGCGGTGGTCCCTCGCTCTTTCATCCTCTACACTCCACAACCGAATAAAATTAAAAAGTGGAAGCAGGGCGTGAAAGAGCGAGGAGTATTAGTTTATCTAAAGTGGGAACGAGACGACGCGATGGCTCGCCGCTCCGTCAGGTGAGTACCACGTGCTTGGAACTTTCTGTTTGTGGCTCCAAAGCCCTTAATGTTGCCACGTTTTCTTAATCCTTGTATTAGAAGTTTACTCATTGTTACCTGTGGGTAGTTGGTTAATAAAGTTTACCTAGTAACCTTTACAAAACCAAGAGGAATCCTCATTCAGATAAGAAAACGCTTCTCTCGTTTCAATCTTAAAAACAGAACTGTTTTCTTCTAATATATTGACAAACAATCGATAATGCAGACAATTTTAAGGTTGCTTTTAAAGATGATAATACTGATAACACTTCTCTAAACCACTAAATCGTGTTACTTGATAGTTGAAGAATTAAGTACCTTTTATAAAATCCAGTCAGTTAAAAGATCGTGTTAAAAATTATAATACTGACAATACTTCTCTAATGCACTAAATCATGTCTTACGTGATAGTTGAAGAATTTAGTAACTTCATAGAATCCAGTCAATTAAAACCTTGCTTTAAAAATTATAATACTTCTTATACTGACAATACTTCTCTAATCCACTAAATCGTCTCTTGCTTATTAGTTGAAGAATTAAGTAACATCATAAAATCCAGACAATTCTTCTTAAAAGAAGATAATACTAGTAATACTGTTTAATCCACTAAATCGTCTCTTGCTTGATAGTTGAAGAATCAAATAAACGATGTATTCTTCAGAAAACTACTCTGATAATTCATTTTACATAATAATTTTACAGAAATAAAAGAATTTTACAGAAATGATTTATTATTGGTTTATATGCTTCATAGAAGTATTTTGTAGTCAGCCAAAAAGGGACCTGAGTCCTTCATAAGATTTAATAACAGTATTACTTGTCATGATACTCGCGATCTTGATCTGGTAAGAATTCAGCCCTGCAAAATTCTTCTGCTATAATCTGATCCCGAACGGTCATAAATATTTAACTTTGTAAATTTCTGCGATTAAGCTCTCACAATGTTGCTCTTGATATTTACTGAAAAAAAGACCTGAGAGCATAGGTTAGCAGCGTAACTTCCACGAAAGACGTTATCGTGTATTGATATTGATATAGATAACAATAATAACTTAAAAGTTCAGTAAATAAATATTATTATGAAAATTAATCTCAAATATATTTGCGTGACTTTTAATCTACGCAATTTAGAAAATAACGATTGGTAGTAGAATGTCTCTTGATCTCATAGTCTTAATAGTTATAATTCTTCGATTACCCTATTTAATCTCTTGTCTTACCATTTAGTCCTTTTTAGCTCGCAACAGTGCTAAACATTTTGTGATCTCTAATCTTTCTTCTTATCGGCCTGTAATACGGTGACATAGTGGAAACATCTTTATAATCAACTGTAAAAGCCTTAAAACTAAAATTAGCAGTGTGCGTGACAATGTCGTCACTCGTTAGTAAATTGTCTTCTTATTACCTTGTTCACCTTCCTTACACATTTTTTTGTACAGTTCCTCTTTTACTGTAGGTACGAGTAGCTGTCCAGAATCTCAACTCCCTAATCAACGTCATCGACCGGGGCCGTTGCCCCTCTAATCTGTTTGTTTGATTTGAATAATTTCCGCATCGCTCTGTACCCTGTCATTACACTTCGTTAGGGCTTCAGAAATGACAGGCAGTCTCTTCTGTTTTGTGATATATGCAATTAAAACTGGTTTTACTTTGGGTTGATCAGATGTGCAGTTATCAATATAATTTTTAATAACGAGTGAATTAAATTTTCAGTCAATTATATCTTCTTAATAATGGCCGTCGATTTAACTTTATTATATACAAAGCCTTCAGGTCGCTTTTGGTTTGAAAGTTAACAAGAAAGTCGTACTAAAAGTGCACAGCCAAACGCCAGAGAAAATGGTTATTAATTGATCTTCTTATCCAAGATCACTCAATAAAGTAGTAATGTCAAGTTCATTCGTTTTCGTCAAATGAAAATCCGGGGCCTTCTATTTCGCCGTCGTTATCAGCTCTACGGGAACCTTATTGAAAGGCCTCCTAATTCTCTTAACTATCTAGCTTCATCTACCCTTTGCTAAGATCTAATCCTCCTAGAAATAGCACCACGGGGTTTATTCAAATCTCTTCATTACGTCTCGTCAGTTCTCGTTAGTTCTCGACGGGGTCTCGGTGATCGATGGCAGAGTAATTGCTAAATTGCTGGCTCGGGTGACTGTTGGCTCACCAATTACTGAGTGATTGAGCGAACTGTGTTCGGGAACTTTGGGAAGGCTTTTGGGGTTAAAGGTTTGACTTATATTTACTTAAAGCAAAACCATCGAAACGATATATACTTCTTCCTTGCCTGATACTCGATTATTTCGATTCCCTCCTTTTCTATCTCATGCCATCATTAATGTTATCTCATTAGAGTGGGTTTAGGTTCAGTCATGTTTTGAATCACCTAATTTGTGTCAATGGGAGAATGGGACGAGTCAGTACTTGTGCTAATCGTTCTCTTTTAAATCTCTGTGTACGCAATAGTCACAGCATATCGACGAAATAAAGCATGAAACATGTTCGCCGCTTACGTCTTTATGCCTTAATGATCTACATTCTTCTAAACCACCCGTGTTCCTAACCAAATTGTAATATTGTTGCATTTCATCTTTGTAATCATTACTTTAACAGAACTGGCGTTTTATTCTACTCAATATGCCGCTAAACCAGTTCGCTCAGAGCATGCTCTGATCAAGCTAATTTCTTCATTCACATAACTGTTACAATACCCATAATTTCTTGACCCTCAGACATGAGCTCATCTTAGCGCCACATAAAACATCTACGTGACTAATGAATTAATACCACCCTTAAGTTCGCCAATAAAACTTGCATTAACGGTCCACTAGACGCCCTCCTCCGCTAATAGAAAACAGACTATCAGATTACCGGACAGCATGAACTTCCGGCGGGAGGAAGTCCAATATGGCGGACTTGGCTTTTATCTCTTAATGGATGGACATCCCAGTAAGGGACAGATTAGAGAATCTTCAAATATTGATAGCAAATATTCATACAAGATAGGATTTCCTGCCTTTTCCGTGGTCGCGTTCATGTTGAACATGTAAACCTATATTCGTCCCATGCATATTTTCTACTAAGGGACAAATGCTTTTGCATATGTCCGACGCAAACCAGGTCATGATAGGAAGGCAGTTGGAATATTTCGAAGTTGGATGGACATCATCTGACCCTCAAACAGATAATTAAATATTCATTTAAACAATGTAGGACTTCCTGAAATCAAGAAGTTGAGTAAAGTCTTTCTTTTAAGGTTCCTATTGGGTGAGTTCTCAACAGAGGTTGGGTTGGGCGTTAAGTTTTTAAACTTTGAAATGTCGTTCTGGAGTTTCTTAGGTTACAGTTACAGATGTCTTGTATTTTTTTATTTCTTCGTGCAGGCATCAGCATGCCTAATTGTCTTTTTAGTCTGCTTGTGCCAGCTCTATACCATAAATTGAAAAGGCTTGTTATAATCACGAGTCCAATCATGTTTTTGCCTTTTATGATTTTGAATCTGTGTTTCCTCTAAGTGAGTTTACGTTTTAAAAATGCTAATTCAAATATGGAATTTGTTTTTTTTTTAACATATGAAATTTAATAATTTATTATTTCTATTGTTTTTAACATCTTCTTCCGATACCAGATCACCCCCTGTAAAATCTTATTTATTGTCGACTTCTTCAAAACTATCATAAAAATAACTTATCCCAAAACCTATTTATCATCCGGCCACACCCTAATGTCTTTCATCCCCCTCATCTCCTCTAGCTAGAAGGAAATAGACGTTGTCGTAGGCGCCAGACTTGCCGGCGCCAGAGTGTATCGATCCCCCCTCCCATTTCCGTGGGGGAACGCATGCGCGTTGCTTGTTTGCGCAGATTTCTCCGGATTTATAGATTTCCTTGCGTCATGTGCTGAGTACATAATCTTGAGGTAAATGGCTTCTATGTGTGGTTCACGTATACATATAGCTAGTCAATAAGGGCGTGTTCGTGTTCTTATCGATATACCTATAGTCCTATACTTAGTTGATGTGGTATGTGGTTTCTTCTCTTAATTTTTTTTTAGGTAAATTGGCTTTATATGTTATTTTTAATCTGTTTTTGAAGTTTGTTTTTACTTAACAGTTTTATTGTTTTTCATATGTTTTAGTTAATTAATGTATTCAATTATTTTTATCTATTACATTGTAGATTTTCGAATGCTAATTTTCTATTAAATAATTTTGTGTTATTCAGTTAAATATTCTATTAGCGATGCATGAATATGTGGTTTTATCTATATTCTTCTCTCTTCTATGAGTAGGTATTGGATGTTCTGTGTTTATTTAAACACATATTTATATCTATTAAATATATCTTCTAGTCGATACAGATACTCATTACACAAACCTCAAAGGGCTGAGGGACTAGTTAGATCTGTATCATATTGTCTTCATTCTTCACCTTCTAAAGTACTCGATTAGCACAGTGGGGATTGTCTTTAACTTGAAAAGTAATTCGTCATGTTGTATTGTTGAACTACGCATTGTAAATAGTTTTCCTCTTTTTGTTTCCATGCTCAGATTTACTTATATTAAGTAGCTTCAGTATTATCATTGTAATAAGCCTATTTTTGGAAGAAAATGACTGACTGTCGAATTTGTTTCGGCGTTTCTTCTCGGCAGTGGTCTTCTTTTCAGAAACGCTAGTAGATTTTCTCTTGTAAAAGTGCCATTGCGGCCCACTTGCATAATAAAGTTCATGTATTTCATTTCATTCTTCCTTATCTTTACATTTACATTAAGCTCCTCAACATCGATATTATAGGTAAGTAACTTGTCTATTATCCTCTATTTCTTCACTGTTCTCAGCGCAACCCTACACTAATGTAGCGTTGTCACCGACTTGACAGGCTTTGTCTTGTGGAGAGGGTTGGTTGATGTTACACTTGTGCCATTTAGTGTATTATCTTCGCTTCTAACATTATTAGTCGATTTTCCAAGGGCATTTATAAAGATCCATTATTCTTCTAGTATTTTCCCGATAATATCCTAAATGAGCCCGGGGGTCCATTTTGCAGCAAGAAAAGATTCGTTAGACTTAATTGATCGAGTGAAACGAGGTCTCCGTTTTAGCTTCGGCAAAAATGCTTTCGTATGTCTGGCCGGCGGATTTCCTGCTGTTCACCTCTACAGATAGCATTCCTCAACCGATTCTTGTGAAATTTTGTGAGCAAGTTTGATTATTTTATAGAATTTTTCTGTCGAACTAGTCAATTTTTGGAAAATTTGAAATAAAATAGCATTCTTGGCTAGGTCTACAGGTCTCACAGAGCAACTCGTATACATTATCTTAATAACTCGGATTTTTATGGCTTATAACTTCATCATCATCATCGATCGGTCCAACAAAGCTGAGGATCATGATAGTATCTTTTACTTTGCTGAATAGAATCCTCGGTAGTGTCCCATCACCCGCCTTACGAGCATGTATGGCCTCGAGCCTGACGTTAAATCAAAAAATCGTAATTTATTTATTTGGTATTGGATATTACTGACCGAAGTGACCGAGTTAAAATGAATATTTCTGCTGTGATAATATTCTTCATTTAAAAATATATATTATACATTGTTTTAGTAGCTTACCGCGGCTGTTAGGCACGCGCAAAAATGTAACGAAATGTGACCAACTAATTTAACGATATTAAGTCATTAAATATCTTCAGTGGGTCCTTATTATCGATAATGCGAAGGTTTCTACACAATATACCGTTGATTAGGGTACCTACCTACACATTTTTATGTTATGTACCGGTACGGCCCTCTCAGCCGTTGCTAGGCGACGGAACGGCGCCGCGTCAAACTGGGTCGGATTATCGGCTATAATTCACATCGCTTCACCTCACCACAGATGAAATACAATTTGTAACAGATCAAACAAATGTTGCACGACCCCAGCAGCGGGGCGTGGCGGCGTGTTCGCTTTAAGAGTCCCCAGTACGCTTGACCGAACTCGATTCAAATGATTCCAGCATGTCATTTTAAAATGAGAGCGAAACTACGTTTGTATGGAGAACCGAGCTTACTGCGGACTTTTAACAGCCCGGCCGCGACTTTGCGCGAATTGTGACGCGACAAGCGTTTTACCTGTTCATTGCACGGTCGAGACGTGCAACGTACGGCGGTTAGTTGGGATCACACACAACGTATTAGGAAAACGGCGGTCGCCGTCGCCCGAAATTGCTGCTGTGACGCTGGCATAGGCCTGCGTGGCGTCATCCAACGCTGCCTTACGCACTGATGATATATAATACTAGTGGCTCTGTAAGCTGTAGACCTCGTAAAAAAAAACAGATATCGAAATTTCCAAAAATTAACGCGACAAAAAGTTCTATATAATTATCGAACCTGCCCACAAATTTTCACTAGAATCGGTTGAGAAATACGACCTGTAGAGGAGAACATCCGGACAGACAGAGAGACAGACAGACATACGATTTTTTTTGTCGAAAGCTGAAACGAGACGCTTCTCTAGCTCGATCAACGAGTACGTGGCTTATTCTGCGCGAACGCGCAGAGCTTCGTAACTAGCCTGCCTCAGGCAAAACAGTATAAGTACGTATGTTCTTTGAATTGGCGTATTTGTTAAACCGATTTACATTTGCGAGAGGATTTTCATAAAATTGCGGGGCTGTTAAATTCCTGTCAACCAATGTCTGGCTGTTCTCCTACAGGTCGCATTTCTCAACCGATTCTCGCGAGATTCTGTGAGCGGGTTACATAATTAATTATATGGAATTTATTTGTTGATTCAGTATTTGTTTTTTTTTTAACTTTAATAAATAATGTCACTCGCGTGGTGCACGGCTCGCAGACCCACTAAAGTCGAGTCCAGAATTAGGCGAACTAACTTGACAGTTCATTGTACACTAATTTTGCCACAATTTGGCTAGTGCTGTTAATATCGATGTTTAAAAGTCTATTTAATCATTATTATTGTTTGGAATCAAACTAATAATTTTACTAAGTAAAATGATAATAATGAAAATTTGTTGGAATTAAAAATACATCGAACATCATTTTGGACATCTTTAAGGATGCTGTCCGCCATTTTGTTTTGTAGACAGTTCGGACCATTAGCCAAACAAAGCAAGCCATGCGGCTTTCGACAATACTTACACGACAATTACTTGATAAAATATAAATAGTAACAGATTTATAGGATGCACAACTTGCACAAGGTTATATCGACATATTTGTGCCGACATAAACCTATTACTATTTATTTTTTCCTATGTCTGGCAACATTTTCGGCTGTCAAGTTTGTTCGCCTAATTCTGGACTCGACTTTAGTTTAATTGATGACGGTTTTTATAAGGTAGGGCACAGCGGAATGACAACTCACTCATATTTGTAGCAGCCAACAGGGGAAGTACCTCCACTGTACTTATACCGTAGTCATAATAACACCACTACTCGCTCTATAGGTGTTCTGTTCGTTGTTGAGTAAGGTCGCCGGAGCACCCAAGGGAGCGTTGTGTTTAGAAAAGAAAGTATTAGGTACATTTGTCAGCTGTCGACAGAACGAGTTCGCAATAAAGAGTTGGTAACGCTCCGGTAACTCCTCAGGAGTCGCAAGCGTCTGGTTATCGACAAAGCGAGTTCTCATATCAATAAAGGGTTGGTAACGCTCTGGTAACTCCTGAGGAGTCGCAAGCGTCTGGTTATATCAGGTAGGTAGGCTTGTTTGCCACCAGGCATATATAAGAAAGTCCCATCTTAAAGGCCGGCACAGCTTTACAATCCCTCTAGTGTTGCGAGTGCTAATCGCTTACCATCAGGCGATTCATCTGCTCGTTTTCCTCCTATGTCATAAAATAGATATTACAAATATATCTTAATGTATTCAAATCAAATCCAACCCCTTAAAAAACTTAACGTTCTCTGCCGCTGACTGCCCCTCTCAAGCTTAATGGCCGTAAGGACTTGTTGCTGTACCATACAACACTGTTTGACCTTTCGTATACCTTATTTCAAATAGATATAACGTCTATTACTGAATACTCCGCTTGTACAGTTGGCGACAAGGATATATGCACGGTTTAAGCCTTATTATATATGGAATAAGACGCAATATTGTAAACATATTAACGTGGGCTTTAGCGGTATTCTCGGTATACTTAGCTCGTACTTTATGGGTTTCTGCTTCGGCGGCTCATGTTTTTATGACATATGCGATATTTAAAACGTTCTGTTTTGAGGCGATGACTATTTAAATGTTTGTGAAAATGGAGTAAAGTTTTGCGTAGTTGAAAACGTTCCGACCTCCGATGAAAAAGAGTCACGAAAAGGTTCAGAAGTTTTTTTTTAATATAAATATTTTTTTAAATACCGGGGTCTGATCACCCAATAACCACTTCACGGCTATCAGCGTCGAGACGTGTGCCGCGTGGGGTCGAAACTCTTAGTAACTTTCAAAGAGGTTTGTAAATTGCTATATGACACACCAAGCTGGGAGCTTTCTCATGCAAGGGACGGAGAAACGCCCGTCGTTTCGTAGGAATTGGATAGGTTTGCATGGCCATACAACAGCAAGGGAATGCTGCCAGCGTCATTGGTACAACGTCAAGGGCACCCTTTTGAGATTTAATTTAATTTTAGTACACTATGAAATTGTGGACTGATGACCTGGTTAAATGTCGCAGGAGTCCGCTGGATGCAGGTGGCGCAGGTTCGGTCATTGTGGCAATCTTTGAGTGTGACCTGTGTCCAGCAGTGGACCGTCCTTTAGCTGATGTTATGATGACACTATGGAATACTCGTTTACAAAAACATTACGTCATCATCTTGCAAGTCAGTAAAAATCCGCAACATGTGTGCGATATAATGACTTTATATTTTATACAATGAGATTGGCTTATTTTGTGTCTGTTGTCATCTCTAAAACATACAAAACAGATGTTAATAATACTGATAAGATAGCATCGTAACCCGTTAACTTGGAGCGAGGTAATCTATAAACAAACTTTAACTTGTTTTATAAACAGCTCACAGCAGATATCTAACGAAGAAGGAGGTCAGAAAGACCAAGGTACAGTCGGCCTCACAAGGGGCTGAACACCTTTGTACCTTGTCGCTTTAACGTCATGTTTGAACTGTCGTACTTAATGTCTAACGGGTGAAAGCAACAAAGTCCCAAAGTGTCCAGCTACTTATGAGGCCGACTGTACGATTTAGTGAATAATGCTTTCCCATCCGCTAAACTCGCTAGACGACTAAACCCGAAGAATTGTAAGGCTGGGTTGCACCGATTTACGATCACAGACCGATTAACGTTAAACATGGCGCCGACAGCTGTCATCCCATAAAAACTTGTCAAACTTTCCATACATTGAAATTTCAACGAACGCAGCTTACGATTACAGACGGTTTGGTGCAACCCAGCCTAAATCAATTACCGTATTATTTATCATCTGTCATGTCAAATGACAAAATAGTACCAGTTTTCATTCTGACATTTGTCATTGACTAATAGTTTCACATTGACAGACATGAACTTGTCAATCATTTAGAACCTAAATGGTTGCGTAAGGTACGGTTTCAGTGGAATTTCCTCCCTCGGACGCTCCGGTTGTGGAATGAGCTCCCTGCCGAAGTTTTCCCGAAGGACTTCAGTATGGGGTTCTTCAAGAAAGGAGTGTATACATTTTTAAAGGGTTGGCAACGCGCATGTGACGCCCCTAGGAGTTGCGGGCGCCCATAGGCTGCGGTGACCCATTACCATCAGTCGGGCCTTAGGCATGTTTGCCACCGACATGGTATAAAAAAAACATTCCTCAATTGGATGAAATCTGTGGTGGGTAGTTTATACGGGAGTTGTAAATGCGGATACAGTCATGGACAAAAGATTGTACAGCCGAAATGATCCACAAATACACAAGGTCTTTATTGATATGCTAGTAAGAGCTTTTGTAAATAATGTATCCTATGAAAATCATAAATGTGAAAATGGGAGCCAAGTTCAATATTATGAATATGCGATGCGTGGTGCCGTTTTCACCGACAAAAGAATTGAGATCTAAATGGATGCCAAGTTACTATTGATTTATATATTCTAATAAAATCAGAAGTCAAGGACCAATTTTCACAAAGTTATTTAATACATGAAAACTAAATTAGTACGATTACAAATAGATTACAAAGTAACACAATGTAACTATCCCGAGCTACACTACTAGCTACCACCACGTCCTAATCACCGAACCCGAATGCTTGATGGGTCCTCGCGACCTCTGCCCGCACCCCGCGCAGGTCCCGCGCCGTGACGCTAGGCCTCAGCCCAGGAATGCTGACTAGACTGTAACACGGCCTCTCCTGACTGCGGAGCGTCCTCGCCCGCCGAGTGAGCTGCAGGAGGCTCAGGGTTTGTGAAACCCTGATCGCATGTCATGTTCACTATCTGGAATTGAGAAACGACCATTTCAAATAACTACGCCATAGTAGTAGTACCTACTGTTCAATTTTGTTTCATAATTACCAGGTGCACTCAAGCAATTATGAACAAAATTGTTCACTCGCAAATATAAGTCCAATTGACTCTGCTAGCCATATACCCAATGACTGAATATCTAGCCCGTGAAGGCTTTGCCAATCTCAAAAGGTTACATTTGTATCCTTAGAAGAAAGCTCTGCCGGCCATAGAATGGCGCATACCTACTAGTCATCAACATGACTCTGCCAACTCTCAACAGTTAAAACGAACTAGCCTTAAAAAGGCTCTGCCAGCCAAATAACGACTGTAACCATAAAAATGGCTCTGCCAGTCATATAATGACTGTGTAGCCATAAACATAGCTCTGCCAGTCAAATAATGACCGTGTAGTCATAAAGTGGCTCTGCCAGTCAAATAATGACCGATATCTATAAAAATAGCTCTGCCAGTCAAATAACGACCGTGTAGCTATAAAAATAGCTCTGCCAGTCAAATAACGACCGTGTAGCCATAAAAATGGCTCTGCCAGCTGTAGAACAACTGATAACATCTGAAGTATAACTCACCATTCTCAAAGAATACTTCACATACTTCCGGTGTCCATTCACCATGCCACAGTACCATGTGTTCCGCAGCTGCTTACGAATGCTTCCCATAAGAACCCGCCAGGAGTTCTAGCTCATAGCGGTGGTGCGGAAGCTGCTTTACTACTTTGTAAGGACCTCTCATTCCGGAATCAAGCTTACCAGTATTCTGTGAACACTTATAAACAAATACAAAGTCACCTACAATGTTAAAACGTAGTAGTTTTCTTGCTTTGTTAATGTTCTCATCTTGTTGCCTGGGATTTGCTCCTAGCAACGTAGTAGAAGCACTTTGTCGTGTTAATACAACCATAGCTTCTCGGTTTGGATTTCCGTCTTCTAAAGACACGTCTCTCACCAATGCTCTTATAATTGGAGTGGTTCCTTCAATTTCCACCAAAAGCCGCAATGCTCAAGTTTTTGTAGTAGCATGCTTAGTAATGTTCAGAGTAAGCTGAATCTTTCACAAGCAGTTAGACCATTCAGCACCTTTGTTGTTGACTTCGACTCCTAGCATGTTTACAACAGTTCTACAATATCGTTCAACCAGACCATTTTCGTGGTGCATTTGTGGTGTAACAAAGTGACTAGCACACCCCAATGAAGTGACACAGTCTTGAAACCCCACGTTTTCAAAAATTCGTCCACGATCTGTGATTAATAAAGAAGGAGCACCGAATAGAGAGATTGCCTTTGAAAATACGCGCTTTAATTCCTCAGTGACTTGTCTATACAGGGAATATAACAAACAGTATTTAGAAAAATTTGTAGGGGTACATCCATATGTACAGTTGAAAATGGAATTTCAGGTTTGTCCAAGACTCTATTGGTTGATTAGTTGCTTTTGGAACTTTTTTGTGTAATAAACAAACGACGCAGTGAGTTATGTACTTTTTACAAATTGTCTTAAACTGGTAAACCAAAAATGGCGAAGTATCAGATCAATAGTCTTATCAATCCCAATATGATCATGGTCATCATGAAAAACGTGCAATAAACTGAGCCTATGACCTTTAGGAATAAAATATAATCGTGTATTTTCACCCGTAGGACTGTAGTTATAATATAACAACCCGTTTCGAATCTCGTATCAAGAGGATTAACCATCTAATTGACCATCCTTTAACTTTTCGATCAGATCTTGTCTCTGTGTCAGCTTTTTGTGCAATTTGAGCCCAATTGTTCGTCCTCCGGATATGACAAACGTTTATTGGGTTCCGACTAAGGAAATCGGCATGTTGCATCATAATGCCTTTCTATATTCAATTTTGAAGTTAAAATCTTGCAAATAAACCAACGTGCTACCCGAGGCACGAGATCTTTATTAGTTTCAATTAGCTTAAATGAATTACAGTCCGAGACTATTTTAAAATCAGTGCCTATAATATAATGTCGAAAGTGTTGCAATTCCTTTACAATTGCCAAAGTTTCTAACTCGTAGCTGTGATAACGAGATTCAGCTCCTTGAGTAGCCCGACTAAAATACGCTACTACACGTTTTTGTTTCGTTTCATGTTCTTGCATGAGAATAGCACCATATTCAGATGAATCTTGCATCTGTATGTAATTCCGTGGGCAATTCAGGATCAAATATAGTAAGAATAGGTTCATTTATGAGACAAGAAATTAAGTAATCTCTAGCTGATTCTTGTTCACTGCCCCACGAGAAGGGTACTTCTTTTTATGTTAATATGGCAATGTGAGCCGTTTTAACTGCATCATTCGCTATGTACCGTCTGAAATATTCTGCTAACCCTAAAAATTGCCGCACTTGTTTCACATTAGTTGGTTTTCGTGATTGAACGAGAGATATCTTTAGCTCGGCCGTTCCTGACCCTGACTTACTAACCTGCCCAAATACTCAACTGTGGTATCAAGGAAATTACATGAATCCAGCAGTAGTAAGTGTATCTAACACTTGACGTAATCTATTTAAACCTTCATCAATAGATTCCGACAATATCAAAACATCGTCTATAAAGCAATGCTTTACCGGTTTCCATTAGATTCTGCAATGTTGTAGATATAATTCTTTGATATACAAATGGAGCATTTATTTATGCATTTAGCACGCACAACATGCGGATCAACTTCGAGTGAAATGTCTGGAAATTCAATTACTACCGTTATGTAAAAAGTACTTTCAATTTCCTGTCTACCTGTGCCACGCATAAGATCATAACAAGGGATCCTATTGTTATTTAAATGCTGAAAGAGAAAAAGAAATCTCTGAGCTACTGTCTATAAGTACATCTACTGGCATATTGCCGATTATTGTATTACTCTGTGTGTACTCATCAATTTTTTTGCAAAAAATTACGTTATTGGTGGTCTGCTTGTTTGCCTCTGATTTTTGTTTTAAGAAATATTTTTCCACTACATAACCTGTTAATTTTTTTTTTTTTGCAAAACGTACTAACTTTTGGCTGTTGCGTTTGACGTTGAAGGTTCAACTTTCATCTTTTTATTAGACAATTTATTCTCTTATGGCCAATTCAATTACATGAGTGACATCTTATATCGACCTTGGTAAATTTAAGTAACTTGTGATTTTGATTATCACTGTCATTAAAAGTCCGGAAATTTTGGTTACTATTGCTTTCTTTTTTGTTTTTGGTAAACAGACAAAAATTCTACTATCTGCTTGGGCTCTAAATTAGCATTAATTGCTGCCGCTTTAAGGCCCTCTAGTTCTGCGAGAGTAGGTATTTAGCGCTGTCCTGGCGGTGCGTGAACAAGCCCGCGCGGACGAAGCGACTGTGAACTCGGATGACCCCGCTAGCTTCATACTGGTCACAGTATAGAAATATAACTGTATTTTGACTTAAGAAATGCATTAATTATGATTAAACTTTAGTATGTAATTGATATATTTTTTTAATAAGGTAGTAAATAAATAATTGAAAGTCGAACTTACGGTAAGATCCATTATAATGAAAAAAAAAACAGAATTCGTAGTACATACCTATAACCCTGAAATTCGTTATTTTAATCTATGAAACCTAAGAACCTAAGAAATATGTCTTATTCCCTTCTACTAGATTTGTTTAATAGGTCATGCAATTTTTTATCTAATTGTGTTATATTATACAGGGTGTTATATTTATTTGTCGTGTGCGTGTTATCATCATCATGTATATGTATGTATGTATAACACTTTATTGCACAAAAAATAATAACAATCGAAACAAAATAACAAAATGTAAAGGTACAAAGGCGAACTTATCCCTATAAGGGATCTCTTCCAGCTAACCTTCGAGAAAATGAGAAAAATAAATATAGTACACAAGGCAACAAACTAATTTTGCACAAACACGGATATTTAAGAAAGCAATGACAGATTATGAATACACGTAAAACTAATAATCTTGTATACACTATAACAACTATTCATGTAAATATATCATCATCATCATCATATCAGCTGATGGACGTCCACTGCTGGACATAAGCCTCCCCTAAAGAGTGCCACAATGACCGGTCCTGCGCCACCCGCATCCAGCGGACTCTCGCGACCTTTACCCGGTCATCAGTTCACTTTGTGGGGGCCTATCTACGCTGCACCTTCCTGTACGTGGTCACCACTCGAGAACCTTCGTCTGCGCCCCAATGGCCATCGGTTTTACGTGCAATGTGCCCCGCCCACTGCCATTTAAGCGATTCGGAGGGCTATATCGGTTACTTTGGTTTTTCTGCGGATGGCCTCATTTCTGATACGATCGCGCAGATATACTTCCAGCGTAGGCCTCTCCATTGCTCTTTCCTCTTGGTTACAGGTGTATAGTAGAGAAACACAGATAATTTAATAGGTTTCTATTGTGATGTCCTAAATAAACATATTTTATTGCGCTTACATTGCAAACGCTGGCTGAACCCTACGAGATAAACCAAAATAATGTACTACAGTATTGTACAACTTAAAAAGGTCTACAAAAAAGTCGATTATGGTATATGTCTATCTCTTAGGGATAACCCACAATAACCATTTTTATCCTTTACTTTTTACGAAAAATAATGGCTTATTTACGAAGCGATTTTAAGCAATACAGCATTAATCCTTCTCCAATAAAATACCTTAAATACATTTTGCATTTTATATAGATCAATATGGCACTTGACAGCATGTAATTTAAATGAATATTTTTGAAGATATTACTGATTTAAAATGCAGGAACATAGCGGTTGCGGCGGTATCGGCCGGGTTGTATATAAATATATTCTGTAGTATATAATTATAATTAGTATCAGCATTGCACCCGTACGAAGCCGGGGCGGGTCGCTAGTATACCATAATCAACTTCAAGTTCGAGTATAAAGTGTCCGATAGTAACGAAAGTTGGTGCTACATGGGCATTTAACATGACCTTCATCTTGTACATATTCAGCTTAAGACCAACTCTCACGGAGGTTTTACCAAGGTCATTGAGCATGGTACTTAAATCCTGTATGGTCTCAGCCAAGACTACTGTATCGTCAGCAAACCAAAGGTGAGTGATGTACTCGCCGTTTATGTTGATGCCTATTGCCTAGTCCAAAGTCTTGAACACATCTTCCAGTGCAGCGGAGAACAGTTTGGGAGAAACAGCATCTCCCTGCATGACTCGCGGCTACAACGGAATAGGTATCGAGTTCTGGTCCTGGAGTCGAACTCACATAGTGGCGTTGTCGTACAAACACTTCAGTACTTCGATAATAGCGGTAGTCTACTTGGCACCGCTGGAGAGATTGTAGTACAGCCCAGGTTTCAACCGAATCGAAGGCCTTGTCGTAGTCCACAAACGGCAAACAGAGGGCACAGGCAACAGGGTATACTCCTCAGTCTACTGTAAAACCGGACGAAACGTATGGATATAAGTTGATAATGTTCGACTCTTCATATACACAGGCCCAGTAGTAGTGAACCACGACTGTCATAAAATTATACTAACATAGTTTTTTGACCGAGAGAGCGAAGCGTCTCCGTTTCAGCTCTCGACAAAAATTCTTTCGTATGTCTGTCTGTTCGAATGTTCTCCTCTACAGTTTGCATTTCTCAACCGATTCTCGTGACATTTTGTGAGCAGGTTCGATAATTATATAGCTTTAGTTATATTTTTGTCGAGACGGTTTTTGTAAATTTTGAAATTTGAAAAAATATTTTTTTTGCCTGATCTACAGCTCACAGAGCCACTAGTTTTAAGCTTTATTGTAACAGCTAACACTTTACGAGCCACGAGCTTGGAAAAAACGTTAATTTAATTTAATAAATTACAGATATTTTTTGGTGGTTTAATTTATTCGTCTAAAGTTATTAGCTCTCAAAGCATAAAAAACATTGCGAAGTTTTTACTGTTTTACTATTTACGCGAAAGATTACTGTATTCTTTTAAAATAAATACCAGAAATGATTTTTAAATAAAGATGATATAAGAATCAATATGGTATATGAAATGATACCAAACTTGCCACGGTAGCTACCTGGAAATGGGTAGATTTATTAAAAGAAGATTAGCTAGAAAGATAGATAGTGTATAAATTTTAAAAGGATCGGCAACGCGAATTTGACACCTCTGGAGTTGCAGGCGTCCATGGGCTGCGGTGACCGCTCACCATCAGGCGGGCCGTTAGTTTGCCACTGACATGGTATTAAAAAAAAAAGACGGTCGGAATTAATGTCGTGAAGCTCATAGCTTAATAAAAATATTCATGTGCAAAGCAGTAGATCTCTTACTATATCTATAATTTCTGGTAATAAAAAATTTAATTTATAGTTTTACCATCTTTGGTTCCATTTCTGCAGGGGTTCAGTTTAGTTGTTATACTGTCATTTCTATACTGTGGCACTATGACCATAATTTATTTGTTAATAAATAGGACGTTTTTCGTTTGGGTTTTTGTTGCCCTTCTTAAATAACTTGCGACAATTATATAAATTCGTCAAAAACTGCTTGTTTTGTGCACGAAACTGTCGCGGATAAAACTGACACAGGTCCGTTGTCCGTAAGCGCCAGCGCGCGACTGATCGGGCCTGCCGAGCCTCCGCGCTCGGCATTTTGTAGGTATTTAAACATATTAATTAATACAATCATTTTATCTTTTTAAATTCTGCAAAAATGTCTAGAAATACTGAATGGCTTTAGTTTAGTTCAAAAACTTTATTTAAAACATCAATAGTTTAGTCGTCAGATTGTAAATGCTTTACAAAAAGGAGTAACTTTGGGGTCTCTTTCTATCGAGCGAAGTTTATTAGATCGTGTAACTGAGTGCAACTTTGACTAGACTAGATCCTTAAGTAAAACATATAATTTTTTCAAATTTTAAAAACCCTTATTCTACTTTTCAGATTGTTTTTAGAAAACTCGAAAACGCTAACTCGCTTGACGACCTAGCCTTAACCTGTGGATCAGCATTTCCACGAATAACAATCGCGCTTTTTAAATCGTCGGGAAGACTTTTAACAATATTTAAGCGTAACAACGATACTCTGCATAAGTTGTAAATTTCTTTGAGTCGCTACACATTACATCAAATAAAATACTTGCGACAACAATGTTATTCGGACAAAGAGATCGAAATTCGGATTTGAAATTCGTCCAAGTGCGATCATTGGACACCCAATTATGCAGCCAGGTTCGTGCATCGCCACGTAAACAATTACCGACTCGAGAAAGACACTAATTATTATCCCAGTTGTTTAATTTACGATCTTGGTCGACTTCTGCGCACCAAGCGTCAAAATCATGCTCTGAAGGTCAAAGCATGAGATGAAAAACTTCGAAGATGACTTTGTTTGAACCAGGGATGATAATGCGTTGGCTATCTTGGTAGCTATATCGTCACTATCACTTTTATACGGTTTTGAACACGCGTCCGTGTGCGTGCATTGTAACTGGCCGTCAGTCACACCGTCGCGATCAAAAATCGGTAACGCATTCGGTTGCGTACTCGGTCCCAGTACCAGCGGCGTAATACACTCGCGCGATGGACGTGGTGGAATATCCGAAGAGGAAATGGATAGTCGACCTTCGATTGCTTCTAGACATCCTAAAATCGTGTCGTATAAACGGGTATGACGATTATCCCGATGCCCATACGAACTTTCATGACGTCGTGGATCACTATCACTTTCACGTCGTTTACGATTAGGACTGCGAGAGTGACTTCTACTATAAATACGTCGAGGTTCCTGTCGTCTGTGACTTCCTGACATTTTTAACGAACGTTGTATAACGGTGTAACAAAATAGAGTTAACAATGTAACCACAAAGAATGTGTCAGTATGTCACTAGCCCAAAGGAGCCCCAACCCCAAAACAATGGTCCAATGTTTAGAACAACGAACTTAACAAAGTAACTGCTCTAATGTAAACAAAACTAGAGACGCTGCGCCGGCATCGGAACGCCCGATCTAATAATAACCTACTTCTTAAAGTTAAGTTTAAAACTTTTTAAAAGTTACTTTTATAAAACTATACACGAACGGGAACTATTTAAGTATTTAGAACACACTAACGGAACGCACTTTGCATAAATGTCACCTTTTTTTTTTACTACTTTTCTTAGAAAACACTAACAGATATAAATTTTCGCGAAAAAAAATGCACTTTTTTTTTTCATACGTCACGAGCGGAAAAGACGCGTAGCAATTAATATCCCACTTCTGATCTAATAAAATCAGAAGTCAAGGATCAATTTTCACAAAGTTATTTAATACATGAAAACTAAATTAGTACGATTACAAATAGATTACAAAGTAACACAATGTAACTATCCCGAGCTACACTACTAGCTACCACCACGTCCTAATCACCGAACCCGAATGCTTGATGGGTCCTCGCGACCTCTGCCCGCACCCCGCGCAGGTCCCGCGCCGTGACGCTAGGCCTCAGCCCAGGAATGCTGACTAGACTGTAACAATATCCATACCAAATTGCAGCTTTCCAGCACTAACAATCACAGAGCAAAACAGGCAGATAGACGGAGATGGCGAAACCATAAGGGTTCCTAGTTGACTACGGAACCCAAAAAAGCAAAACATGCAGACGAACTGAGAACCTCCTTCCTTCTATTGAAGTCTGTTAATAATATTGAGCGCTTTGTTAGCGTGTAGTTACTTCTGCTGCTGTAAGAAAAATTTCTTCACTCCAGTCCCAAGTCTGAAAACTCAAGTCATTGACTCGTAAGTCTGTTGTCGAAATCAGGCGTTCATTCATGGCGCTAAATATAGCGCGTCGGTCGACTTTAGTAGATGGCCCAGATCTGAGCGATACGAGTATAAGTACATATATAGGGACTACCTACACGTCAAAATGTGAACCTCTTTCGGGATGAATACCTAGTGTAACGGATGAATTATATTCGTAAAATCTCCCGGCCGATAAAATGGAGACACCAGTTCTCTTAATATTAATTAATTAATTTATTACATTTAATTTGTGCTCACAGCATTACAGAAAAACCATAGCACTGTGAAACTACATTATTAAAAAAAATAAACAATGAGCAAGAAAAATTAAAAGTACTTAATAAAAACTCCTATCTTATATTATTTATAAATCAGGCTGACGAGACACGTACATCCATCTTCTAGCAGAACCACAGACATCCATCACGCACTGCTGCCCATCAGCCAGCAAACACATCACACTCAGGTGCTGATGCAAGGAGAAGGTTCAGAAGATGCAAAGCGCGGACTAAGTAGTTCCCGAGACTACTAAGAGGATTCCCGAGGATGCGCTGTGTTGAGTTAAGACTGTTGAGAGGCGACGTGTATAATTTTCTGTAGCTGTGAATACAAAGAATCCTAAAAACAATAAAGGATCGATCTTTTGGAGCCGCAAGCGGCCTTAAGCTATGGTATTTGATGGCCATCAGGTAGGCCTTACGCTTGCTTGCCACCGCCATGGTATAAAAAAGTAATTTTACAAAGTTCTATCTGTCAGAAGACGTTTTTCTGAAGCTTCATTTTGCCAAACTTTTGAAAAGTACATTATGTAATTGGTATAGTCTTGTAGACCCATTGGACTACTTGTAATCGTGTTCTGTATCAATACTAAAAACGTACATATATACATAAACTCAAGCCTATATTCCCAAAAGGGGTAGGCAGAGCACACGAACATTAATTTCAGTGACACTTTTAGCAATTGTAGGTTTATGGATGGAGCACATTTTCTCCATATTGCAGTGACAGGTTGCTAGCCCATCGCACACAATACACTTCAACCTGGTTCCCATAGTGGACTCTCACGCACCCAAGGGAAGAAAGGGGGTCATGCTATTCTAATCCGGCAATACACGGCAAATAAAATGAAGTTCTTGAAAAAAAACTATTCAGACAAACGAAACTTTCGCAAATGATTCACAGAAACAATCATTTCTTTACTGAACCCATTCGAGTTTCAGGTATCTCCTCTTTCATGCCATTACGCAACAAAAACTCATACGTACTATTCATACTCATACCTAAACAAAAACTGTACTACGAAATCAATTCGAACCGTGAAGCCATTTACACTCCCCGTTCCAAAACATCGTATATACATGTAGTAATGATGACTCATATGACAGTCGAACTGAGAGAGCTATAGTTAAAATGGATGAAAACTTGCGCACATTGTCAATGCGATTTCAACTTTCCGACATTCAAATATAAGGTCGATATTCAAACGGATTTTTTCGATCTATATATATTTTTCACCGGCAGCGCCGCGTCACCTGCGCACGCGTCTATTTATACAAATAGTGACAGACGGCTGTCAAATACTGTTAGCAATGATTTGTGGCAGATTTGTTTAGTTTTTGTTATGAGTAAGTAACAATTGTAAACAGATAGCACTTTGTTTAACCATATCTGTTTGAATGGAAAATAATCGTATATTATTTTATAGCATTTTCTGCGATTTAAATGAACTAAAAACATTAAAATAAAAGCGCTTGGAAACTGTGACGTAATAATTTATTTTTCTAAATATTTCATCATAGAAAACCTTTGTGGCGTTCCATGCCTCACTTTTCCAAAGGTTCTAATAGTTTTCCCAATGGTACCCATTTTCACTTGATTAGATATACCTAAGTTCAACCTGATGTTCCAATAAAAAAAAACGTAATGACACAAACTTGATGCAAACGGCTTCTGGCTTTGATACAAACGTCCAAACATACAAACTGCCTTTTTATAACCTTTAAGACCAAGTTGAAATGATATTCTGTCGGAATATTTCGTCACTCGACCCCTTCTATAAAACCACTCAGTGTAGTTGTAATCGTAACGATTATTACTTGCATTTATAGCTTGTGTTTATTGACTGCGATGGTAGTAAATGGTTTCGAATGCACATGAATACAGATTTAACCACTTATACTTAAGTATGTAGGTACCTGATGGTCAGTGCTGACAGCGGTCAAGCATAGCTCTCTGCCTAGCCAAGTACCCACCATGATTGCGTTTTTAGCAAATAATATAAGTGCGAGACGGACTTGATTGATCTCATCATGCTAGGCTGGTCGGATTACCCGGTAGATGGCACTATACCGTCTATGTCGATACATGAATCGCGCTGCCGAGATTTTCCTAGTATGAGTAATGGCCTCTGGCCAGTAGTTTTTGATGATTGTACGATGGTATGTGGCGGTCTATGTCGACTTCTGCTACGATGTTATACTCGTAGTTTATTTGACAGAGAGCAACATTTTTTATGGAAAAAAAAACCTACGAGATAGCTACCTTGCTTTTGGGAGAAATTAAGTGTTATGTGATATTTTTATCAATTCAATACTACGGAGGCCGCCGTCTGCTCTACGCAGTATCTAGAGTATCTAGATCTATCTCAATTACAACTATATCCTCCATTATAGGTCCCACATTCTACTTAATTTCACTCTCACACCCTAACTGCAAGGAATTCCACTAAACAATAATACACTCTGAATCACTCATATTCCAAGCTAAATTTAAACCTCACCATCCAAGCAAAACTGCACTTTCCACCCGAACAAAACGGCTCAAAATCCTTTAAATTCCCAGGCGCTCTTCGCCAGGCCAAACCAGTCTTTACCACCTTTCAATACAGTGTGTAATCCTCTCAAATTTGGGCCAAAATCGTATGCAGCTCATTAAAATCGGTCTGGTCCTTAAAGGAAAGTTATTACTCTCTTTTGCATAAAAACGGTTGCGGTGGAGCGAGGCGGTATTTTGACTGCGCAATATGGAGTTATTGAGGAGTTTAACGCTGTACTTTAAAATGATTAAATTTCGGGATGGGATGACCCTTTGGGGTTCTGTGGAAATGGGAAATACTGCCTGCCGCTTTCAACTGGCATCTATCATTCATACGAGTAAAAACAGTATTTTACTTGACTGGCTAGGAGAGGATAAATAACTGTTTTTGGGGTGGGTCTTTTTATTGGCACGCTCTGTGGGTAGACAAATTCGTTGTTGTTGTACCTGGGCCCTAATTTAGAATTTTCAAATATATAAGTCCAGCAGCCCGAAGGCCTTTAACTGGACTCAACGGCTGCCATAGACAAACGACTGGGACGTGCTTTACTTAACGAGCTTTCCAAAGTACAGCAGCGCTCAGTTACCAGTAACTACTCAAAGCATTAAAGATGATGAAGATTGCAAGTACGAGTAAACTCAAGTGCAAACATACATACTTAAGTTAAGTATGTATCGATTTAATCCTCTTATTTAAATATGTACAGAAACCTTTAATTCGCCGTCATAGTGTTGTGGGAGATATTTTTGCATACAGCCCGCCTTTGTACTTTTATATTTTGTGACATACTGTATGTGTTTCAACTAGTAATTGTGTACACATACATACAACACCCATGTTTTAATACTTGACGGTAACGCTACGCTTCTGACCATATTCCCAATGCCCTACAGTTAGAGTTAGGTAACAGTTTAAACACGTGCGTCCAATATTAACGTTAATTGTTTCCGCGCATGCGTTGTGCAACAGATGCCCGCGTGCCCCGCTTTTTCTTAAAGAGGTTTATAACTTGTACAGACCTATATGTAGGGCTGATTTGGTCACGCCTTCTTGTACAAATATACGCATTATTTAGGTTTATATGCGTACTCGTACTATTTTGGTTTGCTTCGCGGGACCCGTTTCGGGACCGGTTTAACAAGTGCAACACTAGGCATATTGTAACAATGAGTTTTTAGTACATGACTTACAGTTGGAACCTAACGCCAGGACATGAAAGAAATGCAAACAAATAGAAAATAAATTAACAAAAATAAAAAAACACAAACGAAAAACGAGTTATGAAATAAAATAACAAAGTGATATCAAATAATAAATATGTAGTTATGAAAGTAACATATATTGTGACTAGATAACTGTATACTTATTTATTTCGGGGACCTCGGAAACGGCTCTAACGATTCGTTGAAATTTACAATCTGGAAGCCTACGGTGGCAAGAAATACAAAGATGAGACTTAGGCTTGAAACGCGCAGAGCGGCGTGAAGGCGGTTTTGCATTTTTGATCTTTCCGAAACTGTCAACTGTAGATTACTCCTTTACACGCCGCCTCCGTTCTACCGCGCTACCGAATACCGCGCGCTTTTTTGTCGCGACGTGGCCCGGACCGCGTCCGCTTAACCGCAAAACCGCCTCCGCCCCGCAACGAAGCTGCGCCGCGTTTCACTCAACAAATTCGTACTTTTCGGGAAAACACGAAAGATGCCGAGTCGCTTAAGTGCCGACTGATATAGCAGTTATGTAAAACTACATTGGCATATTTATCTTCTTAGCTAAGCCTGAAAGTGCTGTGTTGCAAGTTTAGAACTGTGACTTACGCTTGTAACCGTTATAAGGACGGGTCGTTATACCCCTATTTCCATTATTTCAATAGAAATAGAGTCCAACAGTGACAAACAGTCAGTTTCCCAGACTGTACGTACACTTACTAAGTAGTAAGTACCTTTATGGCCAAGAGTTTTTTTTTATACTCAGGATGGGTTTGCGTTTGGCCACAAATCACCTGATCGTAAGCGATGTCGGTCTACGGTAGACCTAGTAAAACAGAGTTCGTTGAATTTGAGGAAATTATCTAATTATGGCCCGGTCTTTCTCATCTATGAGAGGAGGCCGGTGCACAGTGGGACGTGTATAGGCTAATGATGATGATCTGATCCGTATAATAACGTTTTGTAGTGTATGGTTTTCTAAATTGTTAACGGTTGTTTTTTTGTTTATAAGGCTTTAAACTTGTTCTTATTCTTTTGCTGATTGTTGCAGACGGATCCAAGCCCGGACCCAGCACCGCAAGCATCGCCGCGCGCGTGACGCAGCCTGCGCGAGCGCATCGAACACGCGCTTCAGGACAACTGGCGACGGTTGACGCACAATGTAAGTTCAGCCTTACCACGCACCGGTAGCTAGCTCGGGTACAGTAGTCGTCAAAGATATTTTTACAGTACCTTATTCTACTGTTGATACGGTGAAAAAGGTATGTTACAAAAATTTGACCTTGACTATACTTTAAATTTGGAACTCCTAAAACAAAAACCGTTGTGCATTTGAATTTCGAATCTTTTTTAAATATTTGAGTAGTATAATTTTGCAATTTTCTGTTTTCTTTAACATAGAGTGGACGCTTAAAGATAGCCGTACCGCAATAATTGCACTATATCGTTGTGGACACTCGCCGACTAAAATTTTTAAGCTACTTGAAAATTTAAAATTCTCTCTAAGATTTGTGTATCGTACCATAGAAAGATACAGTGAGGTCTCTAGTTTAAATGACAAGAAAAGAAGCGATCGTCCGCGTACAGCTAGGACTCCAGCGGTTGTACAAGCAATTAGGGCACGCATTGCCAGAAATCCCGCTATGAAACAAAAAGTTATGGCCCTCCAGATGGGTTTGAGCAGAAACACGGTGAAAAGAGTGCTTAATCAAGACCTGAGACTTCGTGCTTATAAACGAAAAATTGGCCATCTTCTCAATGGTCGGCTTAAAGCTTTAAGGCTTAAAAGATCTAAAGCTTTATTGAAGAAGTACGCTAAAAATAAGCATCTTTGTATACTGTTTTCGGACGAGAAAATTTTTGACATAGAAGAAAACTGTAATAATGATAGAGTGTACGCTCGCAATAGTAAAGAAGCGTCTAATAGCATTCTCCGTATTCAAAGAGGTCATCACCCTTCATCTGTGATGGTTTGGCTGGGAGTTTCTTATGCGGGCGTCACTAGTATGCATTTTTGTGAGAAAGGAGTAAAAACTAACTTTGGCACTAGTGCCAAAGTGTACCAAGACACGGTGTTGACTAATATTGTGAAACCACTATCCCATACGATGTTTCTAAACCAGCATTGGGTTTTCCAGCAGGACTCTGCTCCAGCCCATAAGGCAAAGTCTACACAAGCCTGGCTCGCCTCCAATAAAATCGACTTTATACGGCATGAAGATTGGCCCTCCTCTAGCCCAGATCTTAATCCGTTAGACTATAAAATATGGCAGTATTTAGAGGAAAAGGTGTGCTCAAAACCTCATGCAAATCTAGACTCGCTGAAAAAATCCCTTGCTACGGCAGTGGCCAATATCGACATGAAAGTGGTGCGTGAATCCATTGACGACTGGCCACGCAGACTTCAAGCATGTGTAGATAATTATGGCGGTCATTTTGAATAAATGTTATACATTTAGATTCTCTAGTTTATAAGCTTTCAAACGCTGTACAAATTATACGGAATAAACTTAAACTTTTGTTTTTATTTGATACTATGTATATGACAGAACTTATGAGCCGACTAAGTACTTGCCGAGGACAACGGTGGGAATCTATGTAGATTTTTGTATACCACATCGGTGGCAAACAAGCGTAATGGTACGCGGTCACAGCAGCCTATGGACGCCTGCAACTCCAGGGGCGTCACATGCGCGTTGCCGACCCTTTAAACCGTCCGTCGTTTTGATTTTTTTGTTTATCGTCCGATTTTAAAATTTTGTCCGCAACGCCTTCTCCGTCATACCAGTGTTAGCAGCGCGTCCATATCATGCACCAGTAACCTGAGGGTCTAAGATGTCGCCTAATATGTATCCGAAGGCAAAAACTGGGAAAAATCGCCGCTGTTTTGATTTCCAACTCCCAAAACACACATCACCCCGTTCCAGTTCCTATAGTCGACACATGACACCAATGGAAAAAAGGCGGTGATGCTATTCTCACCCTAATATTGTTCAGGGGGGTTTGTTACTTAGTAATTTTATTCAACTGGAATTTTGTCCACAGAGCACCCAACCTCGTGAGCGGCACCGCTCGTTCAGCCAACCGCGGAGGCGGCGGCCAAGCGCTCGCTCGCTAGACCTAGAACCAGACCTACCGAGTGGAGAACCTAGTCCTGAACGCACCGCTACTATCCACAGGTTAGTTATACGTATGTTAGTGTAATGAGATGAATAAGGAAACCGGTCTGATCCCAGGAAGGTCTAGTTTTGCCTGATTGCAAAGTTTGACGGCAGTCGCTTTCGTAAAACTAGTGGTCTAGTGCAAACGTCAAATTTTAGATTAAGCTCCTTTAGGATACAAACGTGAAAAGAGATCGATGACACAATCATACAGATCGAATCAACCAGCTGTTACTAATGCGTCAAATATTTCCAGAGCCTACTCATTGACCAAGATGGCGACGCTGTCGCTGAAGATATCGCTGGAAGGCGGCAAGGTGGTGAAGACCATACAGTTCGACCCGTCCACCACCGTCTATGACGCGTGCCGCATCATCAGGGAAAAGATTCTGGAAGCTAGCTCCAGCGACCGTGAGTAGACATGTTTAGTGACGCCTTTTCAGAGCATACTCCTTATCAAGGTGGTGATGACCATATAGTGCGACCCGTCCACCGCCGTCTACAGCCGCCGTATCATCAGAGAGCAGACATGTTTAGGGACTTCTTTTCAGAGCAGGAAGCCAGTCCCAGTTAGTACTGAAGTCTCATACAGTACGATTAATTTGAGTTTACCACTGACATATACTCTTATTCCACTGGATAGTCTACTTTAATGCTTATGTAATAGAGTTTCTATTCCAAACATACGATAGTGTCTATGTAATAGAAACTCTATTACATAAGCTTTAAAGTAAACTATCCAATGGAATAAGAGTATATGTCAGTGGTAAACTCAAAGTAATCGTACTGTAAAGTTCAGTCGGCAATGAAAGCTTGTACCAATAATGAAATTTTTGACCAAAAACTTATTTAGTTTCTGTTATAGCCATTCAAAGGTGACCATCGACAGAATTTTACATCTTGAAAAATCTTTTCGGGTCAATAAGAAAAAAGCTAGACGTTACTTGCAAGTAATTTTGATAGAGACGTACAACATTGCACATTTTCATAAAAATTGCAGACTCGACAACGTCCTTTTTTTAAATTTCAGGATTAACGAGTCAACCTTTAAGAATCATAAAAAAACTTATAAAATACAAAAAAATAATGCGTGCAACCTGGAAAAATGGATTTAAATTTGACTCTTTTTGGTCAGGGAAAATTTAAGAAATGGTCAGGGAAAGTCAGGGAATTATTTTCTGGGTTTGCAGTGGACACCCTGTGTACACTCTCTCGTAGCCAAGCTTGATCATATAGCCCAGTGGCGCTCGTGGATGATCAATCCGCATAAAAAAGTTTAGTAGACACGCTAAGCTGTTGGTCTCGGTCGTTGTCATTAAAGACGCCAAAAACACTCGAGACCATTGGGCGGCTTGGTCAAACAATCGGAGTACATTTGACATTGTCTCTCCTTATGTAATACGATTTTAGCTTTTGACCAGAACGTGCTTTGGTAGGCTCACTGACACTTCGATTTTGGCTTTTGTCTTGTACTGCAAACTCCTCCTCTTAAGGTGAAATCTGACCCATATTAACGAAACGAGATTATTCGAGGATGCTAGAACTCACTCGCTCGCTTAGACTAGCTTAAATTTTCCTGTTTATAAACATGACATTAACTTTCTTTTCTCTCTCCAATAGCGAAAGAATACGGTCTCTTCCTTGCCTCAGAAGAGGACAACAAGAAAGGCATCTGGCTGGAAGCCTCGCGCAGCCTCGACTATTACATGCTGCGCAATGGAGACATCCTGGAGTACTGCCGGAAGACAAGGAACCTGCGAGTTCGTATGTTAGACGGTAAGCTACAATATTTTACTTTTTCATTAATGATGAAGACATCAAGATCATTTTCAGCCCAAAATCATCCAATATACTGCGAAACAGAGACATCCTCGAGTGCTGTTGAAAGACGAAGAGCCTGCGTTCGTATGTTAGGTGTTGAGCTAAAATCCTTTCTTTGCTCTTTCATTATCATCATTTTCAGCGCGCAGTCGTCCACCAGCCGCCTTTTTTAGGGTTCCGTAGTCAACTAGGAACCCTTATAGTTTCGCCATGTCCGTCTGTCTGTCTGTCTGCCCGTCCGTCTGGACAGACTCTGTCTGAGGCTTTGCTCTGTGATTGTTACTGCTAGAAAGCTGCAATTTGGTATGGATATATAAATCAATAAAACTGATAATATCGTAAAATAAAATCTAAAATATTAAAAAAAAACCTACTTCAATTGGGGAGTCCGGTGTAAGATTATTATACTTAGATGGCGCACTCTTAGATTCCATACAATGAAATCAAAATGGCTATAACTATGATTATAATTGTAGAAAACTAAGTACCCTCAATACCTCATGGAATCTTCCATCAGCACTCAAGCTTGACAAAAATATGTCTTGCTTGCTTGATAAACATAACGAAGAGAACAAATCGCCAAACTTTAACTATGCGTCGTTGAAGAGTTTTGTTCTGATCATCATCGGCAGTTCAACTTGATCAAATGATACTTATTTAATTGTGAATGCTTGATTTGTTTATGAAACTACTACAATCACTATATGTATGCCTTTTACTTTTGAGAAGTTCCCTGGATTCCTCATGGATCCCATCATAAGAACTCGAGCCTGACAAATGATTGTCTTGAAAATCTAACTTGCTTAACAAACTCAGCAAAGAGGACAATTCGCCAAACGTGAACTATGCGTCGTTGAAGAGTTCCGTTCTGATCATCATCAACAATTCCACTTCATCAAATGTCACTTTTTTGAATGAAAATGCTTGATTAGTTCATGAAAACACTAAAATCACTATATGTGTCCCTTTCACATTTGAGGAGCTCCCTCGATTCCTCATGGATCCCATCATCAGAACTCGAGCATGACAAAAAATAATCGTGAAAATAGAATTTGCTTAACAAATACAGCTAGGAGGACAAATCGCCAAACGTGAACTTTTCGTCGTTGAAGAGTTCTTTTCTGATTATCATCAGAAGTTCTACTTCATCAAATGTCACATTTTTGTATGATAATGCTTGATTTGTTGATAAAAACACAAAAATCACTATATGTTATCACTATATGTTGTATGTCTATATGGATCTGCTGATGATGATCAGAACAGAACTCTTCAACGACGAAAAGTTCACGTTTGGCGATTTGTCCTCCTAGCTGTTGTTGTTAAGCAAGTTCTATTTTCACGATTAATTTTTGTCATGCTCGATTTTTGATGATGGGATCCATTAGGAATTGAGGGAACTCCTCAAATCTTAAAGGCAAACATATAGTGATTTTTGTGTTTTTTCAACAAATCGAGCATTATCATACAAAAATGTGACATTTGATGAAGTGGAACTGCTGATGATGATCAGAACAGAACTCTTCAACGACGAAAAGTTCACGTTTGGCGATTTGTCCTTCTAGCGGTGTTTGTTAAGCAAGTTCTATTTTCACGATTGATTTTTGTCATGCTCGAGTTCTGATGTTGGGATCCATTAGGAATCGAGGGAACTCCTCAAATGTGAAAGGCACACAAATAGTTATTTTAGTATTTTCATGAACTAATCAAGCATTTTCATTCATAAAAGTGACATTTGATGAAGTGGAACTGCTGATGATGATCAGAACGGAACTCTTCAACGACGCGTAGTTCACGTTTGGCGATTTGTTCTCTTTGTTTTGTTTGTCAAGCAAACAAAGTTGTTCCATGATTCCATGAGGAATTGAGGGTACTTAGTCTTCTACCATTATAAACATACTTATAGCCATTTTTATTTTATTGTATGGAATCTAAGAGTGCACCATCTAAGTATAATAATCTTTCACCGGCCTACCCCATTGAAATCGGTTTTTTTTTCTTAAAAATTATTACGACTTAAATACAGAATACCTAAGTCTTCCTAAGTTTGTTTCGTGCAGTTGTGAAATGTCTTTGTTTTGTATAGGTTCCGTCAAGACGCTGCTAGTGGACGACAGCCAGATCGTGGCGAACCTGATGGTGGTGATCTGCACCAAAATTGGTATAACCAACTACGACGAGTACGGTCTGGTGAGTACGATCACTCGTTGGGGTGGATTGCACGACACTCTCTGTAATCGTAAGCGTTGTTCACAACTTTTTATGGGATGACAGCTACGGCGTCTATCATAAGATTATCATAAGACCTGTCGTAATGTATGGATCACAATGTTGGGCAGCGAAAGTGATGGATGAAAGAAGAGTGCACGCAGCTGAGATGAAAATGCTGAGATGGATGTGTGGAGTAACGAGGAAAGATCTGATTAGAAATGAGTATATAAGGGGAAGTTAGAAAGTGGCATCCGTGACGGAGAAAATAAGGAGCAGTAGGTTAGCATGGTATGGGCATGTAATGAGGAGGTATGAATGTCATATTGATAAAAGAATGGTAGGGTTGAATGTCGAAGAACGAAGAGCGATTGGAAGGCCCAGAAAGCGATGGATGGATGGTTTGATAGAGGATATGAGAAAGAAAGGAGTAAATGCTGAAGTTACGAATGAAAGAAAGGAATGGAAGAAGAAAACATGTTGGGCCGACTCTGTATAAGCGGGATAAGGGCAGGGAGATGATGACACCTACGGTGTCTGCTTACCATCAGGCAGGATGTAAAGCTTATTTGCCACCGTCGTTGTATAAACCAAGCACTCAAGAATTTCTCGTTAGTACTTTCATGACACTGAATTATTGTTCAGGTGCGCGAGGAACAGAAAGAGGAACCCGACCCTTGCGAGAAACCCAACTACGGAACCCTGACTTTGAAGAGGAAACATCAGGATAAAGAGAGGGATGCCAAGATGGACCAGCTCAGGAAGAAACTGCGGACTGACGATGAAGGTAAACTTTAGACCGCTTCTTGTACCAACTTGACTTTTATATTTTCCCCATTTTCGTACAGTAGAGTTAGACATGTAATAATGATTTATAAGTTTTGAGAGTTACAAATCAAATAAACACAAACATGTGAAAAAGCTCTTGAAACCTCCTCTGGAATCTACTCTATTAATTTGAAATTGTTTTGGGTACCCAAATCAACTCTAAAGTATTGTAATACTTTGTCCTACGCAGTAAAATATTTAAGCTAGTACACTTTCACTCGTTCCTTTTATTAGAATATAAATGCTGACATAAGATTAATGTCAGAGGGGCGGGTTTTGATTAACTCCGAAGTTGATAACTTTGAACTTGATGCCAAGCGCGAAAAAAGCTCGACCACCTTAGGTCATCATCATCAATAATAACAAATATACCTACTATACTACCTATATAGGTAATATGTTCTAATTATATCAATAGTGTGCTCTCCTGCCCGCAGTGTACACACATCTTTATTAACAAGATGGGTTACGTTAGCCATTTGCGAGCACACTAGATACAATTTCGGAGATGAGAGCAGTAGTTTTGGCTGCAGACCTTATATTCAGACAACGAGCCTATTTTGAAAATAATATTGTTTCGTACAGTGAACTGGGTGGAGCCAGCTAAGACCCTACGCGAACAAGGCATTGACGTGACCGAAACTCTCCTGCTCCGTCGTAAACTGTTCTTCTCCGACCGGAATGTGGACTCTCGAGACCCTGTCCAGTTGAACCTGCTGTACGTGCAGGCGAGAGACGCCATTTTGGATGGCACGCACCCCATTACTCAGGATAAAGGTGAGTTGGGAAAGTTGGACTCTTAGAGGGTAACTACTCGAGAATTAGCAATTTACAGACTGACTTTTATATCAAATACACATTGTAATTTTGTATCAAACTATACGATGTGTATTGTTTTGAAAAAATTACACCTAGCCGAGTTTCTTACGCCGGTTCTTCTTGTGGCAGAGGTTTATTTTTCCGAACCGGTGCCGGTGGTAGTTTATTGACATTCACAGCCTGAAATTGAAGAATAAATTACTTTTACCTTTTTACTTCTTAATACTAATAAAATAAGTATACTAGGTAAACGTAAACTGCAATTTGTAAGGATGGGATAAAAAACCGGCCAAGTGCGAGCCGGACTCGCGCACGAAGGGTTCCGTACCAGAAAAAAGGCTAAAAGCTGGTGCCATTAAACACTTGTTTTAATTGAGTTTTTTTTGTATTTGTTGTTTTAGCGGCAACTACTCTGTTGTATGGGAGCCCCCCTTAATTATTATTATTATTTTGATTTTAGTATTTGTTGTTGTAGCCACAATGAAAATACATAATCTGAGCAAATTTCAACTGTAGTAGAAATAGAAAGATTTAGTTCGGCGAGTGGTAGCCATGAAAAACGGCTAAAATATCGCGTTTTTTGTATGGGAGCTCCCCTTCATTATTATTATTATTTTGTTTTTAGTATTTGTTGTTATAGCGGCAAAAGAAATACACAATCGGTGAAAATTTCAACTGTCTAGCTATTACGGTTCTTGAGATACATACAGCCTGGTGGCAGACGGTCGGACAGCGAAGTCTCTTTGGGCACGGAACCCTAAAAAGCTCCAGATTTAGATACTAATTGCTTAAAAATTAGTACTTCAGGCACAATAAGCGCTAGAGACACTATCCGTATAACGAAACAGACTACTACAACGTCAGAGACACGCTACTTGTAAAACTAGAGCCGCAGAATTCCACTACTCTGAAACTCCAGCTTTAGATTTAAGCAAGTTGAATTAGTAAATATATGTACGGTTTTGTTCACAGCCTGCGAGTTTGCTGGCATACAGTGTCAGATCCAGTTCGGTGACCACAAGGAAGACAAACACACCACAGGATTTTTAGAGTTAGTATTATTTTAGGTTGTAAGGTTGGAAAAGAATGAGTCTACTGTCGATGTAGGATCCGCAGCGGAAATGACACCCAATAATTTAGATGTTGCGTAATCTGAGCTAGTGCTATGCCAAGCATTTTTCCATTCGAATAATAATGTCAATGGCAAGTACTCATCACGTCACTACGCATTTGATATTACCTGCTTGAGATTTGTAAAACTTACATTGTTGTGACACGACTAGCTGTTCAGATTCTAAAAGATTTACGTTATATTCGTTTACCATTTACGGGTTATCATTGCATATTTAACTGACCATTCGTACTTTACTGTATTAACTTGTGTTCCCCATGTCCCAGTCTGAAGGAGTTCCTTCCCGGCTCATACGTGAAAGTAAAAGGCGCGGAGAAGAAAGTTTTCAAGGAGCACAAAAGGCACGCCGGACTTTCTGAACTGGACGCCAAAGTGCTGTACACCAAGAACGCCAGAGACCTGCCTACTTACGGCGTGGCCTTCTTCCTTGTCAAGGTTGGAGTATAGTAGTTACTTGCAGTAATACTCGCTTTAGGCTGCACGCATAAAGGTCCTAAGAAGTCCAGTACTTTCCTTCTAAATGGTTCTAAAATTGCATTAGTTGTCTTGGAAATAAGAGACGTATGGTTAACCAATTTGTACCTTGTCACAGTGAAAATCGATATGAAAGCTGCTAGAGATCTCATATGACAGTCACTGACAAGGTACGAAGTGGCCCAAAAATTGAATTGGTTGACTGTACTTCAGTTCTGCAGATGTCTTAAAAAGCCTGTGATACCTGCAGAAAACCTCAGTTCAAGCTAAATTAAGTCATGTTATATTTTTATACTTTAATGTTGCTGTAACGAGCGAAAAAGGCGCGTGTATCGATATCATTGAATGAACATGCTTAAGGTAAATGGACAGGGAATACAAATCGGACGCTTGAGGTCTTCTACCGTAGTCATTCTCCTGGCTGTCTGACCCATACTAAAACACAGTTTAACAGACACTAAACTTACTTAAAAAATACAAGTTTGCAAGATGACACTGCGCTCACCCCTAAAACAATATTCTAAACTTCGCAGGAGAAAATGAAGGGCAAGAACAAACTAGTACCCCGTCTGCTCGGCGTGACCAAGGACTCGGTCCTCCGACTGGACGAGAAGACCAAAGAGATCCTGCAGACTTGGCCTCTCACCACCGTGCGCCGTTGGTGCGCCAGTCCCAACACGTTCACCCTGGACTTTGGTGACTACAGGTCAGTACCAGATGGAAAATGAAAATATTTTATTTGTGTTTTAACAAGTTTAAAGTACATTTAAGGTTGGAACCTTTTTTTAGGGAGGTATTCCACTCATCCAATATATTTGTCCAATATACATTTGATCAACGAAATTGGATGATTTCATCCAACTTGGATGGGACCCCGACATTTGATCAAAGATTCTGATGACAGTTAAATCAATATGGCTACGCATGAAAAAGAATAAAACTTGGACAAAGATATTGGATGAGTGGAAATGGGCCTCCGTCAAAGAACTTTGATCAAAGATTTGACAAAGAAATTGGATGAGTAGAATACCACCCCGTATTAAACTCATCCAATATCTTTGCCTAATATCTTTGATCAAAGAAATTGGATGATTTCATCAAACTTGGATGGGACCCCGACATTTGATCAAAGATTCTGATGACAGTTAAATCAATATGGCTACGCATGAAAAAGAATAAAACGTGGACAAAGATATTGGATGAGTGGAAATGGGCCTCCGTCAAAGAACTTTGATCAAAGATTTGACAAAGAAATTGGATGAGTAGAATACCACCCCGTATTAAACTCATCCAATATCTTTGCCTAATATCTTTGATCAAAGAAATTGGATGATTTCATCAAACTTGGATGGGACCCCGACATTTGATCAAAGATTCCGATGACAGTTAAATCAATATGGCTACGCGTGAAGAAAAAAAAACTTGGACAAAGATATTGGATGAGTGGAATGGGCTTACGTCAAAGAACTTTGATCAAAGATTTAACAAAGAAATTGGACAAAGATATTGGACGAGTGGAATACCACCCTTAAGCATAGTGTTTGCTTGTGTCCGGAGATAGACTTGTATAGAAGTGAAGGGATTTTATCACGCGTCTTACGATTTTCTTCAAGTAAATAATGAGCAAATAGCGTAATAAGTTCCTGCAAAAAAAAAATCGGCACAAGATTTTACCTCTTGCATCAATGTGTATGAAACGTCCTTCTTTATAAATATCAACTGTCGCGCTTTTGACCTTGTAGATATGAGATGTGCTGCTCCTAGGTAGGATAATGTACAAGGAGGAATATATACAGGAAAGGGTTATCTACAAACTATATACATAATATACAATAGATAGGAGTCACAAGAAGAAACGACAATAGAGAGATCTCTCAGGGACCGAAGTCCATTGAGAGTTGGTTAGAAGTTATATATATGCAACTGATTTAAGAAACTTTGATAGCGCGTTGAAGAACATGTCAGATTTGACGGATGACACGAGTGACGCCACATCAGCCCCCCTTTGAGACGGAGGAGTCAGCGACGACGTAGGAGAGAGTGCTCAGAGTCAGCGTGGCGAGCGAGTGCTCAGAGCCAGGGTGACGAGCGGGTGAGGAGAGAAAGAGAGAGAGGAAGGGAGGTTAGCTGCGGGGCGTCAGAATCTTCAGAGTAGCGCTTATGTCCATTGTCGGAGGTCACCAATGTAGATATGAGATGTGCTGCTCCTAGGTAGGATAATGTACAATGAGGAATATAAGGGTGATTTCGGGGTCGTGGATCAAGAACCAGTTTTTAGACTTGGTATCTGATAGCCATTTCAAAAAATATGTAGTGACACGAAACAAACGCATTTTATTTTTAATTTATTTTGATGAAAAAAATATAAAATCACAAAAAGTCATGGTTACTCTACTCTCTTTGACGGATGATATGGGGAGTTGACAGTGGGGTAGGGTGACCAAGTTGTATGAAAAAGTATTATTTCCCATTAAAATTTGTAAAAAAAAGAAAATTATTTGAGTTATAAACCTTCATACCGACTGTGATGTTGTCTACTTTTAATTTTTGACCATGTACAATTATTTCGGATCACGACCCCAAAATCACCCTGTATACAGGAAAGGGTTATCTACAAACTATATACATAATATACAATAGATAGGAGTCACAAGAAGAAACGACAATAGAGAGATCTCTCAGGGACCGAAGTCCATTGAGAGTTGGTTAGAAGTTATATATATGCAACTGATTTAAGAAACTTCGATAGCGCGTTGCAGAACATGTCAGATTTGACGGATGACACGAGTGACGCCACAACCTCATGCTAATTTTCGGAGTATCTTTCTACCTAGCACCAAGTGAACTTTTCTTATTTTATAAAGTATCTCACGTCATATTCATCTATGTATTGAATTATCTCTGCAATTAGACCGTCGATTAGACATGAAATTTTTCTGCCAATACGCTATATCACCCATTGTTATGTTCACTACTAAGACGTTAAGTTTTAGCAATGCTCTTGATACCTTAGAGCCCTCTTCTTATCTTATTTTATTAAGATGAGGGCCGCGTCTCTCCAACATTTACACAAATTGAATGAGTACCATTAATCTATTTACTAATATCAGCCGTTTTCCCACAGCGACCAATACTACTCGGTGCAGACTACTGAAGCCGAACAGATCCTGCAAGTGATCGCGGGCTACATCGATATAATAGTGCGCAAGCGACGAGCGAGAGACCACCTCGGGATAGAGGGAGACGAGGGATCCGCCATGCTGGAGGACTCTGTGTCGCCTTCCAAGTGAGTATACTTGCAACTAGTTTTTAATTTCGAAACTAAAAAAAACTGCCGCTATATTATGAACCTTCTTGTTAAAACAGTAATATCGCTTTCCGAATGGACTAATTTGATGCAATTCGGTACAATCAAATAATTTTAATTTATTTATAGGAGGCGCAAAGCGCAACTCTCGACAACGAACTTTTATAACATCTGGAAATAAACATAAGACTAATTTCCAAGATCAATACTAGAATTTTTGATGTGGGTTCCTTTAAATAATAGTACTTTGTGTTGTGGTAATTTCCTGCGCATACGAGCCCCGTTGAATTTCGGGCGTCCATAGGTTACGGTAACCGCATAGCATCAGGCGGAAAGTACGCTTATTTGCCACCATTGTGCACCATGGAAAAGGAGGTAGTCTATTATTTTGTCTCGTCTACAGGGCTAACATTATCCAGCACGACACATTCAAGTCTGGCAAAGTGAACACCGAATCAGTCGCCAAGCCAGCGGTAATGCGGCCGGGAGCTGAAGGTAATGCATATTTACAGTATATTAAGTCATCATCATCCTAGCGTTATTCCCAGAACAGTTGCATCCTGAAGGATGCCCGGGGTCCGCTACCTAATCCCATGATTTTGGCGTAGATACTAGTTTTTACGGAAGCGACTGCCATCTGACCTTCCAACCCAATGGGGAAACTAGACCTTATTGGGATTAGGCTTGTCAGGTGAGTGGGCAACTTGACTGTTAGAAGTTCTCAAGCCGCCCGAAGGCCTCTAACTTGGCTTAACGACTGCTGTCATAGACAACAGCCGGGATCAACGGCTTAGCGTGCCTTCCAAAGCACGGGAGCGAAATGTTTACAGTATATTAAATGTGGAGAGGAAAACATGTATTTATTTAATCTTTATTGCTTAAAAACTACCTTACATTACATAACGCGGACTTAATGCCATAATCTTCATACCATAGTTTTGAGTACGGCTTCTTAGGATTATACCTTCTATTGCAATTTATTTTTAAAAATCGAGCATGTTGGCCATGCTCAGTGTAGGGTTCCGTTGCATGTTGTTCCGCACATTTTTTTTTTCTTTTGGAGTGAATATTTCCGAAAATATTCACTTTGTCAAAAAGTGTTTGATGAACACCACTATTCATTTTTAATGGCTTATCCATCAACACCCCACCCCATAATGTTGAAGCAAAAAAAATGCATCCCCACTTTACGTGTAGCGGAGGTACCCAAAATTTTTTTTTATTAGATTTTATTTTACGTTCTCAGTTTTATTGATTTATATATCCATACCAAATTGCAGCTTCTAGCCTAGCACTAACAATCACAGAGCAAACCTCGGACAGACAGACAGACGGACATGGCGAAACTATAAGGGTTCTTAGTTGACTACAGAACCCTAAAAATGCACAGAGATGCGTAGCGAGGGATGTGTTTGTTACTTCATTTACCTATTTTCGCTTAGCGCAGCGCGCATGAAGTGATTCTATTGGTTCTTGACAAACACATGCTCACACATGTTCTGTGGTGGAAACGCAGCAGACATTTATTATAACACCTTCCTAAACACGCTATTGGCTTTTTATTCTTTTGTTTTTTACAGTTTATGGCTTATTTTGTATTGTTAGAGATATACGTATATTATACATTGATTGACATTAACTTTTTACAAAATCGTTATTTATTTTTAATGGTAACTGGCTAATCGGCCAGTAATTATTGTTAACCTTATGTTATTATTTTACTTTTTTGTTATTCTTTTGTTTATTTCGTCCCTTCTAGGCGCTAAACCGTTTGCGGTGGGCCACATGACGGGCGCTCAACAGACGACGGTGTCGGGGCAGGTCATCACGGGCCACACGCCGCCCTCTGTGGGTTTATTTCAAATTTGATACTTCTAGACACCAGTTTAATATCAACAGCAAAAGTAGATGATAGTACCTTGTAATTTTTCAGTACTTTGACGCATCCCAACTGTCACAGTATTGTTACGTTAGTGCTACAAAGTGCTTAAATGATCATCTACATTTGCTGTTGAATGTACAAAACGCGAGATGAGTAAACCATAACGTCGAAATTTACAAAATTCCAGTGGATTTTTGTAAATTAAGATTACTTTGCGTTTTGTACATTTTTCTAAGACTCGTGTTTTATAAAGATGCGTTAAACATTACATTAAGTAAATATGTCGGTAAGTTATGTCGAAAAGTATACGTTCGTCGTATTCGAGGGGACGATATGCGGGCAAGTCAGATGGCGAGGTTCACATCGAGTTGTCATAATAAGGTATTTGTACTTAGTATTTGTTACCTAGTATTGGAAATATGTAGTTCCAAATACCTTAGGGACGTATTCCACTCATCCAATATCTTTGTCCAATATACATTTGATCAAAGAAATTGGATGATTACATCCAACTTGGATGGGACCCCGACATTTGATCAAAGATTCTGATGACAGTTAAATCAATATGGCTACGCATGAAAAAAAAACCTTGGACAAAGATATTGGATGAGTGGAATGGGCCTACGTCAAAGAACTTTGATCAAAGATTTCACAAAGAAATTGGATCAGTAGAATACCACCCCATATTAAACTCATCCAATATCTTTGATCAAAGAAATTGGATGATTTCATCAAACTCGGATGGGACCCCGACATTTGATCAAAGATTCCGATGACAGTTAAATTAGTATGGCTACGCATAAAAAAAAAACAAAATTGGACAAAGATATTGAAGGAGTGGAATGGGCCTCTGTCAAAGAAATTTGATCAAAGATTGGACGAAAATATTGGACGAGTGGAATACCACCCTTAGTAACTAATGCTGTACGTTAGGTAGCCGAGCGGTAGGTTAAACTATATTGGTAGCCGAACTAGCAGAGTATACTGATGCCATTAAATTTTAAATAAAACACGTATTAAAAGGTTGAATGACAGATGTTTATTTTCATTTATTAAGGCTGGGTTGCACTGACTTACAATCACAGACTGATCAACGTTAAATATGGCGCCGGCAGCTGTCATCCCATAGGAAGTTGTCAAACTTTCCATACATTCAAATTTTAACGAACACAGCTTGCGATTACAGACGGTTTGGTGCAACCCACCCTAAGTGTCCACTTAAATAGGCTTATCGCTTCAAAGAGTCCGTACACATTAACCCCCTTATTCATAAAACTTAACAAACCTCTGTTAACTAAAAGTTGTTTTGTCCCTTTCTCACAAACATAAATGTCAAAGTGACAGATAAGGACAAACCAACTTTAGCGGCTTGTTAACTAATAGAGGCTTGATGGACGTTTATGAATAAGGGGGTAAGTATACAACTTAAGATTGATACATACACAGGTATGTAACAAATACTAAGTACGTATACTAGTTAATTAAGATTGATTTACCAAATGCCCGCTGGAGTGCGACGTATGGTACTGAGTTACCGAATTTTGATCTGACACTTGGTCTAACGGATCTTTATAGAACCCGGCGCAAGAGTTGGTTACTAAACTTCATACTTTAACTAACGCTGCATTTTCTTTGTTTCACGCATTACTCTTGGACTGAACAGTCTACGAGATAGGCTGTGTAGGTACATACTAACCTTAATATTTATGTAATATCTTCCTGAGATTTCTTTTTTTTTATCATTTTCAAATATTCACTTTATAAATAAGACTTACATCCCATCTAACCATTACTCCTAAGCTACATATACAGGGTGATTTTGGGGTCGTGATCCGGAATGATTGTACATGGTCAAGAATTCATTTCGAAATACCGCCTAATCGATTATAAGGGCATTATATTTGGTATGCTTTTTAAAATAAGAATGATGTTATGCAATATGTAATATAATATATGTGTTGTTTCTGTAGGCATCTCAAGTGCAGCAGACTAGAGTGACGTCAATTATGAGTGAGCCTCAGCGGGCGCTGCTGTCCACGATCACCACTGGACGGGAGCTCATCAAACACACTGAGGAGGGACTCAGCAGGGTGAGTAATAGGAAAAATAAAATACATACATAAACTCACGCCTAAATCCCAAAAGGGGTAGGCAGAGCACATGAAAATTACTTTTCAGTGCCACTTTTAGCTATTGCAGGTTTATAGGTTGAGAAAATGTGATAGTGACAGATTGCTAGCCCATCGTCCACAACACACTTCAACCCGGTTCCCATAGTCGACTCTTACGACACCCAAGGGAAGAAAGGGGGTAGTGCTATTTTAACCCGGCACCACACGTGGATAAGCAATGTAATATACTGATAATGACAAGTTTGTGGGTCATCATCATTATATCAGCCGAAGGACGTCCACTGTTGGACATAGGCCTCCCTCAAAGAGTGCACAATGACAGGTCCTGCGCCACCCGCATCTAGCGGACTCCCGCGACCTTTACCAGGTCATCAGTCCATCGTGTGGGGGGGCTACCCACGCTAAGCCTTCCTGTACATGGTTGCCACTCGAGAACCTTTCCGCCCCAGCGGCCATCGTTTCTTCGTGCACTATGCCCACTGCCACTTTCGGAGAGCTATGTCGGTTACTTTGGCTCTACTGCGGATAACCTCATTTCTGATGCGACCGCGCGGAGATACTCCCAGAATAGCCCTCTCCGTTGCTCTTTGGGTGGTTTTGAGCCTTCTTTGAGGCCCATACTTTGCCGGCCTAGGCCTGCAAGATTTGTATGAAATTCCATTAACGACCTCTTGTCCTAGCCGCACCTGAAACGTCATACTTCGCAGCCTATTATAAGGAACATAACATCAATATTTCATAGCATGTTTGAGAAAAAAATATTTATTTTTTATTTGTTACCAGGCGACCCTACCGTCCCTCGGACAAGATGCTGCCTCGGTGAAGTGGAAGCAAGTCACAATGGACACGAGCAAACAGGTGGTGACGTCACAGATCGCCGCCATGAACGCCGCCACCGCGCAGGTGGTCACGCTCACCTCGGGTAAGCAGTAGTGAAGAACTTCCAAAATCTATTATTCTGAATTGACCCGAATGGCAGGAATGGTAAGGATTTTAACTAGCAATGCAAATCTAGAAATGGATTCTTATGGCGCTTTCAAAAGTCTTCTGTTGAACAAAACACTTGGAATTTACCTGAGCCTATACTGCGTATGTGCCTGAGTTTGATTGGTTCCGGTAGCTCAGTGGCTAGAGCGATTGGTCGCGCCTGATGTCGCAGGTTTCCTGCTCGGAGCACGTTTTTTTTTCAATTTTTCCCTTTAATTTAAAATTTACCTGCTCTTAATTTTACCTATAATACCTGATGAACACATTCAATGCCAGTGACACGGATTAGTGTCTCTTTGAATGGATAATTGCCCTGTCTGCGTCGAATGTAATATTAATAATAAATATTTATTGCTACATCAAAATAAGGAAAACAACACACAAAAGATGGATATAAAAAATGAAAGAAAGCAATACATTTACAATAATAAAAGAATACAACTTAAAAACGTTTGCGGCAATGGATACCAGGCTCAACATATGCTGGAGCTTGCAAGCTCAGCGCTGATTTTCAGTCTGGCCCCTAGCCCCACCTCTAGGTCGTGACCCATTTGTTGTGTTAGTGTTTATGTGTATTGGTGGAATCGTTAGGCGCTTATGATGTCAAAAATAATCCATACTTAATATTATAAATGCGAAAGTCACCCGTCTGTCTGTCTGTCTGTTACCTCTTCACGCTTAGCCCGCTAAACCCATTTAATGAAATTTGAAATAGAGATAGTTTGAGTCTCGGGAAAGGTCATAGGATTTTTATTCCGGAAATCGTTCCGTAGGGGGTGAAAAGGGGGCGAGTTGCACGCCGACGGAGTCGCGGGCAAAAGCTAGTTAATAAATAAAGATTAACTATACAAAGTTTAACGTGCAGCAAGATAGACCACAATATAGACGACAACCTTTATTCGTGAACAATAAAAGGGTCCGTATTAATTTGTGTGTATGTTCAACAGGTTCTACGGAGGAAGTCGACCACACAGCGGTGGGTGCCGCCATCACAACCATCACCAGCAATCTGCCAGAGATGACTAAGGGTGAGTTACATTTCATTCTGTACATTTTTTTTAATGCATAAATTAATGAATAGTTCTATCAAATTTTAGACCGCCAAAAATTGTTCTATCCCTAACAAACATAAAAGTTGCAATAGACAACTTTCATGTTTGTTAGGCATTGTAATGATGATTTGTCGCTATAGATATATATATATATATGGGTTGGGTGGACGCTGTTTTTTAATAAACTTTAAAATAAAAATAATCGATCGATTATTGTGGCGCAAAATGATGGAGGCCTACGTTCAGCAGTGGACGGACTATGGCTGATGATGATTATGAAAATAAAAAGGTTCTCAATTCGATATTTTGTTTACTGTATATTCACCGATTACTCGGGAACCATTAGACTGGTTTCGAAAATTCTTTATTGTTTGAAATGAAGATATACCCATACAATAAAAAAAAAATTGAAATCGGTGCACTAGTCTCCGAGTAATTGGTGTTAATACATTTAAAAAAAATCCTCGAATTGAGAACCTCCTCCGAATCTTGTATAAATGCCATTCGATTATTATTATTAATGAGTTGAATGTATAAATGCAATACGATTATTATTAAAAATGTTTTCTTAGGCGTGCAAATGATCGCCGCTCTTATGGAGGATGATGATAACGGTGACCGTCTGCTCGACGCCACGAGGAAGCTGTGCTCCGCCTTCAGCGATCTCCTGAAGGCCGCTGAGCCTGAGACCAAGGAGGTGAGGACAGCCATAAAATATATATATATATTATCATAAATATTGGGGGACAATTTTACACAAATTGACCTAGTCCCAAACTAAGCAAAGCTTGTACTATGGGAACTAGACGACGATATACATAATTATATAGATAAATACATAGAAAACAGCCAAGACCCAGGAACAAAATATCCGTGCTAAATGCACAAACAATGCTCTGGCCGGTATTCGAACCTGGAGCTTCGGGGGCAGTGTCACTACCAATACCAACTAGGCTAAACAGGCTGTCCGACATTAAGCGTTACTTTAAACGTACGAGACCCGTGTGCGAGTTTAACTACATTGCGCGGTTTGACGCATGGACTGAACTCTTTATACCACGATAACCCGCAATGGAAAGAAACTTGCATGCTTGCCTCGTATGTGTGTACAGGGCCTTTATACTTATTCTATTCTGTTACGCTGCCATTGCTATCTTTCATCGTCTAGGAGCGGAATTCTTATAGCGAATATCTAACATCAAGCGGAACAGTATATAAATATATCTGAAACTCTTGGTAGTTTTCTATTTTAAACTTGTCCTAAATACTTCAATTCTCAATTCCAGCCACGCCAGAGCCTTCTGAACGCGGCCTCCCGCGTGGGAGAAGCCTCCACCTCCGTCCTCCACACCATAGGGGAGGAGTCAGAACTCGACAAGGAGACGCAGGTAAAGAACTCCACATTCTACAGAAAACTACACTACTGTTATGACAATTTCTACAAAGTCTTCTTTGGGGATCAGAACCAGTACGGCTCCGACTTTGACCCCAAGTACAATGATGAAGGTATATATGAGGATATTGATACTAGACATTGGAATGTTCTAGATGTAATACAAGAAGAATCTGATTCGGATTATTATAGGAGTCTCGATTATTGCAATGCGGTTTTCAAGCCTGGTAAACCAGTTACGATAGACGAGATTAATAGGAGTAAGGAAAAGGATGATAGTCCGACGAAAGGCAGTGATTTTGAAGCGATTTTGAACGATTGCGAAGGATATTTAGATTCCAATGTGAATGTTTTAGATGAAAGTGATAAAACTCCTAAACTTTATCCTAAAACTGTATCCGATAAAATATACAACTTTAAGAAAGATTTCTCTAATCATGACTATGTCAATATCAACTTTGAGAAGCCTAAGTCTAAGAATGATATCTTACGCGAGCGTTTCTTCTCTGATAATGTTGAGAAGAATAAAATTAATGAACAGATTAATAAACAGAATGGTAAAATTGAGTGCCACAGCATCCGTAATGATGTGTTTAAAGCGGGTCCTGATGTTAAAGTATCAGGATCTCTAAATATGAAACTTCTAAATAACCTAGATAAGTATAATAGAGTGTTGACCACAACAGAAACTTTCATGGAAAAAGCTGAAGCTAGTTTCACTAAAAATGAAATTAATATAAAAAGAGACGATTTCGAGACGTTCGTTAAAAAGAGCGAGAAATATTACACGACAGAGATGCGCGACCGTAAAACAACCGTAGAGTTAGACGGCGACCAAAAAGCCAAGACAGAAATTCGCATTTTCTACAATCCCACTTTTCGGAATGTAACTACGAATTTCCTGAAGGGTTTCTGTCAGTATTGTAAGAGGAAATGCCCTAGGACTCAGCAAAAGTGCTGCCCTCAATGTGTATGCCTAGAATTAGAGCTGAAGACTATTTGGAAAGAAAATTGGTTGAACATATTGTTGTTCCTTGCTTTGGTTGCCGCGTTTTTCGCACTGCTTGTGCAGTGTTTTGTTTCTAAAGAGTGCGAGAAAGGTGCAAATGATGATAAGTGCTTCGAGATGATGTAGTGTAAAGTCTGAGGTTCTATAACTTGCACAATGTGTTATTCTCGAGTAAAAGGTCCCCTGGCAACGCGTTTAAAGTAACAAACGCCAGAATGTGTTTCTTTACTTGAGAATATCAATTTATGACTTGAGAATATGAATTTATGATTTTTGACGACCTGTTTAGCCTAGTTGGTAGTGACTCTGCCTCCGAAGCTAGAGGTCCCGGGTTCGAATCCCGGCCAGGGCATTTATTTGTGCATTTTTCACGGATATTTGTTCTTGGGTCTTGGATGATTTCTATATATTTAAGTATGTATTTATCTATATAAATATGTATATCGTCGTCTAGTACCCATAGTACAAGCTTTGCTTAGTTTGGGACTAGGTCGATTTGTGTAAGATTGTCCCCCAATATTATACAATTATTATTATTATACAATGATTTGTTTAAAGTGTGCTAAGACCATGAAATGATACATTGGGCAAGTTATAGCGATTGTAGACGTGTGAAAGAAATATGAGATGAATTCGTGGTATGTTATAAGGGAGGAAAGATCGAAATTGCAGCCTGAAATGACTAAAACGTAGTTTTCATGGTAATGTTAAGAACCAGGAGGTCAGGAAGCATTCTGGAGTTTTAGAGATATAGGGACTATATCTCTCTTTATACACATATATCCTAGTCCCTTTGTGCTTGATGGGATGGTTTACAAATGTCCCAGCTACATACAAACTGTAGTTGTAAGTCATTTTTGTATGGATCTAAAAATTTTACTTCACAATTAAGTACGATCTAATATTAGATTTTTTTTTATACTCCAGTAGAATCTTATATCGTCGGCTGACAACCAAAACTCACTATGTAACAAATACCTACTTAAAGTAAAACTCGTATCTCAATATCGATGTAGTACTGAGATACGAGGTTTTGAAGAGCAGTGACAGATATTTTAGTGACCGTCACCCGGCGATATAAACTGCATTAGATTCATAGTGTGACGTCATTATTTCGCAATAGGAAATAATCATAGTCGCTTATCCAACATTTTATTTTTATTATTACTACTTGTGTTGCTGTAATTTTGCTCTTTTTCAATCAGTACAGCAATACTTCTTTTTTTTTTCAATTTATTATTATGAAATTGATGTGAAAATTACAAATAAAAAGATTCCGACGAATTAGTCCAACTTTTATCTCTTCTACAATTTTTAGGGTTCCGTACCCAAAGGGTAAAAATGGGACCCTATTACTAAGACTTCGCTGTCCGTCCGTCCGTCCGTCTATCACCAGGCTGTATCTCTAGAACCGTAGTAGCTAAACAGTTGAAATTTTCAGAGATTGTGTATTTCTGTTGCCGCTATAACAAAAAATACTAAAAACAAAATAATAATAATAATTAAGGGGGCTCCCATACAAAAAAACGTGATATTTTAGCCCTTTTTCATGGCTACCACACGCCGAGCTAGATCTCAAGAACCGTACTAGCTAGACAGTTGAAATTTGCACAGAGTATGTATTTTTATTGTGGCTACAACAGCAAATACTAACATCAAAATAATAATAATAATTAAGGGGGGCTCCCATACAACAGAGTAGTTGTTGGCGTTTTTTTTCTGGTACGGAACCCTTCGTGCGCGAGTCCGACTCGCACTTGGCCGGTTTTTGCTTAGCTTCGTACCCCCAATGTTTTTGTGAATAGTAACGTGTTTGCACTGATTGTATTTCACACCCCGCTGTCATTTTCCTTTCGCTTTTCATGAGCTAATTCGAGTCATCTCGGAGTAGCAAGACCTACATTTCTCTGTTAAAGGACGAAAGTAGAAGGAAAAAGACTGCCTAAATGACATAGTTTTAAGCGAATTGTATTTTTAGCATGACAAAGTAGTATAGAGTTGAATGAATATAAAACCGTCACATGGCCGACTTAGACCCGTATCTTTTTCTGTTCTGACAAAGTATATACAAAAGTAATTTTATTTTGGCGAATTTAACTGAATCTAGAGGTATAATACGGCAAGATTACGTTCCTTTTTTGGCAGTGGTTTAAAAAGTCGAGATAGTAGTGTATATTTATTTATCCTTCTGACGACCGGCGTCCTTCCTACACAGAGTAGGTACATAGGTCCCAATTAAGTTTAGACTTTTTGTCAACTTGAGCGCGCTCGTGGCCCAGCGGCACCCGCCTACCGTGTGCGGTATGCGAGGTTAAGCAATGTGGGCGCAGGTCAGTTCTTGGATGGGTGACCGCTTTGAGTGGTTACTAACTGAGCGCTCTCGTGCTTTGGAAGGCACGTTAAGCCGTTGATCCCGGCTGCTGTCTACGACAGCAGTCGTTAAGCCAAGATAGAGGCCTTCGGGCGGCTTAAGAACTTCTAACAGTCAAGTTGCCCACTCACTTGACAAAGGGGGGTCGAAGTTGCACCACGTGCGTAGGGAGTACCCAACGTTACCCTACACGTGACCCCTGGGTGATGCTAAGAGTGCAACAAAAACTGGCTACCGTACTTGTCATCTCAAAGATCTCACGGTTCGTAAATAAATGCCATACGATTAATAAAAGTCAACTTGACAGAGTATAATTTATTCTGGCAAATTTTGATACCCATCGTCAGGAGGTTATACAATATCTTTCAAACCCTGTTATTATTTTTGAATTTTGGTAATCCCTTCCCGTTTTTGATCCCAGTGAATATTAAAATCCTGTCTAGTCTATTGATAGATCTGAATGTAGATAAAACTTTTTTTCGTAAATATTTTTATTACAGATAATAATAATATATGACAAATAATAATAATAATAAATCACGTCTCTGCAATGCACAGTCTGGTGAAGTTTAGTTAGGTAGTGCTTGGAATGGCTGCTCCGTCGTCAAACCCCAACAGTTTAGATAAAACCCACTAGAATTCATTGGTGTACCTGTCCGATGGATCATAGACGCCATTTTGTGCGGTACTGTGACGGTACAGTGTCATTCATGTACCCTGAATGTTTTATGATCATTTAAAAGACTTACGTCTTGCCATACACGAGCCATTATTTACCTGATTTTTTATTGTTATTTTATACTTTTGTTAACATTTTTCAGTGCATAACTAATCTAGTCTTATGTTATTTTGTTATAATTCTATTAAATATATTAAGTTGGTTATTGGCATTTATATTTGGTATTATTTAACAAAATTATCAGTATTATTGTTTTGGTGTTGTAAAGAGATACATCTTTGAGTTACTGAAACGTGTTTAATTAAAATAAAAATAATTCGTAACTTATTTAAAGTACTTAACAACATAACACTAGTCATATAATAAAATAACTAATCAGACTTATGGAAAAAGCATTTATTGGATTAACGTTTGGTTTTTGGTGCAGTAACTCATTGATGTAATTTTTGACAAAATTTGTTTACGTCATTAACTCATTGATGTAATTTTTGACAAAATTTGTTTACGTCATAATAAGTTGCCTTAACTCCTAATTTTATTTTCCCATATTATAAAATATGTTGGTCATGTAAAATCAACTAGAAATGTTTGTGCTGTTGTTTCTCCAACGTATTTACAGCACGATTACTTTGAGTTTGACACTGACATATGCGCTTATTCCATTGGATAGTTTACTTTATTGCTTATGTAATTGAGTTTCTATTACAAACATACGGTTTTAAGATAGGGTCTATGTAATGGAAACTCTATTTCATTAGTCTTAAAGTGGAATATCAAATGGAATGAGACCATAATGGCAGTACCATACTTAAAGTAAACCGGTAAACGTGGTTTAAGAAAAGGATCCAAAGCATATATTTCGAAATTGGCATAAATAGTCGAAATTAAACGCTGACTTTTAATGTACATTAAATCATTTTTCATTAACTACGACCGAATTTTAAGTTTTATTACCAAAAAATGTACATACAGTGCCAGATTTTAGTTTACTTCATTATTATTATTTGGTTTAATTTTACACATTGTTTATTTTGTAACATTTATTTACATTGTAATAATTTATTTTTGTTACTCATTAAGTTTGTACTTATCCTGTATTGTAATTTTTTGACAGTAATTTTAACAATGTTCCTAATTGCATAACATTAATGGTAATGGCCATGCATATTACTGTCAGAAAAGTTATTTTATCACAATATTGACCGCTTTATAAATGGGTTAGTTATTTAAAAAAATATAAATGGAAATTGGTGTTATATTTATGCCACTACATTTTTTTTTAGTATTGTTGGTAAATAAATGACCTAACGTAAACGACAGATAATATACGAATATGACCACTGAACATATAATATTGCACTCACAGGTCTAAGGTAAATGACTAAAATCACGAATAAATTGTTATTTTAAAAATGTCTGCTATAGCGTAGTAGATAATGCATTGGTTTCTAGCACCGGTCAAAAGGCACATCCACACGGTTCAGCGTGGCATACTAATCGTCCTGCAAGCTAAAAGAGAAAGTGAGCGAGGGGAATTACCTGACTTTTATGTCCTTAAATCGCGCTAAAGACGACGACGTCTTGTAGCTTGCAGGACGATTGCAGTCTGTCACGTAATACTGTTTGGATGCTCCTTGCAAGCGATACAAATAGTATTTATACAAACAAAATGGTATTTTCATACGTACCCTTTTTTAAAGCGGCCTTGGTTTGGTGACGGTTATTTTTAGTATATTATAGCACGCATCCGCCATGTTGGATTATTTTTGTTAATACATTTGCTTGATCTGACAACTGGGTTTTTATTTAACACTAACTGTCCAACACAAGTAAATGTAGTGACAAGAATAAAAAAAGAATTTATGAAGAATCGGTCACGAGTGCTTGGAACTTGTAGTGCAAGCAGGAACCTTATTAGAATTAAACTTCCGCTACAAGCCTTTGTGAAATCGTGAATTGTGAACCAAAGTTTTTGGAAGTAAATTAAGAATAATGTCATTAAATTTTTTGTAGCCAATTATTACACACAAATGATCGTTTCTTCTATAAAATCTCAGTATAAATACATGTTTATTTGAGGATATTGGGGCAAAAGCAAATAAATATATGATTATGACTAACAATCCTTAAAAAAATAATGAGATGGTTTACGAACTTAAGTATTACTCCTGGATTGAAAAGGCTGTGTCATTTGTATGGGAAATTCTACTGCACATCAGGACAAAAGTCAACAGACTGATTCAATGATCAATTATCAGCCGAAAGTCGTCCACTGCTGGACAAAGACCTCCCCCAAGGATTGACTTAGAATAAAAATAATAATAATAGGAAAATATAAATACTTTTTTATATAAAATCATATAACGAGGTGCGTCATGCACAGGAATATGAGTATGTACTGTAGTAACACGAACCCATTTTATCTCATAAAGCCACAAGTTCAAACTTTACGATGCTAAGGCCCTTCTCTCACGAGGCTACTCTCAAGCGATTTGTGTTTCGTACACGTATCCTACGCGTCGCTTGTGAGTACCCGCCATATTTATTTACTTCGTTTCGCACTACGAGACGCGTCGACGACGCGTATGATATCAGTCGCACGAGACTGTCTTGCTGGTCGCACGCTACTCGAGTCGTATACGCGTTGTAGACAAAATGGCGGCGGAACAAGGTTTTAATATTAATTTTGCTTAGGAGGTGGAAAAATATCCATGTTTGTATAATTATAACCTGCCAGATTATGACAGAAAAGATGTAACAGAAAAGGCGTGGATTGAGAATGGAAAAAAAAAAACAATTTATCAGGTCAATAATAGGTACAGGGTGTACCCAGAATCTTCTTTAATGTTTTCGCTTGTTCTTGCAATATAAATAGAGAAGAAGATTGTCTCCATCGCTGGAATCACTAGACATCGTCGCACGAATGTTGTTCCGCAAATGATACAAAATAGTCTCATTTGCGTAGCACCGTGTGCGGAAACGAGTAGCATACCAGTAGGCGATCATGGTTTGCATTTCAGTCGCGTAGCATTTGAATAGGTATCGTGAGAGAAGGGCCTAAGACGGGAACACGGGTCAATTAAGGCCACTCATCTTTAGATAATTTTATTTCATGATAATCATGATATCAGCCGATGGACGTCTACTGCTGGACATAGGCCCCCCTAAACACGGACGGACGTCCATCGGCTTATATGATGATGATGAATCATGATATGATAATAAGGCAATATAAAATTGCATGTCAAAATATATATAAATAAAAGAAGTGTCATCGTTGGTAATTGCACCATGCATGTAAAATGCTAGTAGGACAAAATACGAGAAACGCAAAATGACGAGCGAAGCGAGGATGAGTGTTAGGTAGAACTGCGACCCTACCCCAGGTATGACATTGTATTAATAATACCCTATCATTTCTATCAGTTTCGACGTATTTCGTTGTGACTCTACTCCTCGTGAACCATACAACATCATCATCATCATCATCATATTAGCCGAAAGACGTCCACTGCTGGACATAGGCCTCCCCTAAAGAGTGCCCCAATGACCGGTTCTGCGCCACCGTGAGCTACTCCACCTTTTGGGGGGCCTAACCACGGTGCGCCTTCCATATAACATAGAATAACCTTTACCACCGCGATAGACACTAACGCGGCGTTGGTTTTAATAAATAAAATCGAAAATCAGACATACCACGGAGGAATAATCATTGGACTAGACTGAATGTAAAGACAATAGCTTCGCTCCATTACGTCGGACGCACTCTGCTTACGACTACCTAGTATAGGTAGTAGATAACCACAAATAAACCCTTTGTCGGCCTGTTTAACCTAATTTGTGTGACGAACACGAGCTTTTGTTATGTTAACTTACCTCCCGGTATTCCACTTATCTAATTCCTTTGTCTAAATTATATGTCCAATATTTGATTAAAGTTAATTTCTATGAAATTTTTATGCCAGATGACAGATAACTTATAGGGCTCTCTTATTGTGCTCACTAGTTGGCGCCACTGTCAAGTAAGGTCTAGCTATCAAAATTAGTTTTTAGATATTTAAGGCGTGACTAGAGTAGTAAATAGTAAACTATGTAAACATTTAAATCACATTTATAGCCATAAAACCGTACCGTAAAAAATGTTGGACATGCCGCAGTGTTGCGCAGACCCGTTTGGTTTAAAAAAACGAGGACATCAAGTTTCCAAAAGATAGTAAACCTGTCTCAAAGCACTGACATTCATCGACCCGTAACTCGTATTTGCCATAATTAATCTCAGGGTATCGCAAAGTATTGACCACATTATTCTAATTAGAAATAAACCCGCGTAACTCACAAACAGTGACATTTGACATTTCGGAGACCTTACGTTACACTAGCGCCTCTAGCGGCGAATTCATAAGCGATAGACCTTATTTCGTTGAATGCATATTGGATGAGTGAAATACCAGCGTAATATATAAGTGTTATATAAATTATGCTCATAAATATAGAGGAAGCCTGATGGTAGCACCCATCCCATAGATATAAGTTGAGAGCTAATCGTATATGGTGGAATGGGTATGTTATGCGGAGGGATGAAAGTCATTTGACAAGAAAGATATGGAAGAAAACATGCTGCGCCGACCCCAAATAAATGGGAAAAGGGCACGCGAGTGAAGAAATATGTTTGCTGAGTACCATTACAATAAGCACAAGTAAGGTTGTCATCATGATTGTACGCGTTTATTGTCCCCAAATGTTTATAGCTAATCCCAAGTTTTTTCCCCAGGACATCCTCTTATCGCTAGCCAAGGCTGTCGCCAACACGACAGCGGCATTAGTCCTGAAAGCGAAGAACGTGGCGGCCCAATGTCGCGACGACCAGCCGCTTCAGAACAGCATCATCGCTGCCGCCACGCACTGCGCTCTGGCTACTAGCCAGCTGGTTGCCTGCGCTAAGGTGAGAATATAAGTAGCATCATCAAAACATCTTCCTATCGATCGCACTTCTGGCTACTACCCAACTCGCCGCCTGCGCTAAACAAGGAATACTAGGTTTTCATGCTGACTGACGAGAAAATCGACTCCTCTTTCTAATTAAAACAGTGCAAGTGAGGACGGCAGTTTGTATCGCGTGCGATATAAGTTGGCAGCCAATTGTGATGACTACAGAGTAGAAAAGATTACATTACATTGCAATTTGGTTTGAGAGCTCCTGTCACGGTCGCCACTTTTAATATATTATCCTTTAACTTATTCGTTCGTATGACCCGTATAACAGACGGAATAGAGAAATCAGCTAGCGGAAATAATTTTAAGGTAGCATGTAGCCTGCATATGTTTAAATATACGTCTCACTAAGACATCAGCGTTCACAGTTATACAGGAGACCATCAGTCTTTCAAATTGTTTTACAAACAATAAGTTCACTTTGACTACAAATGTAATGAATAATGTTTCCCCATCGACTAAACTGGGAATACGACTACTACCCGAGATTAGCAGATGAAAAAGCATTATTCACTACATGTGTATGAAGTTGTACCTCAATGTCGAACTTAATGAATGTTTCTCCCGCCAGGTTGTAGCCCCGACGCTCCACAACCCGCAATGTCGCGAACAGCTGACGGCGGCCGCGCGCCTCGTGGCCCGCGCCGTGGAGAAGCTGGTGGACAGCTGCCGCGCGGCCGAGCCGGCCGCTCCGCAGAACGTGGAGCAGCTCACCGCCGCGGCGCGACGCGTCTCTGAGGAGCTGGAGCGGTTGTTGCAGCACTGTCATACTGGTGAGTTATATAAATAAATAAATATTGGTGGACACAAACACAAATCGATCTAGTCCCAAACTAAGCAAAGCTTGTACTATTGGTAATAGACGATGATACGAGTATACATGTGGTATTGGTACTTTTTGATGGTTGTGTAAGGTGCTGGCTGCTAGATGATGAATAAGGAACGTTCGAATGGAGTTTGAATTGCTATGGAATGGCGAATGATTTGACGTATGATTCAGTATGAAAGACGACTCGAACGGTGAACGGTGTTTTTAACCGTCTTCAAGATTTCAAAAGAGGAGGTTATCAGTTCGGTTATATATATATATATTTTTTAATGTTTGTTACTCCATAACTCCGTCATTTATTAACCGATTTGGAAAATTCTTTTTTTGATTGTAAGTATATATATACAAGTTGGTCCCATTTTTGTTAAAACGCAATTCTGATGATGGGATCCATGAGGAATTGAGAGAACTCCTCAAATCTTTAAGGCAAACATGTAGTGATTTTTGTGTTTTTATCAACAAGTCCCGGTTTTTATCAATTGGACCCGGGTATGTCCTTAAACTACGACCAAGACCACCGGGGAATGGGCAGCAGCATTCCTAGAGTGGCGGTGGAGATACTGCGATCGCCAACCCGCATGCCAAACGTGGCGATTATGGCATTTACCCCCCATGAAATTGGGGGAGGCCTATGTCCAGCAGTGGACGTCCTAGGGCTGATATGGATCAACAAGTCAAGAATTTTCATCCAAAAATGAAGCGGAACTGCTGATGATGATCAGAACAGAACTCTTCAACGACGAAAAGTTCACGTTTGGCGATTTGTCCTCCTAGCTGTGTTTGTTAAGCAAGTTCTATTTTCACGACTAATTTTTGTCATGCTTGATTTCTGATGATGGGATCCATGAGGAATTGAGGGAACTCATGAAATCTTAAAGGCAAACATATAGTGATTTTTGTGTTTTTATCAACAAATCGAGCATTATCATGCAAAAATGTGACATTTGATGAAGTGGAACTGCTGATGATGATCAGAACAGAACTCTTCAACGACGAAAAGTTCACGTTTGGCGATTTGCCCTCCTAGCTGTGTTTGTTAAGCAAGTTCTATTTTCACGATTAATTTTTGTCATACTCGAGTTCTGATGATGGGATCCATGAGGAATTGAGGGAACTCCTCAAATCTTAAAGGCAAACATATAGTGATTTTTGTGTTTTTATCAACAAATCGAGCATTATCATACAAGAATGTGACATTTGATGAAGTGGAACTGCTGATGATGATCAGAACAGAACTCTTCAACGACGAAAAGTTCACGCATGGCGATTTGTCCTTCTAGCTGTGTTTGTTAAGAAAGTTCTATTTTCACGATTGATTTTTGTCATGCTCGAGTTCTCTTGATGGGATCCATTAGGAATCGAGGGTACTCCTCAAATGTGAAAGGCACAATAATAGTGATTTTAGTATTTTCATGAACTAATCAAGCATTTTCATTCATAAAAGTGACATTTGATGAAGTGGAACTGCTGATGATGATCAGAACGGAACTCTTCAACGACGCGTAGTTCACGTTTCAATTTGTTCTCTTCGTTTTGTTTGTCAAGCAAGCAAGGTTTTTCCATGATTTCATGAGGAATTGAGGGTACTTAGTCTTATAAACATACTTATAGCCATTTTTATTTTATTGTATGGAACACTTAGATTCCATGCACCATCTAAATATAATAATCTTTCACCGGCCTCCCCATTGAAGTCGGTTTTTTTTTTCTTAAAAATTATTATAATATTTATTAATAAAGAAGTTATTATTTTATCATATTGATTCGTTGTTTTCCTGCGTCGCTCCTACATTTTGGGGGCTCGTCCGGGATCGCGACGCCGGGATGAACGAATACTGAAAGTATAACCCTAGACAAATACGGCGATGAAAGAAGCCTTGAACGGTGAACGATGTTTTAATATAGCTGTAAATAAATTGAAGACTTTTCCAAGTTTGTATTCCTGCGCCGCTCCTACATACATACTTATATAGATAAATACATAGAAAACATCCAAGACCCAAGAACAAATATCCGTGCTAAATGCACAAATAATGCCCTGGCCGGGATTCGAACCCGGGACGTCTAGCTTTGGAGGCAGTGTCAACTAGGCTAAACAGGCCATCTGTTCATATGTTTTTCATCACATTTGCTCGTAAATTGGTCTTATTGTACGCAGGCATAACCGATTTACCTGAAAATGAAAATGAAAATCCATAACTCCTGAGGGAGTTATGAGTTTCTGTGTGATATGATTAGTTAAAATAAATCTAGTTCGCCGCGCTCCACAGGAATACTGCTCTGTGATTGGTTGAAATATTGAAGCTGGAAAATCTAGTTGGCCGGGCGTCGCAATAATACTGCTTTGTGATTGTTTGAATTATTAAAACTGCGCGCTCCTCTCGTAGGGATGCGCCGACGATCATGTACTGATACTGAAGATAAAGTTGTCGATTTTGTCAATTTGAACTGATTAACTCGGGCGTAAGAATATTGCAAACTCGAGTCATCAAAAGATGTACTATACTTTTCTAACCTCAATTGCACGTCCTCCGAGTTATCGCCACTTGTCTTGAACTTACGCCGTGTCCCGCCAGTTTATGGCTTGAAGATCGCGTACTCCGATTCGACGACTTCGTTCCACCGATACCTGCTACTGCTGACGGATTGGCTGTTACTGGATGGCCTAGATATTCCTATTTGGTGCCACGATTCTTCTCCATCTTTTGACTTGTTGTTTTGTTTACCAGCGGAGACTGAGCTTTCGCATCTCTAATAGTGTGTGTAAACTCTAGTAGTGTGGGTGCCGCCACATGATTCTAAATTTCAGCGTTCTTGCCTGAAATATCTGAAGCAATGGGCCACTAGCACTATTGGAATGATCCTAATATTTTGTTGAAAGTCTTCTGTGGTAAGGCATTTTTTTTTTTCACCATCGTAATTTCATCCGAAAGACACCTACTGCTGGATAAAGATCTGCCCCCAGGATCTCGACAATGGCCGGTTTTGCGTCGCTCTCATCCAACACTATATAAATAGATGGATATACTTCAACGCCAAAAAAATGTCTTTGAGGACAAGTATCTTTTATAGTTTTATTTCTTTGTGACCAGGACACTGGTAAAATAGTTACCACCTGATTTTGGAACTTGTTGCTATTATAAGATAAGATTGAAAACCAATGAAAAATCGGATTACCCTCTGCCCTATCTTAATATACTATATATACCCTTAGGTTATGCATCGTCCATTCGTCTAGAAACTGCTTAATTTTCCCAATTGTCTTGTCCCTAGACCGACGAGCTCAACCCAGCGTGACAGAGCGTTCGGTGGAAACTGTCATGACGGCTAGCGAGCGAGTGGTCGAAGCACACGACCCGGCTGAAATGGTTCGCCAGGCGCGGCTGCTGGGGCAGGCTACTGCGCATCTCATCACCAACATCAAGGTAACTAAGGGATCGGTCAGCCATTGCTGTTCGGCAATTGTTGCAGAAGAAATGCTTCTGGTAAATGCGGCAATTACAGTCGAGGACATAAAATGTATACATTAATTTAACTGTGTGTGTTATATTTATATTAAAAATCTTAATTTTATAGGTACCTATCTATAAAATTAAGATTTTTACACACATACACACAAACATCAAAGATACCCTGTACGAAGCCATGTTAAAATTGTAAGCTTGTTATTCTACTGGGTGCTGTAACACAGGGACTCCTAGCTCAGGACCCAAAGACTTGTATTCCATGTAACATGTTTTTGTGAAATAAATATTTCTATTTCTATTTGTGGAACTAATTTCAATGACCTGGTGAAGGTCACGCGAGTCCACTGGTTGCGGGTGGCGCAGGACCGCACATTGTGGCACTATTTGGGGGAGGCCTATGTCAGGAAAAAATGTATACAGGTGCCCTTGACTGTACAATAACAAAACACTGTAATTAATTTGTTTTTTAGAGAGTATCGAATGTCTGTATGAGTCCAGCTTCTTATGAATGTACGTTCAATGCGTAATTATTTATAGATATATGTAAGAGTCAGTACAGTCCATTCTTGTGAAGTTAGTAGTGAAAAGATCTTCAAGAGAAATACACGCATTTTTATTCAAAATATCCCAAAACTTCTAAACTCAATCGTACTCGTAATGCAATATACAGTAGGATTTAAAATCAGAGTTTCTGCTAGCTCTGAAAATGGGCCATACAAAAGGATCTTCTTTTGACAATAGAGTTGGCTATTTCTAACGTAAAGCATGTTTGTTCAGACGGAGGCCGAAAAGCAACCGTCAGACGCCCAACGCAAGTTGCTGGCTGCCGCCAAGCTGCTGGCCGACGCCACCGCGAGGATGGTGGAGGCCGCTCGCCAGTGTGCCACGTCGCCTCAGGTAACTTAACAACTCCATGAAACGTCAAAATTTCAAATTAAAGGGAAAAATTGAAAAATTTAATGCTCCGAGCAGGATTCAAACCTGTGACATCTGGCATACGCGGCCAATCGCTCTAGCCTCTGAGCTATCGGAACAACCAAGCTCGTGCACGAAATCCTTCACTACTTCCCTCTTACAACGCCATAGGGAGGCATAGGGGAGGTTTTTTCCATGAAACGTACTTTACTTCTAGATATTGAAAGCGAACTTTGAGATTGCATTTTTTTGACCGAGCGATCGTAGCGTTTGCGATGAGCAAAATTGTTTCGTATTAAACAATGACTGGTGGACTGATGACCTGGTTAAGGTCGCAGGAGTCCGCTGGATGCGGGTGGCGCAGGATCGGACATTGTGGCACTGTTTGGGGAAAGTCTATGTCCAGCAGTAGACGTCCTTCGGCTGATATGATGATGAAACAATACAAATGATTTTTTTCCCAACGCAGACCGGACAAACGTCTGGATGTCCGGCGAATTTTCGTATGTTCTCTACAGTTCGCATTTCTCAATCGATTCTCGTGAAATTTTGTGCGTAGGAAGACAATATGGTTTTTTTTATCGGGTCGGGTTTTTTTTTCCACAATGGCGGAGTCATGGAGGTTTGTAAATGTGAAATTATCAGCTGCGAGGTCTACAGCTCACAGAGCCACTAGTCATACATTTGTTTAACTACCATCATTAACCGATTTCTATAATTAGCAATCCAGATATCGTTGTAGTGGATTTCGGTCGCTGTGTTTTATTATCAAAGAGTTTGTCACGCGACTTCGCCCGCGTGAACTCTTTTCAACTTTCATCTCCAACTTCATCCCGTTGTAGCTTGATTTTTAAAATCTTAACTTTTATGACATTAGTAGAATAGGAATAGCAGAATAATAGCTGTTTTGTTTGCAGGATCGCGAGAAGCAAGAGAACCTCCGCAAGGCGGCGGAGGAACTTCGCTACATTACGGTTGATTACGCGCAAGGACAGGACATCGTCAGCTCACAGATGGCTCGTCTCCAGGTCAGTAAGAGTAGACCCCATTTATTTTTGCTTCCATTGTATTACTTTTTGGGACCTTTAGTCTATCAAAGAGATGACATACTAGATGATAACTGCAGATGGAGCACGCAAGCATAAGTAAGTGTACGGCCTGAGTGGACGCTCGAGTTGAACGTGCAGCGGGGCGTGCGGCGTCCATGTTAAAGTGTGGCCTGAGTGGACGCTGCACGCTCAGTGTCGAGCGGCCGCTCAGGCCGTACACTAAGGCGGCTATCGGAGACGAATGGAGGTGTGTTGTAATTAGAGTTTATCACCAGCACTTAACGACACTCTGGTCTCTGTCAAGACTGAAAACGACGAAGATATATTCCTATGATAGCGCAGATAGCAGTCGCCGTGGAGTTTTTATCTGATAAAAAATACCACAAGTCAATCATCCCTCCAACGCGGGGCACGTCGCCTGTTTTTTCTACGGAAAATGTACCATCGGACAATCTTACATATTTTCATTACAAAATTAAAACACCGCGCTTAAAAGTTTCTCTCAACTCAAAGTATCTTGTATGGGCAATTGGGCATATTCTATTAGTTTAACGTGTTGTTTGTTTACCAGGAAACTGCTCGCCACGCGGCGTCTAGCGCCACTCAGCTCATTACATCTGCTCAGAATGCGGCGCAGCACAACACCAACAAATATACGCAGGTCAGTTCATACTGTTACGTGTATTTTTAACCTTTTAACCGCCGTAGTCTGATATATAAGACATAATATATGTTACAGGTTATTTCGCCGCAATCTGATAAATAATTCAAATGTATGGTATGTTTTTCACAGGATATTTATCTCTCACACGGATTCTAATTTGATATTAAATTATACATAAAAAATTGTGTAACTTCGTACTGGCAGCAAACCGCCATGTTCGATGAAAAATTATTTTATTTATTTATTATAGAAGTTTCAACAGCTTTTTAAACATGTTGACATTTTAAATAGAAATATAGAGCCAATTACAGAAACTCACCAATAGAAACAAGATATGAACTAAGGTTACACACTATGTGACAGTATCTTAAAATTAAAAATCAAAGGCTATAAGAGAACACAAGAAGAGATGTCCATCGCTCACCGGACGCTCAGAAGATACACAGATACCACTTGTATATTTGTATACTCAGCAACTATGTATATATCTATTATCGGCGGTTAAAGGGTTAAATAGGTAATAGATCAATATTTGTGGTCGATCTTACACAAATATAAAACTAAATATAGGTAGCTTGTGTGAATGCGTACCAGGCGATGACATATTTTATTCATTTATTTAATCGTATCAAGATATTTATACAATAGGAAAAAAAAACATTCGGTAAGATTTTATTTTTATGTTTATTTTGTAACTAGGGTAAGCGGTATACTCATTGCCCCTTAAGGCGACCATTGACTTTGAATATTTTTAGATTCAAAGCAAGGTCCAAATTCATTTAACATTTACTGTCAAATTGTTGCTTAAGAACCCGAGAATTCGAACAAGTTACAACCGTAATAATACTGTAACTCTTTTATAACTTAAATGAGTTGAATATGAAAATGGCGCGAAAAGTACAATCATTGACCCCTGATGTATGAAGGTACTAACTTTGGCCTACCCGTTTCTACGTTATCTTGGGCCTTTCTTCACCAATTACAGTATATAAACCAAAATGGAATGGTAATTAATATATGAAAATAATTACTTAAAAAAGAAAGTAGGTAAAAATCGAAATGAAAATACTTAATTTTAAGATTTTCATAGCAAACCACTCTCGAAGTTGTAGTCACTGCTAAAAAAATTTTTTTATTTCAAGTGTTCTACCTGTCAAGTATGGAAACGACCTACTACATTTTAGAGTGTAGCAAACAAAGAAAAATATGAAATTTATTTTTGTCCTTGCACTCAAGGATTGCGCTTAATACATAGAATTAACATTCAAGGGGCCAATAATTGGAGGGGGACCAACATTACTACAGCTTACCCTACCATGTATATTCTACTACTAAAGAATATTCTGATTCTCATTATGATTCTGAAGATTTATAAGGCAATATCCAGGTTTCCTCGTCATTTGGTCATCCAACGTCGGTTTTAAATTATAAAAAAACCAGGTTTCCGAAATATGCTTATCGCACAATTATTTAAACCAGTACAGTTAGTTTCGTAAGCTGGGTTCTACTACTACTAACTAGGCGATCGATTAAAAAACAAGGCCATCCAACAATGGAATAGACTGTATCTTTTGGTGGTCTACTTTACCGTAAAAAACAAATGCAAAAATTCCCAATTCGTAAACGGTTTCGCTAATAAAAGGAGATCTAACTGGAAACCAAGTTCATCCAAAGCTCCTTAGATCACAGCTCCTGTCGTGTGCATAATGTTCAATTGATTTGTTATGTTATTGGCTACTCAATAGTCAAACTTCCCGTTGTATACACACATTTACCTAGCTGGATTTCTAGGTCACCTGGAAGTAGAGTAGTCAAACCGTTACACTGACTGACTGACTGACAGTCATCAGAGAGAGAGTGAGTAAAACTAGTGTTTTATGAACTTAATAGTTGCATGAACAGTAAGAGGATTTTTTATTGAAATTTCGGATTCGGTAATTACAAAAGATGGTCTTTAGAGACTCGCGAAATTATAAGTGTAGGTCAAATAGATCTTAAGTTATTGGGGGGTCAAAAGTGGCCCGAAATAGTTCGTTTAACCCCCTCCGACCGTTTCGGCAGCTGTTAAAAAAGAATTCCAAGTGTGTTGCCTTTTTGACCGACTTCAATAGAAGGAAGGAGGTACTCGGTTCGTCTGCATGTTTGCTTGTTCTTATTTTTTTGTGTTTATTTTTTATGTATGTATGTTCCCCGATAACTCTTGACCACGTTGGCCGATTTTGATAATTCCTTTTTTGTTTAAAGCAGGTACCCCGGCATTGGTCCCATATAAATTTGGTGAAGGTCTGATGATGGGATCTAGAAGGAATCGAGGAAACTCCTCGAATTTGATAAGACACGTGTATGCCGATTTCGGTATTTTCTGTAGGTAACCAAGCATTGGCTCACGGAAACCACAAATTGTGGCATAGCAAGTACGAAATTGGAGTCGGCTTTTTTTGATATAAATAATTTTGAATTTTGTGAACAGGAGTCCCTCATGCAAGAGTGTGAAGTGCTGTCCCAGCACATCCCGCGAGTGGTGGACGCGGTGCGCGTGGCGGAGCGCGCGCCCGACCACGCGGCCGCGCGCCTCGACCTCATCGCCAGCGCCGACGCCTTCCTCCAGGTAACTTGTGGACGGGTGATGGGATCTCTCTGGGGCAGAGCTTAATGCGTGTCACACACAGGCGCGGCCTGCGGTGGCGGCCAGTTGTAAACTATGTCAATCAAGGCCGCGTGTGTCTGAAAGATTGTGCCGCAGGCCGCTCGAGTGTGTGACACGCTTTACACATAGACGCAAAGTAGCATGTCTGTGCGTCTTCTCCAAATTGTACTTCGGTGAGTGTGCTCAGGAGCTCCATGAGCTCATTCCGCCTTCCACATTCTTCCATCGGACATCCAGACGTACGGCTGGCTAACATCCTTACCTGGTCGAAATTCCTCTAATTCGAACAAAGCACGTTGCATCATCTTTTATAATGCGCACTTCTAAGGTTTGCAATTTTCTGCCGGCGTGTGTATTTCTGAGTTCATATAACCTAGACCTTTTTAAGGCACGAGTGAATAAGCATTTTCTGGGTGAGCTCGCTTCATCGTCGGCCTCATCCTTGCCCCCTGGCTAGATGCTGGCCAAGAGAAATCCCATTTTTAATAAATAAAAAATCGCGGAGGATTCGAGGGAACTCCTCCAATATGCCGATTTCGGTATTATCTATAGTTAACCAAGCATTGGCTCTCGGAAACCACAAATTTGGTGAAGCGGTACTGGTGATGATCACTACAGATGTTATATTGAACTCCTCAATAATGTAGGCACTTCAGATTCCGATGAAAACTAATGCTCGTACATTTTGAAGTGGAATTTATGATGAGGAACGAAAGGTCAGAATGGCTAAGGAATCGACGGACTTCTTCAAATATCATAAACCCATATAAAGTAACTTGGTTGGGGTCTGTAGTAACCACCTCATTTGCTGTTAGAAAACAGGACAGGCGGTGAAGTGGGAAGGATATGTGAAAACCTCACGTGTCATGGCGAAGTACCAAATAGAAGTTGGTTTTTTTGGGTATAAATTATCAGAAAGACCGTTTATGGAGACCACAAGACGTTGGGTCGAGATGCGAGCCAACATAACCTTCAGTGTATGGTGTTTTCGTTATTGAGTGACGTTTGAGTTCGTACTCCTCCTAGACGCTTGAACCGATAACGCTCAAATTTTGCATGTCTATAGGTGACATTATGTTATGACATGACAATGGTTCAGTTTTTTTTTAATTAAAGTCGGATATACCATGGAGGAATAATCACGGAAAAACTGAATTTCCGTATATTTCAATGTAAAAAGTCGTGCTCGCGCAAAATTGACGTAAACAATGGAAAATAGAAGGAGTTTGAGACCGGGTAGACGCGCTCAGCTCAACATTTGCAACCAGCAAACTGCATTGCATACCTAGTACGGTCGGCCTCACAAGGGACTTAACACCTTTGTACCGTGTCGCTATAACGTCATGTTTAAACTGTCACACTAAATTGCCAACGGGTGAGAGCGACAAACTCCCAAAGTGTCCAGCTAGTTATGAGGCTGACTGTAGAAAGTGTAAAGCGTGTCACAGACTGAGCGGCCTGGGGTGGCGGCCAGATGTAAGTATGAGAATGAAGGCCGCGTGTGTCTGAATGATTGTTAGGATTGTCATAGTGTACAACTTTCCGCTCCAGTCTGTGACACGCTTTAGAGTCCCCAGTACGCTCGACCGAACTCGATTTTCCATACAAACGTAGTTTTGTTGTTATTTTAAAACGCCATGCTGAAATAACATGAAATTTTGTATACACAATGAAATCCGCCATATCTAGGTCGGAAGTTAGTTTCTGTTGCTAGAAATTGGAATGGAAAAAAATACAGCTAGTGTTTGATTTTTTTAGGTCTTGTATGAAAACCTTAATAATCGCTGTATTTTTTCTACATTATCATTTATTCGCTGTATTTTATCTACATTAGATATACCTGATCTCCTTGTGTATACAAAGTTTCAAATGATTCAAGCATGCCATTTTAAAATGAGAGCGAAACTACGTTTGTATGGAGAACCGAGCTTACTGCGGACTCTTAAAGCTATAGTTTCCCCACAGCCGAGCGGGCACGTGCTGGCGGCGGCGCGCGCGGCGCTGCCCTCGGTGGCGGACGCGCCCACCGCCAAGCACCTCACGCACACCACGCAGCAGCTCACCGCCAGCTGCGCCGACCTCCGGTAACGCAAGCCTTCATTACACGCGTACGGGAGTCGTGTGCTAGTTTCACTACGTTGCGCGATTTGACAGATCGACTAAGCTCGTTGCGCCACGGGAACCCGCAATGTAGTGGAACTAGCATGCGAGTCTCGTATGCCTCTACTCAGTGAAAACACTGAAAAAACTATATCACCTATAAATGAACTCTATTTAGATCGACTTCTTGTCTCTGTATGCCGCAGTACTTTCATAATGCTTCGTATTATGCGTATGTGAAATCTGGCATATCGAAGTTGAACTTGAGATTTAAAAATATAGATCCAAATTCTTACCACGGATTGTTCAAAGTCGTTAGAGCTAAACCAATTCATAAATATACAAATGTAGCTATTATTACCTTCAACGAGAAAGGTCTTTCGTAGTGATTTCATGTTATTGTTATTGTCTCAGGTTTGTATTCCTCTTATACAACTTTTATCAATATGCATTGGTTCAAATAAATTTACTCTTTGATGAAACACTCAATTCGAATTTCGCATCCCTAAATAAACAATTCATTTTCCCTAGGTCTGCTGTAAGCCGCGCCCGTATATCCTGCAAGGGCCTGGAGTTGGATGCTGCGGCCGAAATTATTCGTTCTCTGCAGGACGAGTTGGATGAACTGGAGGAAGCTGCGAGGGCCTTCGACTTGAAGCCCTTGCCAGGCCAAAGCGTAAGTAGTTGGTTTAGAATAGTTGAAGTAGCATGGCGAGAACTCGCCGCCACAGCGGCCGTTAGTTCTCTGGGCAATGTGGCCCACCGACTGCTTTATTTTAGTTCTTCTGCGGATTTTCGTCATTCCTGATTTGATTTCGAAGAGGGAAGATGTCTGAAGGCAAAGTTCACAACCATACACAAATCTCTGATCAATGTATTCTGCTCAAGTGGCAGGGGTATAAAACGTTAAAACATTATCGCAGGCGGAATGGGCGCGCTCCACCATGGCGTCGGCGTCGCGGTCGGCGGCGGGCTCCACGGCGCAGCTGGTGTCGGCGGCGCGGCGCCAGGAGCCCGCGGGCTGCGGCGCCGCCGCCGCCGAGCTGTCGGCCGCGCTGCGCCAGTGGACCGGCGGCGTGCGGGCCGCCGCGCACGCCAGCGCCCAGCACACGCCCAGGTCACTACACCTATATATCCTTAACAGACGATCGCCGCAGGCTTGGAAGACGTCCACAGCTGGACATACGCCTCCCCCACAGACCGCCCCATCGACCGGACAGGGTACCAGGGGCATCCAGCTGACTACGACCTTAACCAAGTCATCAGCCCATCTCGTGGTGGTCCACCGTGGGGGGTCTTCCAACGCTGCGCCGTCCGGTACGTGTTCGCCACTCGAGAACTCGCCACCCCACTGGTCATCGGTTCTCCGGACAATGTCGCCCACATGTATCCCATCATATTTTCCAACTAATCTTTAAACATTTCAGTAACTATAATCACGAGAGAAATAGATAACTATAATGACGACCTGTTTAGCCTAGTTGGTAGTGACACTGCCTCTGGAGCTAGAGGTCCCAGGTTCGAATCCCGGCCAGGGCATTATTTGTGCATTTAGCACGGATTTTGTTCTTGGGTCTTGGATGTTCTCTATGTATTTAAGTATGTATTTATCTATATAAGTATGTATATCGTCGCCTAGTACCCCATAGTACAAGATTTGCTTAGTTTGGGACTAGGTCGATTTGTGTAAGGTTGTCCCCCAATATTCATTTTTTGTTTATTTTTTAAATAATGAGTTGGTTCTAAAGCAATTGAAGGGATGTTTACAAAAACAACATATCTGCTTAGACCGGTTGACACTTCTGGAGGAACATTTATAATGGGCTCAGGAGTCGACCAGTGTAGTCAGTTATGTTGTTTTTGTAAACGTCCCTTCAATTGGTCAGATAGCGCTCATAATTATGTCCATTCTGATAAATTTCTTGTTCCAGATTAACATCGACCGGGCGCGAAGTCCTCCACTCCTCGCTGACGCTGGTGGAAACCGTCAAGACATACCTGTCGACTTCCGAACAAGTGGACATCGCCTCCATCGTCTCCATCGCCAGAGACGTCACTCAGGTATATTAAATATTCTAACACATGCATTTCCAAAAGAAAATTCTTATATACTACGAATGGATTGTAAAGAACACTCCAGATTAATAGCATATTTTTTGAACAGTCATCAGCAGAAGTAGCTACGCGGGCCTAGTGCTCAAATTAAGCTACACTCAGAATCTCATGTCAAGAGAAAAAGGCTCTGTGTAGATTGTGAACGTGTTATACAGCAGTATGCTGATCTACTGCTGCTGCTGAATGAACAACCAACCAGGGTTTACCTATAGTCTAGTATGTGGCAAAGACCGTCATCTTTTGAAAACTTATTTTAGTTACTGACTCTGGTAAATAGGTTGCAATAGTTGTATTACGCGTACTTTACGACCTTCAAACCTTCAAGAAAAGAGCGTACTCCCATCTTAAAGGCTGGCAACACACTTACAACCCCTTTGGTGTTGCGGGTGTCCATGGCCGGCGCTAATCGCTTAGTCGGCGATTCGTCTGCTCGTTTGCCTACTATGTCATAAAAAAACACTTTACCGTATCTTATGATTAAACGTACATTCCAATATCTCAAATCGGCAACTTAGGCAATATTGCCTACGCCAATTCTTGGGATTATGTAGCGGACCCCAGGCATCCTTGAAGATGCAACTGTACTGGGTATAACGCTAGGACTATGATGATTGGTGAGTGTTTGTTTGTTCAGAACCTAGACACGAGCTTGGAGGCGGTGCCCTCCCACTCGGAACTGCACGCGGCGATGGAAAACATCAACGAGACGCTCCACATCCTCAACATGGGCGAGTTCCCGCCCAGCGACCGCGCCTACGGGTGAGCTGATCATAATCATTCTCCGGTCCTGTCACATTTCAACAAGCAGAACTAACCCCCAATATTTATTTATTTATTTAACCCTTTTAGGACTTATGATGTCACAGACAGACACATATACGCAGATTATTTATTATTGACCGAGCGAGCGAAGAGTCTCCGTTTCAGCTTTCGACAAAAAATCTTTCGTATGTCTGTCTGTCCGGATGTTCTCCTCTACAGGTCGCATTTCTCAACCGATTCTATATTCGATAATTATGTAGATTTTTTTGTCAAGTCAATTTTTTGAAATTTTGAAATTAAAAAAAAAATTGCGATGTCTACACAGAGCCACTAGTTATTAACAGTTATTAATGTCCCACTGCTGGGCAAAGACCTCCCTCCTTTTCTTCCGCGTACCCCTGTCCCGGGCAGTCTCCCACCAGTCTTGTTCAAAGACGTCGATTTCATCTCGCCATGTCCGGCGAGGCCGGCCGCGACGCCGTGTTCGATTTTGTGGGACCGACTTGGTGGTGATTTTAGCCCACAAGTCTTCCGGCATGCGGCAGATGTGCCCGGCCAAGTCCCATTTAAGTTTGGCGGCTGTGTAAGCTACAATACAATACCATTACTCTTTATTGCTACATCAGCTATCTACATTTTAGAACGTAGTATTGTATTTTTAATGCGATCCGTCAATTTCACGCCCAAAATACTGGCATCATAATAATATTCCCTGTATTCACAGCGAACTCCAATCGGAACTGAACGCGGCGGCCGTAGGCCTCAACACGGCGTCATCGGAGGTGGTTCAGCGCGTGGACTCGCCCGCGGCTCTAGCGGACAACTCGCGCCGGTTCGGCGACGCCTTCAACCGTCTGCTGGGCGTCGGCATGGAGATGGCGGGTCAGACAGAGGTGAGTCACAGTTTATCACTCAACTTTGGTTTCTACAGGACGTAACAAAATGCCGTGGGCCCGTTTAAGGCGTTAATTTGTATCGCATTCTGACTTGAAATAAGTAGGAAAAAAAATTTACTCATTTCATAAGTAGGAAAAAAATGCTGGTTCAATTTTGGGACGATCTACTGCTCGTTGCCCAAAGGATGGCCAAAGTAAGCTTCAAGGATTTTTATTGAGTCCTATACGCGTTCCACCAAGAGGAAAAGCTCTTATGCAGCTAAATTGGGAACTTGTCTCAAACGGCGGGCGGCTTACCATAAACAAACTCTTTAATTTGGGCTGGTAATCGTTTATTTGCCTCAATGTCATATCAAACAGTTAAAGGCAAATAAGAAGTGGAACTTACCATGACAAGGACAAGAAATGACTTAATATCTGTGTCTTTCATTATTCATATTAGTGTTTATTACCGTATTAGCATGTATGAGAAGATGTATGGATGTAATTGAAGCGAAAGAAGTATGTAAGGACCGTAGTATTTGACGTTCTTTGGTCTCTGCCTACCCCATAGGATAACGGCGTGAGTTTATGTATGTATGTATGTATGTATAGGCATCTTCTGGGTGAGCTCGCTTCATCGTCGGCTGCATCTTTGCCCCCTGGCTAGATGCCGGCCAAGAGCAATCCCATTTTTAATAATATAAAAAAAATTTTACCATCATGCTACATTTTAGTATAATAATACCGTCCGGACTTTTAGTTAACAGTAACCAGAGTCCTGCTTTATCTGTGTTTGGTCGACTTATGTGGATTTTTAAGTCTTGTGCCAACTAAATTAGTCTTACGTTGTTTGCAGGACCACGACACGCAGTCCCTGATGGTGAACTCGATGAAATCCGTGACCATCAACTCTTCCAAACTGCTGACGGTCGCCAAGTCGGTCAGCCAGGACCTGACACGGCCCAACGCTAAGAACCAGCTCGCCGCCGCCGCTCGCGCCGTCACTGAGAGCATCAACAGACTTGTGAGTAGTCACACTGACAGACACACAAAGAGAGAGAGAAGTATTTATACTTTGACTACTACTTAAGCTTGGTTGATACTCATACTCATACTTCTACTCATTTATTTTGTAAAGCTAATTTACATGCCAACAGAATTTTTATACAGTATAATTATTAAAACTAGATTATATAAAAATTAAAAAACTTAAATATCACGTAAAAAAACAATAATATAGTGACCCTACGAGGTGGTTCCGGGTTCGAATCCCGTCCGAGCCATTTTTTTATACCACGTCGTTGGCAAACAGGCGGACGGCCCGTCTGATAGTAAACGGACGCCTGCGACTCCAGGGGAGCCAAATACGCGTTGCCGACCCATAAAAATTTTTATATACTCCTTTCTATACCGACCCCATAACCGAAAGAACCCCATACTGTAGTCCCTCGGGAAAACCTCGACAGGGAGCTCATTCCACAACCGGGGCGTCCGAGAGAGGAAATTCCTCTGAAACCGTACCGTACGCAACCATTTAGGTTCCAAGGTGTGAGATTGAATGTCACCGACGGCGAGCGGTGCGATGGTAGAAAGCGGCCGTGGCCATCATGTCGAACAGTTCTTCGGAGCACAACCCATTATACAAACGATAGAACGCGCACAAGGAAGCAAAGTTTCTCCTTAAACTTAAAGGATTAATACTCACAGACACTCTGAATCGAGTCAAAAGACCCAAGACGGCATCCAGGTACTCCCGCAATACTCATCATCCTAGCGTTATCCCAGTACAATTGCATCCTGAAAGATGCTCGGGGTCTGCTACCTAATCCCAAGATTTTTTACGGAAGCGACTGCCGTCTGACCTCCCAACCCAGGGAGGAAACTACACCCTAATGGGATTAGGCTTGTCAAGTAGCGGTGTTATTTTTATGGCTGCGATTCTCCGTAGAACTTCCCCAATTGGCTGCCACTTAATCCCCTACTACCTCGTTCTTGTCACCAGGTGGACGTATGCACGGAAGCGGCCCCAGGCCAGAAGGAATGCGCAGCAGCCATCAGAAGCATCGAAGGTTCCAGGGTGCTTCTGGACAATCCTTCTCAGCCAGTCAGCGAACTGTCATACTTCGCCAATGTGGACGCGTGTGTAGGACACAGCAAGGCTCTCAGTAAGTAGACTACATGATCTATCCTCAAGATAAAAGAACTTAAACATCCTTGGGAGCTCTGGCGACCTTACTCATCAGCAGGCTGATATTTCGCTGTATCCTACCTCTTTGTCACTTGAATGAGCTGGCTCAAATTTCATAGGCACACGTATGGCGATTCAGTATTTTGTGTTGTTAACCATGTACATGTGCATGTGCATGTTGTAATGCGCACTTCTAAGGTTTGGAATTCCCTGCCGGCGTCTGTATTTCCGAGTTCATATAACCTGGACCTTTTTAAGGCACGAGTGAATAGGCATCTTCTGGGTGAGCTCGCTTCATCGTCGGCCTCATCTTTGCCCCCTGGCTAGATGCTGGCCAAGAGCAATCCCATTTTTAATAAATTAAAAAAAAAAAAAAAAAAAATGTTTGGAGGGGGGCATTGTGCATCGCCTCCGTTTTTATATTGATAGGGTTCAAGGGTCGGCCGGCAGGAAGGTAGTAAATACAGGAGATCACTGATAGCAATATATTCTTATTGACAATAATATAGTAACTTAGAACAGAAGAGTAAAATCACATAGGACATTTTTTCCTAGTCACAACTGTCGGTTGTCTCTATATGTCTAACAAGTAAATTTTTAACGAAAAAACACCGACTCCAAACTTTGCCAGACCCCATCCTCCTATATAATTTGAGGAGTTCCTTCGATGTAACCTTACTTACCCCATCCTCTTGGTATGTAATTTGAGGAGTTCCCTCGATTTTCCCAAGATCCCGACATCAGATCCAGACTTGGTGACAATGGGCCCAACTAGAAAACCAAACCAAACCCTTTCAAACAAAAAAAGAATTTTTGAAATCGGTCCTCTAGTCTCCGAGTAATCGGTGAACATACATAAAAAAAAACCGACGAATTGAGAACCTCCTCCTTTTTTGAAGTCGGTTAATAAAAGAACATCGTATCTCTGACATAAATATTGAAGTGGCTGATTAGCAAATAGTTTGCATATATAACGCCACACATGCATCTACGCTCGGAAACCACAAATTTGGTTTTGTGATTGTGATGATGATGATGACACACAAAAGTGGTGATGGTGATGATGACACACAGATATGGTACTCCTCAATGATGAAGGCACTTCCAAGATTCCAATGAAATTTCATTGACCTACAAGCTAACGGTCGTCAAACTACACATTTTGAAGTGGAACTGAATGTCAGTATGGTTCCCTGGGGAATCGACGGAACTCTTAAAATATCATCGGCTCAAAAAAAAAAAATAGCCGGGTTTTTTTTCAAGAATAAACCATTACGAAAATGTTTCGAAAGAACGCTCCTCTGTTCTATGTTTTTTGTGTAATGAGTGTCATGACACAAATACATTTTTTCATACACATGTGTATGTAAACACATAGATTATATTTTCTGAGGACTGAAATACATGTATTTATTTCAGAAATACACACAAAAGAGACGAGGTTCTAAATCTGCTCTGGGAATACATGATTTGCTACAAATAAATCCCTCAAACAATTCTGGAGCTTACTAACAAGTATGTTGTTACAGGCGAGGGCATGTCAAGCATGGCGACCGCTGTCAAACGCTCGGAGCACGCGCAGTTCGCTCGCGCCGTGCGTAATGTCGCTGACGCCGTGCTCGGCTTGGTGGATTGTACCGCACAGGCCGCTTACTGGGTAAGTGTACTGTGCACATACATATAGTCCTTAGATTAATAATACCAACAGACCCGAACTGTTAAGCATGATAACTATAAAACTTAGAAAAGTTGAAAAATCCCCGACATTTTCATTTCAAAGCTCGATATCTCAAAAACGACTGAACAGATTTTCATGAAACATAGCTAAGAACACTCAAGATAAAATTATCTATGACACAAAAAAAGCTAAACGAAAATCGGTTCATCCGTTTGGCGATACCACAGACAGACACATGAAACTTATACCTCTCTTTTTGCGTCGGGGGTTAATGATTTTTCATAAAGTTGTCTCTTTGAACCAAGATGGGTTAGAACGGGACAGATAGTACGATAATTTTCGGCCGTTAACCAATTGTCTGCATTTAAAAGCACACGAATATGTCAAATCCCACATAAACCTAAACGTCAGTTCGGTACAATTTGCATTTGTGAAATCGGAGACAATGACAGGTGAAGATCTGTCACATATCACTTATCCGTCTCTCTCAAACTTACTGATTTGTGCATTAGTGATAATAGATCAGATATACAGAGATCGTGCAACTTAAATTTGCGGCACTGAAAATTGCTCTGCTTACCCCTTTTGGGAATATTAGGGGACAAAATTTAACACAAATCGAACTAGTCCCATAGTAAGCTCAATAAGGCTCGTGTTATGGGTACTGGATGACGATATATTTAATAGATATATACTTAGTCGGCTCATAAGTTCTGTCACTGGCCTTTAAAATTTAAATTTGGAACTCCTAAAACAAAAACCGTTGTGCATTTGAATTTCGAATCTTTTTTAAATATTTGAGTAGTATAATTTTGCAATTTTCTGTTTTCTTTAACATGGAGTGGACGCTTAAAGATAGCCGTACCGCAATAATTGCACTATATCGTTGTGGACACTCGCCGACTAAAATTTTTAAGCTACTTGAAAATTTAAAATTCTCTCTAAGATTTGTGTATCGTACCATAGAAAGATACAGTGAGGTCTCTAGTTTAAATGACAAGAAAAGAAGCGGTCGTCCGCGTACAGCTAGGACTCCAGCGGTTGTACAAGCAATTAGGGCACGCATTGCCAGAAATCCCGCTAGGAAACAAAAAGTTATGGCCCTCCAGATGGGTTTGAGCAGAAACACGGTAAAAAGAGTGCTTAATCAAGACCTGAGACTTCGTGCTTATAAACGAAAAACTGGCCATCTCCTCAATGGTCGGCTTAAAGCTTTAAGGCTTAAAAGATCTAAAGCTTTATTGAAGAAGTACGCTAAAAATAAGCATCGTTGTATACTGTTTTCGGACGAGAAAATTTGTGACATAGAAGAAAACTGTAATAAACAAAATGATAGAGTGTACGCTCGCAATAGTAAAGAAGCGTCTAATAGCATTCTCCGTATTCAAAGAGGTCATCACCCTTCATCTGTGATGGTTTGGCTGGGAGTTTGTTATGCGGGCGTCACTAGTATGCATTTTTGTGAGAAAGGAGTAAAAAATAGTGCCAAAGTGTACCAAGACACGGTGTTGACTAATATTGTGAAACCACTATCCCATACGATGTTTCAAAACCAGCATTGGGTTTTCCAGCAGGACTCTGCTCCAGCCCATAAGGCAAAGTCTACACAAGCCTGGCTCGCCTCCAATAAAATCGACTTTATACGGCATGAAGATTGGCACTCCTCTAGCCCAGATCTTAATCCGTTAGACTATAAAATATGGCAGTATTTAGAGGAAAAGGTGTGCTCAAAACCTCATGCAAATCTAGACTCGCTGAAAAAATCCCTTGCTACGGCAGTGGCCAATATCGACATGAAAGTGGTGCGTGAATCCATTGACGACTGGCCACGCAGACTTCAAGCCTGTGTAGATAATTATGGCGGTCATTTTGAATAAATGTTATACATTTAGATTCTCTAGTTTATAAGCTTTCAAACGCTGTACAAATTATACGGAATAAACTTAAACTTTTGTTTTTATTTGATACTATGTATATGACAGAACTTATGAGCCGACTAGGTACATGGAAAACATCCAAGTCGCGGGAACAAATGTTTCTGCTCACCACAGAAACAAATGCCCTTACCGGGATTCGAACCCGGGACCTAAAGTTTCGGAGGCAGTGTCACTACCAACTAGGCTACACAGGCCGTCAAATTTGTATATTTGATCTTATGATGAGAATCCAATATCTTTATTCCAGGTCGTCGACCCATAATGTGTTGTAACAATTACTTGTACTAGGCTAGGACGCAGCGGTATTATAATAATGTCAACTTACAGGTGGCAGTATCGGACTCGACCTCGGTCGCTGGTCGTCCAGGTCTGGTGGACCAGGCACAATTCGCTCGCGCCGCTGTGGCCATCGAACAAGCTTGTCAGGCGCTGGCTGACCCTACCAGTGACCAGCAACAGGTTAGTATTTATACTAGCGTGACTCAGTGAGCTAGCCCTCGCGTTTTTTTTAATTTTTTTTATATTTCAAAATTTTCAAACTCTGACACGACAGGAAAATTCTATTTTATTATCGAACCTGCTCACAAAATTTCACGAGTACCCGAAATACGGACATCTGGACAACCGGACAATCCGGACATACGAAATCATGTTGGTCGTAGCTGATACAGAGACCTTCGTTTAATTCGGTCCTTATACTGCTTTATATGGGTCGTCATACTTACGTTAGTTTGCTTAATACGTCAAATACTTAGAATCATAGAAAACCTATACATGCATCTTTCTATGGATCTCCATCGAGCAAGCTTTCCAGGTGTTCACTAGTGATCAGCAACAGGTTGGTTTACTACGTCAACTTCTCGTAATCTTCTGGCGTTTTATGTGCAACTTAGATATCACATTTTCTCCATCTAACCTACAAGTGGCACTGAAAACTTGATTTCATGTGCACTGCCTGCCCATTTTGGGATTACAGGTGTGAGTATGTTATAATGTCCACTAACCTAAAAAGGATTCTGATAGGGCCCCTAGAAAGCTTAAAGCATATTTTTCATCACAAACTGCGAAGCAACTTACTATAAAAGTCGATTATCAAAGTTGGCAAATCTCCATTTCAGCCGCTTATACGATAGAGATGGAGATATCTTTTTTTTTAAATATAAATATTAGGGGACATTTTTTACACAAATCGAACTAGTCCCATAGTAAGCTCAATAAGGCTTGTGTTATGGGTACTAGACGACGATATATTTAATAGATATATACATAGAAAACATCCAAATCTCAGGAACAAATGTTTCTGCTCACGGAAACAAACGCCCTTACAGGGATTCGAACCCGGGACCTCTAGCTTCGGAGGCAGTGTCACTACCAACTAGGCTAAACAGGCCGACAAATACTGAACTTCGATATTTGATTTCGTGGTTATGCGTCGGTTGCCAGACTTTTTTACTCTGGATAGGTTTGCGCTTGAACATAAATTACCTGATGGTAAGTGATGTTATTGTCTAGGATGGAGCGCGATTGCCCAGTAAAAACCGGTTCACTATCGTTTTGAATACAGTAAGGCGAGACTTTGCTGTTTGATCATCAATATAAATATGATGTCTCTTCCAGGTGTTGTCAGCGGCCACAGTGATCGCCAAGCATACGAGCGCGCTGTGCAACGCGTGTCGCGTCGCGTCAGGCAAGACGGCCGAGCCGCAAGCAAAGAGACACTTCGTACAAGCCGCTAAAGATGTCGCCAACTCTACAGCGGCCCTGGTTAAAGAGATCAAGGCGCTGGATAGCGATTATAGTGAGGTTAGTCGCAATAAACTCTAGAATCATCGTCGTAGATAAATCTTAGAAACTTCTTTGAAACTCGTAGTATGTCAGAATCTAGGAATAGAGCTCATAGAGCTTTCTAGACTCGTCGTGGGCTTCGGACGGAGTTGTAATCAAAGAGACTTCGCTCGTGGTGCTGGATAGTGATTATAGTGAGATTTGTGCCTTAAGTTAGACCGTCATAGAGCCTTTTAGAATCGTCGTGGATAAGTCTTTAAAAACTTGTATGAATTTCGTAGAAACTCATAGAATCGTCTAAAAACCTTACGTAACTGTTTAGATCATTATTGATCACTATTAAACCCTTTTTTAGTTGTATTTCATAGAGCACTCACTCACTCCTTAAAGTTTTCTAGAATGATCATAGACCTTAACATTCTCATGAATTACATAAAAACCTATAAATCTTATATAATATTCCCAGAAACCTTTCAGAACTATTTATAGCTTTCATGAATGACTTATAAAAACTTGGAAATCTCATAGAATCTTTTTTGAACCATATTGAACCAGTTTAAGTCAGGCCTTTATCATACTAATTATATTCTCATTTTACAGTCAAATCGCGCTCGCTGCGCCGCCGCCACTGGCCCCCTACAGGAGGCCGTGCGTAGCCTGTGTCAGTTCGCAGACTCCCCGCAATTCAGCTCCGTGCCTGCTCGCATCTCGCCGCAGGCCAGGCAAAACCAGGCGTCAATCTTAGAGAGTGGCAGGTGAGTAACAGCATTATAATATAATAGTTTCTTGTCGCATTGTATAGGTTTTAGGTTGATACTTGCATTGAAAATCAAACCTTTAAATCGTCGATAGCGGCACCAAGAAAGCACGGTAATGTTAAGAAAGATATGTCAATGTCACAATAGTTCCCCTATAAAGTGCCAATTCAGCTCCGTGCCTCAGGCCGAGTAACTTACATTCCGATAGCTCAGTGTCTTGAGGAGGGTCGATAATTATTAAGTTTCTTGTCAACTAACGAGAATAGGCGAGGCGGTTACATACTCTTGATGATATAATAATCAAACTATACGGCTGAGTTGCACCAAACCGTCTGTAATCGTATGCTGTGTTCGTTAAAATTTGATTGTATGCAAAGTTTGACAAGTTCCTATGGCATGACAGCTACCGGCGCCATATTAACGTTGATCGATCTGTGATCGTAATTCGGTGTAACCCGGCCTTAGTGAACTCTCGCACTTTTTACTTTTTTTTTATTAATATGTAGTTCAAAGATTTGTTACCACGAAACCCGTAAATAAATAAATATCGCGTTAGACCCGTGTGAACAAATACAATATTGAACCGTTGAGTTTGAGGAGAAATTTTGCCTCCTTGTGCGTGTTCTATCGCTTATATAATGGGTTGTGCTTCGAAGAACTGTTCGACATGATGCCTACGGCCGCTTTCTATCATCGCACCGCTCGCCGTCGGCGGCATTCATCCTCACACCTTAGAACCTAAATGGTCGCGTACGGTACGGTTTCAGAGGAATTTCCTCCCTCGGACGCTCCGATTGTGGAATGAGCTCCCTGCCGAGGTTTTCCCGATGGACTACAGTATGGGGTTCTTCAAGAAAGGAGTGTATAAATCTTAAAGGGTCGGCAACGCGCATGTGACACCCCTAGGAGTTGCAGGCGTCCATAGGCTGCGGTGACCGCTTATCATCAGGCGGGCCGTAAGCTTGTTTGCCACCGACGTGGTATAAAAAAAAATATTTTAGGTCTTATAAGGAAATGACTATTTCATCGCCCACTCTTCCATTAAGAAACTCATAGCACCATCAGACTTGATCAACTTAGTTTGTTGTCAACCAGGAGCATCATCTCAGCGTCTTGCTCCATGCTGGAGTCGGCTAAAGCCTTAGCGGTGACGCCGGACGCCCGACCACAGTGGCAAGCGCTCGCCACTCACAGCAAAACGGTTTCCGACAGCATCAAGAGCTTGCTGGGCGATATCAGGTGAGTTGATAACTATTTCTCTTTTTAACCTCAAAAAAAACGATGAGGATCTCAATTCATCGGATTTTTTTTTATGTATGTTAACCGCTGGCGGGTGGCGCAGGACCGGCCTTTGGGGGAGGCCTATGTCCAGCAGTGGACGTCATGTCGGCTGTTATGATGATGTTCACCGATTACTCGGAGATTATTGGACCGATTTCAAAAATTCTATTTTTGTTTGAAAGGGTATGTTTTCTAGTTGGTCCCATTGTTATCAAGTCTGGATCTGATCGGGATCTTGTAAATATATAGAGGCCGAGTGTGAGTTATGGAAATGTTTGGAGCCGGTTTTTTTTTAATAAAAAATTACTTGTTTCCGTACTCTACTTCACCAGCTTTTGAATTCTTACCGGACATTGACAATTCGACATTCATTGGACATAGATTTAAACTCTATAACATCGCAGTTTCAAAGAGTCTTCCATGCAGGGCTCGTAACCGGTTAATCTCAAAATCCTGAAATAGCCAAATATTTTTAATTAGTTTATGCTCTTTATGTAGGACTCAATAATGTATTTGGGTTATTACTTCATATTATTAGATTGCCCGATTAAACATGAAATAGTAGACGAAAGAACGATAAGAACTAAAAAAATACCGGTATTTTTGTATGGACAGAATACCGGTTTCCGAGCCCTGCTTCCATGAGCACAATAATATGGTGAACCGAGACAGGTTATACGTCATCATTATCATCATAATTATCAGCGATTAGACACATGTCTCCCAGATCGACGCATCCATTCTTTAGGAAGTCGACACAAAATGTATCCATTGGTGACTAGTCAGCCAAGCATAATATGCTATTAAATGTTTGAACAGAATTTAACGCAACCTGAATTCCCTAATAACCTAACACATGTTAACAATAACTGTTGTTGCAGGGAGAAGGCCCCGGGACAAAGGGAATGCGCTGCGGCGCTAGAAACTCTAGGAAGGCAACGACGCGCCCTCGACCAGGCGGGCTTGCAAGCTGTGGCCCAAGAATTGCCGCAGATGAAGACGGATTCACTCCAAGGTAACATATGATATCACACAATGACAGATATTGTCTCAGAATGAATTCGTCTTTTCCGTTTTCTCAACTTCTAGACATGATTCACGATACCTATCGTCACACAATCATCATTTCCACTTATTCTGAATGTCTAACCGTTAATTATCTTTCAGGTTACCTGGAGCAGATCGAGAACAGTACCACAGAGATGTTGGAACGCATCGAGCCAGTTCGTATCGCAGCTAAAGGCGAGGCAGAGAACCTGGGACACTCTGTAGTACAGCTGGTTAGTATAGCTTCGGTCTATATACTTAATCCTGCCCTCTCATGTTGTAACAAGGACTTTTTACGAAGGTTTGTGTCTAGCTAAATACACTAGATTTTTTTAGTAGAGTGATGGTTTGGTTTTCGCAGAGTTTTTAATAATTTTGATTGTACAAACTTAATAATGAAATACAGTTATAAGCCCGTTAAGTTAAGCGATTTCTTAGTCTTAGTTTTACGTTACTCATTATAGGATCCACTGAAAATCAGCGTCGTGGCCCCCTGCCTCGACTCATGCTGAGTGGGCTCCTTTTTTAAGACAACTGATACCTTTTTGATCTATGATTTTTGTAAACAGTTTTCTTGTATTGTTGTTGTTCCAAAATAAATTTTATTCATTCATTCATTCATTCAATAATGATTATTTAATAGAATAATGATAGATTGGTATCTATACGCAAGTTATCCATAATTATATAATTAACCATGAGTTAGACAGGCAGAAATGTGACTTGATTATGGGGAGCCACTTGTATACGTTTTCAGAATAGGTCGCACCAAACAGTTTATAATAAAAAGCTGTGTTTGTAAAATCTGACTGTGAAAAGTTTGTTACGTTTTTTATGAGAAGACAGCTGCCGGCATCATATTTAACATATCCTATAATAGGTCTGTAATAGTAAGTTGGTGCAACCCCCCCTTCTCTCATCCATAATAAGGAGGGCGAGGCCCAGCTTTGGGATGTACTAAGACTTGAGATAAAAGATATTGTAGAGGTTATCAGATTCAGATTAAAAAAAATTGTTGTTACAACAAGAGTTATTCATTGTTCATTTTCAAAACAACTATTACAGTCTGTTTCATACCACCACCACCATATCATCCAAAGGACGTCCACTGCTGGACATAGGCCATGCCATGGGTGTTTCATACAAATAACTGAAAAATGTGATTTATCTAGGTATCTTACTGCGAGCCGCTGGTCTCCGCGACCATCGGCGCTGCGTCCAACATGACGTCATCGTCGTCGTCGGGCGAGCTCATGGAGCACGCGCGCACCGTGCTGGAGACCCTGGCGCTCGTCACACACGCCGCCAGCCAGGCGGCTGGCAACCCTACTGTGAGTATATTCGTCTTAACCCGTTGAACGATATGTCAATCAAAAATATATTGTAATTTCAACTATAGCTTTAAAAAATCTAGGTTCCAAATTCAAAATTCGTTCCAAGGGGTCATTTAGTAGCGAGTAGTTGGATTACCCCAAATTGTAATGCCATGATACGGTCTTAAGTGAACGTGGGCGTAGTAGGTAACGAATGAACTTATTGAAGAACGATACTAATGATGACATATTAGAAATCAAAGCAAGGCGTCATCACCGCATATGTATGGTATCGCTATTCAGATTTAAATTCACCGTATACTCATTCTCAATTACACAATGAACTTAAAAAGTTCATGTCTTATATTCGAAAACAACCATTTGCTGCATCTCTGTTATGTGTAGTTTATTATTTACAGCTTTCATCGAGACTCGGTGCGTTTAAGAGCGCAGTCATACACTCAAGAGCAAATAAAACTGATAAACTTCGTTTAAAAATTCTACAAAGTGTGCGCATTTTATTTGCTCTCAAATGTACATACCTGTTGACGCAATTTTGCGTTATTCTCAAAATTTTCAAATGTTTGCAAACAGGCCACCAACGCGCACCGCAACGTGGACTCGCAGAGCCAGCTGTGCCGCGCGGCGCTGTCGGAGCTGCTGGAGTGCGCGCGCGCGCTCAGCACGGAGCGCGGCGCGGTGGGCCCGCTGCTGGACTCGCTGCAGCGGTCCATCTGCAAGCTCACTCCCAGCAGGTAACTAACGTTAATGAACAGATAAAACGCTCGCCTCGCTTCAAGTCGTAGCGAGGCTGTAACGTTTCCAGGAGCCATGGAGTCAATGTCCACCACCACCACCATGTCAGCCGACGAACATCCGCTGCTGGACATAGGCCTCCCCCAATTTCATAGGGGGTAAATGCCATAATCGCCACGCTTGGCATGCGGGTGGCGATCGCAGTATCTCCACCGCACTCCAGGGATGCTGCTGTACATCCCCCGGTGGTCTTGGTCGTAGTTTTAAGACATACCCTGGCCTGGTAAAAACGGCTAAACTGATTTTGATAAATCATACCTAAGAACCATCGCCGGAAAACTTGCTTTCAAATAAACGCATTCAAATCAATATACCAGTTTAAAAGCTATGATGCCACAGAGAGACACACACATACACAGATACACATGTGAAACTTATAACACCCCATTTTGCGTTCCGCGTTGGGGTTTAAAACGGAGACGCTACATTTTCGTAATACTTTATTTATCTACTACTCTACTTAAAAACAAAAAAGTATGTATTAAAATTTGACCCGACTAGTTTTTAGAAGCTACGGCAGCCTAATGTTTCAAGCATTTGGCTGTTAAGTTGTTCGAACCCAATGAGTTTTTCTAAACTTATTTACGGAATATCATTTGAAATTTACCTTTAATTTTTCTGTGAAGGAAAACAACGTGAGGGAACCTGCATACACCGGTGAAGAAATCCAAAGGTGTATGTGAAGTTCCCAACCCCCACTAGGCCAGCGTTGAGACTGCCTAAATCCTCTCATCATCAAAAAGACCTGTGCCCAGCAGTAAGACGTAGAAGCTGATGATGAATTCTTAGGGTATATACGTGTATACAAATGTTCACCAATATTATTCTCCGTTTTATTGTATTGTAAAGTACTGATCTACTTGCGTAGCCGTCCTTAACCTAGCGCGGTTATAAATACAACTCCAATGACCCGAGAGACCGGAATAGCGTGGCGCGGCGCATCGTTATAATATAAGTAAGACTACAAATGCGAAAGTAACCCTGTTTGTCTGTCTATTCACGGCTAAACTAATGAACTATTTGTACTCAACTTGGACATTTAGGCTGGGTTGCACCGACTTACGATCACAGACTGATCAACGTTAAATATGGCGCCGGCAGCTGTCATCCCATAGAAACTTGTCAAACTTTCCATACATTCAAATTTTAACGAACACAGCTTACGATTACAGATGGTTTGGTGCAACCCAGCCTTAGAAAGTTTGAGAATGGACATAGAAAGTCAACTTTTTTTTATTCCACTCCCTGGATAGCAGGACGAATAGACGATTTATATTCCTTTTCTTACACTTGTACGTAAAGGCTCTTATTGCACGCAGGCGTATAGAGCAGTTATAGCCGATTTGCCTCCCACGGGAGTTATGAGCTCGTGTATGTTTTGAAAAAAACTAGTTGGCCGCGCTCCAAAAGATTTCTTTTTTTGTTTTTTTGTTTAGGAGGGGAAAATGCTTTACGCATACCACCCGGGTGCAGGGGGTGACCCGAGTGGTTATGTGGGACTCCCGTATAGGCTGATGAGACCCACGGTATACCCACTAAAAACCCCCCCATCTGCCGCCTTGCGCACACGTCCGCGACCCCGCCGGCGACAGCAGCTCCCAAGCGGCTCCATCGCGGATGCCTGGAGGCCCTCCACGTTAGGCACGCCAGATGCTTTGGCGTGCCTTCCTCCTCGACCTCCATCTTGTACAGTAGCGGACCCCCCTGAGTCCGCTACGAGGAGGTCATGGGTGCCGAAAAAACTTCCGGCACCCGGTGGCGGAGCAGGTCGGTAGTTCCGCCACGAACCACACCTCGGCTGCAGAGGATAGGGAAAGAATTTCTCTTCCTCTGCGGCCCCACCAACACCGTTTCCGTGGAACGGCCCCGCCAAGTTCGCAGGGGGTAGGGAGAGTGGCGCACCGAAATACCAAAACGCCTCTCCCCCTGCGATCCCGCCTCGGCCACAGAAGATAGGGAGAACGGCGAACCGCAATACCGGCACTCCTCTTCTTCTGCGGCCCCTCCTCAACGCATCCTCAGCGGGCTACCCAAGCCCGCTGGGAGCGCCCTCTCGGGCCAGCCGGCAGCCCAAACAGGCCGGCCCTGGGTGCCTCTTAGCTTCACCGTGGATGACCAGTCCACGGTTACTAAGCCCCCCCGCCCCGACAAGGCGGGCACCCTCGAGGGGGTCCAAAAGAATACTGCTATGTGCTTGGTTGAAATAGTGAAGCTGAAAAATCTAGGTAGCCGCGCGCCCCAAGAATACTGCTTAGTATTCTTGGGACGCAGTATTGTTGATTGGAATATTGAAGATGCGCGCTCCTCTCGCGAGGACGCTCCGACGATCATGCACTAATACTGGAGGTGAAGTGGTTGATTTCGTTAATTTGGATGGGTGCTGGATGTGCTGGAGTTATTTATTTCCTCGCAAATGTGATGAAAAACATTATGGTTAACTTGGGCGTAAGAATATTGCAATTTTGTTCGCAATTTTCCACTTACGCCCCTCGTTAAACAACTATTCCCTTGTATTAGGGATTCGGGCGGAGCTGCAAAGAACAGCTAGTTATTAATAAAAGTAATGTAATAAATCTTATAAATAGTGGTTATCTAACGTATATAAAACATTTTCTGACTCACTGGAATACACCGACCAGATTGACGAATGACTTCACCAACATAAATACGCGTCTTCAATCGATTGCACTTGGCGCGCCGCCAGCCCCGAGAGCTGATCTAACGGACTAATGATAGCCTAAACAGCCTTAATTACTCACTTATTTATAGTAATTAATAACTGGATAAGCTGATTGATAATAACCGGGTGATCGGTTTCATCGATGAAATCTTAGGATTCTTAGGAATCTTGGAACTTTGCACAAACTATGGTTCTTGGGGTCCATACGAGAACGTGTTGTGTCTACCCATTATTAATTTGAAGATTCGCTGTGGTGCCCACAAGAAATGAATGCAAATCAATCATTATTAACACAGCGCGTCTTTGGGCAGCGCGGCTATCCCAACCTTACACACACCTACAGTGCCCACTACTGGCGTTATATGTATCACAAAGCATTAGCTAACATAGGCAAAACAATTTTTGGATTGAGTATGGTATGAGATCCGTCCATTCCAAGTTTGATACACTTTGTACCGAATATTGCTTATTATTTACATGTTTAAGAGTGGGGACCGTATAAGATTCAGATTCGTTTATTTCATGATAATAATACCTATATAAGGTTGTGCTAGTTAAAAACATTCATCTATTTAGATTATTTTCTGTGCGAATTGACATGCATTTTGACATTTTCTCTTCCCCACTATCTAGTTCAGGACTATTGCGGCCTAATGGACTAGATTTTTCCGCTATAATAGTAACGTATCCTTTAATAACTTTATTTATGTAAAAAAAATATTGTACATGAGTAGAATACAACTACAAAACAAGAATACTAAATTATTAATAAATACCATACTTACCATAAACCACTTGCCCCATACTACCACCACTATTTTTTTAAAGTGAGTTCAAAATTTGCAAGGTCTCTTGTATATAATTCTTCTTATTTCCGACGTCTAAAAACACGTACGTAAAATTTCCTTTCGACGCGGGCAAAACAAATGCATTCTCAGTACTTGGTCGCTCCGCTCTCCCGACAGACGTCGCAATGGACGCGGCAAAACGGAATGGACTCCGGCACAAAACAAGGTCAATACTAGTGTGCTCGTAAAACTAATGTTTAGCAGCGGTGGTGTGCATGTGGCTCTAATGTGGGAGTTTTGTGAAGTGTGGAATCAACGTCATCATCAGTATATTTACGTGCCATTGCTGGGCTCTCATGGATGACGTATAGGATACAAATACTATTACTATTATTATTTTACATTTAAATTTCAATGTACTGACGATCGATATACGACTAGCAATATAAGCGAATATGTTTTATAATGTAATTGTATAATGGAGATAAATAAACTAAACTAAACTAAGGCAAAGGGGTAGGCAAGCTCTTTCCATACAAACTATGTGCACGTTTTTCTTCGTTTATGTTTACGCTAAAGTTATTATTTTTGGTCAATATGCTTATTTTTTTGTTAGCTACGACTTTATGTTTTTTTTTATTATTATTTGTATTTTTTTATATTTAATTTTTTTGGAATAAAGCAAAATTACAACACCAGGTTCTGCGTATATTCAATATGTACATGCAAAAAATAAAATTAAATGATGTAGTGTCAAAACTAACGAATAAAACTTGCACAACGTTTGTATGGAGAAGGCCTTGCCCTTCCCTTCCCCCTAATTACACAGCTCAACAGATAAAACTAATACCAACACATAAAAACAGACCAGAGGTCCTAATGAAGAAAATAGACCAAACTATAACCAAACTACTATCTGTCTCACTGTCACACTTTTTATATCGAATTTACGTTTACTCAAGTGTCGTTTTGAACCATTGTTTCTCATACAGACCTAGTTCTACACCAAAGTAGTTCTAGTATTACCTAGACACCAAAAAACTAACCATTACCTATACGTGACCCCTGGGTGGTGCTAAAAGTTTCTACAAACTGGGAACCGTACTGTCTTCTCAAAGAACTCACGGTTCGAGAATAAAATGCCATACGATAAATAAATACCAAAAAAAAAAAAACAAATAGGGGTCGTACTGGAGTGATCCGCGTACATACATTTACAGCTGTAATTTTTATTTATATTAAAATTTAAATACTGATTTGTATAATTTTAATACTTTCTCTGTGTCTAATTTCATATACAATGAGCATACGTTCGCCGTGAACTTTATTATTCATTTTGAGTGGATAATCTGTTGTTGTTGTAATCGAAGTGAAAACTAGAGTATGTAACTGGTCTAAAACCCATATTACCACTCGAATTATTTTTAATATGCCTTACTTTAGACCTTAGTTACACAATCTACTATTTTCATGTGCTCTGCCTACCCCTCTCCTAAACATATATTATTATTGTTACAGACTATCGCTGGTGGGATCGTACGATGAGACGGACTCGTTCGTGGACTACCAGACGAGGATGGTCGGCACGGCCAAGGAAATCGCCCGTATCGCCACTGATATGGTGAGTTAAGAGTCCGCAATAAGCTCGGTTCCCCATACAATAGACATTGTTTAACGAGGGGCGTAAGTGTGAAATTGCGATCGAGAGTCTATCAGAAGCCCGACGCCGAAGCCGGAGGGCTTTTGATGACTCGAGTTTGCAATTTTCTTACGTCCCGAGGTAATCACAATGTTTTCATCACATTTGCGAGGAAATAAATAACTCCAAAACTAATCAAAATTGAAGAAATCAACTACTTCATCTCCAGTATCAATGCATGGATGCCGAGAGGAGCGCTCAGCGCGCGCGCAGCTTTAATACTGCGACCAATCAGAGAGCAGTATTCTTGTGGAGCGCGGCCAACTAGATTTTTTAAACCAATCAGATCACAGCGAAACTCATAACTCCCTAGAGAGAGGTCTTATTACGGTCTTATAGATTTTACCCTTCAATCGAAGAGGCATTCGGGCGTCACAAATTGTCCCCGACCTGTCGCCATTTCATCCATCCAGTGCTAATTCGGTTTTTCACGTCACGGGCAATATTGCCATCACACTGCACTACATAAAAGTAAAAGTAAAGTAAAAGTAGTTTATTCTTCAAATTAGGCATATTACATGCACCTATGAACGTCAATAAACTACCACCTAAAAAAACAATTACCAACGAAACAAAATAAGAAAGTATCAAAGTACTAAGGCGAACTTATCCCTATAAGGGACAAACTAATTATGCACAAACACGGATATTTAAGAGAAGCAATGTCAGATTATAAATACACTTAAAACTAATAAACTTTTACATGAAAGTACACAAATATAAATTGTATACACTATAACATCATCTTCGTCCTAGCGTTATCAGAGTACAGTTGCTTCCTGAAGGATGCCTGGATTCCGCTGCCTAATCCTAAGAATTGGCGTAGGCACTAGTTTTTACGGCAGCGACTGCCATCTTGTCTTCTTACCCAAAAGGGAAACTATATTGGAATGAGGCCTGTCTAGTGACTGGACAAATTGACTGTTAGACGGGATCAACGGCTTAAAATGCCTTCCAAAGCACAGAAGCGCTCAGTTATTCACCACTCAAAGCGGTCACCCATCCAAAAGTCGACCAATGCCGACGTTGTTTAACCTGTCATACCGCCGCTAAGGCCGCTAAGCCATTAACTTGCTTGGGATGGATAGAGCTCATGATTCTAAGTACAAATAACAAAAAAATTTCAATTTTTTAATAAATGCTGTTGGTATTGTAACTTTTATAATGCCCAAATTGATATGCTCAACATCAAAACTATCTACACATAAAAGGACGAGAAGAGTGAAACTCATAGATAATATTCTCGAATACGGTCTTTCGGAATGTCGTAACGTCCAATTATAAAAAAAGCTAAGGTGCCTACTAGGTTCGCTCGTGCAAATCAATGTAAAAAAAAATTGTATATTTTTATCCCCGACGCGAAACACAAAAGAGGGATTTTTTAAGTTTAACATATCGTGCGTTTGTGTATCTGTCTGCGCCATCGTAGCTCTTAAACGGATGTACCGATTTGAGTGCTTTTTTTATCGAAAGTATTGATGGTTCTTAGATATGTTTTATCAAAATAGGTTCAGCTGATTTTGAAATATTGAAATTCGATATGAAAATGTTGGGGGTATTTTTTCAACTTTTTACCTAACTGCGCTAGAAGGAGGGTTATGTTTTTCGAGAATCTATGTGTAATTATTAGGCACGCTCTGTGGCCGAAGGTGTCCATGGATTTTAGCTTGACAGGTGTCGTTAGATTCGCATTTACTGTGAGAGTGACACTAGGTATATCAAAATAAAAAAACAAAACGGTGGATTGTTGTCGCCAAATTCAAATGTTTGGCACTCTCTGCAGCCTGAACGGCTCTATGAATTTTAACTTCAAAGGTGTCGTTAGATTCGTATTAATTGTGTAAATGATGGTAGTTTATTGGTATGTGAACGACCCTGAGATAAATGAAAAGTCTGACTCCGGTACATAATTTATTACATGTTAAATGTAAGAGATATATAAACAGAATGCCCGGTGCGCGGTGGGCCCGAAGCCCGGCCCGCGCCCCGCGCCGGGGGGACGGAATTTGCAGCGTAGTGGGAAATCACTGCGCTTGTATTACCACAGTAATCCCCCCCTTTAAAAAAAAACAATAAAAAAAAAAATTCAGCAGCAGTCTCCAAACTTCTCTTGTTTAAGTTGTCAGTTATATTTGTTGTAGACAGCGAAGGCGGCAACGGACGCGAGCCGCCTGGTCGTGCTCGGCAACGAGTTGTGCGTTAAGTACGAGCAGCTCGCACAAGACAGCGTCGGCGCGTCCGCCACCACGCCCAACGCCGATGTGGCTAACAGGTACACTATCCACCACCACCACCACCATATCAGCCAAAGGACTTCCACTGCTGGACATAGGCCTCCCCCGATTTCATGGGGGGTAAATGCCATAATCGCCACGCTTGGCATACGGGTGGCGATCGCAGTATCTCCACCGCACTCCAGGGATGCTGCTGCCCATCCCCCGGTGGTCTTGGTCATAGTTTTAGGACATACCCGGGTCCACAGGTACATATACTGTCCACTAAATCTTTATTTTTCCCATATTTCCATGAGTTACGAGATTGGTCTCTTGTTTTTCTTATCGCAGTTGATACGTTATGATTGATTTCACATTGTTTATATTCTATAGTGTCTTGATTAAATGCTTAGACGAATGTCAAAAAATTCGATGCAAGTTTTCATGAAAGAATGATAGCAAAATATGAAATATTTGTGATATTTTTGAAATATAATTAAAATTCTAGAAGTAAAGCACACTTCTAATGTATGGTTTCTATTTTTTCTTATATCTTTTATTTATGTAACTGTCTTTTATTTTATAGCACAGAAGAATAACCATAACGCAGACTTAATGACATCAAATTCTTGTTCAGTCAATCTTACTAGCAAAACAGATAAATGTAAGCACCACCGCGGATTTCAAACCCGCATGTTGAGATGATGATGATTAACCATGATTGCCGCAATTATGAAAAGTAATGTATGTTGCTAACTTGTGATATTTGTTACAGCATCAGAATAGCAGTAGTGGAACTGGGCGAAGCTGCTTCGGAACTGATCAAAGCGGGCGGTGCTTGCCGTCTCAGTGCGAACACGGATGCGCGACGACTGGTCGCGGACTGCTCGCGACGCGTCAGCGAGAAGGTAAGTTATCAGACCTCATCATATCAGCCGAAAGACGTCCACTGCTGGGCAAAGGTCTCCACAATGACCGGTCTTGCGTCGCCCTCCTCCAACGGCTTCCCGCGATCAACTGTCCACTTTTTTGGACCTCAAATTACAGTTGAAACTAGTAGTGCTTCAAAATAATTGCAAGACAGGGCTTAAAGTTCAAATTTGCTCGTAAGCATTAAGCATTCCGTGTGGACAGATTTCCAGCAGTGTGGGAGAGTCAAGGTCTCATTTCTCACTCATTCAGACTAGGAAAACAAACTAATATCTTCAAACGTGCAGCTCTTGTATATTCTTAGGCGACAGATGTATTATTTCGTTTTAGTTCGTACTCCTCCTAGACGATCCGATCGATCACGCTCATATTTCGCATGTCGATACGTGACATCATGACGACAGTTTAGATATAAAGAAATTGAAAATCGGACATACCACGGAGAGGAGAAAAACTGAATTTCCGTATATTTCAATGCTAAGCGAGTAACTGTCAGAGGGCCTACCGCGAACTTCGAAAATCGAACTTCGTATCGTACCGTCCCTTTCCGTCATATAGTGTATAACACGAGAGTGAAAAGGACGGCACGACACGAAGTTCGATTTTCTAAGTTCGCGGTAGGCCCTCAGGGAGTTTGAGACCGGGCAGACGCGCTCAGCTCTACATTTGCAACCAGCAAACTGCGTTGCATAAGGGTCATCCACATATTACGTCACAGCCATGGAGTGGGGGGGTTACTGAATGTGAGAGTACATGTTAAAGGGATAGGAAAAAGCGAGACGGGGGGTTCAATAATTCGAAATTTTGCGTGACGGGGTAAAACAGCGTCCTTTGGGGGTAAAACAGCAATTCTTTGTTCTGGGCAACAGAGAGTAAGAGATAGCGGATGAATAGATAGGTAAGGCTATTAGGGAGGTATTCCACTCATCCAATATCTTTGCCCAATATACATTTGATCAAAGAAATAGAATGATTTTATCCAACTTTGACAGTTAAATCAATATGACTGGCTACGCATAAAAAAGAGTAAAACTTGGACAAATATTGGATGAGTGGAATGGGCCTGCGTCAAAGAACTTTGATCAAAGATGACAAATAAATTGGACAAAAATATTGGACGAGTGGAATACCACCCTTAGCAGTTATTTAAATCACCTTAAACCCACCCGGGAGTAAAATAATTTTCAGTAGTACGCGATTAAGTCCCATTTTCCAATAACAATGTGTAACAGTCGTGCCAGTTTAAATCCATATAATCGGGGTATAATCTGTTTTCCTAATATGTCTCCCGAGACGATATGTTCCCTAATATGTATTTATAGGTAAAGTTAGGAATCGCTGAAAAGTCATGTATAAGAACTTTTGTCTCTAAGTTGTGCTTTAAGCACGGCCATCATAAGTCACTCGCCATATATCACGTGGAGTATTAATCACGTTGAATCTTAGAGAAATCCACTATATAGCGTATTTATTACAGGTTGTCTCTGTACTAGCGGCCTTACAAGCCGGGTCGCGCGGTACTCAAGCTTGCATTGATGCAGCGGCCACCATAGCGGCCATCATACAGGACTTGGACACCACCATTCTCTTTGCCAGTGCTGGTAAATGCTCTTATTATTTGAACAATCTTATTATATGAGATCAGCTATATTCTAGAACAAATGGGTGAAGTTATGTGCATATAGTAAGAAACATACGGACTAGGTAATTCCTCTAGTAATGTTTATTGCGTTCACAAACAAAGGTTTCCTTTTTGCCATTGTCATTGAAATTTAGAAACCCAACCAACACCTTACTACTAATTCTCAAATCCTAATTCGCATCTTTTTTGCGTACAAAATTTCAGTATAAGCATAATTATTGGTTTATTGAAACTATCTATGTAAAGATATATCTCAACAACAACTCTTTTCATCAGGCACTCTCCACTCGGAAAAGGAGAACGACACGTTCTCCGACCACCGCGAGAATATCCTCAAGACGGCCAAGACCCTGGTGGAAGACACGAAGACCCTCGTAGGGGGAGCTGCCGGCACTCAGGAACAGCTAGCCCACGCTGCACAGAACTCTGTCACTACTATTGGTAAGTCTAAATGTCAAATTTTGTCACCAAACCCGCCTGGGTAGCAGCATCAAAAACTTCCGATACCCAACTAACGTCACGCAGAAACCGTCATAACCCGGCGGCTCCTTGAGTAGCCACCGTCAAATTGCGTGGAGAAAACCTGCGATCCAGTACCCAGTCATCGGGGAATGACTGGGTTATGTGGTATTTTTATCAATTAAAAAATCCACGGTGACTGTAATCTGCGATCTTATGTGGAGGACTCCAGGATCTCAGAACTGAACGCACTGGAGCCCCTATTATGACACTTATTATTAATTCCCTGATATCGCAGAGATCGAGTAAAGTTCACGCGTTTTTATAGTCGCTCATGTGAACATGAGTATAAGTGGCAATCTGTAAAAATCACTATCAAGCCAGAGTCAATATACCCAGTTCTCGGAAATAATAAGGTTTCACCGAGGTATTTTGGCCCACCTGCAAAATTGGTAAATTCTTGCCCGAATTCTTGATAGTCAGGTGCTGTCGTCCCCGCCACGTAGTGTACTCGCAACCCCGATGTTTGCCCCCGATGCTTTAGTTGCCTTTTATGACAGGCGGGGGAGACCGTACATCTATTCTTGCCCGAGTCTTCACAGAACCTAGCTAAGTACTTCCCTTCCCCACAGTCCAACTCTGCGAAGTGGTGAAACAAGGCGCGATGTCCCTGGGCTCGCACTGCCCCGAGCCGCAGGTGCTGCTGCTGCACGCGGCGCGGGACGTGTGCTGCGCGCTGCGCGACCTCGCGGCCGCCACCACCGCGGCCAGCGGCAAGCAGGTCGCACATCCCGACATGGAGAGGCTCAAGCACGCCGCCAAGGTAACACTCCTAGGTGTTGAAACAAAACTACCGAATGATTTGCGCAGAGCGCTGTTTAGGTCTAGTGTCCAACCAGAATGAAAAAATTAAAAATTGATCACCCCGGACGAGATTTGAACCCACGACTTCTGGAATCCGCCCATCGCTCTTTCCAACTGTGCTACCGTGGGTATTCCTCCAGGCGACGAATCTTTCAATCAGTTCACTTCTAATTAATCTATAGTGTGTCTTATGTCGATAGACTAACGTTTATGGAGCAAATAAAAGAAAAAAATAAATGCTCCATCATACAGAGAAATGAAGGACAAAGCTGAATGGAGAATAAGCTGGAAATTACTCCACCCACGAGAGCAAACCTCTTAAATTCTATGATGATGATGTCGATAGAGGCAGGGTGTATACAGCATAACATGAAACACTATTCATAATGCTGCGGGCCATATTATGGGGATTCGGCGAGTGTTCGTGTTGACGTCATTTTATTTTATGTATGTCAAAGAGATGCAATCACAAGTCGTCGCCGAACCCGCGATAATATGGTTGTAACTTTCGCAGAACACTATTAAATTATTGCTGCACTGCACTTTTGGCTGGAAGGACTCTTTAAATTTGGATTCAGCGGCAACATTCCGATATAGAGTGACTTAAATACGCGGCTATGGTACGTAGCTCTCACATTGATATAGGCAGCGTAGCACAACTGTCAAAAGAGTTTCAAATGTAGGAACTGTTGTCAGCGATCTATGCAAAGACTACTATGAATATATTGTATTGCTATGACCATTTACCCAAGCCTTAAGTACTAAGTAACACACTGCCTATATATGCACGTCATACATCAATAGAAGGAGAGTATAGTAGTCCTAATTCTGTAATTCATTATATAAATAATCATATTCTGTAGTCAAAAGTCTCCGAAGTAGGAAAGCAGACATCAAAATACTTTCTTTAGCACACCAGCTAGCACATTCGTGTTTGCTGCCAAGGTGGGTATCACTTCTTCAATAGCGGCAGACTATATTGAAGTACAACTCAGAAATCTAGGTGCTATCTCTATTTACTTACTTAATTTTATGTACAAAACTATTGACGAAACGATAATGTGTTAAATAAGTCGTTGGGTTCGATTCCTCACCGAATTCCTAAGGTGTCGCGTAAGTTATATCTTACATTACATTTTAATACTAAACATGGTTGTGTTGTATATACGGGGTTGATGTGTGTGTTGTCTGTAGTCAATATTGGACTTTTGAGGCGGACAGAACGCTTGTAGTGCGAGACGCGTAGTCAGGGAAGCGAATTGATGCCATCACTAATATTAATAACAATTTATGATTGTTCGCGGGTTCAGAAGAATTTGGGTGATTTTACATTGATATAAACTTGTCATAACGTGACTACTTAATTAACCAACCAATGTGCTTGGTTAATTAAGGCTGGAATTTATAAAGATCCGTTAGAGACAAAATATTTTTGATATAACGTACCATTAAGGTCGAAGATAAGAGAGTTGCACTCCAGTCTCAATGAATCAACCGCAGCTAGATGTGTGTAACAGGTTTTGGCTTTACCTCGTTCTATGAGAGCGAAGGCTCTGTATGGCTTGGTTCTAGCGGGCATACGCAGAGGGAAATGACTCAGAGGACGCAGAGGGGAATGGGAATTAAGAATTTAATTTGTAAGAGACGAAGTCACTCTATACCGCAAAATAAAACTCTTCAAATAAAGATTTAAAAAGCCTAAGTGTGTCCAAATGTGTCCAATCCATATAGCCTCGTCATTATGATAGGATTATATCACTGTTAAATCTTGGAAAGCATCCTAGACCCAAGAAATATCATAAATTTTACACGTAAAATGTGAAATTTCGTTTTGTCATGGCATCAATTACTATGCTTCCTAAGAACATTCTAGATTGTCCAACGCAGCCCTAACGTACTGTTTTCGATAGCGGCTGACGGACAAGCGGCGGAGCCTCCCGCTCGCCCCACCCCGCCGCCGCGACTACAACTCGGCGGACTCTGAGACCGACCTCTTTCAGTCAGACCAAGAGGACGAACTGATCAAGCTGCTAGACTATTCCTCGCAAGACGATGATGTTTCACCATCAGTCTTCCATGATAACTGTGAAGAAATCATCGCGTACATAGAAAGATTGATGAAAAATCCAGGGAAAAGAATTGTCGATGATGATCTTAACGTTAGATACAATTTGGCCGCTAAAAATAGTTTGTTAGACATGGATTGGAGAGTACTCAAGTATGGAGAGAATATTCTGCTTGGAGAAGTTAAGACATTAGTAGATTTGTTTGTTGATTACAATGAAAGAGCGCAGAATAAGCGGAAGCGAATCATGCTTCAGAGATTGAAAGCTAATGATGATTTAGATAATGAGATGAAGAGATTATCTCAAGTTATTGAAGATATGGATTCTGAAGTAGAAATCAAAGAAGTAACTAAGACTATAAGGACTATACAGACTTTCCCCAGATCTAATAAAGTGGGAGAAAGACTAAAAAGCCCCATATTTAAGGTTAGGAAAGTTAAACCGGTCAATTTGGATAACAAAAGTCCTAGTCCCACGGATGCTAAAAGTCCTAGTCCAATGGATCCTAAGAGTCCAAGTCCGTTAGATCCTAAAAGTCCTAGCCCGGAAAAACAAAACGGATTCGCGGAAATAATAGTTGCACCCGAAGTAGTAGCTAAAGATGTTAAAGTGATATTCCAAAAGATGTTAAACGATGATTCGGAATGGTGGAAAGCTATAGCGAAAAGGAATTTAGATAAGATGGAAGAAACTAGGCGAGAGTTAGAGAGATTCAGTGGACACGAGTTAGTACTGGGCGAATTCCAGAATGAAATAGATAGGTATGAGAACGAAAAGAGAACGTTACAGACATTTATCGATGATGTCGATAATTCGAAAGCTGTAAACAAAGATTTGGAATATGATAAGAAATATGAAGACATGGTTTTGAAACTAATCGAATTCGCCAAGAAAGATTTCATTTACAAAGGCTTTGATCCATTGATAGAACAACTAAAAGCTCTCTCTAACGTACAGATGGAAGCTCGTAAAAAGAAAGTTAAGATACAAGACATTGTCAATATTTACACTCAAATCGACATTTCTAAGTATACTTACGAAGAGCTATGTCTGTTAGAAAGATATTACAAAGAGATTATCCGTAAATACAAAGAAGAAACAAACAATAAAGAGAATATTATTAGAGATGATAGATCACCTAGCTTGTGTAGAGATGAAACCCAATCTGCGCCACCTTCCTACCATAGAAACGTCATTCTAAATATCCATTCAAGCCAAAATCTAACCAAGAACATAAATCACTACGCTAGCACAACCATTACAAACGGTGATTCGTTAAAACGCTCCAAAACTAACCGCAATGATTCCAAAAACAGTCTTGAAATCTTTGATCTAACCAGAACTTATCCTGAAGAGTACTACGCTAACAACTGGTGGTCGATTTATGAAGACATTTTAAAGAATCGTGAAAACCAGTTCGGTTCTATCGACAATTGGTGGCATTTCTACGAAGCCATCTTAAACAAGAAAGACACATCAGACGAGGAGCTAAAACGTATCCGCGCCGTGGTTCAATATAGGAATAGTCTTCGCAAACCTAGTTCTCGCATGGAAGAACAACTGAAGATGTTGGACGACGTGAAAAGGCAGTCATTCACGGAGACAGAGGACGTCGCGAGGGATAACAGAGAATCGGTCAGAGACATTGCCTCGAGACTAACGCATGGCGGCGGTCGCTAGATGTCGTGCCTCTTTGTTAAGCTTGTGTCCGAAACATAAATACTTTTTTCTAGTAATAAAGCATCAGCTACTTCGAATCAACTACAACTATCGATTATTTTTGACAGAATTTTGGAAGTTTACCTTTGCAATCCTTGCATTCACGTGTCATTTAACTTAGACCAGCTTGATTAGACTGGCTTCCCTCGAGGCGGGACATTTTCGAATTCATTATGGCTACTTTTGGCGGAGCTGGACATCGCTTAAATGATAAATGCCTTGAAGTCAGTTGCTGTTAATTCCATTATGGCCATGATCTATTATGGACAATGATTCACTAAGATGCACAAATAAAGTAAAATCTAAGTAAAATCTTTATTTCTTGTAAAAAGCACTACGTAGTATAAGTGGTAAAAGTATTAGTGTTATGGACACGAGCTCTCACCTCTCTTCCTGTCATTTCCAGGTCTTGTGTCATCTAGAAATGTGTTTAGTCCGTTTGGTGTGGCATGTTTGACCCTAGCCCCTAGCTCGTAGGGTTAGAGCGTTACCACGCATCGGCATTTTCAGCACGCTCAGTGCGCCTTATCCTGTGGGGTAAAAAATACAAGTGTAAATAGGCCAAGGAGAGATATTAGATACTTCAATTGAGTTTGTGAAACGAAATTTGACTTTTATGATTAAATTCTCAAAGAAATTATTATTATTATTACATTGCGATTTTTGCTTTTTCTTTCGGCAAAGTTAATTCACTTTTGGGCGTGAAGATACGAATGCTTATACAATATTGCAATTTCCGCCAACTCTCGTTGACCTACGTGCACATATTTGTGTCATTTTGAAGCATAGGGTATCTTTGTTGATGTAAATAAAGGTGATTTCTAATTGCGTCATTACATAAATAGTGCCTTATGGACACCGTCAAAAGGCGCTCTTTTGCTTGAGAAGACACATTTGTACATTAAATTTACTAGGATTTTTTGGGAAAACTCATTTAAATGTGGCTACCCTGTGGATTAAGGGCGGCCCCAAGTGGGGTAACCATCTTGTATGTGCCGCTAGTTTTGCAGCAGGACTGTATGAATTACTAAACACATTTCGTTCATCTCATGGTATTGGACAAGTTCTGCTTGACATCCATACCCCAGTCAACGACGACTTTAAATAAAACAATTCTCATCGCATTAGTGCTACGTTACGTTTATTATATTTTTACATACAAAATATGTGTGAGATTTGGCAATGTCGTCGTTGATTGGTCTAAAAGTGAATAACTCAAAACCACAAGCTTTCATTATATCACTAGCAATAAAAGTCCAATATTGACGAGCTTCGTCTATTATATATATGTATCTATATCACGGTGTCGAAAGCTTATGGGTTTCCGCTGTGGCATGGTGCTTTTGTACTTGGGTCGATCAACTCTTTCTTGTTGTTATTTTGTCGCGTTAAATCAGTGGACAATAGTTAGATAAATGATTTATAATCAAGACTCCTTACATGCTTATATGACGCATAGTAAAATGAGTTTACTATTGTCTCATCTTATCTTATTGAGTTGAGTGCCCTTTCTGATCCATTTCGACCCTATGGGTATGCAATTCTTTTTTTGCAATTGGCCCTCATAAAGGAAAGTTCAGTTCTTCATCAGTCTTACAGGAGACGTAACTATAGCAACAACAAAGATAGCTCATTGGTCCACGTGTTTTATCAATTGTTATCATCCTAAACAAAGCTGGCAACCCTAAGCTTTAAATATTAAGTGCGCAGGCAACATTGGGGTACGAAATAATGTTTAATAAATACATAGCTACATTATATGCATTTTGCGCTGGGGTAAATATATATGCCTTGATTTGTATAGTTGAGTTAGAAACTAAGCGATTTAGATTCATCGCTTACGTTTTACTAAAATAATAAGTTTCTCAACATTATTGATTTGATGATGTAATGAAATATTTTTCTACAATATTAGTTATGTAATAATTGATTTACCTTATTATGAGCTTTCTAAGATTTTTTAACCATATTTTTTTTAAATAATGAAGAATTCGAATCACGTTTAAAATAAATTGCGCCTAACATTCAGTATAACTATTATAACTCCAAATCTAAACAAATCAAGGCATCCCACTTTGGACTCGTTGCTAAATATCCCCATTTTTCAGGTGATGGTGACGAATGTGACGTCACTGCTGAAGACCGTGAAATCCGTGGAAGACGAGCACACGAGGGGCACCAGAGCGCTGGAGAGCACCATCGAAGCCATCTCACAGGAGATTGAGGTACAGTACGCTACAGAGAGAACGTGAATTTTTCACTAAGAATTTGATGATGTGAATTCCATCCCTAGAATAAAGCAACAATACATTATACTCTGTATTGCACTTCTCAATATATTAAACTAGGTTTCTCAATTCGGATCCAACTTTCAACTTTCCGGATCTTTCATATATCCAGTTTGCATATCCTATATGAAATACTCTGTATTGCACTTCTCAATATATTAAACTAGGTTTCTCAATTCGGATCCAACTTTTAACTTATCCGGATCTTTCATATATCCAGTTTGCAAATTCTATATGAAACTATACCAAACATGAAATTTAAAGTAGAGGAAACAACAAGTTGAAGATGAAAGATGGTAATAAATATGATCTAGCACTCGAAGTAGAACTTTATTTTGTTCATTCATGTAGCATAGAGCCTCATTGCCAGCTGATGAAATTTAGGATCGTCGTCTTTCTCAAGAATTCTGACTTTTCTCTGCAGATCCTCATGAACCCCACGCCTCCTAAAGCCACCGCGACGCCCGAAGAACTGATCCGCTGCACGCGCCAGATGACCGTCAGCACAGCCAAGGCCGTGTCGGCTGGAAACAGCAACAAACAGGACCAGCTCACTGCAGCCGCCAATCTTGGAAGGAAGACTGTTGTAGATCTGCTGGCGGCTTGCAAGGTATGTCTTTAATATTGCCTGTACAACGTCCCAAACCCGCCCAGGGTCAGTGTGGACACTACGGCCCCCTCTCATCTCTTAGTTATGTGCAGTAGACCGTGTATAAGCCGAAGATGAAGACAATACAAAAATCCTGGTCACGGCATCAAAATGTAACACAACCCTATAAAACTCAAATGACTTAACAAACTACAAGATGTTCCCGGCGCTGGTAATAAGCGAAAGAGGTTATTTTAGAGCCAAACAAATTAGTCCTGCAATTATTGAAACTATGCGATCATACTATAAGTTCCAATCATTGCGTTAAATCCTGAATGTCTCTTAATTGTCCATTATTCAGATCTCTGTGTCTGGATGTTATTAATAATGCTTTTTTTTCCTCTTCACATATTATGAATTCTAAATTGTGCAGTGATTTATTTCCTTACTATTAAACAGAACGAACGTTCGCATACTAAACTCCAACCCTTTCACCAGGCGGCAGCATTCACCGCGGAAACTGACGAGCTTCGCGTCCGCACCATCGAATCCGGCCGCGAGGCCGCGCTAGCTTACCGCGCGTTGCTCCAAGCGGTACTGAGCGGAAACGGCAAGCGACAACTGCCGGATCTGTCGCGTCGTGTCGCCGCTGCGGTCGCCGACATCATCGCCGCCGCTGACTTGCTTAAAGGTATAGTAAGCTACCTACAGTACAATCACAAATTTTAATTTGGAACCGCCATTGATAGACCTGCCAAACTGTGTAGAAACTCAAAGAAAAGTTAGCGAAATGGGTCACAAATTGAAGAGCACCACCACCGCCATAGCAGCCGAAGGTCATCCACTGCTGGACATAGGCCTCCCCCAATTTCATGGGGGGTAAATGCCATAATCGCCTCGCTTGGCATGCGGATTGGCGATCGCAGTATCTCCACCGCACTCCGGGGATGCTGCTGCCCATTCCTCGGGTGGTCTTGGTTGTAGTTTTAAGACATACCCGTATCCCGGGTCGGGAAAAGCATGGCCGTACATAATTATTTTTTCTGTAATAAATCATTCACTTAATTGAATGTAGAACATGTAAGTGTCCCGCTGCTTTTCTCGATTGATGATCAAAAGATAAAGCATTCAGCAAAATCATTTTCATCTTGTTCATCATATGTATTAGTGTATGTGCCGAACTATACCCTCTAGCACTCCAATGACAAAAAGTTACACCCTCTACACTCGTAATTCTTGAAAAACAGGACTAGAGACTTAGGCTGGGTTGTACCGACTTCCTATCACAGACCGATCAACGTTAAAAATGGCGCCGGCAGCTGTCATCAAAAAAATCAAAATAGTTTATTGTGTTTTTACATGTTGGATTAAACAGAGGCAAAGGTTGGCACCGTCCAGTAAGCATAGCAATGCTTGTGTCGGAAGATGCTTTCATGGAAACTTGTCAAACTTTCCATACATTCCAATTTTAACGAACTCCGCTTACGATTACAGACGGCTTGGTGCAACCCAGCCTTAGTGTCCACAACATTTGAGGACATGATTTAAAGTGTGAATGTTTTCTTCCATAGGCTCAGATTGGGTTGACCCCGATGACCCCACCATCATCGCCGAGCATGAACTGTTGGGAGCGGCGGCCTCCATCGACGCCGCGGCTAAGAAACTGGAGTCTCTGCGGCCTAGGAAGAGCATGAAAGTACAGGTCAGTAACCAATAAGTCATTCTTTCATAATATTTTTGTTAATTCGGACAGAACCTTTATAGTTACTTGTCTAGGTTTCCTAAATTCGTAATGTACCCTACGCATGTAATTTTGTTTTTATTTCGTGACATTTAATTTAATTTATCACACACAGTAACACCTTAAATGCAAGGTAATAATTACCTTTTGCAGGACTATTTGTAGAATAAATATTTCAATTTGATTTGGTTTTGCGAAAAGGGATATTACTGAAGATTATTTTGGTTTGATGTGAATCACTTTTCCCTCCTTGCAAGATACATTGGTCATTTTATAGTAAGCAGAAAGGTTATTTTTCACAGAGAATGACAGATAAGTCAGTTATGCTTCTATTTCCAATATGTAATACTATAATACCTGATGTTATATCATGTAGGAACATAATTTTTAAGAAAAAAAACCGACTTAAATGTGGGAGGCCGGTGAAAGATTATTATACTTAGATGGTGCACTCTTAGATTCCATACAATAAAATAAAAATGGCTATAAGTATGTTTATAATGGTAGAAGACTAAGTACCCTCAATTCCTCATGGAATTATGGAAAAACCTTGTTTGCTTGACAAACAAAACGAAGAGAACCAATCGCCAAACGTGAACTACGCGTCGTTGAAGAGTTCCGTTCTGATCATCATCAGCAGTTCCACTTCATCAAATGTCACATTTTTGTATGATAATGCTCGATTTGTTGATAAAAGCACAAAAATCACTATATGTTTGCCTTTAAGATTTGAGGAGTTCCCTCAATTCCTCATGGATCCCATGATTAGAAATCAAGCACGACAAAAATTAATCGTGAAAATAGAAATTGCTTAACAAACACAGCTAGGAAGACAAATCGCCAAATGTGAACTTTTCGTCGTTGAAGAGTTCTGTTCTGATCATCATCAGCAGTTCCACTTCATCCTAATGTCACATTTTTGGATGAAAATGCTTGACTTGTTGATAAAAACACAAAAATCACTATATGTTTGCCTTAAAGATTTGAGGAGTTCCCTCAATTCCTCATGGATCCCATCATCAGAACTGCGTTTTGACAAAAACGGGACCAACTTGGATATATATACTTACAATCAAATAAAGAATTTTTCAAATCGGTTAAGAAATGACGGAGTTATGGAGTAACAAACATTAAAAAAAAAAGCAAAAAAAAAACCATACAACCGAATTGATAACCTCCTCTTTTGAAATCTTGAAGTCGGTTAAAAAGCGGGTTCTAAGAACAGTTTCTTTAGAGCTCATATTAAAAGTGTTTGAAAGTACCTGCTCTGATCATTATATAAAACTAGCTGTTGCCCGCGACTTCATCCGCGTCTTCGGTCCTATTGGTCGCAGCGTGATGTTATATAGCCTAAAGCCTTCCTCGATAAATGGACGCTCCAACACGAAAAGATATTTTCAATTCGAACCAGTAGTTCGTGAGATTAGCGCGTTCAAACAAACAAACAAACTCTTCAGCTTTATAATATTAGTATAGATAAACAGCAAGATACATACTAGAAGACATTTATTGCACCACGCTTCACCCAAATCAGGAATCGACACCAAAAACTTTCACAAGAAAAAAGAAGAGAAGAATTCAGAAGCCGAAGGAATGAAGAGCAGAATGCCAGTTGTCGTTGAGATATGTTTGATATTCTTGGTTGTTCTTCTGTATCACCCGGGAATCAAACATATTACCAAACGACTCTGGCGCTTCGACGAGAACAGAAGACAGAAGATACGAAAATCATATGTATTCTCTTTTTTACAGTCTGTCACCAATTCACTTCATTTCGTATGATTTTTGGGTTGGATTATATTTGGCATGAGTATTGTGTACGATGATAAATGGTATAAATTATATGATATGATACGATATATTAAGTAGTAACGTAACTTTAGGAGGCGGACGAGAGTCTGAATTTCGACGAGATGATCCTGGAGGCTGCCAAGTCAATCATCACGGCGACGTCTGCACTTGTCCGTGCCGCGTCTGCCGCTCAGAGGGAGCTTATTGACCAGGTATGTTTTTTACACATTACTTATCATAAGTGCATACGTTCTTTTGGTCTCATCTAAATAAATATTCAATAGTTATATTAAAATGTAAATACTGTCTCTCATTTGTACAGTGTATTTATTTGTGTAATACATACAATTCCATTCAGAGATATGGTTCATAACAATATTTTTCAAAAAAACGGTACTTGATACACATTTACAGTGGTATCCATTATATCGTTATAAAGTAAACGAGATTATAACGTTATTATTATATCGTTATGCGGATTGATATGGATGAATATCGATATTTTAATCAGTAGAAATCATATAGTTATGGTATCGCTATTTTTCATAACCTTTACGACCTGCGGATGGGGATGAGTTATTAACGTGTGTGTGTCCCCCAGGGCAAGGTGGCCCGGCGGCCTACCTCCTCCTCCGACGACGGTCAGTGGTCGGAGGGTCTCATTTCGGCGGCTCGCTTAGTAGCCGCCGCCGCGCACTCGCTGGTGGAGGCGGCCAACGCGCTGGTGCAGGGCGCGGGCTCCGAGGAGCGACTCATCTCCAGCGCGAGACAGGTCGCTTCGTCTACGGCGCAGCTCCTCGTCGCGTGCAAGGTAAGGCGTAGTGGCGCTCGTCTACAGATTCTCATGTTTATATATTCACAACTTTACAGATTCTCAAGTTTACAGATTCCCAATTCTACAGATGCTCATGTTTAAATATTCCCAATTTTACAGATTATCAAGTTTACAGATTCCCAATTCTACAGAGTCTTATGTTTACATATTCCCAACTATACAGATTCTCTAGATTACAGGTTCCCAATTCTAGAGATTCTCATGTTTACATATTCCCATTTTTACAGATGCTCAAGTTTACAGATTCTAAAAAAGTCCTACTATAGGTGATCTACAACGGTTCCAGGTCTAGGTAGGTTAGGTTCGTTAGGTATCTTCAGATGCCCGAAGGGCAAACTGCGCAGAAATAGCCGGGGCTCCGTTAATTTTAAGGCAGATTGGGAATCTGTAGGATTGGAAATCTGCAGAATTCAGAATCTGTAGAGATGGGAATCTGAAGGTTCTGAACAATTTGACCAAATTGTATGTTACGTATGGAAAAACCAGTGGTAATTTGCAAGTGATAGCTCTTCAAAGTCGTAATCATAACAGCCTCCAGGACTCCTGTAAAAGATCATGGCAATGTCATAAGTCTAAACTAAAATTTGTTGTGTTATTACGAGGTGGGTATATTTCTAATAATATTTTGGTGCATCGAGACAAACCAGACTTTGGTTTAACGGTGCAATTTTAACTAGCTGTAAATGTGTTTTTTAACTACTTTAATAATAAATAAAATAAATTAGTTGTCCTTTAAGAATTAAACTACCAGAAAATTATGGGAAACTGAAAAACGACGGATTATCTAATATTGAGGCGGGGCAACTACCAATAAAGCAAACAAGACCAAGCTAAAGCTAGGCAAGGTGAAGCTAGCTTGTTGTCACGTATAAGTTGATATGTGGTCTTAAAGTAATATTTGGACTTAACATGCTCCAGAGATCACCCACGTCATAATGGGATCATAATCATCACTAAAACTCACGTTTGGTAAATTTAAACCCTATAAAATTTCGGTTTTAAAGAGTGACACAGGAGTCGTAACCATGGTAACGAGCAACAAGGAAAAGTTGATTGTCCCATTTACTTATCTGCCAGATTCCCACTTCCCTGTCAATATTCCGTATTATAACTCCCGTCGATTCCAGGTGAAAGCCGACCCGTCGTCGGAGTCCACGCGGCGCCTGCAGGCCGCCGGGGCCGAGGTCATCCGCTCCACCGACAACTTAGTCCGCGCCGCGAGGGACGCCATGCATTGCGAGGAGGAGAGGAGTCTCGTGCTAAACAGGCGCATGGTGGGAGGCATCGCGCAGGAGATCGACGCCAGGTCAGCTCACGTTACACTAGATTTAAAGGAATGCCTCGATTCTGTAAGGCCTTTACTTGGCAAATTCAAAAAAGTTCATTTTCTCAAACATGCAATTAAATATTGATGTTATGTTCCTTATAATAGGCTGCGAAGTATGACGTTTCAGGTGCGGCTAGGACAAGAGTTCGTTAATGGCATTTCTTACAAATCTCGCAGGCCTACGCCGGCAAAGTCCTCTTTTTAACCGACTTCAAGATTTCAAAAGAGGAGGTTATCAATTCGGTTGTATGGTTTTTTTTTTGCTTTTTTTTTAAATGTTTGTTACTCCATAACTCCGTCATTTCTTAACCGATTTGAAAAATTCTTTATTTGATTGTAAGTATATATATCCAAGTTGGTCCCGTTTTTGTCAAAACGCAGTTCTGATGATGGGATCCATGAGGAATTGAGGGAACTCCTCAAATCTTTAAGGCAAACATATAGTGATTTTTGTGTTTTTATCAACAAGTCAAGCATTTGCATCCAAAAATGTGACATTGGATAAAGTGGAACTGCTGATGATGATCAGAACAGAACTCTTCAACGACGAAAAGTTCACGTTTGGCGATTTGTCCTCCTAGCTGTGTTTGTTAAGCAAGTTCTATTTTCACGATTAATTTTTGTCATGCTCGAGTTCTGATGATGGGATCCATGAGGAATTGAGGGAACTCCTCAAATCTTAAAGGCAAACATATAGTGATTTTTGTGTTTTTATCAACAAATCGAGCATTATCATACAAAAATGTGACATTTGATGAAGTGGAACTGCTGATGATGATCAGAACAGAACTCTTCAACGACGAAAAGTTCACGTTTGGCGATTTGTCCTTCTAGCTGTGTTTGTTAAGCAAGTTCTATTTTCACGATTGATTTTTGTCATGCTCGAGTTCTGATGATGGGATCCATTAGGAATCGAGGAAACTCTTCAAATGTGAAAGGCACACAAATAGTGATTTTAGTATTTTCATGAACTAATCAAGCATTTTCATTCATAAAAGTGACATTTGATGAAGTGGAACTGCTGATGATGATCAGAACGGAACTCTTCAACGACGCGTAGTTCACGTTTGGCGATTTGTTCTCTTCGTTTTGTTTGTCAAGCAAGCAAGGTTTTTCCATGATTTCATGAGGAATTGAGGGTACTTAGTCTTCTACCATTATAAACATACTTATAGCCATTTTTGTATTTTATTGTATGGAATCTAAGAGTGCACCATCTAAGATTAATAATCTTTCACCGGACTCCCCCATTGAAGTCGGTTTTTTTTTTCTTAAAATTTTTTTAATTTCCAATCCACATAAATTTGTGGCACAGGCATCATGACATTCTGCCACTATGCGTATTAAAAATAAAACTTTGAATTTTTTGTTGTTTATTTCATTGCATGTTTGAGAAAAGCATTATACATACCTCGGCGGGAAATATGGGGTTGCTGTTGGAGTATGAACGCAAGCCCCAATAACGCCTGATATTTTTACACAGCAAAGCGTTACGCGCAACAAGTGTAGATGCGCTATTATAGTAGGTTCACTCTCTCTGCTATACGAAATCTTCCGTGTCACTGTGCTATGTACTTTTTAATTACTTTAACTACTTTAATAATATATACAGTTTTATTTAAACTCATTGTTCTTGTTATTTTATCAGTTGCCCGCCTCAGACCTATCCTAGTTTATATGTCTTCGGCTGGCAACCCCTTTCGTCCCGGCCTCTGAAGTAATGTAGGTACTATTACGCCATGGAGAGTAAAAAAAATGTCTTGGAAAAATGCAAAAACAGAATTCACAAATTTGTATCATATAAGATACACTGCCAAGAAAAAGGAACAAAAATGTTTTCACCAAGCTATCGTAACTCTTTCATCCTCAGATCCGAGATCCTCCGCATCGAGAAGGAGCTAGAAGAAGCGCGCGGTCGCCTCAACGCGATCCGTCAGGCGAAGTACAAGATGCGCGGCGCAGACACCTCGGGCGACGAGACGGATACCGACGTCACGCTGGGCAGGCTGCCCGCCAGGTAACTGAGCTTCGAGAAGGACACGAGGCCTTTAAGAGGGACGTTGTCATTTAGAAAGTATAGTGCCTTTTTATAACGTCTACAAGTTATTTTGAAAAATACTGTCTTTGTAGAATTATTGTAATTTTATATTAGATCATATAAAAGGAACGTATTGCTTAAAATACTTGATGAAATTTGCATGAAAACTAGTCTGGGGTGCTACCGCGAACTTCGAAAATCGAACTTCGTATCGTACCGTCCCTTTCCGTCATATAGTGTATAACACGAGAGTGAAAGGGACGGCACGCTACGAAGTTTGATTTTCGAAGTTCGCGGTAGCACCCCTGGCAGTAAAACACTTTTTTTTGACATCCGTTCTTCTTAAAGGACAATAATATACAAGGTAAGAGTGAACAGACATCTTCTGAGTGAGCGTGTTCCATCTTAGTTAGACCTTGTCTTAACTTTTCATCAGGTTAGTCTAGTGTCACACGCAATCCCATTTATAATAATAAAAAAACGAATTTAAAATATGTTAAGCCGAAAATGTTTAAGTGATTTTTAACTCCTATAAAATCTTATGATATTACGTACTATCTTGATTATGTTTCAAAAACTTAATACAACTTCAATTTATTCCAGACCGCGCACTCCAAACAGCAGCTACATAAACACAACATACAGCCCCAACAGCACATACTCAGCGCACAACACGCACAACACCACCAACTTGAGCCAACACATCTCCCACCTAGACCAGTCTATACACGGCCCGACCAGCCCTGGCTACGGTCAGACTAACATTAGCTACAACCACGGCCAGAACTCTAGCTACGGTCAGACTGGCCAGAACATCTCCCAGGTGTCCCACTCGAGCAACGGGTACTCTACGCTGGAGCGCAAGCACGATGAGAAACAGTATACTGTGCAGAGTCCGACGTTCTCCAGCTTCAGACCGCAGGAGGAACCGAAGCAGAATTATGAGGGATTCACTACTCGGTGAGTGTGAACATAAAGCTATGGTGTGAAGTGTTGGGGAGAAATGGAAATATTACTAAAGGAATTAATAGATGGTTGTTGAGTTTTTTTAATAATTACTATCACCGCGTTTTTATGGTTGTCAGAAAAGATTGCTTTTATCGATATTGATAATAGTGTCTAAAGTGACGGTAGAGACACTGACAATACAGGAGTATTTTAAAAATCTTTTACAGTACATATATCTCTCAATTAATCAATTACCTTTTATTACTTTAAATTGTTATTATTATTCTGTTTCTTTTGTAAATCCGTTTATGAATTAAGTATCTGGTAGTAATGTTTCCATTTACTCAAATGTCATTCGGGATACCAATTTCACAAATTACAAAATAAAAACGCAAAAACTAACGTTTCACAGTTTTTAACTTAATAATGCTTTTTTACACGCTACCATTGGACCACCAGAAGATAACGCCCTGTATATAACATCATAACATCACGGACACTTAACAAGACTGTATAATCCAACATTTGTAAAATAAAGGTCCTTTATAAAGGACATGTATGATTTTGTACTTTTTTAACACATTCGTGCCAGGGTCTTTGTAAGCGACATAATGTCTCTTGCATTTATGAATATTTTATTGAAAATGCATTAAGTGATAGTAAACTTAAAGCCATTTTGATAATTTTGGAAGTGCCTTTACTACAATTATGATGTGCCTAAAAATAGTTTAAGGGTTTTTGATAAGGTTTTCAAAATTTTATATTACGCAAATATTATCTAGGCAAGCTGTTCATTTTTAAACTACCCTCGATTATATAGAAATATTGGAGGGTATTTTTAGATATGAATAAAGCGCTAATGGCATTGCTTTCTCTCTTGCTTTTATGTCATATTTTAGAAGAAGAGACTTAGGTATTGTCATTAAGAATACACTACACTGTTTTGAAGATTAATTGCACTACTTTTAGCAATACACGTTTTTTTACACTAATTATGTCAATTTAAAGTATTGTGTTGATCATACTTAACTATTGGCTTTTTAAATGATTTTACAAAACATACATTTGACACTGTCATACAGTAACAAATCACATGTTTATCATCTAACCTCTCACTCTAATACACAATACTTAAAGTTTGATAGGGACGAGTGCTATATGTGATAAATGTATCTAACATTATACATCAAAAGTGTGGTTTATTCTCGAATAGCTTATTGAAAACTTAGATTAAGTTAGATATAAGACTATGTACTCTTGTCATAAGCATGGCTTCGCGCTTTCTTTCTTCTGAAAGGGCAAATATTATATTCTTAACTGTTCTATAGAAAGGACATTTTTGACTCGACGTTGTCCTTTCTGTACGACAAATCGGGCGTACCTAAATAAGCTTATTTATTGATAATTATTGTGCATTACCAGTTTTCTACATTTTTGTCAATAACTACGTAAGTTGTATCTGTCTATGAAGACACATTAAAGTGATTGGTTAACTTAATCACAGTTTACTAATATTCACTATAAAGTCTAAAACAAACAGAAACGCCAGTTTAAAATAGCTTACCTGGTTACAGTTACTCATTTACGACTTTTTGTGCCTAAAATGATGTCGAAAGCTAGTAAAATATCTTCTTTGTCTGCATTAGACCCACCGCAGACCGGTGCCTTCCTTTGTCTAGTCTAGAACTCTGATCCTAAACTGTGTTATATCTAGTCGTATACCGAAATATTTCAATTTACAGAAGCAGAAATGACAGAACGATGCCGTAAGTTGTACAGAAAGCTTAAAGCTCACGCGATTCGTGTGTCCATAGCTGTTTGTATGAAATGGCATGCTGTCATTCCGTACAAGTGAGTCATGGAGACACGAATTGTGAATGTAGCGAAATGTATAAAGATTTATCGTGTGAACGGCGTCAGATGTGCTTAAATACCTTTTAATGTAGTCATATTTCAAATTTTCTTAACTTTATTCTTTGACCTGGTTCTTAGTCATTGCCTTGTATACGAGTTTCTATATTTTATCTTCAGAATAAGACATGATTTTACCTTACTATCTTCTACTACTTTAATATAGTACACTTACGAAAACAGCAATTAAAAACATGTGTTCCGTTGCCTTTCTTTTTAAAACTTTTTCTCTATCTAAAACGAAAACCTATAATTTTAACTTAGTTATAAGGTGCCCCTTGATATCTGACGCCGAATATTAAGACCGCTTACCCCGCGTTTTGAAATAGCCATTTTGTATTACAATCCTACAGCAAGGTACCTTACGACAACTTACTTATCTCATGGATCTTTTACTACCTAAAACCTATGCCTGCTAAACTAACTTTGATAATTATACTTCGACTTCTACATTGATTTTCAAAAAAAACATTTAATGAATAAATTCTTTAACTTTTGTGTATTGTTATTGGGACAATATTATATTCTAAAAGAGATCTTGAGGTTATTAAAGGTACTAAAATGACAGGACTGACTTATGTGCCGGTAACCATAGTCAAAATTATAAACTATGTTTCTATACTAATGAAAAAAGAAAATATTTAATAAAGTAAGGTACTTTGTAAGGATTTGGCACACGCTTCCGCGAACCATCGTTCTGTACATATTCCATGTTTTACAGCATTTTACAGCTTTGACAGTTTTGTAACCACAAATGTAACGTGTTCGACCCGTAGAGAGTGCGGGTTTTCACGATAATGTTTAACTAACGATCTAAATTTTATTAAATTATAACGTGCCTTAATCTTAAAATGTCTTACATCTTTGCCCTACTAACTTTGCCCATCGAACAGCTTATGTTTCGTAAAGTGTTCAAATAGTTAATCACTTATTCCAATATCTAATTCGTGAAACAATTAGTTTTTTATTGCATTTCCAATCTACATTACAGAATATAACATTATAATGACTGCCATTATCAACATTTCCACTAGATGAAGTTGTAGCCCTCAGTCATGTATTCGTAGCTGAGATTTTTGGTAGAATTCTTATCCTTGTAAATTGTTGTAGTTTGACTAGGTATACTCATTATTAAAATCGTTTCTCTTAATATTAAAAGAAATGGGCAAAGTTGTGCTGCGGCAAAGTCACCTGTTTAAAACCAGCTCTCAATTAATCGCAACTAATTTTCTATTTAACCTGCATGGGGTGAACTAATAGGAGCATGGAAGAGACTGTAACCGTGCGATCGCTGCGACTGCCCGAGGTGCGAACCGCCGTGCTCGTCGACGACAAGGGGGACAGGCGGGACAAGGGGGACAAGGGGGACTGTGGGGACAGGATATACTACAGGCGGGAGAAGCCGCCGCCGCCGCCGCGTCGCGCGTCCTTGCTAAAGTATGAGGCGGCAAGTTAAATTTGGTTGGTTGAATCATTTTCCAGCACCGGGGGTAGCCATCGCACCATCATCTGGTCGTTAATGCAAAATTATCATAACAATTATGACTTTTGTTAATGTTTTTTTACAACTACGTCTAGCAGCCCAAAGGCCTTTCAACGGAATTTATAGAACTATAAATTGGGACAGAATTATTTCATTTAAGTCTTGATCGCTTATACGGTCCGCTGAAGGTACATACAGGCACCAGGCGAAAATAATTACGGTCGTAACAACCATTTTATTTTGGGATTTTGGAGTTGAAGGTTAATCATTAAATCATACATGTGTACACAATAATAGCAATTTTCATAAAAATAGATATTTTTTTTCATACTTATTGGTTATATTCAGGGTCATAAAACTCATAAAGAACTACACAATTGTGAGTATTTTTTTTATATTTATCAGAAACACCCAATAAGCCTCTTTTTTCGTTGCCATAATGTCTGAACTGTATTAAAACTGGAAACGTTCGCCAGCGTAGCGAGAAGTGCACTAAAGTTACAAAGACGATGTTTTTCACACAAATGGTTTATAAAAACGAACTCGTAATACCAACCTAGTAATTTAAAGAAAAGTCATAACTGTCATAATAGTTTTGTAGTCTAACGCCGCTATCGTCTGCACCAAAAAAAGAAAACATTTGGCTCTCAAAGAAATTGCTAAATTCGACAAGAACATTTCCGCAGTCGTACAGCAGGCAACTCTCCCGCTCACACTCCCCACGTGTGACGGAGACGAGCCTCGCACATCGCTTTTTAACTGTAACTAATGCATGTCCTTCCGGTGGCGGTTAACATCCGGTCAACATCTAATGACAGAAAATATTACAGCTATGAGACAAGACTCTACGACACTCCGCGGGAATACTCCAAAACAGAAGAGCAAAAGCAGTACGAATCAAACTTCTATAAAAAAGAATACGGCTACGACGCCCCTAAATTAAGCTCCCCATTGAGCCCTAAATTCAACGCTAGAGACCTCAAGTTCGACGACAAAGAACATATATATTCTACACTTAAAAAACCTTTCGACGGCGTCGGACAAAGTTTCTCCGAACATCAGAAGTCTACCGAAGCTATTCCAGGCGGTACTAAACAGACAGAATTCACGGTCAAGAGCGAATCTTACCAGAGCTATCCTAAAACGGAATTCATCAAGACAGAAACTAAGTCACCTTTCGTGACTTCAACACCTTCGAAGCTTGAATCTTCCAAGTCTGACTATCACCATGAATATAAGCAGACTTCTACAGACTTAGTCAAAGCGGCGACGCCAGATTTTGACAGGATATCCTCACCTTACGGCAAAGAGGTGCACAGTTACGGAGGTCCTAACTATATGGAGGAAACTACCACGGAAGTTAAAGAAATACCTAATGGCACTCAAAAAGTGACGACTACTAAGATCTACAGCTCGTCCCCTGTCAATTTAACGACTACAAACACCAAATACGAACCTGTCAAGCTGGAGGGTATCGACGAACTGTCAAAGTCTTTCGACAACGACAGCCGTTACAGCACTTTGGACTCTCGCTTCAATACATTGGAGTCTAAACTCAGTTCCGACACTAGCCGCTCCTTTATGCGTCCATCTGAATTCCAATCGGAAACAAAGAAGGACCTCACGAAAGAAATAGATAACTTGGATAAGAAGTTCGCGAAATCGACTATAAAGTCAGAAACTATAGAGAGGAAAAGTGTCATGACAAGTTCGCACAAGTCGGAGACTAGTTCGACTGTTACGAAGAAGTTTGGCAACTTTTAAGGTTCGTTCTTGCTTGGTAGTTAGTTTGCCGATTTTATTGTTCATTCTATAACACCTGCCAATAAATAATAGCGTTAAAATGGCGGCCTCTCTCGCTCACTCTGCCTTACTTTGTCTACGAGTATATAACTATCATGTACCTTATGTCATTCTATACTACCGAAGGCCAAGAAAGGGGTCGACTCTATTATTTCTACATTAATGTTCAAAAGTGGAAGAGCGATAGGGCGAGACTAGACAAGCCGCCGTTTCGAATCAATTCCTTATAGACAGGGGTTATACTATAGTCCATAACGTAATAAGATGGGTACAAAGTTCCATACAAACTGATCCGTTATATTTGAAGTGTATTATTGTAAGCCAGATTATATTTTTAATGTTGCGACTCAAACTTTACTAAATGACGTTATAAGCGAAGCCAAAAACTCATTAATCATTATCATCATTAATAATTTTGCACGGATTAGAGATCTCAGTCACTTTACAGATTTAAAAAGTATTGCATTCCGTTTGGTATTGTATCAAGGAATATTACCATATAGATATTCTCTATTCGTCCTCATAATAGTTTACTATATTAATACCTACTATTTACACTAAAATAGCTATAGTCGTTGGGTTTTAGTGTTGTCCAATCCACTTAAAGAAACTTTATTTACTAAAAACTTCAAATGGACTGTATTGTAAAAAGTCGTTACAGCCTTCTGGAAAGTTAATTGATTATCGAATCTATCTCCGTAACCAATAGTTTTATTATTACAAGTGCATTAACAGAAAAATGGTCCATATGCCTTTGTACAGTCTGGAGTCATTTGTGATACTAAAAATATTATCTGGCTTCAGTTTCTCGTCAATTTTAAATGTTAATATTATTTAAAATATTGGTGTTAGCAATAGAATCGGCTTCAAGGCTTAGATGTTGTGTTCTACTTTGGATAGAGCGGTTATTGTTAAGCTCGGTCGCGTTAGAGAAAGACACATTGACCTATTACTGTTTGTCCCTGTCGCACGCGCACAGTAATATTGCCGTCACGCTCGTAGAGTAGGGATCAAGGCTGCTAAATTGAAAGTAGGTCAATATCGGTTTTTTCGTCCCGTGACCGTGCTTTAGCTTTGTGTAGTTCGTTTGGATGTATAATTGTATGGCCCCATACAATATTACTATCCGTAGTAGCATAGCGCGTGGATTAACCAATACTAGTCCTTATAGCTAAGATATAGTTGACACTAGTATGGCATTTGTGTGTGCATTATAATGAAAATGAATCTTATGATATATGTGAACGCACGTTGAAATTTAAATATATATTTAAAATATATTAAATTATGTCTTGAAGATTTTATGTTTAGTTTTAAAACTGCCTTAATGTCTCGAAATTAACGTGTCACGATTTAAGTCGTTTTTTATTTCTTAACTTCAAGATACGTCCACACTAACGTAGTACTCAAAAATGTTTTGATACTAACTCGGTTTAAATATATTTTGAAAAGGGTTAAGTCTCAGTTATTTTATAGTAAATAGATACTAATGTGAATGAAAGTACATCAGTATAAATACTATTAAAAATCGCCATAGTGTATATTAGATAGTAATAGTATGAGTATAAGTATCTATTAGAAAAATAATGTGAAATACATTTAAAGCTGAAAAACGACTTAACAGTAAGTTGAGGGTACTTACATGTATATACAATGTTATATAGATATATAACTGTGGTGTATGAGGCCATAGTTATATATTTTTGAAGCGCTGGTGTCCATTTATGTACCTATTAACTATTGTATTGGCTGTGGATAACGTAAAAGCGTATTTTTATCTCCGTCGCTTTCTACTGAGTGTGAGAAAGGAGTCGAAGTGTACCTTTTCTGTACAGTCGACTATATAAACATGTATAAATATTTCACTGTAATGATTTCTAATAAGGTGATTAAATGGATATTGTTTTTGTAGTCGACTGCGTGTGTTCTTCGCAGTGAATACTTTCTAAGCGGGTGCTAGACACGTTAATTTCAAACCTAGTGCCTAAAAATGGCCTTAATACAAGAATATACAAAGATTATTGTTTCCTTTTGAAAATTCTACGAGAGTTGAAGTTTTTATGAAGATTATTGTTTAGACTGGGAGTGGAGTAAAAACATAACAAATAAAATATAAAAATCTGGTTTTGGTGTAACTATAATTGAAATAATAAATAACACTAACTTGGAAATAATCAAGTAAATAAAGTATTTAAAGATACTTTTGATAACTTATTTTTCTTATATAAAAATAGTATTTTCGTTTTACAAATGGCAGTAAAAAATATAAAACATTAAAGTACAAGAACCGAAATATTTTTTTAATGCTTTGTGCTATTTCTTTCTAATTGAAAAGTCTGAAGATACCCCATTTTTATCCGTCAAGATATTTAGGTTACAGAGCGTGTAAATAAAGATACAAATTTCATCGATAAAACAACCTTTTTCTACGTCAGTCGAATAAAATGAAGCGAATATTTTCGACATCCGTTGCATCATTTAAAAATAAGTTTGGATATATTAAAATACATATAATGAAACTGATCACTCAACGATTTAGTCGAATATCGCTTAACATGTATCACAACCGAGAAAAACCGCGTATCGGTTCGAAACATGCAGAGCTATATTTAATCTTAAATATGTAAGTGATCTGTTTCATTATATATTAAAATATATAAAACTCACGACAATGTCCTGTCAAATGAAATGGATTTGGATAAATAAATAAATGAAACGAAGCTCCTAGTCGATTCACGAAGTGCTAGCCCTCTGGGCACTTTATACTTATGCCTTAAAAATTATATTATTAAAAAAAAACATTATTGAATATGAAAATTATAAACCAAGGCAGCTGACAAGAAGGGGCGTGGCGACATAAGATAATTTTTTTTTAAATTATGGCATAAAATACACATTGCATGTTGATCTCTCAAACCGCTACAATATCAGTTGTTCCAAAAAAACAACTATAATGTTCATTCTGAATATATGTCAATTTTTAAATGATTACTTTTGTAATCATTGCAGAAAAGGCACTTATTACTTTATTTTTTTTATGATATAAAAGATTTATTAACATAGTGATATATATTAGTACTCTTAGAATATTAAATGTCTTGCCATACATAGTCTATCTATTTATTTGATGAATATATGAGTCGTGAATAATAGTGATTTTAAAGATTAACAATATTATTGCCACGCCCCTAGTTTTGGAGCCAATACCAAATGTGCCATTATAACGTATTTATTTACAACCGTGCCTTTAAAAACAAATGAAAGCCTTCGACAATGTCTTAAAATATATAAATGATAAATTTTATTAAAATGCGTAACGTCAAAACATATATTTATTAAAATGCGTAATGTCAAATGTAACAACAGGTACTTTTGATATAATGTAATGTAATGTTATATCGAATGTACCCTAAAACTAAAAGTGCCATGATATAACAGCCATATGACCCGACCAAACAAAGTGTACCACTGGCTTCGAAGAAAACCTATGCATTAAGTGATAAACACACTTTGGTTGGTTGGTCGGATAGTACTGTACATAATATATTGTTGTGATGTAGTGTGGTGCGTATAACAGTTTGATATAAGATGCAGCTCAGCCGCTCATACAATATGTATGAGAGATTGAGCCAAGACGCTTGTATAAACAATATTAAATACTAACTATTGTAATAGGTAGCTGACGTACTCTCAGATACAATTCATGATTTATATAGGTATAGTCAGGATATTAAATATATTTATAATTTAACCTTGAGGTATAATGGTCGTAATGCTTAAATATATTTATAGATTTAAATAGTTTAAGCAAGTATTTACGTGTAGAGTCTCATTTGATGTCTCATATAATAAAAACTAAGGCAATTTAGTAAGCTTTTTGTACAGCTATCTGAGATTACGACTTATGACTAATGCTTCATACTTACAATTGTTTAAATTTAAACAAATTATGATATATGATTTATTTTTTATAGAAAAATCATGGCGACGTCGACTGTGGTTTGAAGATCCTGTTATATTTTATTGTGCCTTAATTTCGCTTGGATGTATTCTAGCACGCTTAAATATATACAGGCGTGATTCCAAAATATATATATTATTTTATTTATGACAGCTATGAAAGTAGATATTTTGAATTAAGTCATATTTTTAAGCGTGTGACATATTTTTGTATATTAATATAAGGAGCCCGCGACAAGCGACACGTCCACTGGAGGTAATATAACACCAATCATGTTAGATTTATGTCTATAACATAACTTAACGTGTATTTCATGTTATATGCATTAACTATACTCAGTAAATTACGCATAAGTTATAATTATATTGTCTGCATCAGATATATAAGGCGTCAAAAGTGATACAAAAATGCAGTCGGTAAAAATTAAAGTCTTAAAAAATACAAAAGAAACGAAAATATGGTATAAAAATTAGTATGTACCTATGGACTAAACACCTTTTGAGTCGTGTCATCCTTGCGTGCAAATAGTTCTTTTAGACAATTTGACGTTGAATATATTTGACGCTGACGATATAATAATATGTCGAGTCAACAAACTTATAACAAAACTTTAGTTTTGCACCTAAGTTTGTAATAATTATGACGTTTATATACGTCAGGCTAATCTGGTGTCTTATTAATATAAATATAGTTACGACTATGTAATCTTTAAATGTAATATATGTACTGTGTAGATATATGCTTGCGTGGGGGCTGTATGCCCTAATATTATTTTATTATAATATTATTTTTTGAAGTTTAATTTAAAATATAATCTACTATACGCGTACCGATTAACACATACGGTTCCTGCGTGGCGCGCGGCGTAGAGAAGACGTGGAAGGTACTACGTAAGGGGGAGGGGTAGACGTAGGGGGAACGGGCAACAGTGACTACGCTGCGCGCCGCTCCTGAATCATCTCAGTTAAGTCATAGGTCCTATGCAAATTAATTTAAGTCTCGAACGCATGCAACTCCCACGCGAATATTTTTTTTGATACTTCTTTATTATATTATATACTGTGTAACCTCTATAGGGAAACCAAATAAAATCACTAATGATTATTGTTTTGTTATTCGCTTGATTTGATAAGTTTATTGTTTGAGACCGGTGGGGTCGCCCTGCGGTCGACCTGTAACTTACATTACATTATGGGTGTAATAAATAACTAATTGTATTCCTTGTTTTATTTCCTAAGGCCTCTGCCTCACTGGCAGGCCATTGGTGACGTCGCCAGCTACCGTAGCAAAACAATTCATACTTATATGTATGGTAGCTCACTCACTTGACGGTTTGGCGACGTGGTCATGGCGTCCCGGTGAGGCAGAGGAGTAAATGTCCCATGCAATGGAGTATAACCTCCGCAGAGTAAGTATTTCTATAGAGATCTTATACGAGTTCCACCAAGGGGGACAGAAAAGCTACATAAATTGAGAACTAGTCTTAGACGTCTGGCGGCTTACCATGAAGAACCTCTTTAATTTGGGCGGGTATAGGTGAAAAACTTAAGAAAATGCTCTGTTGTATGTAGTTGTGACGTGTTCGAATAGACATTACATATTTAAAATGTGTAACACAAACAAATGTCTATTCATACACGTCACAACTAACATATAACAGGTCATTCTTAAGTTTTTACCTATAATTGTTTATTTGCCTCAAACTATTTGACATGACATTGAGGCAAATAAAGAAAAGTGGAACAAGGAAAACAAATAATATTTCCCGCTCTGTCGCTCTTATTTAATTCGGTCTCGGTAGTCTCTCACGGTAGCGGTATTATTATTTGACGTTTTCTCTGGAGTACTCTGAGATAACCTCAGAATAATTAATAGTACTTTCGTATGTACAGGTTTCCTATTGTACTAAAACGATTTCTGACAGCTAGAAAACGTCAACGTTATTTCAGTCATCGAATATACATATAATATGCCACAAGATATATTTGGCGTCACAATTTCTTGACTGATTATACAGTAGACTACAAAAAGTGATCCCTACATGCTGTCATACGCGGCCCTCAAAAATCCAACCTTTAAAGAAAAAGCTAAGGCAGTGTCATACCAGAAACTAACGAAAATAGAATGGTAGAGGACAGTAACGGCTGGCGATCTGCAGACAAGGTACTCTTAACCATTTGGACGCCACTGGCTGATACATCCACACATAGAACGACGTGTGACCGTGTAAGAAATTCCGTGGCGGAACTAGTAATTAACTCTTTCCCAGTAGTTCCGTCAATGGTACAAAAGGGTAGTTAAGCTACAGGCAACGAGCGAAGCGAGTAGTGTTAGAATTAAAACAAAAATCGGTTTAATTTAAATATAAATAAATATAACTTTCTTATACCTATGTCTCTGTCTGTATATAAGTACATAAAAACTGGTTTTACATTATAAATGCAATATAAAGTTTATATTGACTATGTTAATTCGATACCTTAAAAATATTTACAATTTTAAAAAATCACAAGGATGTTTTTCACAACTAAACTAAAAACTACATAACTGGTTTAAAAATGAAAATTTAAAACTATTTATTCAGTCTAAATCATTTCGATGAATGTAAAAAAGATTTCGTTGAGCGTAAAAAAGATTTTGTTGACTGTAAATAAAGATTACGTTGAGGTAAAAAAGAAACTATTGTGTCGATGGCCCGGAAAAACGAAACATTTTAAGTATTTTTATGTTTATGTTATTAAATAAAATATGTACAATCTTAGCACTTTCTTAACAACTTTTATTAGACTATGTACTCGTATTTTGAAAAGACTCATTATATATCTATACAGGATGATTCAAGAGACGTGAGCAGGACCAACACTACATACATAGTAAATGGCAATGAATCGTTCACCATTGTATTTATGTGAAACACCCATACCTTTTTCCTGTATTTAAATTTTTGTTAAGTTAAAGTTTAATACTCTACAATCATGGTCAACCTACAAGAACTGGTTTATAAAGATTAAACCTCTAACTGTTATGACAGCACTTTGATTACGAAGAAAGTAAATTGTCACATTGAGTGAGATACGATATTTCAAAAGTAATCGGACTGAGATGACATTAAATTTGACACGTATCACTTGACTGAAGTATTCTGATTGTAGAGTGACCGTGAATTTCGTAAATAATTTAAAACATTTTGTTTTCAACACCAAAGATAAATGAACGTTAATTTCACTAATAGTGGGACGAAGCAGTAGCTTTATGATCTACTGAATCTGTAGTGTTGATCTTGCTCACGTCTCCCGAATCACCCTGTATTTGATTCGTATACTATTATCCGCATCACTAAAGTCCCGTTAATGTCACGAAATAGCAATTAAGAAGTTTTCTAGCGGATCATTTCTACTAATGAACATTTGTGCAATCACTGGTGTATTTTTCTTTTGGTTGGTGCCGATGGGACCATAAGTCATTAGTTCGGATCTCTGTCAGATTCGCTGACAATCGCTGTACAGAGTGGCCCAATCTCGATCGATGATCGTGTCGACACTTTCAACCAACATTCATGACAACAAAGTTGAACAATAGGCATCAAGTGTACGCCATAACATCTATAGTAGTTATTGGCGCCGCAACCACAACACGCATCCATTAGGTGTTCTCGCCTTGGACGATTCACACCAAACGGCCGGAGTTGGCGCGCACGCCACCAGAGTCAAAGGAATTCGAACCCTCCATGCAGAAGCTAGACTTCGTATCCAAACGGCAGCGGCAGAGCCGGCGGCAGCCGACCGGCTGCCCGCAATCCATTCAAATATGAAATCTAACTTCTGTATGGAGGGTTCGAATTCCTTTGACTCTAGTGGGGTGCGCGCCGGCTCCGGCCGTTCGGTGTGAATCGTCCATAATTGTCCGGCCACGACTGCGCGAATTGCGGCGCGACAAGCGTTTTATTTGTTCGTTGTGCGTTCGAGACTCGTTTAGCTGGGATTACACGCAATATATTAGGAGAACCGCTTGATGTCGTGGCCGGGACTTAAAGCCTTATTTTTGTACGAGACTCGAGCGAGTTTCACTACATTGCGCGGTTTGACAGATCAATCGAACTCATCATACCACGGTAACTCGCAATGTAATGGCGAGCTCGTATGTGTACAGTCAGCTGCAAAAATATGGATGCATACAACTTGTTCATAATTATATAGCTCTTATGTCGGCGGAATAAGGTTGCGGTACGTATTTATGAGAGGATTAAATCGATACGTATTTTTGCAGTTGACCGTTGGCCTTAAAGAGTTAACAAAGTTCGTGTTTGCTTGAAGTAGTGTTTAGTGCAGGCACGGCAGGCCACCGACACTACAAGTACTAGGAGCGGTAGAAGGGCGGGCCGCGACTGACTGTGTAGGTCGAGAGAGGGATGCCCTTGGCTCCGTAGATCGGTTCCGCGTTCTCATACTCCACGTCGTAGTAAATGCCGGTTTGGTTCTGGAGACAAAGGATTCATTGGTTAGTATTAAGGTACCTACACAAGTACCCACTGAGCTTTGTACTCTTAAGCAGAGCTAGCCCCAGTCCCTGATTAGGGTAGTTTCTGCTTGTGTAATTCATTGCGCTTGACTCTAAAAGCGCCTCCAAATATTTTTCATTCCCTTGATTTTTTCCCATTGACCGAGCGAGCGAAGCGTCCCCGTTTCAGCTTTCAACAAAAAATCTTACTTATGTCTGTCTGTCCGGATGTTCTCCTCTACAGGTCGCATTTCTCAACAGATTCTCGTGAAATTTTGTGAGCAGGTTCGATAATTATAGTTTTGAAAAAAAAAAATTGTCCAGGTCTACAGCTCACAGAGCCATTAGTTTATATTGCTTCAAAAATCGACTGGTGCAAAACAAACCTTTAAGCATGCTTTAAGAGAATATGTCCTACCAGTATTCCCTGAGCTTTAGGACGATAAGTACTGGCTATTCTACAACACAACGCGAAGTTTGAAGCTGGATTCGTACCTAATATGACGTGATGCGCTCAAATACCCTGACACATGACAAGATGAGTCACGAAAACAAAACTTACTAGCTATATGAAGTCAGCTTCAGTGTATAAGTACGCTATGAGTATTTAAAAGTATTTATTACGTTTGTTATAAATTAACGTAATTTATCTTGATTTTCCTTTTAGTTGTTAAGATGCACCACGTAAAAAACATCTGCTTTGTTTTAAGACTGACTGGTAGTAAATGCCATATGGTATTAAGTCCACCTTTTGTACGATAAGGTTTCCTTAGTGCAAAAAAGATTAAATAAAAAGTTTTTGGTCAAAAATTTCATTTTTGTTACAAGCTTTTATTGGCGACTGTACTTTTTTCCACAATCATAAACTACTTGTTGAGTCGGTTCGAATGAGCCCAATTCCTAAACTACAAAAGATAAACCTATCTTTTGTAGTTTAGGAATTGCTATAACCACCTTCTGTCTCCATCATGAGATCAGCTCTATGTCATAATAATATTGCGTTGTCACCCGATTTATACATGCATGCAAAATTTCAGCTCAATCGGAAACCGAGAAGTGGATCAAATTTAACTTGCAAGATTTGATGTGAAACTAAATAAAAGCTTGTAATAAATAAGTAGAGTCAGCAGCAGGAAAACCGGAACCCCCTACATAGAAGTTGTATGCAGGGAGGGTCAGGTTTCTCTGCAGCCGACTGCGTGTACTGACATGCAAGCTGCGCGCGCGAGACTTGGGGCGCGGCGCGTGCAGCAGGTCGGCGCGCTCCGGCGCCTGCGACGACGCCTCCGAGCTGGAGGACTCCGTCGCCATGTGGTTCGTGTAGCCTGCGGACGAACGTACGGTCAAAATACCTCAAGGTCTGTTGTTTGTTCGCGCTCTTTAACCATTTTCCAGGCGTAGTACGTTTCATCGACCACATACGTTTCAATAGAATTTCAATCCTAGTTCTCTGATTTAAGGCTCAAATTACATTGCATTTTCGTAAAAAGTGACTCGTCTTGAAATGAAATCACTATAACGTAACTATTTTGAGTAATAATTTTGTTTTTTGTAAAGCCTTCTTGGCACGGCCTGGAAAAGGGTTAATTCGGGACCTATTTTTGCAATATACATACAGACATATAATCACGCCTATTTTCAAGAGGTGTAGGCAGAGATCACGGATTTCCACTTGCTACGATCCTGACATACAACTTTCGCTTCATGAACTTTCATAACATTCTTCACGCATGCGCGCCGATTTTGGGGTACTCTCGACCTGGTATACTCTTGATTTGGTCGGAGCACGTTCGCCGAGGTCTTCTCCTTCCATTTTTTTAACCGACTTCAAAATTTCAAAAGAGGAGGTTATCAATTCGGTTGTATTTTTTTTTGTTTGTTTTTTTTTTAATGTTTGTTAGTCCATAACTCCGTCATTTCTTAACCGATTTGGAAAGTTCTTTTTTTGATTGTAAGTATATATATCCAAGTTGGTCCCGTTTTTGTAAAAACGCAGTTCTGATGATGGGATCCATGAGAAATTGAGGGAACTCCTCAAATCTTCAAGGCAAACATATAGTGATTTTTGTGTTTTTATCAACAAATCAAGCCTTTTCATCCAAAAATGTGACATTGGATGAAGTGGAACTGCTGATGATGATCAGAACAGAACTCTTCAACGACGAAAAGTTCACGTTTGGTGATTTGTCCTTCGAGCTGCGTTTGTTAAGCAAGTTCTATTTTCACGATTAATTTTTGTCATGCTCGATTTTTGATGACGGGATCCATGAGGAATTGAGGGAACTCCTCAAATCTTAAAGGCAAACATATAGTGATTTTTGTGTTTTTATCAACAAATCGAGCATTATCATACAAAAATGTGACATTTGATGAAGTGGAACTGCTGATGATGATCAGAACAGAACTCTTCAACGACGAAAAGTTCACGTTTGGCGATTTGTCCTTCTAGCTGTGTTTGTTAAGCAAGTTCTATTTTCACGATTGATTTTTGTCATGCTCGAGTTCTGATGATGGGATCCATTAGGAATCGAGGGAACTCCTCAAATGTGAAAGTAAGTAAGTATTTATTTGTGATACACAGGTTACAATAAAAGATGACAATAGAATAAAATATACAATACGCTGTGATCTACCTTCAAGGTGTACAAATATTAAATTTTATTTTAAAAGAAAAAAAAGAAAGGCACACAAATAGTGATTTTAGTATTTTCATGAACTAATCAAGCATTTTCATTTATAAAAGTGACATTTGATGAAGTGGAACTGCTGATGATGATCAGAACGGAACTCTTCAACGACGCGTAGTTCACGTTTTGCGATTTGTTCTCTTCGTTTTGTTTGTCGAGCAAGCAAGGTTTTTTCATGATTCCATGAGGAATTGAGGGTACTTAGTCTTCTACCATTATAGACATACAGTATAGCCATTTTTATTTTATTGTATATTTATCTTAGAGTGCACCATCTAAGTATAATAATGTTTTACCGGCCTCCCCCATTGAAGTCGGTTTTTTTTTCTTAAAAATTATTTCTTACACACTTGTTTTGCAATATTTCACTTTGAATTTCTGTAGTCTTTCGGCTGATCATGATGAAATGAGATTTGAGTAGCACTCACCGTACAAATTGTGATGCGAGGCTGAGGTGTTGGCTCGAGAGGCCACAGTGTTCAGTGTGCCAGAGTGGTGCAGCCCCATCCTAAAAACAGCACATTATAACGGATCTAAAACAGTCTTTAATATGAATTACTGTTCAATGTTGCCTGGCACATCCAAAGATTTAAGGCCAACTTTTAGCGCTGGACCCATAGAGGTATAGGTATGTGAAGCTCCTTTGTGACTTTATGAGTAAAGCGTACTATTACTTAATTTAGGTAATGCTAGAATAGTTATATTGAAAACAAATTGCCTCAAAGTATGACATTATTTATAAAATATTTCTAAAACAATTTATATTGTACATGAATAAAGAATTGAATTGAATTAAATTTAAAGTTTGAAACGCACAGAGCGCGGCGCAGCGTCGTTACGGGGCGGAGGCGATTTTGCGGTAAAGCGAACGCGGTCCGGGGGACGTCGCACCAAAAATCCACGCGGTATTCGGTAGCGCGGTAGAGCGGAGGCCGCGTGTGTGACATATGAAGCAGTAATCGACAGTCGACAGATTTAGAAAGATCAAAACTGCCAAACCGCCTCCGCCCCGCACAGCGCCGCGCCCGCTCTGTGCGTTTTGGGATTTTATAATAACAAATTGACAGTAAAAATATACAGTAAAAAATAAAAAAATAGAAAAAATATTTATTTCTTAAAATCTACACGTGTTTATAATCTAGGGGATGGTGCCGCCCGGTAAGGTAAAATATTGCCTGTGTTGGAAGACACCGCTCTTCCTTAGGTTATCAGATTGTTACACGAAAATTATACTACTATAAGTACATAAGATCTTAAAACATGTGTATGCAACTAGAAACAAGTAAATGCAATTGTATATAAAACTATGTAAAAATCAGTAAGAGATGCCTAGATTTGGTTCCTGATTTAAATCCCCATATGCCTGAAATTTTACGGCCCCGGGTCGCGGGGATGCATCCTGGGTGCATCAATTCTAAGCCTTACTCAATACAGAGAATATACAATGTAGGTACACATGATGTACACTACATAACAACTAATTAGAAAAGTTGAAAAACCCCCGACATTTTCATTTCAAAGCTCAATATCTCAAAAACGGCTGAACAGATTTACATGAAACAAGGCTAAGAACACTCGGGATATAATTATCTATGACACAAAAAACTAAACGAATATCGATTCATCCGTTTGGGAGCTACGATACCACACACGGATACACAGACAGACACGTTAAACTTATAACACCCCTCTGTTTTTGCGTCGGGGGTTCAAAATAGTACTTATTTGTGGTACAGGCGCCATGTTGAAGGTTGCGAGATGGAAGTGGAACTGAGTATTTAGATCATTGCGGAAGGCATGTCGATGGACGTCGTTTCACTGATAAATTCGAAATTAAAAAGGGTTTAATTTGAATACCTGGGCATGGGTACAGGCGGCAGCGTGGGGTAGCCGCCGAACATGGCTGATGAGGGTCGCGTCACCATCGTCTGGTTTGGCTCCATCTGTTCACAATATCACGTATTCCAATATAAACACCTTATGGATCAATGTATTTAATAGAGTCTCATAATACAATATTATACAGACTGGACCCTGTAACAGGAGCATTGTTTAACGAGGGGCGTAAGTGGGAAATTGCGAACGAGAGACTTTTGATGACTCTAGTTTGCAATTTTCTTACGTCCCGAGGTAATCACAATGTTTTCATCACATTTGGGAAGAATAACGCCAAAACTAAAAAAAAAAACAAAACTAATCAAAATGGAAGAAATCGACCACTTCATCTCCAGTATCAATGCATGGATGCCGAGAGGAGCGCTCAGCGCGCGCGCAGCTTTAATACTGCGACCAATCAGAGAGCAGTATTCTTGTGGAGCGCGGCCAACTAGATTTTTTAAACCAATCAGATCACAGCGAAACTCATAACTCCCGGGAGCTAAATCGGCTATAACTACTCTATACGCCAGCGTACAATAAGACCCTTTACGAGTGTGATGAAAATATTTTTACAGTACATATGGTGCTAAATTACCGCACGAGTGCGGTAATCAGCAGATTACGTGCATATGTCGAAACTTTAAAGAGCCATATGTACTGTAAAACGTTGTACGATACACGTGCGAACAGGTAATTCGCAACTCGTGTCGATTTAAAACACTCCCTTCGGTCGTGTTTCAATTTATCACCACTCATTGCGAATTTCCTGTTCTCTGCACTTGTATCGTAATGTACTATAAAGGACCTCCCTTAGAGCATGCAGTAACTCCTTTGCAGTTGTTGAGGTAGGTAGCATCAAGTTATGAGTCATAATAGTTCTTGCATTTTTTATTTACAGAGATATTTTAGTGGTTTTTAAAATAAATCGTTAATAATATCACTCTAGATGTGCTAGCTAACCTTCCTCCTTAGATATATTAATACACGTAAGCTATCTTTGAAGAAATAAAATAAGTTTTCAATAGAAACTACTTGGAAATAATTGCGGGCTCGCTATGTACATATTTTTTAAATGAAGACACTAAGATCTTACCGCGTAGTGGTTGGATTGCGCCATCGCCTCAGCTATCTGCGCCCAGCGCATTCGCTCCTCCAGGGTCACCTGAACACAAATACAGGATGACTGGTTATTGAATACATTCCTTTTAAGGGAGTAGTATAGTACAACTCATTTGGAGCAAAAAAGGTCATGTGATACCCTGTACGAACATTATTAGTTTCTGAGATATTGACGATTTAAGAAATTTTCTCAAATCTGACGAATGCTGTTGAAGAAAATATCGTAAAAAAATATTTAATTAATCATTATTTTTTATTTATTTTTGATGCCTTGAAAGTCAACAATTGTATTCCATGGCAAAAAACTAACCGAGCAATGCAAAATGTAATTTAGCAAAAGTTGCATAAAAAGGGCAAAATAGTAGTCACTTCATTACAAAGCTACTTCATTAACCGACTTCAAGATTTCATAATTTTTAAGAAAAAAAACATTAAAAAAAATCTTACAACCGAATTAATAACCTCCTCTTTTTAACCGACTTCAAGATTTCATAATTTTTAAGAAAAAAAAACATACAACCGAATTAATAACCTCCTCTTTTGAAATCTTGAAGTCGGTTAAAAAGAGGAGGTTATCAATTCGGTTCTATGTTTTTTTTTTATGTTTGTTACTCCATAACTCCGTCATTTCTTAACCGATTTGGAAAATTCTTTTTTTGATGGTAAGTATATATATCCAAGTTGGTCCCGATTTTGTCAAAACGCAGTTCTGATGATCGGATCCATGACGAATTGAGGGAACTCCTCAAATCTTTAAGGCAAACATATAGTGATTTTTGTTTTTTTATCAACAAATCGAGCATTATCATACAAAAATGTGACATTTGATGAAGTGGAACTGCTGATGATGATCAGAACAGAACTCTTCAACGACGAAAAGTTAACGTTTGGTGATTTGTACTCCTAGCTGTGTTTGTTAAGCAAGTTCTATTTTCACGATTGATTTTTGTCATGCTCGAGTTCTGATGATGGGATCCATTAGGAATCGAGAGAACTCCTCAAATGTGAAAGGCACACAAATAGTGATTTCAGTATTTTCATGTACTAGTCAAGCATTTTCATTCATAAAAGTGACATTTGATGAAGTGGAACTGCTGATGATGATCAGAATGGAACTCTTCAACGACGCGTAGTTCACGTTTGGCGATTTGTTCTCTTTGTTTTGTTTGTCAAGCAAGCAAGGTTTTTCCATGATTCCATGAGGAATTGAGGGTACTTAGTCTTCTACCAGTATATACATACTTATAGCCACTTTTATTTCATTGTATGGAATCTAAGAGTGCACCATCTAAGTATAATGGCAGTATATGTATCTTAGTATATATACATGGCTATATTTTGTCTCAAAAACACTGTAAACCGATATCTAAAGAATAAGACGTCGGTGTACGCCTGTTTCTTGGATTTGAGCCGCGCTTTTGATACCATTGATTATGGTTTACTGTGGGAAAAGGTATCGAAGGCCGGGGTGCCGAGAAGAATAGCCAGTCTGTTTGAGTATTGGTATGCGAATCAAACAAATAGTGTTAAATGGGGAAGTAGCAATTCTGACCCATATAAACTGAATTGTGGGGTTAGGCAGGGTGGACTGACATCGCCATTACTGTTTAACCTTTATATGAATGAACTAATAGAGGAGCTCAGCAGGGCAGCAGTCGGATATCACGTAGCAGGCGTATGTGCCAACAATCTCAGCTATGCTGACGACATGGTCCTGCTGAGCCCCTCTATTATGGGACTAAGGATATTGATCTCTATATGTGAGCGTTATGCTGCATTACATGGACTAAAATATAATGTTATAAAGTCGGAGATAATGGTCTTTAAGTACGGCAAGGGACCTGATGTAGTTCCACCCGTTAGATTGAACGGGACCGAATTAAAAATGGTGAATAGTTTTAAGTATCTCGGACATATTCTGACAGACAGACTTAAAGACTGTTGAATATCGTGTGTGTATGACTTAAGTGTATTAAGCCTATTTTATCTATGCTTGTCTATGACTGTTAGACACTCCTTGTCTACGCTCTCTTTTCCTTCGTACAGCGACCAAGCTACACGCACTGTATACGATGTGAGTTATATCATAAGTATCTAATTGAAACCGAACAAGACATTAAATAATGTGACGACAATCTTTGTTTCTCTGCCTGTGCATCTCGCTCCGCTACAACCCAATGCATATTTGTAAGTACTGAACCACTGCAACTGCTGCACAACTATCAAGAGGTTATGGCCCCTGACCACGTCATTTCTTAAATGTGCATTTAAACGGTACTGAAGAACTATATACCTAATTAAAAGTAGCGTTGGAGCGAGTGCCAGTGCCAGGCAAGTAATTACGTCAATATATTATCACGAACATGGATTCCGTGCCGTCACCTAACCTGAGCTCACACGTGGCTTCCATAGAAAAGTTACTAGGTGCTTCAAACTATCACACCTGGAAGTTTACCACAAAAAATATCCTCATATTGGAAGGGCTTTGGGATGCCGTCGAGGGAAGTGACACCGACGACGCAAAACAGAAAAGGGCGTTGGCACGCATCTGTCTTTCAGTAAGTAGAGAATTGTACCAATACGTCAGAGACGCTAAAACCCCTGCCGAAGCTTGGCAGAAGCTGTCAGAAGTGTTTGAGGATAAGGGTCTATATCGCCGAGTGCTCCTACTTAGAAAGTTACATCGGGTGCAATTCGCTGATCATTCTACTATGAGTCAATACATAGAAACAATCACCACGTTAGTGCAGCAACTTCACGACATCGGGCGGACCATTGAGGACGCAGAAGTAGCGGAAATACTATTAAGTGGATTGCCTTCGGAATATGACACAGTAGTTTCCAACCTATCGACAGCGACTGCGACAGATAATCTTTCCAGCGAGCTTATTAAGGCTAGACTACTTCAGGAATACAGTAGAAAATCTTCAGCTGACAGTACAGCCGCATACACTAGTAGGAAGAATGGAATTATATGTGATTTTTGCAAGAAACAAGGCCACACTAGATCGAAATGCTATAAATTGAAGCGCGTGAAGAACCCGAAGAATGCCAGAGCTGACCGGACTAACGTTGCTGCTGCATTCTTGACTGCGAAGCCATCAGAAAGTTTTTATCTTGATAGTGGTGCGACTAACCATATGGTATTTAGCAAGAAATTTTTAACTGATATTGTATCACGTCACTCTTCCGTTATTGTTGCTAATAACAATACTATAAATTGTGAGGCAGTAGGGAAAATACAACTCTCATTGAAAGACAAGGTGAGTCCATTAACATTGTTTAACGTTATGTATGTGCCAAAACTTTCATGCAACTTGATTTCGATATCAAAGTTGGTTGAGTCTGGCCATATCGTTCGGTTTAATAATAAAGGTTGTTGTATTTTTAAGAGCAATGCCACTGACTTTGATAAGCCTATTGCATGTGCTACATGTTGTAATGGTCTGTACAAATTAAATGTCTCTGTGTGTGTGACTAACAAGACCTCACCCGTGGAACACTCTTTGTTCCTGGAAGGTAGCCAGGAATCACCGAGGGCCACACTATCAGCCGACCTGTCAGCGGAATTATGGCACAGACGTCTAGGTCACCTGAACATTGAAGGTATGAAATGTTTGCGGGATGGTGCATGTGGTATAATGTTTCAGGATGAAGACATCAAAGGCTGCGCTGCATGTCTTGAGGGGAAGATGTCGGCCGTACCTTACCCCAAGGGACCGGCAAAGCGCGCCACTGAAATATTGCAGCTCATCCATAGCGACGTCCTTGGACCTGTGCAAGAGCCAAGCTGGGGCGGCAAGAGGTTCCTTGTCTGCTTCACCGATGACTACTCGAGAAAAACCTTCGGATATCTCATGAAGGAAAAATCAGAGGTAATGTCACATTTCATTACATTTAAAGCACAAGTAGAAAAGCAAGTTGGGCAGTCAATTAAGTTCTTACGAACAGATAATGGTGGCGAATTTGTTAATAAAAGATTCTCTGATTATTTAAGAAGGGAGGGCATTATACATCAGACTACTGTGCCCTATTCGCCGAGCCAGAACGGTGTCAGTGAGCGAAGCCACAGGACCATTATGGATAAAGTCAGATGTATGCTTAGTGAGTCAGGTCTTAGCAATCGTTTTTGGGGCGAGGCGGTAATGACTGCCATTTATTTGAAAAATAGGTCCCCTACTACTGCTTTAACAGGACGTTCACCTGAGGAGGTTTGGACTGGATCCAAAGTAGATCTTGGTCATCTCCGGGTATTTGGCTGCACCGCATACTGTCTGATTCCATCACAGAAACGCCAAAAGTTAGACCCTAAGGGCAAAATGGCGATTTTTGTTGGCTATAGTGAGACTACAAAAGGCTATCGTTTATGCGAGCCGTCTAGTCCCAATACTGTGATATTGTCTCGTAGTGTAGTGTTTATCGAGAATCGTTTTTATTACAAAAGTGAACATAAAAATGTTCATGATAATTATTATTTATTTGATATTTTAATGAATAATAATTTCAGTACAGAAATTGAGTCACATGAAAATCATAATGAAATTTCTTTAGGTAATATTGAAGCTAACAATGTTTTGCCTGAAATTTCAGATGGACCTGATGGAGTTGACGAGGAGTACCAGTCCGTGAGCGAGCCCGACTCTGACGATTCTGCCGATGGTGGGCGCGAGGAGCGACCTACGTCATCTGGACAGGTGTCACGTGAAGGGGAAGTAGTACAGTGCAAGCCTGACTCCAACGACTATCGTGCTGATGATGAGCGCGAGCAGCGCCCTACATCGTCTGAGCCGGTGTCATCTGGAGGGGAAGCAGTACTGAGCAACGAAGCGACAACAGGTGCATCCAATCGTTCTGTCCGTATCAGGCGGCCCCCACAAAGGTATGGAGATTATGATTGTTCAATGTTGACACAGCCTGCCGCATTTGATGAGCCGCAGTCGTATGATGAAGCTATTGCGTCACCATATCGTGACGATTGGATTGATGCAATGCAATCTGAATACGATTCGTTGGTTTCAAATAAGGTATGGAAATTGGTTGATCGACCTACTAACAAAAACATAATTAAGTGTAAGTGGGTATTTAAGTTAAAGCATGATGTGGATGGGAAATTTGATAGACATAAGGCACGGCTCGTTGCCAGAGGCTTTACTCAACAACCGGGCATTGATTATAATGAGACATATGCTCCTGTCATACGCCATTCGTCTATGAGAATTTTATTTTCCCTTGCTAATGAGATGGACTTGGATATAGATCATCTTGATGTTGCCACAGCATTCTTAAATGGAGACCTTAATGAAGTTATATACATGGAACAGCCTGAAGGTTTTTGTAATGGAAACAAAAGTAAGGTGTGTTTATTGCAGAAAAGTATTTACGGTTTGAAACAGGCTAGCAAACTGTGGAATGAAAAAGTAAATCAAGTGCTATTAAGTAACAGTTTTAAACAGTCTATATGCGAACCATGTATATACACCAAAAAATCTGGTAAGGACTTCGTCATTATTGCCCTTTATGTTGATGACTTTTATGTCTTTTACTCTAGAAATAGCTCCATAAAAGATGAGTTGCTTAATATTTTAGAGAAAGAATTTAATGTGAAAAACTTGGGTCCATTAAAGAATTGCTTGGGCATAAGAATCACTAGAAATATGTCAAAGGGTACCATGTGCTTAGATCAGACAGAATACATTAAGAAACTGTTAGTTCGATTTAAGATGCAAGATTGCAAACCTGTTGCAACGCCCATGGCTTTAAATTCTAAATTGACTGTACCTAAAACCGATGGTGCTAATGCACACAATGAGATCTATGATTATAGGCAACTTGTAGGTAGTTTAAATTACCTTTCAGTGTGTACAAGACCTGACATAAGTTTTGCTTGTAGTCAGCTAAGCCAGTTCAATAATAGCTTTGACAGGTCCCATTGGATAGCAGCTAAACGTGTACTTAGGTATTTGGCTGGTACAATTAATTACTGTTTATATTATATAAAAAGCGTTAATTGTAATATACAGGCTTATACTGACGCAGACTATGGTAATGACCTTATTGACAGAAAATCGTATACTGGTTTTGTCATAAAGCTAGGAAATAATACCATTAACTGGGAATCACGTAAACAGAGATGTATAGCACAATCGACAACAGAGGCAGAGTTTTTGGCTATAGGTGACGTTTGTAAAGATATTTGTTTTATTAACAATTTGCTTACTGAAATATTAAATAAACAGGTAGCATGTACAGTGTATAATGACAACCAGAGTGCTCAAAGACTTTTGGAATGTAAAGAGTTTTGTCATAAACGAACGAAGCACATTGATATTAGATATCATTTTGTGAAAGATTTAATTAAAAGAGACTGTATTTCAGTAAAGTACCTTTCAACAGACAAAATGATTGCTGACATTTTGACCAAGCCATTATGTGTGCAAAAGCATTGTGGCTTTATTACCGATATGAATATTACTACAAGAAATGATGTATAAGTATATATAGGAAAGATTGTGACTCAATTAAATTTGCCTTTATTTATATATCTGTGATAATGTCAGTGTTTTTTTTTTATATGACTAAACTAGTGATCAGTGAATGTATAATGTATATACAATAATGACATTTACTTAATGTAAGTAATGAATGAACTTACGTCTCTATATTGCAGAGATCATTATATGCTATTTGTATTTTAACTTAAATATCATTAGATATTGTAATGTTATTTTAATAATGATGAATCTCTTTATGACATTTATATTACTGTGATATAAATTTAGCAATATAGATATAACTCTACCTATATGACGTATATGACTTGCATTTATTAAAATTTAGTGTCAATAATAGTCTTATTGCTCCAACACTGTAAGTCATAAGGGGAAGTGTTGAATATCGTGTGTGTATGACTTAAGTGTATTAAGCCTATTTTATCTATGCTTGTCTATGACTGTTAGACACTCCTTGTCTACGCTCTCTTTTCCTTCGTACAGCGACCAAGCTACACGCACTGTATACGATGTGAGTTATATCATAAGTATCTAATTGAAACCGAACAAGACATTAAATAATGTGACGACAATCTTTGTTTCTCTGCCTGTGCATCTCGCTCCGCTACAACCCAATGCATATTTGTAAGTACTGAACCACTGCAACTGCTGCACAACTATCAAGAAAGACGACGACGATCTCGAAAGACAGCGACGGGCCATAGCCATGCGTAGTAACATGTTGGCGCGCCGGTTCGCTCACTGCTCTGACCAAGTCAAAATAACTCTGTTTGGGGCTTATTGCCAGGCGTTCTATACTAGTCACCTGTGGTACCATTGCACGAAGCGGACGTTCAACAGACTCAGAGTACAGTACAATAACGCGTTTCGTGCAATGTTACGGCTACCGTGGCGGTGCAGTGCGTCTGGTATGTTCGCAGCGAACAGAGTGGATGACTTCTATGCAACAATGCGTAAGAGACACTGGTCCTTTGTCGGGAGAGTGAGCGAATCGACGAACAACATTGTTAACGTGGTGTACACAACCTGCTACCGTAAAAATAAGGCGCCAATAATGGCATTGTTCCAATGAACATTTTTAATTAATATAATATTTTCAATTGTTTAATGTTTAGTCTGAAATACTGTAACAAATGGGTTCATACCTAAATAAACAACAATTTATTATTATTATTTGTTTCTCCTTCGACATTCACGGGCCATTACATCCCGGTCTTTTGATAGGCTTGCGTGGGGACACAGATCCAACACGTAGAGGCCCTTTGGAGAGTTTTACTATGTAATACACCTGCTACAACCCATTCACGGGTACATCAATAGATACCCGTGAACCGGTCCCAGCAGGCGTTGGGACTATTGTAAATAAAATGAAAAGATTACTGGGCTATGGTGTTGAAGTTTGGCTGGTCAAGAGATTGGGCTATTACTTAGGTTCCGGACACCTGCCATAACAATGCTTACACCGTTATCGAGGCAGGTGGTGACTCGCCGCTGCCTAGATGGGCCCCTGAAACTGCCGTCGTAAAGACGGCCAGGAGCAACATCGGTGTGAGCGGCTCAGGGTGTGGAGAGGTGTGCACCGCTTTCTACCCAGTGGCTGTTAACAGCCACCATGCCCACTCGCGACTTATGCAAGTTTCACTTCCACCCTGCGAGCATATAGCTCTGACGACTCCTCTCTGGACGGCCAATGAAGGCAAGCCAGAGCCGAGAGTCCTGCGGGTCCCCTTGGGGTTCCACTCCGACCGACGAAGACACGCCGGAGACGGAGACCCTGACCGACTCTCTGGAGCACTCGGGTCCGTGGGGTCGTCACTCCCCAACAGCTCGCCACAAGCTGCCCTTATTATAATCTTTCACCGGCCTCCCCCATTGAAGTCGGTTTTTTTTTTTCTTAAAAATTATTTTGTGCTATTAATTAAACGATTATTATTATTTATTATTATTCATTTGTAGGTTTATTTCACGATCATTGGATTTAAAAATGTGCCATGTACCTGCGATGTATGCAATGGGCAAACTTAACGTAACTTTCAGGGGCAAAATTTAACAATGTGTAGGGTACAATGAATCGAAGGGGCAAAATGAATCGAGGCAACTTGGGTTACCTGGTAAGGAGGGCCGCCTACTGGAGGAGCCTTGATGGTGGAGGCGCCCTGCATGTAGCTGAACACGGGGGAGCCCATGCCGGCCGCCTTCTGCTCGCGGGACCACTTCCGGCTGCAATTGGTAAAGGTTCTTATCAGTTTACCTTACAAAACGTTTACCTTCTATACAACTTAGGCATCACAGACAACCCCATGTGTAGGGCATGCATGGAGGCAGAGGAGACGTCTAAACATATTCTACTGGATTGCAAGCAGGTAGGAGTATACAGGAAAAAGTACATAGGAACTCCGAACACACTGTGCGAAGCAGTAAACAATACCAAAGCATTGGTAAACTTCATACAGGAGCTAGGGTGGTTGGAGTAGCGCTACCCCTTTCACGCAAAATAGGCACGCTAGATGTCGACTTGCAGAAAATGCCCAGTAAAACTAACTAACTAACGTTTACCTTGCGTGTAATATTTTTACGTAATCTGTTTGTTAAGTATGTACACACTTCTAAAAATATACTTAAGGAAACTCCAGGTCTAAATTGTAAAGCAATAGAACTTAATCAATTATTGTAAACGACTGTTTGTTTCTTAAATAAATAAATAAATATATTTAGGCTGAGTTGCACCGACTTACGATTACAGACCGGTCAACGTAAAATATGGCACCGGCGGCTGTCATCCCATACAAAGAAAGAAAGAAGAAAAAACATTTATTTATGACAAACACAGATAGATAATACATAGAAGTTTACTAAAATAGGACGAACACCGTTTGTCAGAAAAGGGCCACAGCTCAGCATGAAGCTGGCAAAGCCAGCGCTGTTCTTACGTTATGGCCCAGGTGCAAGCCACAGCTCGCCGACGACGCGGCTATACTAGCCGATTTTTCTAACAAATATATATTTTTTAACACTTATTAATAAATTATAACATTATGCAATAGAAACTTGTCAAACTTCCAATACAATCGGATTTTAACGAAGACCACTTACGATTACACGGTTTGGTGCAACCCAGCCTTAGGCTATTTTCTGTGTGAATTGACACGTATCTTGACATTTTCTGTTCGTCATTACTATATTGTTCAGGCAGCATAATATCATTATTATACATGTATTTTTTTGGATATCTCGTTAAGAAATATTGTTACAAACACTACTTTAAGTCACCAGATTAAAAGCTAAAATCTATATTTTCTGCTGTTCTCTAAAATCGGAGCAACCACCACTACAATTTTTGAAAAGCATTAGGTCTAATTTAACTTACAAAAGCTATAAATCCGAAAATTTTCTTTATAAGTACCTGACGTTAAATTGTCTTATGTTGTACATACAAGCAAAATAATAGTTAGAAATTAGTAAACTGTTTATCCTGAGCGCCGTGGATAACTGAGTCAGATGCATCATAAATCTAGGTCTAATATTTTTACTTTCCCATGCAATCTTTCATCTCCTGGGACAAGTGCAAGTCGGACTCGCTTACCGAGGGTTCCGTAGTGTAAGGATTACGTACTTTAAATTACTTTACAGTACATATGGTGCTATATTACCGCACGAGTGCGGTAATCAGCAGATTACGTGCATATGTAGAAACTTTAAAGAGCTATATGTCCTGTAAAACGTTGTACGATACACGTGCGAACAAGTAATTCGCAACTCGTGTCGATTTAAAACACTCCCTTCGGTCGTGTTTCAATTTATCACCACTCGTTACGAATTTCCTGTTTTCTGCACTTGTATCGTAATGTACTATTAAAATACGGCTGACCATAGGGCTGGTCACTTCCTCGGTCAACGGATAGGTATCGCTATCCAGCGGGGAAATGTGGCCAGCCTTATGGGCACCCTCCCCAGAGGCAGCGACCTCGAGGAATGTATATAGTAATTATAATTGTTCTCAAACATGCGCCTTAATGTAGTCATAGTCATAGTGATTTATTTGTAAACATAGGTGCGGTACATGGTGGTTAAATAGTGGGTTGTGTAACACTATGTTTTGCCTTTAGGCGTACAAAATCAGTAGCATGATTAATACTATACTTTTTTTTTTAAATGCGCTAAAACATATCAATATTACAAAAAAAAAAAACAAAAAGAGAGATAAAAAAGAAAACATGGTCAATTAAACAGTTAGTATGAATTGTCAATATATACAGAAATACATTAATAAATTCAATCCATTTAACATTACAAACCAATTTATATGTCTAATTAAAATTAAGTTAAATGTCGTCTATTATAAAATCCGATATTGAGTAATAAGACTTATTAATTAGTAATTTGCATAACTTATTTTTAAATTCCTATAAAGGTAACATTCTTATAGCTAACGGAATTTTATTAAAAAATTTATTTGCCATGCAAAAAACACTCTTTCGCATCAGTGCGGTACGTGAAAATACAGAACAAAGGTTATGACTGCGATAGGTGCTAAGCTTAAATACATCGGATACTTTTACGAATAGTGCAGAATTAGTTCTAACAAATATGGCTACTTCGAAAATATATAAGCACGGCACTGTCAGAATTTTTAGTTTTTTGAAATAGGAAGCACAACTGTCTGTCTGTTTCAAGGCACACATGGCTCTAATACATTTTTTTTGCGCCTTAAAGACCGCTTCCCTATTCGTAGAGTTCCCCCAGTAAATAATAGCATAGCGAAGAGCTGATCCAACATATCCATGATAAGCTGACATGACTGCATCAATGCTTGTTTGTTTCTGCAGTCTATGTAGAGCATATGCATACTTGTTAAGTTTGGTACAGATTTCATCAGTGTGTGATTTCCATGATAAGTTATTATCAATAGTTATACCTAGAAATTTTGTTGATTTAGCAGATTCAATAATATGTCCTTGATAGTTACAATTGATTGGGTTTATTAGTGATCTTTGCCTAAAATGCATAATTTTAGTTTTATCCAAATTTATCTTTAAATTGTTAACGTCTAGCCAGTCTATTATTTTAGTAAGAGTTTGATTGATTTCAGTTTCATAATTGTTACTATCATTACACTCGATTATCACCGTGCTATCATCTGCGAACAGGACCATAGGGTACTCCACACATCTGGGAAGGTCATTTATGTAGAGTAAGAATAAAAGGGGACCTAAAACACTACCTTGGGGAACCCCATACATCAACACACGCCTATCCGATCTATATGTCTTTTGTTCTTTCGAATTTACACAAATCTGAGTGAGTTCAGTGAGTTGTTCTCTGTTACTTAAATAAGACTTGAGCAAATCCATATAATACCGTATGCATTAATGTCACGAAAAGAGGACTTGAAGTTACCTGTTTATGGCTCCCTACATTACTTCTTGGCCGGCGGCCAAGAAGTAATGTATGGAGAATGTATGAAACTAACATTATTGTCCGCTGCTCTAACTTTTTAAATTTGCTAACTAAAAGGAAATATTACATAGAGCCAACCGCCACGATTTTGTATTTATATTTTTAATTTGCTATGTAAATTGGTATTTTTTAGGTTTATCCGGTTTTTTTATCGTTCTTGTATTTTTGTATTTTGTTGTTTTTTTTTTCGAATTTTTCGAGTATTTATGTAATATAGGGAGCCATAAACAGGTAACTTCATGTCCTCTTTTCGTGACATTAATGCATACATTTAGGCGCATGTTTGAGAAAACTAACATTATTATATACTTACTTCACGGCCTCTGCAGTAATGTACTATTGTACTTTAAATAAAGATTATGTTTATGATTTAATTACTAATGTTTAGTTTTTAGAGTTTTCCCTGTATTTGTAGTATAAGACGATATTACTTGTGAAATTTCATGGTTCAAGGTCAACGGAAATATAAATAAATTTTGATTCCCTTGAAAGTGTCGAAATATACGTTTTGTTTCGCGGCATAAACGGTCGTATCTTTTTTACGTTGACTTAGGAGTTTGATTTTTTACTTCAAGAAACCGTAGACAAATAACTAGAGTATATAGTTTTAATTTCAATTCGATATCTCTACGAGTTCCCAAGATAAAGAGGGTCTTGATAGATAGACAGACGGACAACAAAGTGACCCTATAAAAGAGTTACTTTTGAGGTACCGAACTCTAAAAATTACCGCAACAGACGCCGGCTGTCAATAAATAAATAAATATTGGGGGATAATAATAATAAATAACCAAAACTTGTACTATGGTTACTAGACGACGATATACCTATACTTCAATAGATAAATACATACTTAAATACATAGAAAACATCCAAGACCCAGGAAATAATGCCCTGGCCGGGATTCGAACCCGGGACTTCTAGCTTCGGAGGCAGTGTCACTACCAACTAGGCTAAATAGGCCGACGATGTCAATGTGCTCACCTCCAGCTAAGCAGCGCGGCGAGAGTGGCCGCGATGACCAGCGCCGCGGCAAGTGATGCCCCCACAGCTACCCCCACCACTTCACCGTCCACCTCGCATGTCGAGCCGTAGTAGCCCGCCGAACAACTGCAACAATAATAGATTGTCTTATGGGAGCAAAATAATAGATCGTCTTATGGGAGCAAAATAATAGATCTACGGCGAGGGCGGCATATTGAATGCCTCGCTACGCTCAATATTATAAAGTAGAATATTGAACGTAGCGAGGGATTCAAGTGCTTAAGCCCAAGACGGAAATAATTTTGATACCGAGTGACACATACTGATTTTTACACCGCCTATGAGGCCCGCTGCTAACATCATGAAATGTCTTACATATAATTTTGCTACCGAGATGTACATACTGCTTTTTACACCTATGAAAAGAGTTAGCAAGAGTCAAATGAGGGATGAAAAGTACGACTTTGATCCCTCATTCGAGGGCAACAGTGACTCTTTTCTGAATAGCAGTTGTGAAAAGGACAAGGTGTCAGTAATTTTTAGCGCCAATAATCACGAATTATTTGAAACAAGTTTTAGGTCAAAAATTTCATTTTTGGTACAAGCTTTAATTGCCGACTGTACTTTTTTCCACAATCATATTGCATTGTTATCCGATTTATACACGCATGCAAAATTTCAGTTCAATCGGAAACCGGGAAGTAGATCAAATTTAACTTGCAAGATTTGATTACAGACCAACAGACAGACAACGTATTGGTTTTATATCAAAATATGATGTATGTGGCGCCACCTATTCTCACACTACTGTAAACTTGTGGGTAGGTATAGCTCATAATACTATAAAATAAAATCAGTCTGTTCCAAACCACGTTAACGGTCGTTTTATTATAATAGGTTATGGGCCCAGTGTTCTTAATTAACTGTGCATAATATCGAACGTTGTGTCTCAAAACTCTCTTTGACTTGTACTGTGAGTGAATGTGCAAAAATGGCAGCGAACTATATAGTTAATGTGCCGAAATTGAAGGGAAGAGAGAACTATGACGAGTGGGTGTTCGCGGCAGAAAATTTCTTAGTTCTGGAGGGAATGATGAAGTGTATCAAACCAGAAAACGATGGAAACGGTGCTGAAATCGCTGTACCGGCCGCGGATGATGCGAAAACAAAGGCGAAGTTGATACTTACCATTGATTCGTCATTATACGTTCATATTAAGACCGTGAGAACTACAAAGGAACTGTGGGAAAAGCTGAAGTCGCTTTTTGACGATTCGGGCTTCACGAGAAGAATAAGTCTTTTAAGAAGTTTAATTTCTATTCGGTTGGATAATTGCAGTTCCATGACATCGTATGTAACGAGACAGGTCAGAAATTGTGTGGAACAGGATTTGCAATAAATGACGAGTGGATTGGCTCGTTGCTCCTAGCTGGATTACCAGAGAAGTTCTCGCCAATGATTATGGCCATAGAACATTCGGGCATTCAAGTGACAGCGGACGCCATTAAAAGCAAACTTCTTGATATGGAAACCGGAACTTATGTTAACGATATTGAATCTGACAGCGCATTTGCCGCGTCTAAAAACTGGCAACACCGAAATAGACAAGTGACAGCCTGTAACAAAGACAGCGTTAAGTCAAAGGTTAATGTCAAGTGTTATCGTTGTAAACAAGTAGGACATTATCGTACGCAGTGTCCTTTGAATTTCAAAAACAGTAAAAACGAAGACCGGAAACAATCCAACGCATTTTCCGCTGTGTTTTTAAGTGGGAGTTTCAGTAAAAACGATTTTTATATAGACTCTGGAGCCAGTGTTCATCTGACAGCGAATAAACACTGGATAAGCCGCAACTATCGTATAGCTAACGAAGAAATTGTTGTTGCTAATCAGGAAACTGTTTCAGTTACATGTTCTGGCGATATTCAGATCGTAACTTCAGTGAACAGCTGTGAATTTGAGATAAACATCGAGGATGTACTTTGTGTACCGAATTTGACAACTAACCTACTTTCTGTTAGTAAGTTGATAGAAAAAGGTAATAAAGTAAACTTTACAAACAGTGGATGTCAAATTTTCAACAGAAATGGTGAATTAGTGGCTACTGCCTCATTGTTGAATGGTGTTTACAAATTAAATACGGCCACTGACTCCGCTGAGCGGTTGGTCGCAGCAGTGAGTACGTCTGGTGAAATATGGCATCGCAGATTAGGACATGTGAACAGTGATTGCTTAATGAAAACGAAGAATGCAGTGGAAGGAATGGACCTAAGTGAAAAAGTTGATATCAGCAAATCATCATGTAAGACTTGTTGTGAAGGTAAACAATGCCGACTACCTTTCAAGCACATAGGCACTAGAAGCACTCAATTGCTGAATGTGATTCATACCGACCTGTGTGGACCAATGGAGGCTGTCTCGCTAGGTGGTTCAGTGTATTTTCAGTTGTTCGTAGATGATTTTAGCCGAATGACATTTATATATTTTTTAAAGCACAAAAATGAGGCATTGAAGAACTTTAAAGAATTCAAGGCATTGGCAGAAAATCAAACGAATAGAAAAGTTAAAATTCTTCGCAGTGATAATGGTACAGAATTTTGTAACCATAGCTTTGATGCCTACCTGAAAGAAATGGGGATTATTCATCAAAAAAGTAATCCATACACAGCCGAGCAAAATGGATTATGCGAAAGGCAGATCCGCACGATCATTGAGAAAGCGAAATGTTTAATGTATGACGCTAAGCTTGATAAGAAATTTTGGGCTGAGGCCTGTCATACAGCTGTTTACCTGCATAACCGCACTGTGTCATCAGTACTTAATGGAAAAACACCGTATGAGTTGTGGACAGGTGTCAAACCAGATATTAGCAACTTAAGAATATTTGGTTCTACGGTGATGGTTCACATAGAGAAACAGAAAAGAACAAAGTGGGATAAGAAGTCACGTGAGTGCATATTACTTGGCTATCCGGACAACATAAAGGGATACAGAATTTATGATCCCGAAACTAAGAAAGTATCAACAAGTCGAGATGTTATTATAATGGAAAAACAGTTAAACCCCGATTGTGTGATGGAAGTTTCTGAAGATATCAATAAATATGAACCAACAGATGAAAATGAAGCAGAGGACCAGGAACTGCAGGATTCAGTGGGGGAGGAAACCACAGAATCGACACTGACAGAGGGAACTGCATCGGACTTATCCAGCGAGTATGACCCTAGTGAGTATGAAGACTCAGAGGATACTAAGGATGTCCAGAATACTCCTAATGAGGTAGCCAGACCCGTCAGAGATCGTCGAGCACCAGATAGATATGGTTTTGATAGTGTGTTCTTCACTCAGAATAATACTATGGACGGCGCAATGGATCTAACATTAGATGAAGCTTTAAAAGGGCCTGAGAGTGACCAATGGTTACAGGCAGTCCAGGAAGAGCTTAAATGTTTTGAAGATAATTGTGCGTGGGAAGTGGTAGACGTTCCCGCCAGTGGTACCATAGTGCAGTGTAAATGGGTACTTAAAAAAAAATTTGGACCGGACAATAAATTGCGTTACCGTGCGCGACTAGTGGCAAAAGGGTTTACACAACAACCTGGTGTGGACTATGTGGAAACCTTTTCACCTGTTGTGCGACATAGTACCTTAAGGTTACTGTTCGCTTTATCTGTGAAACTTAATTTTGACATAACTCATTTGGATGTCACAACCGCATTCTTGAATGGAGATCTTCATGAAAATATTTTCATGCAGAAACCTGAAGGTTTTAACTGTTCTGATAGTAATAAAGTACTTAAATTAAAGAAAGATTTATGGACTTAAACAGTCTTCAAGAATGTGGTACCAAAAAGTGGATGAATGTTTAACTAAAAATGGATATGTGAAGTCAAAATATGAACCATGTTTGTATATAAAAAACAAGCGTACAATAGTAGCATTGTATGTTGATGACTTTTTTGTATTTTCAAATGATAGTAAGGAAACCAGTAATTTAAAGGCAATTTTACAATCTCAGTTCCAAATTAAAGACTTGGGTCAAATAAGGCAGTGCCTTGGAATGTCAGTTTGCTATGACAAAGAAAAAAGTTTGTTAACTTTAAGTCAAAAAGAGTATATAGAACAATTGTTAGTAAAATTTAATCTAACGGACTGTAAAACTGTAGATACTCCAATGGAAAGTGGATTAAAATTGACCAAGAATGAGAATTGTAATAAAAGCTTACCTTATCAGCAATTAATTGGCTGCTTAATGTACTTAGCTATTCTCAGTCGCCCAGACATTGCCTATTCTGTAGGATACCTTAGCCAGTTTAACAATTGTTACGGCAAAGAGCATTGGACTCATTGTAAACGTATCTTAAGATATCTGAAGAAAACAAAAGATTATTATATTAGGTACAGTGGCAAAGATGGTAATCAGGAGATTGTAGGATATGTTGATGCAGACTGGGGTAGTGACTGCTTAGACAGAAAGTCATATACAGGATATTGTTTTAAATTATCCGGGGGTGTAATTTCTTGGGGTAGTAGGAAGCAAAAAAATGTCAGTCTTTCAACAACAGAAGCGGAATATGTTGGTATATCAGAATGTTGTAAAGAGGCAATTTACTTGAGAAATTTGCATCAAGAAATTACAGGGGACTTGTATTGTATTGTTATTTTTAATGACAATCAAAGTGCCCATAAATTGTTACTTAATCCTGTATTTCATAACAGAACAAAACATGTAGACATAAAATACCACTTTTGCAGAGAATGTGTAAGTAATAACATAGTAAACGTTGAATATTTGTCCACAGTAAGTATGGCTGCTGACCTATTAACAAAGGCGTTAACTTCTGTAAAACATTACAACTTTATGAAGTTGATGGGTATGCAATCATAGTTACTATAGTTTTACATTTGCAATTTGTAAATTGTGTTTAGCTTATTTTGATATAGTGGGGGTATTGGTTTTATATCAAAATATGATGTATGTGGCGCCACCTATTCTCACACTACTGTAAACTTGTGGGTAGGTATAGCTCATAATACTATAAAATAAAATCAGTCTGTTCCAAACCACGTTAACGGTCGTTTTATTATAATACAACGGGACAGGTGAAACTAAATAAAAGCTTGTAAATAGATCAGTTTTAAAATTTTATTAATTTAAATTGAGCTTCGTAAGAGCTTTTCTGTCCCTCTTGGTGGAACTCGTATAGAATCTCCATAGAAATTCGGTTATTCACAATTTGTGTCGTGCGTCTTATAGGCTGTAGGTTTTATCTATGATCCTATATTATAATATAGGTAAATAATTTTAAAGAAAATAATTTTTAAGAAAAAAAAACCGACTTCAATGGGGGAGTCCGGTGAAAGATTATTAATCTTAGATGGTGCACTCTTAGATTCCATACAATAAAATAAAAATGGCTATAAGTATGTTTATAATGGTAGAAGACTAAGTACCCTCAATTCCTCATGAAATCATGGAAAAACCTTGCTTGCTTGACAAACAAAACGAAGAGAACAAATCGCCAAACGTGAACTACGCGTCGTTGAAGAGTTCCGTTCTGATCATCATCAGCAGTTCCACTTCATCAAATGTCACTTTTATGAATGAAAATGCTTGATTAGTTCATGAAAATACTAAAATCACTATTTGTGTGCCTTTCACATTTGAGGAGTTTCCTCGATTCGTAATGGATCCCATCATCAGAACTCGAGCATGACAAAAATCAATCGTGAAAATAGAACTTGCTTAACAAACACAGCTAGAAGGACAAATCGCCAAACGTGAACTTTTCGTCGTTGAATCGTCGTTCTGTTCTGATCATCATCAGCAGTTCCACTTCACCAAATGTCACATTTTTGTATGATAATGCTCGATTTGTTGATAAAAACACAAAAATCACTATATGTTTGCCTTTAAGATTTGAGGAGTTCCCTCAATTCCTCATGGATCCCATCATCAGAACTCGAGCATGACAAAAATTAATCGTGAAAATAGAACTTGCTTAACAAACACAGCTAGGAGGACAAATCGCCAAACGTGAACTTTTCGTCGTTGAAGAGTTCTGTTCTGATCATCATCAGCAGTTCTACTTCATCCAATGTCACATTTTTGGATGCAAATGCTTGACTCGTTGATAAAAACACAAAAATCACTATGAGGAGTTCCCTCAATTTCTCATGGATTCCATCATCAGAACTGCGTTTTGACAAAAACGGGACATACTTGGATATATATACTAACAATCAAAAAAAGAATTTTCCAAATCGGTTAAGAAACGACGGAGTTATGAAGTAGCAAACATTTAAAAAAAAAACTACTGAATTGATAACCTCCTCTTTTGAAATCTTGAAGTCGGTTAAAAACTTGGGAAAATGACCTGTTGTGTGTAGTTATGACATTTATGAATAGACATTTGTTTTGTTTGTGTTACACATTTTAAATATGTAATGTCTATTAGAACACGTCACAACTACATAAAGTAAGTAAGTAATTTTCTTAAGTTTTTCAATGGTTTTTCACCTATACTTTACTGTCAGTGATCGCAAAGTCATGTTAGTGCTAAGATTGTGTATAGTCGGCGGTTAAGAAGTCAATCCTGACACCTGTCATTTCCATACAGTATAACCTCAAAGTGACTTTTAGGTTATAAACTGCATGGATATGACAGGTGTCAGGATTGACTTCTTAACCGCCGACCACTATAGTCACCAGTCAGCCTAACTTGTATTTCAGAGTACGTTGCCTTTTGTATACGTATGTTATACCTGCAAGCAGGCCGGCGATTGCTATAGTGACAAGTGCCTCTCTCGTTGCAGTGGCTGCTCGCGCATGCGCGGCAGTCGCGGCCCGCCAACATTCCCGACTCGTGCGCATCCAATGTCGTGTCCGGACATGAACATCTATAACGTAATAAGATGCGCTATGAACATAATCAATTATGACAAATCCTTCATTCGAGTTTCATACACAAGTAGATCCATCTGTAAACCTCGCAAAAAATATAGTTATTTGTTCAACAAGAGAGCAAAGTCGATTTTTGCTGCGAGTGTTAATGTTGAGTCCCGAGCAAGCGAAAGATTCTATAATTGAATCATGAGCGTAACGAGGGACTCAAAAACACGAGATGCAAATATCTTTGCTCTCGTGTGATACATACAACTTTTCACCTCAACGGCGAGAACATATAACGCAAAGGAATAGTGATAGAGAGAATGCAGTTACTTAAACTAACCTACGATATGAAAAATTAAAAAATAGTTTTTTTTTCACTTTCGCAGCAAAATTGCATTTTGCTCACTGGTTTCAAGCTGGAAAAGTCGTTTTCACGCTCGCAGCAAAATTGCATTTTGCTCACTAGTTTCAAGCAGCAAAACCGTCATTTTCGAGCCGCTGAGTTGAAAAAATATTTTTCAAATTTCAAAATTTCCGATAGCTGACTCGACAAAAAAAATCTATATAATTATCGAACCTGCTCACACAATGTCAAGAGAATCGGTTGAGAAATGCGACCTGTAGAGGAAACATCCGGACAGACAGACATACGAAAGAATTTTTGTAGAAAGCTGAAACGGAGACGCTTCGCTCGCTCGGTCAATTATAAAGCGGTGAGTAACTCTGTCTGTCTGTCTGTTACCTCTTCACACTTAAACCGCTAAATCAATTTAGATGAAATTTGGTATAAAATCAAGATATTTTGAGTCCCGGAAAAGGACATAGGATAGTTTTTATTCCGGAAATCATTCCTTAGGGGGTGAAAAGGGGGGTAGAAGTTTGTATCGGCGAGCGATATTTAAGTTGCGCCTTCAACAATTTAATAGCCACTATTTTAATGACATAAGGAGTTGCACGCGGACGGAGTCGCGGGAAAAGCTAGTATTTAAGAAAATATGACCGCACCAAATTTGCTTTAGTACCTAAATCCACACAAAATGGTAACTAATTATGAATTATATTAAAACGGAATAAATAAACATCATAGATGTGTGCCTACCTAAAGGATGATTCACAGTAGACCGTTCCGTGTCCGGGCCGGGCCGTTTTCTCAGCAAACGCAACGGCCGGCGTATTTCTCTAGAAAAAAACGGGCCGGCCCGGACACGGCACGGCCTACTGTGAATCATCCTTAAGGCGCAGGGTAGGGCAAGCCATTCTCCATACAAAGGTTGTGCAAGTTTTTTGCGTAAGTTTTGGCACTACAGTATTTAATTTTATTTTTGACGTGATAACGTCTTTAAAATCGTTTTAGTCGGGTGACATGTTCAGAAACTTGTGTCACACCAAAACCTCACGAGCGCGATCGCAGGTATAAGTGAAGTGCAAGTGAAGTAAGACGTTATCACGTAAACATCTCGATCGTAAACCTACTTTACAAACAACCAATTTTTTTTTGTTGGTACATATTGGATATACATGTTGAAATTTCGCATTATTTAAAAAAAAACTAAAAATAATTAAAATTAAAAAAGAAAAACATCAAGACATAGCTAACAAAAAAATAAGCATATGGACCAAAAATAGTAACTGGAGTGCAAACGAAGAAAAACTTGCACAAAGTTTGTATGGAAAGAGCTTGCCCACCCCTTCGCCTTAATAAGTTCAAGGACTTACATGATTCTTATACGTCGACAAATTTCGTTTATAACCAGAACAGGGATAATTATAATCAATTTTTATTTTATTAAGGGGGTGTGTTACCGGAATCCTCCCCAGGTGTTGACGCAGTGAGCTAGTTGATGGCAGTCGTTGTATTCGGGAGACGCGCATTCGTCCAAATCTGGAAGAGAAAACGGAATGTTCACTTCACTTATGGACGTTTCACACCGAACGGCCAGAGTCGGCGCGCACCCCACTAAAGTCAAAGGAATTCGAACCCTCCATGCAGAAGTTAGATTTCATATTTGAATGGGTTGCGGGCAGCTGGTCGGAGCCGTTCGGCTGCCGCCGGCTCTGCCGCTGCCGTTTGGATACGAAGTCTTACTTCAGTATGGAGGGCTCAAATCCTTTGACTCTGGTGGCGTGCGCGCCGACTCGAGCCTTTCGTGGCCCCGCCCTCAGCGCTAGGGTTACCACCAGCGAGAACCTATTTTAATATATGTACTTTATTATTAGTAGTGTTGTTTACAACACATTTACGAATAGTACTTTTAAGGTTCCGTAGCCAAAATGGTGAAAACGGAACCCGTCCGTCCGTCTTTTCGTCTGTATGTGACAGTCGATGTACTCGGAGACTATAAGCACTACAAATACAATTAAAACATTTAGCAGGAAGGTTTGTTCTCGTAAGAACCGCTACGTAAAAGTGATGTCAAATGACGAAAAAACATTAAGGTAGGGGGAGGGGGGCACTCCATACAAGTAACCAGGGGATACAAAGTTTTTTTTTTTTTTTAAAGGCATTACTTTAAAAAATAAATAGAGGTTTCTTAGAACCAATGTTTTCGTTTTTTTATATGTCAACCGTTGGTGAATACCAAACTCAATGGCTGTCGGTTTTTTGAGTGCACAAAGTACAATATGTTTGAGTGATAACTGTCAGTTTTTTCAACACTGATGGGAGCATTAAAAACGAGATGTCCAAGTTTTTATTATTATTGGTGCAACCTGCTGCAATACAATAACGCTGTGGTTTTGTCATTATTATTTAACACGAAACGGATTATTTTATGATCGTACAGCGGTACAGCAGCGCGTGCGCGTGCGATCCGTAACGCTGCGCCGCAACCATTGAATAGTCACACGACGTGTGAGCCGGCGGCCGCATGTACGCGGCGCGGCGCGATGACGTCACCGTAGTAAACCCCCCCTGGCAATACAAACCTCATCATCATATCAGCCGATGGACGTCCACTGCTGGATATAGGCCTCCCCTAAATGGTGCCACAAAGACGGGTCCTGCGCCACCCATATCCAGCGGTCTTCCGCGACCTTTGTTGTCTCCATAGAGGGTAAATGCCAGAATCGCCACGCTTGGCATGCGGGTTGGCGATCGCAGTATCTCCACCGCACTCCAGGGATGCTGCTGTCCATCCCCCGGTGGTCTTGGTCGAAGTTTAAGTACGTACCCAAGTGCAAAAACCTAACCTAACCTAATGATTTCTATTTGTCTAGTGGCTCTGTGAGCTGTAGACATCGCCAAAAATAGTACATTACTACAGAGGCCGGGACGAAAGGGGTTGCCGGCCGAAGACATATAGACTAGGATAGGTCTGAGGCGGGCAACCCCATATTTCCCGCCGAGTATAGTGCTTTTCTCAAACATGCAATGAAATAAACAACAAAAAAAAACAATGTTTTATTTTTAATACGCATAGTGGCAGAATGTCATGATGCCTGTGCCATAAATTTATGTCGAATAGAAATTAAAAAAGAGGACTTTGCCGGCCTGGGCCTGCAAGATTTGTATGAAATTCCATTAACGACCTTTTGTCCTAGCCGCACCTGAAACGTCATACTTCGCAGCCTATTATAAAGAACATAACATAAATATGTCATTGCATGTTTGATAAAACGTTTTTTTTTTTTTCAAATTTTCTAAAAATGGCTCGTCAAAGGAAATTTATATAATTATAGAACCTGCTCACAAAATTTCACCAGAATCGGTTGAGAAATGCAACCTGCAGAGGAGAACATCCAGAAAGACAGAGAGACAGACATACGAAAGTTTTTTTGTCGAAAGCTGAAACGGACACGCTTCTTCTCCTTCACGATGGAAACCCGAAAAATTCACTGTTTTGAAGAAAAATGCATTAGGTCTAATGAAACATTAGGGCAATAGTTCGTAGGTCATGTTACAGGATCCCTCCAATTACCTTTCAATGGTGCGACTGCCCCAGCGACGCCGTCGACCCAGAGCGCGGAAGTGCCGACGTTGTTGGACCGTCTCCGGAGCACCCCGAGCACGTGCTTCTGAATCTCGACCCCTACTGCTGGCCGGAGAGTTTCTGCCGTTTCCGACATCTGCAAGCATATTGACATTATTTATAGTTGTTTTTTTGTGAAGGTCACAAACACAAAGTAAATAATGAATGGTCGAGAAGAGAATCTCTTTCCCTTAAAGAGTGCGCAGTACGTTCGGTTCTCCATACAAACGTATTTACGCTCTCGTTTTAAAACGCCATGCAAGAATAACGTGAAACTTTGTATAGGTACACTATGGGATTCGGCATATCTAGGTCGGAAATTAGTTTCTGTTGCTTGAAATTAAAATGGAGAAAAAATACAGCGATTATTAAGGTTTTCATACAAGCCGTAAAAAACTCAAAAAACCGCTGTATTTTTCTTCTTTTACAATTTCTAGCAACAGAAACTAATTTTCGCCCTAGATATGCCGGATCCCATTGAGAATACAACGAGTCATGTTATTCTAGCATGGCGTTTTAAAATGAGAGCGTAAATATGTTTGTATGGAGAACCGAGCGTACTGCGCACTCTTAAGTTGTGACATTACACTGAAAAAAATAAGTAGTTCAACTAGTTTAGCTACTTGAGAAATAGCCAAATTGTGCTCAGTAGTAACCAAAATTATGCTTTTCGATAACTAATTTTGATTACTAGTAACCCTCTGTTTGCCAGTCCTTCGATTTAAGTTAATAGAGCTGTGAGTAGCAGCTAACATTTGGGCTACTGTTAACAAATCTTTTTTTTTTCAGTGTAAATATAGAGAGACGCTGCTTTTCACGCCTACTGCGACAGTAGACAATATTTCGGCAAACAGAGCAGGAGTGAGAAAATTGCCTTTGTGACCTAAGACCATTATAGTACATTACGATGCATGTGCATAACAGGAAATTCGCAACGAGTGGTGATAAATTAAAACACGACCGAAGGGAGTGTTTTAAATCGACACGAGTTGCGAATTACCTATTCACACGTGTATCGTACAACGTTTTACAGTACATATGGCTCTTTAAAGTTTCGACATATGAATCTGCTGATTACCGCACTCGTGCGCTAAAGTAGCACCATATGTACTGTGAAATCTCAAATATCATTCGATTTCGTTCAAGACGACATCATAAGAAAATATTATACAGAGAAGTTAAATAACTCCCATCAATGTGAAAATGGGAGTTAAGTTAAATATAATATATTTATTTTAAGAATATGCGATGCGTGGTTGTCGTCTTTACTAACAAAAGAATTGAGATCTAAATGGGTGCCAAGTTCCGTAGATTATCTGAAAAGGTGCGAAGTAAGGCACTAGATTGTTTACAGTAAAACTAATTTATTGCTGCTTAATGCATTTTGAGCCTGAATTTGGCAGTTTTCCATGCAGTATGTTATGATACCATGGAAGCTGTTGGATATTTAAGAAAACTGCCAAGTTAAAGCGTGGCTATATTACCCTAATACATGGACTTTTCTTTCAAGTAGCAACACTCATACTCTTACGCACACTTCTTAAATAATAATGTGGCGTCACGAGGCTGTTTACGACGCTCCGTCTATCTTTTTTCCTTCTTCTGAGGCTTACACTCAATCAAGCCGCGGAAACGCTAAAAACTCAATTGCGATAGTGAAGTGTATGAAGCTTACCAATATGGTGTAGTTGACGAACACACCAGAACCTAGTTCACGGTGCACGGAGTTGACCGAACCGCTGACAAAGTCGTCGGAAAACGGAGTCATTGAGAACGCAGAGTCGATCTGTGGGGCAACATGGATCCGTTAATGAAGTGACAAGAGGGGCACGTTGTGGCCACAAAACGTAAAAGTAAGTGCAGCGAGAAGCTTTAATAGAAAATATTGGTCAGAAAATGGAGTCACAAAGAATATTTAGTTTTTAAAAAAAAATCTCAACATTTGCACATTTTGCACACAAAATGTTAAGAAGTTGTTGGGCTTGGAAGCGGTTTTTCCTGCCGCGTTCAGACACTGTATTGAAATCAAAAGTGCTAGATAATAATTTTTTCTCAAGCATGCAATGAAATATTGATGTTATGTTCCTTATAATAGGCTGCGAAGTATGACGTTTCAGGTGCGGCTAGGACAAGATGTCGTTAATGGAATTTCATAAAAATCTTGCAGGCCTAGGCCGGCAAAGTCTTCTTTTTTAATTTCCATTCCACATAAATTTGTGGCACAGGCATCATGACATTCTGCCACTATGCGTATAATAAATAAAACTTTGATTTTTTTTTGTTTATTTTATTGCATGTTTGAGAAAAGCACTATACATACCTCAGCGGGAAATATGGGGTTGCCCGCCTTAGACCTATCCGGCCTCACTTCGATCGGCCGTCTATATGTCTTCGGCCGGCAACCCCTTTCGTCCCGGCCTCTGTAGTAATGTACTATTAAAAACTTTTTTTCATTTTTTCACTCCACACACCTACGATTTTTGTTTTTAATTTGGTAGATCAGATATTACAAAAATTGTATAGCTTTTTAGAAAAAATAATCACTTACAGCTCTGAGTGCCTCGTAGCTCAACTGCTGATAGGGTTCAGATTCCTTGTCGGCTAGCTTGGAATCCCATGCAACCTGAAAATCGAGAGGAGTTCGATTTATATTCCTCATTTATTACAAAGAGCGCAAATAAGCCTTAAAAGCCTAAAAGTATACGTTAATTTGTTGTCTCCGATGTGAAAGAAGACTGTAGGTACTATCTAGTTATCTTTCTATTTTTGAGTCTATCCACTGACAGATGGATATACTGGGGCAACATGGGTACAACATTACCTTTCTATCGTACAGGCGATCGACTCGCAAGTTGAGCACTAGCGCGACGACGCGGCGACACGGGTCGCGGTGCGTCCTCCGCGCGTAGCCCGGCCGGCACTGACAGCTGGATATACCTGGAGCAAGCGTAACAATTTATTTAAGCTGTAAGGGTTAAGAGCAAATTAAATATTAGTAAACAGTGTGCTTCTTACATTATCGCAGATTGATTTGCTTGTATTTTTCCTTTGCCCAGTTCAGAGAACCGATGGCAGTTGGAGAATTCGCAAAAATGCCGAAATTGAAGATCTTGTCGCGGAACCCAATGTCATCGGAGTAACGGAAGTGTATCGACTTCGTTGGCCTGGTCGTCTAGAGCGAATGGGTGACGACCGTGCCGTCAAAAGAGCCTACCTGGGCAAACCGAGTGGGAAATGCCCGGTCGGCCGCCATAGATACCGTTGGGACGATGCTGTGGAGGTCGACTTATGCGAGCTTCAAGTTGACTCGTGGAAGGAAATGACGCAGGATCGGGATCAGTGGCGTGAACTCGTATCGGAGGCCACAAGACACACTTTAAGCCGCTGTGTCAGAGTAGTATTAAGTAAGTTAAAGATATATGGGACAACTGGGGCAAGGGTAAAAATCGGTCGGGTAAAATCCCGAACTATGATAAGCCTTGGGACTTACCGTTAGTTCTAAGATTTACCAACATAGGTTGGAAAAAGTCCGAAGCGTTTTGTAATCTTCGACAGTTTCAGGCTTTTTCCGCTGTTCACTTGGTACATACATAATTCTTAGCATTTTACAAAACTTCATTAGGATACTTCGTACAAGGGCAAAATGGATCCAACGGATACTGTTAGGGTTATCAAATATTGTGGCAAGAGAAAAAAATCGGTTGCAATGAGAGAACAGAAAAATAACAGAAACTTTACTCACCGGCTTCCGTTCTGCATTTCTCGTTTTGTGCCTGGTCGCAAGTAGAGTCATCGCCGACAATACACGTGTCGATCCTGAAAATAGATCATGTAAGTATCGATATTATAATTTCATCATCATTCGCGTGCCCTTTTCCCATTTACTTGGGGTCGGCGCTATTAGAATTTAAATCGGAGTGAATTAGAATAAGCGTTATTCTTTACTCTTGTCAAGCATTCTATTGTGATCAATTGATCATATTTGCGAAGTACGAGGGCTGTTCCGAAAGTTTTTAGCTGCTCTCATTCTATTCATGCGATATATTTTTTATTTACACCATTATGTGGGTAATTTCAATAGTTATGAGCTGAGATAAAATCTTTAGAAAGCAGCAAGTATTTTTAACCGACTTCAAGATTTCAAAGGAGGAGGTTATCAATTCGGTTGTTTTTTTTTTTTTTTTTTAATATTTGTCTGTCCATAACTCCGTCATTTCATAACCGATTTGGAAAATTATTTTTTTGATTGTAAGTATATATATCCAAGTTGGTCCCGTTTTTGTCAAAACGCAGTTCTGATGATGGAATTCATGAGGAATTGAGGGAACTCCTCAAATCTTAAAGGCAAACATATAGTGATTTTTATGTTTTTATCAACAAGTCGAGCAATTTCATCCAAAAATGTGACATTTGATGAAGTGGAACTGCTGATATTGATCAGAACAGAAATCTTCAACGACGAAAAGTTCACGTATGGCGATTTGTCCTTCTAGCTGTGTTTGTTAAGCAAGTTTTATTTTTACGATTATTTTTTGTCATGCTCGAGTTCTGATGATGGGATCCATTAGGAATCGAGGAAACTCCTCAAATGTGAAAGGCACACAAATAGTGATATTAGTATTTTCATGAACTAATCAAGCATTTTCATTCAAAAAAGTGACATTTGATGAAGTGGAACTACTGATGATGATCAGAACGGAACTCTTCAACGACGCGTAGTTCATTGCGATTTGTTCTCTTCGTTTTGTTTGTCAAGCAAGCTAGGTTTTCTGGACACATTTTCGTCAAGCTTGAGTTCTGATGGAGGATTCCATGAGGAATTGAGGGTACTTAGTCTTCTACCATTATAAACATACTTATAGCTGTTTTCATTTTATTGTATGGAATCTAAGAGTGCACCATCTAAGTCTAATAATCTTTCACCGGCCTCCCCCATTGAAGTCGGTTTTTTTGACGTGATAACGTCTTTAAAATCGTTTTAGTCGGGTGACATGTTCAGAAACTTGTGTCACACCAAAACCTCACGAGCGCGATCGCAGGTATAAGTGAAGTGCAAGTGAAGTAAGACGTTATCACGTAAACATCTCGATCGTAAACCTACTTTACAAACAACCAATTTTTTTTTCTTAAAAAATATTTTCACAACGTTTCTTTTACCGAAAGGCCTTTTGTATGGGCTTTTGAAAATTTGCGAACATAGTACTATTTTTGATACCTAAAAATAGTTTAGGCAACGAAATCCCTAACAGCTGTAGTGGAAACTGTCCGGGATGACTTCCTAACTTAGTTTTGCTGATTTTAATGTAAAATCACTAAATTATTTTATTTAATTTAAGTTTTTTTTGTGATGATGACCAGTCCCTAGTCTTGCGACCTAGACTAATATTCAACACACCTGCTCATTGTCGCTAATTTTCATGCAATCGAAACAGATTACGTGGGTAGAGACAGGGAAGATTCATAGTTCGCGTTGTATAAAATTTCGTTTAGTTGTGGTGACGTATTAATCAAAATTGGCCCGCAACACAAAATTGGTATTGTGACCCGTTCATCACATATTAGATAGGGCTGTTGACACGTCGTACTTAAAACACAATAAAAAAAAACCCAAGCGACTTTCATCAACAGTTTCACCCCAACACATATGTATCGAAATTACCTGCATAATGGTATCATTAAAACATATATGGCATGAATAGAGTGAGAGCAGCTAAAAACTTTCGGAACAGGCCTCGTAGCCTGGAACTGATAGGAAGTGATACAAACCTGACGGGGGGCTGCGGGCGGGGGCGGTAGGCCGGGGGCCGGGCCGGCGGCCGCGCCGGCTCCGGCTCGGCCGGCACGGCGACCCCCGTGCCCACGGCGGCACTCGGCGGCGGTACGGGGGGCGCTGCAAATATACCAATGTTCAATTAAAATATAGATGGACCATAGTGGAATAGATTAGAACCGAATATTGAATTAAGAAATGGATGGCTGGATGGAATTATGGCGCTGAGCGAAGCGAAGCCCATTCTTAGGCGACAGATGTCTTTCGTTTACTTTATAGCTGTTAGTTATAACGGGGGTATTTTCAATTTTCATTTCTAAGTTCAAAATCTCAAAAACGGCTAAACCATTCTTGATAAAACCTGTCTAAGAAATCATCGCTGAATAACTTGCTCTCAAGAAAAAAATCGCATCCCAATCAACAAATAAACAATGCCACAGATATAATCACAGACACACAGATACACAAGGTAAACTTATAATTATAACAGCCCTCTTTTGCGTTCCACGTCGGGGATAAGACCGAATTAAATGTCAGAAAAGCAATAGTATAAATTAGATAAAACAACCATGTAGGAATGAAGAGAAGGGCCCAAACGAAGAGGGTAACAGTAGATCGAGGTGCCAAGAAGTAATAGACCAAAAACATCAAACAAAATACTTACCAGAATGCTGCACGCTCTGCACCGCAGTGGGCCGCACCTCCTGATGGCTCGACGTGTCGAACAGGTTGAGATACGTCCGCTTGCCGTCGATGGACACGAAACCCTGCTCACCCGACGGCGACACGATGATGTCGTCGTCCAGGTGACCCGATATCGGGTTCACGTTCTCTATGTGGACTGGAAAGAGTACTTACTATATTAATCGTTAACGAAAAAGTGGAAGATGTCAGCTGTGCTACCGCGAACTTCGAAAATCGAAATTCGTGTCGTGCCGTCCCTTTCACTCTCGTGTTATACTCTATATGACGGAAAGGGACAGTACGATACGAAGTTCGATTTTCGATGTTCGCGGTAGCACCCCAGTCCGTATGTCACCGTTTAGAAGTAGTTTAGATAAAGGACGGAAATAACTCACAGAAAATCCGAACTACTTCCTACCAAGGCAGTTGCTTGGCTTGCGTTGTTTACATAGGTTTTAGATCAGCAGGTTCCGGTTCACAACGTTAAGACTAATTGAGTATTAGGTTACTGTAAAACGATTTTTCTAATACACGGGATTTGTGGTGCAGCTTAGAAAATGTCGTGTCATCCTCTGGGAGTCCAAGATGGAAGATTCTTAGTGGAAAAACTATATCAAGAGGTAATTACCGGGCCATCTCCCGAAGGCTGAACTGGTTCGCAGGTGTTCTCAGCGAAAGAAAAGGTATGCTCAATTAATTTGACACTTAGGCTCGGTTGCACCGACTTACGATCACAGACCGATCAACGTTAAATATGGCGCCGGCAGCTGTCATCCCATAGAAACTTGTCAAACTTTCCATACAATCAGATTTTAACGGACACGGCTTACGATTACAGGCGGTTTGGTGCAACCCAGCCTTAGTCACTAAGCTTGCGTGTTATCAGTTATGGTAAGCTCCGAACATCTCTGGTTCAATTCACCCAACGACTGCTTGATCCAAGAGAAATGCATATATATCTAGACACGCGGCAGCGTGTCCAGCCAAGTTCACCCCAGGAACTGGCGGACAGCGGCCGTGTGTTATTTTACACGAACCGTTTGGAGCCACTTTTGACCCCCCATTAACTCCAAATCTATCTAACATAAAGAATGAAATTTGGTGCATGTATTAAGATCCTTTAGAACCAATAGAACCCCAAATTTCATAAATATAGGTTCAATCGTTATTGATATTAAATTCCAAAAAACGGCATTTTTACCACTGACTGACTGACTGACTGACTAGTAATCGAAAACCTAACCAATTTCCAGGTGACCTAGAAAGCTGAAATTTGGCATGTAGCTTGGTTATAATGTGTGTACACCAGAAAAAATCAGAAAAGGGTGATTTTTTTATTAGTTTTACTATTATTATTATTTATGCTAGTTACCTCAAAACTCCGTCATTTATTAACCGATTTGGAAAATTCTTTTTTTTGTTTGAAACCGTATACATCAGGAGTAGCCCCATAGTTATCATTATCAGGTAAAAATCTGATTATAGGGTCTTGGAAAAATCGAGGGATCACTTCAAAGATTTGAGGTGCACCAATAGCGATTTGGGTATTTTGTATAGTAACTCGTGCATTCGCTCTTGAAAAGCATTCATTTGTTGAAGTCTGACAAAAAGTAATGATATCCCATCAAAAACATAAATGTGAAAATGGCAGCCAAGTTCAATATGCGAGGCGTGGTTGTCGTCTTCACCGACAAAAGAATTGAGATCTAAATGGGTGCCAAGTTCCGTAGATTATCTCAAAAGGTGCCAGTTAACTAATCTATTGCGGCTTAATGCATTTTGAGCCTTAACTTGGCATTTTTCTATGCAGAATGTTATAATACCATGAAAGCTGTTGGATATTTAAGAAAACTGCCAAGTTAAAGCCCAAAATGCATTAAGCCGCAATAAATTAGTGCCATACTTGGCACCTTTTCAGATAATCTACGGAACTTCGCACCCATTTAGATCTCAATTCTTTTGTCGGTGAAGACGACAACTACGCCTCGCATATTGAACTTGGCTGCCATTTTCACATTTATGTTTTTGATGGGTCAAGGATTTCAGAACTCACCGGAGCCGTGCCCCTTCTCCCCCGGACCCTGAACAGCGGAGACTGTGACTTGGAAGATCTCCCCGTAGACCGGCGCCGTGACGACGGGCGCGTCGGGCCGGCGGCTGCCGTGCGGTTTGAAGTCCGGGTCGTCTAGAACGATGCCTGGCCGCTGGTAGGGCCGGTAGGGCGTTTGCGAAGCTGTAGACGAACAGATACTTATTATGAAATGTAAAATCTGATAAAAATATTGTTATAATAAATTCCGACTGGTGCCATCATTGTGGATGTCTGCAACTTCGGGTACGCTATTCAGAAGTCTCGCTGCTAATATATTATTGACACCGGGATTCGTAATATATGATACTAATGATATGATAAGTGGCGGATTTTAGCCCTTTGGCTCTCTCATATCAAAACAAGAAGTATTACAAATGGCGGTAGAATCTGTGATCCACTCCAGACGACTCTTAAAAGTAAGCCGAGGAAAGTTCTTTCAAGTAGGTAATTATGAATTTCAGGTAGAGCAGAAAATAAGTCTCACACCTAAGAAGTTACTATTAGCAGCCATACTTGATTTACTCAAGAATGTATGTAGCAAATAAAATAAGTATACTTACATGGCAAAGGCTGCGCGTTGATAGACGACGTCTTCACAACACTATGCGCACTCTCGAAAGCGCTGATGGTTGGCGCGTGGGACATCAGTCCCTCAGTCGGGGTTGCACTCGCCATTGCCTCTGAGGCTTTGTACTCGTCTATAGAAGATTCAATTATGTCTATGATTGTCTCTATCTTAGTTTTGTTGCCTGGCTTCTCATCAATCTTGTATTTATCTTTTTTTTCAGCACTAAAGGGTTCCTTCTTCTTTTCTGGTTTCTTTTCAACTTTAGCTTTCTCGGTAGTAGCTTTAGTTTTAGTAGTAGTTTTTGGTTTTTCAGTGGTAGTTTTGCGTTCGGTTGTCGTTTTTGGTTTTTCTGTTGTAGTCTTGGCTTTTTCGGTTGTCGTTTCGGCTTTTTCTGTTGTGGTTTTTGGTGTTTCGGTGGTAGTTTTCTCTGTTGTGGAGGTTGTGGTTTTTTCCGTTGTCGTCGTCGTCGTTGTTGTAGTTGTGGTAGTTGTACTGCTTGTAGTTTCAGGGGCTGTGGTTAATTTGTTTTCTTCTCTTTCATTCTCTTCAGTGACATTGGCTACAGGGAGATTGACAAAAGGTACAGTCTCTTTCTCATCATTAACCAGATGGTTATCATGGTTAGTTTCATTTTCTGCTTCTTCTTCGTCTTCGTCTAAGTTTGGTATATCAAAAGGCATTGGTGGTGGGGTAGGCTTGTATATAGGTAGACCAGGGTTGGGCCTTCGACTAGGCGTGGGCCTCGGCCTCGGCCTTTGCCAAGGCGGTATGTTAGGCCTATGGAACCCGGGTCTGTGAGGGTTCAGTGGTGGGACAATTTGCTCAGGCAAATTAACACCATGATGGGGTCTATCGAAGGGGTAAGGTGGAGGAGTCTTGGTAGGGTGAAAGGCGTGGGTTGGAGGGGTGATGGGCTTGTCGAAGTCCGGTAAAGGAGGGACGTCGGAGATGCGAGGCGGTCCTCTGTTGTTTATCCTCGAGTTCATCGGTCTTCCTGGTCGAAGAAGCTGCGTGTTAGCTTGTACATTAACATTGCCGTTTAGTAGCTTGACTATACCCGTTATAATATTCTGTATCTCCGTGTTCTGTCGTCCCTCATTAGGGTTTATGGTCGCATACATCGGCTGCACTGCAGTAGGCCGTATTCTGGGCCCCAAAGGCGGTAACGCCCTCGCCTTTGGAGCCCTCCTGGCTTCCCCCGGAAAGTTAAAATCGAACTTATCACCCTCAGATGACATTATTACGTCATTCTCGTGGCTAAATCGTGCGGTTTTCGTTGGATGTATGTCGTAGTATTTCCGCTTATTGTGTTGTTCTAGTTCGTTGTCTATTTCGTTGTTTGATGACGGTATTTCGTCGAAGTTGATCGATCTTGATTCCCTGTCGGTGGGGTCTGCAGATCTTGCTATAATTACATGTTTTTCAGTCTCTTCATCAGTGAGTATGTCTTTATGCGCAATGGCGTCTATATCATCGTAACCTACACTGGGTTCTATCCTAAATGCTAGGTTGTCTGACTGTGTGGTGTGTAGAATAGCGTCTTCTGGTGCGTCGACGCCATCTGATTTCGGTGATAATTGTGATATCGTGTAGATTTCTTCGTAACCTGAAATTAAAAAGAAAATACATATTTAAATGATTGTGTTAATAATAATTTCTTAATTTCTGTTGTAGTTAGGGATATTGAGTATTTCACTTTAATACCTACTCAGAAAATATTAAATTTGTATTAAAAGCCAAAATGTCCACAAAAGGAAAGACATTCCGTATTAACTATTCTGGTTTGTTATAGATGTGCAGGGTACATCAAGTTGATACGGAATGTCTCTAAACGTAAAAATCTAAATAATTAAATTATAAAATCTTCCATGAATGAAACTATCAATTGAGCGATAGCTAAATATATCCAATGGACCTGGTAACTGCAATAATTACAATATATATCAATAATAGAAACGACGATATTTTAATTATTTAGACCGAATAAGTAAGTAAATAGTACAAATACTTTTGTTAAAATGCATTTATTTTACTCTTTAGGATAAAATGTAGAGTCGTTAAGATTTAACCGTCCGTTAAGATACGAAAGCGAGACGCGCGGAAACCACACTTTATGAAAGTGTAATAACTATTATCATATGCAAATAAACTAATAAAAATGTCACACTTGGAATAAATTTCTTGGACCTATACGAAACACACCACACATATAAATAAGTAGTTTGAATGGCAGATGTATTTTCTCGATTATGTCTCCAGACAATAATGTATGTAAATTCTAGCGCCCGACACTGACCTAATACTTACCACCTTCAATATTATGATATGACATAGGTAATTATATTAGGGGCGACCCAATGGTGTCAACTGTCGTCACGTTTACCTTAAGTCTGTATACCTACAACTGAGCCATTTCGTGTCATAACAAAACAAACATTTAAGTATTGAAAAGCTCTTTGCGGCGTCAAATAGAATATGATAAACGCATGTTATATTTGACATATCCGATCTCTCTCGTTGTTCTCAAAAATATTCCGTACAAAACCACGCGAGTTTACCTAATTAGTTACCTAATTGGTGAACCAAATGGTTTTCTAGAACAAGTATGTATGAGTTACAAAGGAAGCGACCAAATCGTTATTCGCGCATAGTCGAAAGTGTTTCTTTCATTCCTCAAATATTCTGATTTAAACCTACCTAATTTATTGTCAGTTTAGGAGGCCTTCATCCAGAGTTGGATGATCCCCATGTGAACAGCACGTTATTAAACAAATATAAAATAAATTTAATTAATTCATGATTGTTTTTAAAAATAATAATTATGTAATAAGTGTAAATAATTACAAAATATTTATAATGTTGTAAAACCAGGCACTATACAAATCGATTATAATTATAATATAAAAAATATACCTAACTTATCTAAACGCGTAATAGAATTAAAAAAAAACTAATTAGCTACATTATGCAACACTATATACTTAATTGTGCACCAAAGATTCAATACATAAATATGTTATACTCAAAAAATGGATATAGAACACTTATTAGTAAAATTAACTAAATGCATTTAAACGATATTGTAATAAAAATTCAAAAACTATACAATTTAAGTTAAGCATGTATTGTTTCTGAAACGATGGGAAATAAAGGGTATTTTTATTTTTTATTTTATTTTTATTTTTTATTTTTATTTTATTAATTGTAACCCGGAGCCACAGGGACATTAATTAGTGCTCCGCCCCCTTTTAGGAATTCAGGAAGGATGAGAAATTTATTTGTACTACGAGGGGTGATCAATAAGTTTTGATAATCCGTATTAAATATGGAAGATATGTAAATTGTTATATTTTTAACACAATATGCACACTTTCTATATTTTCAAATACTTATTAACGTCATTCAATTGTTTTATTTTACCCCAATAAAAATAATTTTACTTTTTGAGGTCAAATTTTATACCTTCACTAAGTCATCACCAGCTCTTGATTTTCATGTAGTTGGTTTTGAACATATGTGAATGAGAAGTAGTAGTCGGAAGTTAGGGCTAAATAACAATGGGAACGGTTATCAGTTCTGATCTTTACTCGAAGAGCAGCACCTTTGCCAATTAGAAGGCTCTGAAGTACAATTTCTCCCGAAAATTCGTGTATTTTTTTTCTTCAGCTTATTTATAATATTTAACACAACTCTAATATAATAATGTTATACAACTCTCCAATAATATTTGAGCTCTATTGGTAAAAACTAATTTCGCAGTTTTTATTGGTAGGCCTCAATAGTCCAGGAAGAAGTCGAAAAATACACCCTAATTTTGGTAACAGGGATGGAAATAAAAAAAAACCATTGCACAGGTAACTTGCTTATCCTTTAAATCATAATAATAAACCAAGGTTTTACTTTCAATTACAATATTCTTCATTAGTGCATCAGGACTTTTTCCACACCACTCCAAATAATTACAAAACCAACTCTTATATCCGCCATCTTGTTATTTTTTCAATTCAGATGTTTTTTGTTCAGCAATTACAGAAGAACAAATGAATAATGTTTATATATTTTTACGCTAATTTAATGTTGATTAGTGTCATGGTATAGCCCACATTAAAAGAATATCATTAACGGGGTGGTTCATACCGATTATCAAAACTTATTGATCACCCCTCGTAAGTATGAAGTCTTTGTATGACGTTGCATTAGATTTTCCGGTCCATTACGATACACTGAAATCAAACTATAGATTGCAGATGTAAAGAATTTGATCAAAATCCTTAATCAAATAAGTAAAGGACCCGAAAAGGCTCCACAGTCAATAAACAGTCGTAAAATAAAAATATAACAGCATTCGAAGTTTAAAAGGTCTCTAAATATGAAAAGAAACTAGACATTTAAAGAAATAAATCATTACCTATGCAATTCAACACTAGATTTCCTACCATCGACTGTACCGGAGCAGTGAAAGTACTGTCAGCCGCGTTACGTCATGTCGCATTGTTCGCAGTGACGACTCCACTCCACTGTAATCTTGCATATGACAGCACAATTGCAGAATGATTGTGTCGCGTTTCGGGGGACGATTTGTAGCTGGTACAGTCCAGTCGTATTTTTTGTGCAGACCTGTCAATGCACCTGTATTCTGTGTATTACCTTTTTGCGGCTGAACTACTAAATCAATGATTATATATTTGGCATGGTAGAAAGCTGAAGAATAACGGATGCACATTTTGAAATGAACTCCTTCGAAGGATGGAGGAGAAAGGAATTGACGAAGGTCGAATCCCACGCGGGTGGAGCCGCGGGCATAGCTGGAAGACTTATATTTTGTTCGCGCGGAATTCGAAGTATCCTACGTTCGAGAGCACTGAAATGGCGAAAGTGGAAAACAGTCGTGACTACATTCAGTGAAAGTAGCTATATTGAGATGTTTTGGCGCAAAAACAATGACTTATCATTCCTTATTATGAGCATTCCAAATAACGTAAGTTATATATTGTGGAAGACACTGGGGGTGAGAGCATAAATGCAAAGAGTGCTAGGATTGTTACAGAAAATTAAGCCTTTTCTCGTTCTCGCACATAACGCAATATTTTGTCTACGGTGGACTTCAAGCGAATTACAACTTTACAGGTTTTTGCCTTAATTCCTTTCTTACAAGGTCAAAAGTATACTCATACCTACACATATCCTTCACGTCGACTGTACCTTGCGTATTTTTCTCAGTTGTCACGCCCGTTTTGCATTATACGATTTTCCCCGAAACAGAATACCATATTCATGAACAGAATGAGCATATTCGTGATACCCCTTTTTGGGAATCTTAACGTCAATGGTAAACTATCTTGACCTTTGAAACATGCTTCGAATGTAGCTGTCAAATTAATAGATAAAGTGATAAAAGCACCTGTCGTAAGATTGAATTTCATTTGGTGTGTGCAGTACCAGGGTTTTTTCACTACATTGTTATTATAGGTACATGTCTCTGTAGTGAATTAAATATTGTTAAAAGTAATTAATATTGAGATCAGATATTCAGATTAGATAAGCTCACATATAAATGTTTAATAATATAACAGAACTCGTCTATGACAATACTACATCTTACAATGTTAGCATTGTGTAATTGTTATAATGTATGATATTTTTAACTGACTTCACAAAAAGGAGGAGGTTCTGAATTCGGTTTGTTTGTTCCTCTTATTTCATTTCAATGTATGTTACCTCAGAACTCTGTCATTTATGATTTATGAACCGATTTGGAAAATTCTTTCTTCTTTTGAAAGCATCTGCTTCATATGATATATAGTTTGCGAGGTTTAAGTCTTTCATAGAGTGACACTATTATCAATTGGGTAGTGTCATCCTGGGTAAAAAAACTATTACTTAACCATTATCATTAATCCATCAGTTAGATTATCGAAAAATATTGCCCTCAATTTATATATTTATTTTGCCAATAAACAAAAATCAGCCAAGTGCGTGTCGGGCCATGCGAAATGAAGGGGTCCGTAGTTGCCCACACGTTAAGTATAATTATTACGAGGGCTCACAAGCTCACAAATTTATATTTACTATATGTTTGACACAACTAACAACGTTATCTAAGTACCTAATCATTGGCGAAAGGAGGAAGGATTTTAGAGGGAGCAAAATTGTGTTTTGTTCTCTCTAAAAAATAAAAGAGTTTTTTTCGAATAGCAGAAGTGAAAACATCATTCCCCACCACTTTTAACCATGACGTCACACCACCAATGCGTGTTGTGACGATAGGCGCGGTAGTATGTGGACTATGTAGGCCTCACCGTTAACGCTCGTGTTGTATAGGAAACACGTAGCCGGCCATTGCGCCGCCGCAGGTGGAAACCTGCTGTGTTATTTTTCGAATGTAATCAATAATGTTTTGAGTGGTTTGATATGGGAATTCTTCTGAGTATAACCTAAAAATCAGCCTAGAGTAAGAGCATGTCGGGCCATGTAGGGTTCCGAAGCTGCCCAATGAACTTAATTTAAAAAAATCAATAACAAGCAAAATGGAATATCTTTACAGGGATTTGAACCCGGAACCTCTAGGCACCTTCTTAGGCAGTGTCACTAGTTATCAACTGGGCTAAACAGGCCGCCGAGGCCGATATTATCAATAGACGGCCTGTTTAGCCTAGTTGGTAGTGACTCTGCCTCCGAAGCTAGAGGTTCCGGGTTCGAATCCCGACCAGGGCACTTATTTGTGCATTTATCACGGATATTTGTTGTTAGGTCTTGGATGTTTTCTATGTATTTATCTATATAAGTATGTATATCGTCGTCTAGTACCCATAATACAAGCTTTGCTTGGGACTAGGTCGATTTGTGTAAGATTGTCCCCCAATATTTATTATTAGTTATTTGTTCAACAAGGAGCAAAGTAGATTTTTGCTGCGAGTGTTGATGTTGAGTCCCGAGCAAGCGAAGATTCTATAATTGAATCACGAGCGTAGCGAGTGTTTCAAAATTAGAATCTTGAGCGTAGGGAGGGACTCAAAGACACGAGATGCAAATATCTTTGCTCTCGTGTGATATACATACAACTTTTCACCTCAGCGGCGAGAACATATAACGCAAAGGAATAGTGATAGAGAGAATGAAGTTACTTAAACTAACCTACGATATGAGAAATTAAAAAGTAAGTTTTTTTCACGCTCGCAGCGAAATTGCATTTTGCTCACTGGTTTCAAGCAGCAAAACCGCCATTTTCAAGCCGCTGCGCTGAGGTGAAAATAAATTTCCGTGCCAGTCCAGCGTGACAGAATCCCTATAAGTAAACGGTACAGTGTCAATCCAGCGCTGACGCGTGCCACCGATTGTGCCCAGCTGTGTACGTCTAAACTAGCCTTTAAGCGGGTGTCCATTGTCCTGAATTCAGATGTCCTATGTTGGGGATAGAAAGGAAGCTCTTCTCATCACACTCATTATTCAGTCACTGAATCAGTTCGGTTCTACTGAGCGACTGAGCGAAGCTGAAGCTAATTATTATTACACTGTCCTAAACGCTTCCTAACTAGGATGCTAAGTCATTCAGTACGTCCGGAACCATCCTGAAATCCGAATGATGTTACTTTTTAGTATCCTTACTTGCTGAATGCATTTATACCTTCCTGCATCAGCTTGCTAACTCATTCAGGATGCTAAATTCAGGACTATGCAGGACCCGCTTTAGTCTCAATATTCCTGGCAATGTTACATCACTAGGCGTGTCAGAATTGACCATGGTTCATTCCCAACCCCCTCAATAATTATTAATTACGCACTATTTGGCAACGTGCGCAGTTAAATAACTGTAAGTATGCGCGGGCGCACGAGCAATTAACTGTGCAGTGTAAAGTATAAATCACTGCACGCTCCAACGGGCGTGGCGGCTAGAGCCATGTATATTAACTTTGTATGGTAAACTAGACACTAGCCCAATGGTTGACACATTCGAGGACAAACATTAACGCGTTTACCTTATGAGCCGCCGACATTATCAACTACAAAGATGTTGACTGGTAGTCAAATCAGCAATTTTTGCTGATGCAGCAAGGTGCCAAGTCTGGCACTAGATTGTTTATAGTAAAACTAATTTAAAGCAGTTTTCATGCAAGCTTTCGTGGTATTATAACATACTGCATAGAAAACTGCCAAGTTCAGGCTCAAAATGCATTAAGCCGCAATAGATTAGTTTTACTGGCACCTTTTGAGATAATCTACGGAACTTGGCACCCATTTAGATCTCAATTCTTTTGTCGGTGAAGACGACAACCATGCATTGCATATTCTTAATATTGAACTTGGCTCAAAGCATGTTTCAAAGTATTATCATGTTTATTCGATAGTCATGAGGTACCGTTATCTATCGAAGTATTTGGGCGATCTTGAGGCAACTGACCGCGCGTCCTTGAAGTCCGAGATGAGGCATGAGGCATCGACTACTCGGTAAAAACGCTGCGCTTGCGTCGATATTTGACTTTGGCTTGTGTACCCACCACAAACAATTTAGCTCACGTCAACGTCATACCACACACAAATCCCGCCCCGCCAAGTCGTCTAAGGCTGTGTATACTAACTAATATTATAAACAGGCGGGGCGATCGTCGGCTCTGGCAGGCCATCAGAATAGCGCAAATACAAACGTACGTTGTTTAGTAGAAGAGTTTATTTAATAAATAAATAAATATATATTGGGGGACAATCATACACAAATTGACCTAGTCCCAAAGTTCCCAAACTAAACAAAGCCTGTACTATGGGTACAGTCTGTCCATTAATTTTACCAATAGATTCGGCAATCTTCGGTTTTGACGACAAATACACTGTCAGCTGCAAAAGTGACTGCGATAGCGATAGAAAGCCCAGTAGATCTATTGGTAAAATAGACAGACTGTACTAGGCGACGGCTACACTCGTACAATACTTATTTAGATAAATACATACTTACTTATAGGTAAATACATAGAAAACATCCAAGAGTCAGGAACAAACATTCGTGCCAATACAAAAATAATGCTCTGACTGGGATTCGAACCCGGGACCTCCGGCTTCATAGGCCGGGTCAATACCAACTAAGCCAAAGTGGTTTACGTAAAGTATTAGTCATACATTTCGCAGCCGTATACGAGTATGTATCACCGACGCGAGGACGATTGTATGGAAAAGTCGGTGACCGGTGGCGGCCGGCGCTCGGACTGGGTTCGGCACATCATATTACACTGTGTCATCATCAAATTTCATCTTTAAAGCAATGAATACTGACCGTTAACAACTTGCAGCAGTATCGCGAACAGCACCGCGCCGCGGCATTTGGTCCGCCATTTTGTCGCTCCGGCGGCCATCTTGTGAACTCAGTCGCGTGTCCATCCGCTCGTCATGCCCTGTAGCCGTTCACATTTGTCTCTGAAACAAGGAAATAACAACTAAGTAAAATGCAGTACCATTTTTGTCGCTAGACCTCCCGAGGGCCATACATATGTTTTTAATAGCTGTCAATATGTTTTGGATGGCATTCTAATCGATACCTCCGATTTATCTTCTTTTTCTGTGCAATGAATGTGATCTGTTTTGTGTGCCTATTAAATAAAATAAATATAACGACTGAACTCAATACCACCCCACGGTGTTCGGGTCGGCTACCCGTTTGTAATTTTTCTGGAGTCACAGACGTCCACTGACTACGGTGTCCGCCGTAAGTTTGTTGCCACCCTCGTTGTAGGTATAAAGAAACCAAAGCAAGAAAAGTGCGTCACACGGTCTTGAATTGCGGTCCTTCAAAAATCGATAGAGCAATTATAGTACATTACTACTGAGGCCGGGACGAAAGGGGTTTGCCGGCCGAGCGAAGCGAGGTCGGATAGGTCTCAGGCGGGCAACCCCATATTTCCCGCCGAGGTATGTATAGTGCTTTTCTCAAACATGCAATGAAATAAACAACAAAAAATCAAAGTTTTATTTTTAATACGCATAGTGGCAGAATTTCATGATGCCTGTGCCACAAATTTAAGTGGAATGAAAATTAAAAAAGAGGACTTTGCCGGCCTAGGCCTGCAACATTTGTATGAAATTGCATTAACGACCTCTTGTCCTAGCCGCACCTGAAACGTCATACTTCGCAGCCTATTATAAGGAACATAACATCAACATTTCATTGTATGTTCGAGAAAAGAAATTTAATTTGGCAATACAATGAATCTTTTACAGAAGACCGCAGCCCTAAAAACACCACTATTTGTAGGTGGTGTTAATATTTATTTATTTAAACTTTATTGCACAAATAAATCGGTACAAATGGCGGACTTAATGCCTCAAGGCATTCTCTACCAGTCAACCATGGGGCCAAACAGAAAATAGCGAAGGTAGGTGCAAGAGACTAACTAGGTGAGAAAAACAAAAAAAAACCTAAGGTAGAGCTAATGACAAAAACCGGCCAAGAGCGTGTCGGGCCACGCTCAGTGTAGGGTTCCGTAGTTTTCCGTCCGTCACATTAAGTTGACATATTAAGTACAGAAACACAAAACCCTAAAAAGCACGTCATTTCATTGTGATTTTGTAGAAATGACAGGTACAATAAACACCTGTTTATACGGTTAAATTACAAACTTAGTTCAGAAATTATTTTTGTAATTTTTTCAAAAACTATTCAACCTATAAAGTTCAAAATAATTTTCCTACAAAGTTTTTATAAAGTTCTACTTTTGAGATTTTTTTCATATTTTTAAAACTTATGGTTCAAAAGTTAGAGGGGGGGGGACACATTTTTTTTTACTTCTGGAGCGATTATTTCCGAAAATATTAACATTATCAAAAAATGATTTTAGTAAACCCCTATTTATTTTTAAATGCCTATCTAACAATATATCACACGTTAGGGTTAAAAATAAAAAAAAAATCACTCCCCACTTTACGTATAGGGGAGGTACCCTAATAAAATATTTTTTTCCACTTTTTATTTTACCACTTTGTCGGCGTAATTGATATACATATTAGTACCAAATTTCAGCTTTCTAGTGCTAACGGTCACTGAGATTATCCGCGGACGGACGGACGGACAGACGGACGGACAGACATGGCGAAACTATAAGGGTTCCTAGTTGACTACGGAACCCTAAAAAAGGTGTAACATTCCTGGTGGTGAGTAAGGTCGCCAAAGCTCCCGAGTTGGGCACTGTTGAGAGTGAGACCTGTCCTCTTATTCAGAAACCGACTCGTCCACACCCGTCACCTCACACCTCACAAGTTTTTATATGGAAACTGTCAAATGTCATTTGTCAAGTTTTGACAGTTTCCATGTAAAAACGGGTGAGGTATGAGGGTGAGGCCGAGTCGGTGGGTGAATAACACCCCATGTCTCTCTAGCTGTCAACGCAACGAATTGTCAAGTCAATAAAGGGTCGGTAACGCACTTGTGATTAGTCTGGAGACGCAAGTGTCCATAGGCTACGGTGTCTGCTTACCATAAGACAGAAAGATTTATTTATTATTTATTCCTTGATTTCAGATCGACGACGTCGTAGTGAAAACATGACCTTTTTTTTACTACGATGAATAAAGTAGGGTCTAGGCCAGACGAGCCGAAGACAATGCGTGTCGGTGTGTTTGAACCTCGAACGAGCGCATTACGAACGCGATGCGAATCCCACTGTGTTCGTCAAAAACCTAAAGTTGGCAGAGCACAGCCGAGCACTGAACCAAATGCTCGAAGTGCGCTCGTTCGACGCTCGTAAGTGTCGGTACACACTACACGAATTGTGCTCGGCTCGTCTAGCGTAGACCCAGCTTAAGATGCAGAGACTAAAGGGTCTTTAGGTACCTTAATTTTGCAGTTAATATACATCCTAATCCCTTGGCAATACAGCTTCTACAGCCTGTTTTCAATGTGAAGAGACTAAAAAGAAAGAATGTTTTGTGAAAGGACAGTAGGCGCTGGCCTCTTCGCCTACAAGTCACTAAGCCACTTGCTGCCAACAAATTAGCTTAGTCTACAGACTGATCGCCGATTACCTAAGAAAAATAATACAATTATTATTTTTCTTATTATTCAATCGCCAATTAATTAATGCACAGTCAACTACAATTAGTTGACTGTGAAGTGTGACAACATCTATACCTTGTCATATTTGTTGTGCATGGATTGTACCCCACAACAGTAAAGCTATATACTTGGAAGCCTTATAAATAAGGTATGCCGGCCATACACCGGCAAAAGTGGGGCGGTCGGCGATTGAATAATAAACGTGTAACAGTGATGCGCGGACGCACGCTTGCTGGAAGCGGCACGACGACGGCAATAATAAAGGCAGCAGGTTTCATCAGCATATCAGGGATAACTACCACCGCGAATTATAGGGTGAGCCCTGTAACACAGGAGCAAAAAGTTAAATGGTGGAATATTTATTTACATGTGCCAGATATTTACGTGAGATTTTGTTTTTAAATGTTTTAAGTTTTCTATTATTAAATTTAACTATGTAATTTATTCGCGTATGAACAACGCGTATTTATGCGTATTTAGCGGGCCAGCAATTATTTCCAAGTGGTCTCATTTGAAAAAAAAAATGTATTTTTTTTTTAAAGGTATTTTATTGACCGAGCGAGCGAAGCGTGTCCGTTTCAGCTTTCGACAAAAATTCTTTCGTATGTCTGTCTTGTCTGTCGGGATGTTCTTATCTACATAGGTAGCATTTCTCAACCGATTCTCGTGAAATTTTGTGAGCAGGTTCGACAATTATATAGATTTTTTTTTTCGAGTAAGTTTTTGGATATATTGAAATTTGATTTTTTTTTTTGCGCGGTCTACACTGAGCCACTAGTATTATAATACGAAAATAACACTATCTGTCTGTCTGTCTGTTATCTTTTCACGTTTAAACCGTTAAACGGATATAGAGGTATAAATTAAATTTAGAATAATACACAGTAGGTACCTACTACACAGTAATACAATAATAAAGGAAACAATGGAAAAACTTATTGGTTAAATTGTAATTGCCAGATGCTTGTAGAGTACCCGATGCTGATGTTCTTCCGTGAATTTTTGTATCCCTGTAGTTCCTGGTATACAAAAATTAACAATACGTAGAGTTGTATCCAGTTAATCTATAACTAGGTGTCATGGTTTCTTTGGCACGCGTCTACTCAAGCGTGTCTATAGCTGTATGTGTGCTGGACCGCCATTGGTCGATGGATATACTGTCATGTCATTGCAAAGAAAGATCATGGTAAAACTTCGATAACCACTATACAGTGTGACACAAAAGACGTAACATAAATTCGGAGTTTCCGGCAATTTAGACTTTGCCGGTGAACAATAGGTTCGTCACATTGACATAATTTGAGATTTGTCACACAGCAAACATTCATTTCGACACCCGTGAGTAACCCACTGACACTGTAGCTGAGCTCACGCCCCTTTTAAATTTGAGGTCGTGGCCTCGTGGTTTTGAAGCCCCGGCTGAGATTTTCCGTACCACAGAGTTTTTCAAAAAAAAAAATGTTCTTACGGGATATTATTTGATATTTAACAGTAGCATTTCGGTCCAGCAAAAGATTGTAAGATAACTACAACTTAGAAAAGTTGAAAAACCCCCGACATTTTCATTTCAAAGCTCAATATCTCAAAAACGGCTGAACAGATTTTCATGAAACATGGTTAACAACACTCGGGATAAAATTATCTATGACACAAAAAAACTAAACGTAAATCGGTTCATCCGTTTGGGAGCTACGATACCACAGACGGACACGTTAAACTTATAACACCCCTCTTTTTGCGTCGGGGGTTAAAAACCGGTTTAATCCCAACAAGGTCTAGTTTCCCCTCTAAGTTGGAAGGTCAGATGGCACTCGCTTTCTGAAACTAGTGCCTACGCCAAATCTTGGGATTAGGTGCCAAAGCTGACCCCGGGCTCCTCCAACCGGGCTAACGCTAGTAGAATGATGACCAGTAATTCACTATCTACCTCATCATCATCATCATAACAGCCGAGGGAAGTCCACTGCTGGACATAGGTCTCCCCCAAACAATTACCGGATCTACGCCACCCGCATCCATCGGACTCCTGCAACCTTTACCAGTTCATCAGTCCTCCTTGCGGGGGTAGGTATATATCCAGGCTGCGCCTTCCGGTACGTGATGGCCCTCGAGAACCTTTCCGTTCCAACGGCGTTCGGTTCTACGTGCAATGCGCCCCATTGTCACTTAAGTTTAGCGATGTGTGCGACTAAAACCTACTCAAAAGAATCAAACCCCAAAAAAACACGATTACCGAGTATTGAAACAACCAGTCCTCGTGGCAAGACATGATGACAGAGTGGATTCTAAATTCTAACCAAACGTCAGTTTACATTCATCATCATGTCAGCCGAAAGACGTCCACTGCTGGACATAGGCCTCCCCCAAAGACTGCCACAATGACCGGTCCTGCGCCACCCGCATACAGCGGACACCCGCGACCTTCACCAGGTCATCGGTCCACCGTGTCAGGCCTGCCCACGCTACGCCTTCCGGTACGTGGTCGCCACTCGAGAACCTTTCCGCCCCAACGGCCATCGGTTCTACGTGCTATGTGCCCCGCCCGCTGCCACTTAAGTTTAGCGATTCGGAGGGCTATATCGGTCACTTTGGTTCTGCTGCGGATGGCCTCATTCCTGATGCGATCACGCAGAGAAACTCCTAACATAGCTCTCTCCATTGCTCTTTGGGTGACTTTACAGTCTTTACTTTAGTTTACATTACTACGTCTTTAATTCTTCTTACAATCAAATTAAGCGACATTTATATTTCATTTCCTTGCGAATTACAATAGAAAGCAACCTGACAACTCATTCCCCCAATTTCGTAACCCCTATGACAACGCCTTGCGCGTACGCTGCTTGTGCAACCAGTGCAACGCGTCCGGGTGACGCCGGATCCGTACGGCGGGTCACTTCTGACGTCACACTTGAGGCGAATCATAATTATGAGGTAACGAACCGTGGGGTTTTCCTGAAGTAAAAAAGGTTTTGGAGTTCCATTCATTGTTGAGCCGCTATTGCTAAACAATAGTTATTTGTTATACAAGGGTGCAAAGTTGTATTTTACCCGCGAGTGTTTCAACACACGAGAAGTAAAATACAACTTTGCACCCGTGTGTAACACAAAACTTTTCTCCTCACTATAGCGAGGAAAGTGCAACCTGCAAAAAAATACAGTTCCACTCCACAGCAGGCATGATTTTCATCACTGGAATCACCTATTTTTTTACGATATTATAACAGAAAACTCTGGAAGTTGTGTATAATATTTACGTGAGTCGGAGTCCGTGACAAGTTGTGTATATTTTAGTTGACATTGACAATGATGACATTTCTTACGATGCGTTTTGAAATTGCATCGACTCAACTTGTGCGTTTACAATTATACTCAATATCATTATAAAACAAATGTTACTTATAGAGTTTGACTTAAATCATTAAATAAAGCTAAATTTGGTATTTTTTGTTATATTCTCAAACCATTTATTTAATGATAATTGATATCAAACGAACCATTATTATGAGCGTTTTACGTTTTGTTATCTGTCAAAAGCTACTCAAACACGCTCCAAGGTCAAATTACTTTCCCCACTTGTGGATAAAATGCGATTTTACCCGCTTGTTTCAAAGGACAAAATACGGCTTTCCGAGCTAGTGAGGGGAAAAATACTTAGTACTGATTTTCCTTAGCGCCTCGTCTTAGACCGCTCATCGCTTACCATCAGTTGATTTGTGGTGAAGCGCAAACCTATATAGAGTAAAAAATTCTCTATTGTTGAAAATGTATTGTACCTATTGTTTTTTTTTAGAGCAAAACATATGGTGCAGCCCGGCGTGCCCCCGAATATAGTGGGGACAACTTTTTCAAAATCAGTATGACATCAGAGATGTGAATGTGATTAGATACCTGTTTTAGGGATGGCCACCTTCTCTTATAAAAAAACTGAAAAAATTCGTTAATTTTAATATAATTTATGTTATTTTGGTTAGGTAAGTTTTTTTTTATAGGTGAGCTAATTAGAAATTTAAACTAATGACAAACAATAAAGATATTATTAAAATAAATGAAAAAGTATTTATTTGTTATTTTTACATAAGGATTTCGCCTTTCATTTAAAAATTTGATTTATGTATTTAAAATGTATTGTCATGTTTTGTTGGTTTACAATCAGTGTATGTTTTGCAAAAAAAAAACTTTACTAGATGTTACTATATGTTAAATACAGTGATAGCGTGTTATCCATTTTGACTCACTTTCAGACAGTAAACTATTTGTATTTGAACATGTCGCGTATACCCAATTCCGTCCTTTTGAGAGACCAGTGAGGCGCTCTTTTCCGGTTCGGTTACGCAGGTCTTCAACCATGTTGAAATACTTCTTTCGACAGGTTGCTGTTGGTGTTGATACTGGCAACATGGATAACTCTGTGAGTCGCAAACAAAAAAATCTATAAGTATAATTATCAAACCTGCTCACAAAATTTCACGAGAATCGGTTGAGAAAAACATCCGGACAGACAGGCAAATAGACATACGAAAGAATTTTTGTCGAAGCTGAAACGCAGACGCTTCGCTCGCTCGGTCAATAAGCAGCAACTTTCTGGTTATGGTTCAAATGGTTCAGCCAAATGTAATATGGCTTTTAGACCATAAATACTCAAAACAAAGATTATCGTCCCAAAATTATATGTACCTATATTTTGTTTGGCGGCAATGTCGGCATGTTTATTTTTAAATAATGTATTGTAAAAAAAAATGTATTGTAATGTATTGAAGTGAAAATAAGTTGGATCTTAACCTGTCTATATGTCATGTAGTTACCTTCTCACGATAACTTCTGTTTATGCTATAAATAATCAAAATTTATTAAGAGTATCTTTTCTAAGAGATCTGGGCGTTATACATGATTCCAAATTATTATTTGACTCGCACATTGATAGCATTGTGAAGAGCGCTATTAAGTCTCTTGGATTCATAATGCGTAGGCGTAGCACTTCTGATTTTACACAGGCAAAAACTATCAAGATCTTGTATTGTTCATTTGTAAGAAGCAAACTCGAGTATATGCTTCCCAGATCTGGTACCCCTGCTATATACAACGTTTATATAGATAGGATCAAGCGGATTCAGAGAAAATTCATAAAGTTTCTCTGCTATAAATTACGCACCCCATATAATTCATCTAACTATATTGGTGTGTGTAAAAAACACCATTTGTTACCTTTGTTACAGCGACGTAAAATTTCTGACATTATATATTTCTTAAAAATTACAAACGGCAGCATTGAGTGTCCTGAACTGCTTAGTAGTATTATGTTTAACACTCCTAATAGAGTTAAAAGGTATTATCCCCTTATTTCTGTTCCTTTTGCATCCTCGAATTACAGACGTAACAGTTTCCTTATTCGCGCGGGTAGATCACTTAACAATCTGTCAAGAGAGCACGATATTGATGTGTTTAATATAAATACGCAGTCTATACGCCGTATTTTAACGCTTAAATTCTTTGAGTGAGCTTGATCTTTCTATTTTGTCTGTAATGATTTTCGTTTTCATTTGTTTCCATTTTTAACTTATTTATATACTTGCCAAGTCTACGCAGATTTGTAAAGTATTGTATATATACTTAGAGAAGTTTTTTTCTATGTAATTTCTATCCTATAATTGGCCTCCGATTTTTATATATATTGCCAAATTGTTTCATGTGCTGTTGGTTTTCCAATAAATAAATAAATAAATGAAATAAAATAAAATTGCTTTGAAACATTTTATTTTTTAAATTGGCTTAATAATGAAAAAAAAATTCATATTCTTTAATGGTTTGATGGTTAAGGTGGAACGTTTTCAAAATTTTTCATACAATTTTCGTTCGGACTACATTTCAATTCTAGCGATGTCACGGACTTGAAATTGTAATATTTAGATAATATATGACCCTCTGCTCCCGCAGTTTGAAAAACTAAGCGAAAAAAACACTAATAATTAAAATATAGCCGTTTCAAAATTCATCAATTTTCACTCGGAGCCTTGTATGTGTGAGTGAGTACTATCCGTGTAAAGAAAATGGCCGCGGCGAATGACAGGTCGTTGCCAAAAACCTTCAATAGATGGCGCAGATGTCAATTCCAAGCATCCAGGTTTCAACGTTAGATACAACTATAAGTAGTACTTATTAGCTTTATAGGTGGCGACACTGTTCGAAACACTTATTTTCTGAAGAAAGAGACGGCAGTATTTTTTATTGTGCTACGCTGTTCATTTTTGTAGTGACGTAACAGCCATGTCATTTGTTTTTTGATAGAACGAATTTCAAACTGCAAATAAATGTGAAACGAAGTTGGATACTTCATTGAGATTGCATTTTTAGGCGTAGGAAGGAACGGTCGGCCTCACAAGGGGCTGAACACCTTTGTACCTTGTCACTTTAACGTCATGTTTAAATTGTCATACTAAATGTCTAACGGCTGAAAGCGACAAAGTCCCAAATTGTCCAACTGCTTAATGAGATCGCCTGTACTACTTACATACGTAAACTCACGCCTATATGCCCAAAAGGGGTAGGTAGAGCCCATGAAATAATTTTTTTCAGTGCCACTTTTGGCTATTACAGATTTATTGGACGAAGAAAATGTGATATTGCAGTGACAGATGGCTAGCCCATCGCCCATGATTGGAGTATGTGGATAATTATTGTTTTAATAGTGAAATATAAAAAAAATATGTATACCTATCAGGCACTCGCGATACAAAAACTTCGACGAAAATAATTAATGTTCGCATCAAAGTAAAGCAGCGTTATAGTTGTCATACAGTTTATTAGTATTATGTTGTTACCTTTTATTTGCCTTTAGGACGATTAAGAAAAAAACATAATTTTCCGAATTTTTAAGTTATTAAAACATCTTTTATATTGTAATTTACTATTTGTTGTGATATTTTGATGATTTATTATCCATAGAATGGCACCATATTATACATTGTAACACGTATCAAATACTCGCTTTTTCTGAACGAATGTTTGTCAATGCTTTACTTTGATGCGAACATTTTTTCCGAAGTTTTTGGATGCAGAGTGTATAATGAGTAGAAGATACCTAAGCTTATATTTCCGTATAAACAGCTCTCACTACAAATCTGAATAAATTAATGAAGTGACTGTATATTTTTTTATAAATTCACCACTGTTTTACACTATTCTTCTTCTTCTGTATAAGGACCGCCTAGAGCGGTGTAAGCCTCCTCCAAAACTTTTCAGATTTCTCTGTTTTTTGCTAGTCTAGTCCAATAACATCCAGCTACCTTCTTAATGTCATCACTCCATCGTGAGTGTGGTCTTCCCTTTCTTCGAGTGTGCTCCATGGGTTACCAGTTTGTTACGATTTTTATCTACCTTTCATCTGTCACTCTTTGCGTGTGCCCCGCCCATCTCCATTTGAGTCGGTGTGCCTGCCTGGCCACATTTGTGGTTCTGGTTATTTTTCTGTTTTGTTTACCGACTTCAAGTTACTCCATAACTCCGTCATATCTTAACCGATTTTGAAAATTCTTTTTTTGATTGTAAGTATATATATCCAAGTTGGTCCCATTTTGTCAAAACGCAGTTCTGATGATGGGATCCATGAGGAATTGAGGGAACTCCTCAGATCTTAAAGGCAAACATATAGTGATTTTTGTGTTTCTATCAACAAATCGAGCATTTTCATACAAAAATCTGACATTTGATGAAGTGGAACTGCTAATGATAATCAGAACAGAACTCTTCAACGACGAAAAGTTCACGTTTGGCGATTTGTCCTTCTAGCTGTGTTTGTTAGGCAAGTTCTATTTTCACGATTATTTTTTGTCATGCTCGAGTTCTGATGATGGGATCCATTAGGAATCGAGGGAACTCCTCAAATGTGAAAGGCAGACAAATAGTGATTTTAGTATTTTCATGAACTAATCAAGCATTTTCATTCAAAAAAGTGACATTTGATGAAGTGGAACTGCTGATGATGATCAGAACGGAACTCTTCAACGACACGTAGTTCACGTTTGGCGATTTGTTCTCTTCGTTTTGTTTGTCAAGCAAGCTAGTTTTTCAAGACACATTTTTCTCAGGCTTGAGTTCTGATGGAGGATTCTATGAGGAATTGAGGGTACTTAGTCTTCCACCGTTATAAACATACTTATAGCCATTTTTTTTATTTTATTGTATGGAATCTAAGAATGCACCATATAAGTATAATAATCTCTCACAACAAGATATGTGTAGGCTGTCTGTTCGTCGTTACTTTGGTTTTGTCTTCATTTACATGTAGTCCTACTTTTTTGCTTGTGACTGTAGCATCTTTTCTAATTCTTTGGGGTCTTCAGGCAGCAGCACAAGATCCCAGTGCAAGGTTCGAAAAACAAATTCTAAGACAGCTATAAACAATTTTTTGGGACAGTGGGTCCCCTTCTCTTACCCCTTTTTCAATATTGAATGCTGGTCCAACATCTTCCATTTTTATACTGGCTGTGCTTTTTCTGTATATTTCTTTTATTACGAGTATGTCTAAATAATGCTTGTTTAATCCTTGTGCTGATAGTGCTTCCCATATTGATTCATGAAATATAGTGTCGAATGCTTTGTAGTCGATAAAGCTGATGTAAAGTTTTGTAATATGTGTAATAATGTGTTGGTTCTTTCCTTTTTTTGTGGATAGGGATACCTTAGAGCTTACAGTTATGCTTTTTTCTATTTCATTATACTGGGCTTGAACTGACTGGTTGCTGTTATGTTCATATTTCGTAAGTTGGGTTTATACTTTCCATAGTCTATGAATTTATTTTAAGTTTGGTTTTTTGTATTTTGTTCTAACATATATCATTAATAATAATGTAAGAAACTTAGAACTAAATATAAATAAATAAAATTAACTAAATTACACTCTAAAACATGTCTCCCAAGTCTGTTCCCCGTGGAACTGTGCCCATAAGGCTGGCTGCATTCCCCCGTAGAATGGCGATGCCTATTGTTTGTCTGAGGAATGAGCCAGCCTTAGGGTCATGTGTGGTTTCGATTAGTCTTTTTTTTCAAACTTTTAAATAGTATATGGGCATCCTGACTCCACGGCCCTAATGTCTCCACTGCAAAAGCCGCAAATATATGATTGTGCATTAGATCGGCATATTTGCGGCGTTTAAGGGCCTGAGCCGCTGCCGCCGCCCCGCCCCAGCCCTCAAAGATGTGGAGGCTAAATGAGACGGCGCTAGGGTGTCCACACAAGTGGCATCCCAAATAAGCGGTCGTCCCATTTGCCATGGGATGAGGGTCATTCCATCAGGCCTCTTGCCGTCGTCGCGTCCCAAACCGGGTGGTTCTTGATTTATTTGGCAAATTTCAAGTTGAATGTAGCTCGTACTAGCCGGTAATCACTGAGTAAAAAACTGCCTCAAACACTAAGGCGGTTTTTCACATGTACATTTTCAACCGTCTCAGGTCAGTTAGTTACTATGAAATCAATTTCATTTTTAGTTCCACTATCTGGTGTTTTCCAATTCCATCTCAGCTTGTGCGGTTTTTTGTACATTGTGTTTGTGATTTTTAATTTGTGGTACATACCTACAGAAATTGATAAATATTTTATTTCTTTTGTCATATCCATATAATTTCACAGGAAAATATTTTCATAACCTTTTGGCTCTCCTATTTTTACATTCGTGTCTCTGATCATTCTAGTAGATTTTTTTCATATTTTTTTTGTGAGAAACATAAAAAGCTTTTATTTCATTTTCTTTTGCCCTCATTGTTGGTGCTTCGCTAACATACATTAGTGTTGGCACCAACACTCTTCTATGCACAGCCAGCCGCGCCTTTTCTGACACTTTCTGGCTGCTCCTAAAAGGCGTGAAATACCCCATTCACTCGATTCCCAGCTATCACTCTCCTTTCAATATCTTTCTCATGCTTACCGTCTCTCCTGAACAAAATCCCCAAGTACACAAACTCATCCAGTTGCTCCAACCTCTCTCCATCTACCGCAATTTCACAAACTGTAATACACTCATCTCTTTCAAATACCATCACTTTCGTCTTGCTTACATTCATTTTCATTCCTTTTCTCGCAAACAATCCGTGCATGCTAGTTGCCATCTTCTGTAGCTTCTCAGCCGACGACGCTAATAATATAACCCATTCACTTCCAACCCACATTCATCGTCTTTCAAATCTTGCAAACAACTGTCCAGAAAATAAATATAAAATTAAACAGCCACGGTGATTCTACACATCCCGGCCTAACACCCTTTTTGATGCTAAACCATTCAGTGTAGGACCCGTTTACTCTTGACGCAAGCAGTGGAATCCTCGTAGAGAGATTTCAGAGCTTGAACGAGATGGTCGCTCACTCTATACCCGGACAGTACCGAACCGACCAAAGTTCATTCCTCACCTCTCTGTCATAGGACTTCTATCAACATGTGCAAGTACTTGTTTTAGAACAACCTTATAATACTATCGCATCAATTTTATGCTTTTTAATTCAAAGGGGGAATTATTGGCGCGAAAAACTTTAGTACGAAAGATTTTTGAAATATAACCACTTTTTCCGCCATTTGAACCTTTTATTTTTATTCGACAGATAAATTATTTATGAGAAAAATCTAAGTTATTTGCTTTCAACATGCCATAGACATTTTTGAGATGGAATCAAACGTGAATCAGCTATTAAAAAAACCGGCCAAGTGCGAGTCGGACTCCCGCACGAAGGGTTCCGTACCAACACATCCTAATCTACATTTAAAACCACTATACAATACATTTAATCAAAAAAGGTCGTATCTTCATAGGAAACTTACGGCACTTCGGCCCTTTTGTTTGGGAAAGACAGTTTTGCAGCAATAACTCAAAAACCACTAAACCTCTCTTGGTCAAACCAATTTTCGTTGAAAGTATTTATTAATTTACACATTTTGATTGTATCAGAATTTTAACGTTCATAGTTTGGATATTAAAGGCCACACTTTTTACCAATTTGACAGCTAATATCTCGCCAACGACTGATCTATGTCATTTTTGAAGGCCTATTCATAGATACCCCACACGACTATGTGCATTTAAAAAAAAAATTAACCGCCCATGTACATGAATGTACTTGATGTGGCAATAAATCCTTTTTTATTTATGTATGGGGAAATATTGAAAAAATATTAAAATACACCCCCAGTATAATATTTTTTTAAAAATTTCACGTCTTATTTCTGTAGCGGTTCATAGCATACACCTTTCTACCAAATTTCATAATTGTAGTGCTCATAGTCTTCACGTAATTCGGCTGTGACATACGGACGGATAGACAGACAGACATGACGAATCCATAAGGGTTCCGTTTTTTGCCATTTGGTTACGGAACACTAAAAAAAAAATGGGCCCTTCAAATGAAGATGGTGGCAAACGCACACACGGCTCAAGGTCGGGAACATGGTTTTTTTTTCATGACTTCATACGCTACCAATATAATTCAAAACTTTGTCATCTCCACCTTTTACGAGGAAATGTATGGAGGCGAATCCTCTCGGATTGAATTACTACACAAGAGAACCAAAGAGATTATTTACCAGTCTCCATAACAGATAAGACATACGAAAGAATTGCTGCTCAAAATGGCACGGAGACCTTTGTTCACTCAGCCAAGTAACTGCCCGCATAGAAATTAAAAACGACCGTAGGCCACGGCGTTCGTTGATTCACGAGCACCTTGGCTTTGTTGGTAGAGACCCTGTCTACGAAGCCGGAGGTCCCGGAACTCCCGGGTTCGAATCCCTGTCAAGGCATTATTTGTGCATTTATCAAGAATATTGTTCCTGAGTCTTGGAGGTTTCCTATACGTAAGTATTTATCTAATTAAGTATGTCGTACCTACGAGTATTTCGTCGTTTAGTACCCATAGTACACAAAAACTTTGTTTAGTTTAGGACTAGGTCGATTTTTGTAAGATCGTTCCCCCATATTTTTTATTTTTGATATGTAACAGCTCTCATCATGTCAATCGAATACTTGGCGACCATTTTGGCCTAGTTGGTAGAATCCTGCCTACGAAGCCGGTGGTGACGGGTTCGAATCCCGTTCAGGGCATTTATTTGGGTTTTGAAAACGATATAATTAATATGTTTTCCTGAGCCTTGGATATTTAAATGTATTTATTATGTATTATATTCATGTATCAGATGTTTTTTAAATATATTATTTATTTGATAAATACAACAAACATAATTAAATATTGATCGTAAGATACGAAATTATAATACTAATAAAACATTACAAATAAAAACACAACCTAAAAATACTACCTATACCTAATGGCTAAGTGTATCACAAAAACTGGCCAATTCGAATCGTTCGCGAAGGGTTCCATACCATTATCTATAAAAACGGCAAAAAAAAAATTCGCAGCGTTTCATACGTCTTTTACTAAGAATTAGAGACGATTTTTTACGATAACTCAAATGTCCCCTATAGTTTTTGTTGAAAGTCTTTAATAAGCTTTACTTTCACGATTTTTTTCATATTTTTGGACACAGTTCAAAAGTTAGAGGGGGGGGACATTTTTTTTCTTTTGGAGTGGTTATTTCCGAAAACATTCGCTTTATCAAAACAAAAGAAAACCTTATTAATTGTGAAAGACCTATCCAACAACACCCCACACCATAGGGTAGAAGCAAAACAAAATTCATCACCACTCAAATAGGGGAGGTACGACGATACGACGTTGTCAGTTTTATGGATTTAAATATCCATACCAAATTGCTTTCTAGCAGTAACTATCACAGAGCAAAGCCTCGGACAGACAGACGGACAAACAGATATACAGACAGACATGGCGAAACTATAAGGGTTCCTATAGTTGACTACGGAACCCTAAAAATATGTATCAGGTATTTTCTAAATATTTCATTCAGTGTCATCTTCATCATCATTAAGCATGCATTTTGGTAATATTTCAATAAATATTTAACGACACTCTTCACTCGGCACAGAAATCGACCTAGTCCCAAAATAAGTAAGTAAAACTTGTGCTATGGGCATTATAATAGACGTCGGATATTATACATGCAGAACCAACACGGCAACGTCGCGTCATATGTACCTAGTGCAAGCTGGCAGCGACGCACGAATTCATTCAATAATTTTGGATGGTATAATATGCAACCCCGTCTCAACCCATTATTGGACTTCGTATTTTAAAAGTTGACGCTTCTCGAGAAGAGTCCCTTTCTGTCAACTGAACTATTTATCTCTTTCTAGGTCAGGCATTTTGAAGAAGTTTCATTTCAATTTTTAAGACTGGCCACTAGTAAATTAAAAACAACGAACAAGATTGCTATTCACAATGCTTACCACAATCGCTACAAGCGAACTGATGTTATATTTTACGTTTCTAGCTATTATTGTTAAGAATGTTGGGATCAAATAGTTTCAGGGTTGAGTTCACAGGCGAATACAAAACATTTTGTGAACCAATAGTATATTTTACCTTACAATACATGCATGTCCATGTAGTGGCTTTGTACCTTTGTACGGATATTTATTTCTTTGCTTTGATTTGTCTGCTGAAATTGGATAAAATGTTTGTACACTATTTATTAATTGTATGACTCAAAACGCCATACTTCGTACACTTACTCGTATCTATACAGATATACGAGTACTTGTCTATATTTCAGTAGTAGAGCATGTAGAGGATTTTTAAAGATCATACACATATGTTTAGTATCTTACTCGATTGTACCATACAAGGAATTGAATGGATAAAAAAAAAAAAAACTCATAGCGATAAATTAGATTTAATTTTTGTTACAAATTTGCCTAAGTCAAGTCATAAGAATTTACATCACTGTCTCAAAATAATATAAAAAATCAAAATCTTTAAAGCATAACCATGTAAGAATAGCGAGGTAATACTTCCTGTAAGTTCCTATAACTTTACTTTCTATTTTATTTGTAATATCACAGCTGTTGGATCTCCAAATAAAATAAATAAATAAATAATGCTGCCAATGTCTTTGTTACGATGACGCGGGGCTTAGTTTTTATAGTTTCTATTTTGCACTATTATTTCATATTTTAAAAAATTAAGGTTTCTAAATGTAATTGATATTGTTTACGTGAAATAAATTAACTATAGCATTAAATACACCCATCACAAAAATAATAAAAGCACTTCGACGAAAAATAAAAACACAAAAAGATGGTGGTTCCCAAGGATCGAACGCGAGTATGACTCTAGTGTTACACTGAGTTAAAAGTGAAAGAGAGTTCCACAAGACCACCGTATGTCATCTCACGGGATCGAAAACATCGTTCTATTTATTCCGGTTTTTTTACATATGTCGTAGTTCTCTTGTTTCGCACTAGAAGCTACTTCCTTGATTTATTATTGCGCCCTCTATTTTCAACTTTGTATAATGTTTGACAGTAAGTGACTTTCCCACTGACATTAGGTACGCATGTGTGCGTGAATGCAAGAAATTGCCATATTTTGCATTCGTTCACAATACACGTTTAAAGTAAACACTGTTTAGTGCAGATAGATTGCGATTCATACGTAGGATTTTTTGCTTCTTCCGCAGTTTGAAAATCATCAAATGTAATATAGTGATTTTACGGAAAATTATGAAAAACCACCAAATGGTCTCAGTGCCGCCATCTATTAGCAGAACTTCGGCAGGAATCCGTGACGTTCCGCCTTAATGTTTTGATTTAGAATAATTAAGGAAAATAACAGCTTCACATTCATGGTCGTAATGATGTTATACGATGGCCCGCTTCGTTGACTGGGCTACACGGATAACTTGCGTCAAGTGTGTTGATGTCAAAACTCGGCGGCTTGCTATCTGCCCCCAATCTCAGATGAATCACAAGCGGACATCCTAAACTGTGGCCACAGGCCTACTTATATATATCTAGCAATATTTCTAGTATATAGTAACATTATAGATGGCTTCTGGGTGAGCTCGCTTCATCGTCGGCCTCATCTTTGCCCCCTGGCTAGATGCTGGCCAAGAGCAATCCCATTTTTAATAAAAAAAAAAAAAAAAAAAAAAAAAACTTGTAAGTGTGTATGTAGAATACTGTAGAATATTATCTTCGACACTAGTCATCCGATTTCAAAAATTAGGGATGGACATAGGCTATATTCATTTTATCCCGTGTCTTCGCCTGCGATCTTCGAAATACGCGAACAGATCCGCGTACTTACTTAATAAAAATAAAGGTGTAAGTATAGATGTGCACGTTTCTATTTCACCGATGTAACTGTTCCGTAAAAACTAGTAAAACAAGAACCTAAACTGCTTCTTTAATGATAAGAAACCGTTCAGTTTGTCGACCCCAAACCTGTCAAATTGCTGTTATATAAATAAAAATGTATAGTATATGTAAATATATACGGTCTTCGGACATGCAGATGAGAAGAAATTTGTCGTTAAATAAGTATTACATAAGTAGAGTGACTGCCAATAATCTCCCTAGATTATAATCCAAATTTCTTCCTAGGAAATTACTTAATCTATACTAATATTATAAAGCTGAAGAGTTTGTTTTTTTGAACGCGCTAATCTCAGGAACTACTGGTTCGAATTGAACAATTATTTTTGTGTTGGATAGTCTATTTATTGAGGAAGGCTTCAGGCTATATAAAACATCAAGCTGCGACCAATAGGAGCGAAGACGCGGACGAAGTCGCGAGCAACAGCTAATATTATATAATGTCGGTGTTCTCTCGATTTAGAAGCTTTTATTGATTTCACCTGTCATCTACTAAAATAATGTTGACAGAAATTTGAAATGAATATTTTAGTTAATTTAAATATTGTGTAATCATGATGCATTAGATGTTGTTTACTTAAAAAGCATACAACATTACATGTAGCTATTAAACTTACCTAATCTAGATGTTTTTCAGAATTCTTGCGATTTACAAAAAATAAAAATCATTTATTTCAGACCTTAGATGATCCATACATTTATGTTAGTTTACATCTGACGACCTATGTTAGTTTAAAGTCCTCATTCATTATTTTACAAGACCGCGCGGAGAATATAATAGACACGTCTACACTACTGTTCTTATAGAAGTTCCTCAAGGCCAGCGTATGTATAATGTATGGCTGTATGGCTAGCCGAAGGGTCGCTACGGTACTCGTATGTAGGTCGGCGCGCGCGCACCTGTCATACCGTTATGCGCGCGTCGGATCACCCGCCGCTGATAATTACTGGACAGCGTTGTCTCCGGTGATTGGGGTATTTCATTGTATTTTTGAAACAGCCGCTTTACAAACAATTACTGGACCAAAACAATTATCAAACCTGCTCGCTAAGATTTGACGAGAATTGGTTGAGAAATGCAACCTGGAGAGTAGAACAGCCGGAAATCTGGCTGACATCCGAAAAAATATTTTTGGCTTCGCTCGGTCAATTAAAGGGAGTATATGGTTTTATCTTGTTAAATACTAATTGTCTACGTGCCACACCGCCAGGGGAAGCGCGGGACGAAACCCATTGTATACAGGGTGTGGCCTGTAATAGGAGCAATAAATTTAAAGGACGCGTCCTTAGAGCATCGGCAATAACCTCTTGTGTCCAAAAAAAATATCTTTTTTTCAATTGGGAGAAATTTTGATCTAAAGTTATGACCTCCAAGTAATGGATCTAGGCACCCAGAGATTATAGCGCGACAGTCAATGCTGATGCACACCCTGCAAAGTTTAAATTTATATCCACGGCGTTTTAAAATGAGAAAGAAAGTACGTTTGTATGGAGAATCGAGTTCAGTCGAGCGTGCGGGAGACCCTTAAGGTGTCGAGCGTTGCGAGGGTTACCTTACCTAAGTCCCTCCTACTAGGTACTCCTTAAACTATATAGATTAATTTGAACTCAGCGCTTGAGAACTCGTTTACTCTTGATAAAGACGTCCCAAACAACGTCTAGTGTATGGTACTGTTGCTGTCGAAAAAACTAGCAGCTACGTCAACTCCCGGGATTCGGTAAAGGTGCAGCGCAGGCGCATGATGGTTGCCAACTTGCCATAATATTACTGCTAAGGAATGGCATTCGCATCCGTCGTCATCTGTGATCCCTGATAATTACGATCTAGGTATGTTTCAAAGCATGAGTGAATAGGCTATTGAGAAGCAGTGAGTTGTCTTGGGCCCTGAGTCACTAGCCATTAGATGCAATTAAGGTCACTCCCTAGTCAGTATTTCATTTAAAAAAACGTATCGTTGTGGATAAGACATTTGTTAACACAATTCATACTATTGAAGGTGCCAAGCAGTCTGCCGATATTGAACGAAAATTACAAAATCATGTTCAATGCATCTGGGTTAGCCTTTTAAGGTTCCGTACTCAACTAGGAACCCTTATAGTTTCGCCATGCCCGTTTGTCTGTCTGTCCGAGGCTTTGCTCTGTGTGGCTCTGTGATTGTTATGGACAATACACATCAACCGGCCGGTGTCGGCGCGCACCCCACTAGAGTCAAAGGAATTCGAACCCTCCATACAGAAGTTAGATTTCATATTTGAATGGGTTTCGAGCAGCCCGTCGGCTCCCGCCGGCTCTGCCACTGCCGTTTGGATACGAAGTCGAGCCTCTGTAATTCTGTATGGAGGGTTCGAATTCCTTTGACTCTGGTGGCGTGCGCGCCGACTCTGGCCGTTTGGTGTGAATCGTCCATTAGTGGTAGAAAGCTGAAATTTGGCATGGATATATAAAGCAATACATCTGACAAAGTGGTAAAATAAAATAAAAAATTAAGAATACCTCCCCTACTCGTCAAGTGGGGATGAATTTTTATTTCTTCATCCCTTTGGTGTGTGGTGTTGTTGCTAACTAGGGGTCAAAAAAATATGAAAAAAAAACATGAATGTAAAACTTAATTAAGACTTCAAACGAAAACTATAGCAGACATGATCAGTTAAGCTGTTTTTGAGTTAATCGTAAAAAGTCTTCCCTTCTTAGTAAAAGACATATGAAACGCTGCGAAGGTATTCCATTTTGCTTGTTATTGTTTTTTTATTAAGTTCATTGGGCAACTACGGAACCCTACACTGAGCATGGCCCAACATGCTCTTGGACGATTTTTATTTATAACTATTCCAAATTTCAAATAAGACACACATACACAGATACACATGACTGTTAAAAGTAGTAAACCCCTCTTTTGCGTTCCGCGTCGGGAGTTAAAATAGTAAGTACTTATACATTGCTATAGAGGAAGGAAAACGAAGGGTAACGAGTAGATATAGACGGATACGGAGTGATTCGCGGCCTGCAGCCCAACGTTTCTCGTCGAGATTTGTATACCGCTTTTCTCAAACATATACAATGACATAAAAATATATACCACTCTAAAAACAAATTTAACAGACGCCATGTTTGACATTAAAATAAAAAGAAATACTTTCCGGACTAGGCCTTCAATTTTGTATGAAATTCCTTTACAGTTCTCCCGAGTTGTTCCGCCTGCAACGTGATACGTGATACTTTGAAGCCTGTTATAATTATAACGCACGTAATGACGAAACTTCATTGCAAGTTTGAGAAAAAATACCTAATTATTTTTCGATTATTAGAATAAACATTTACCTTAAATTGCCTTAGCGTTCAAGCATTTTCTATTGTGTGAAGGAGTCTACGGAATTAAACGGGTAACCTGAGTAGGTATTATGGAACGGAACACCTTTCATTATCCCTTAGCTACAAACGCCATAGAAAGTCACAATAACCCATAATATCTCCCCCGGGACAGATAATTCTAGACCTAAGTAGTCAGTAATTTACAATCTAGATGCAGCGCAGTAGTCCAGTGGGTGTTCTGGTTGCAAGCGGTTTAAACTGCGTGTTATCAGTTTTCACTTTTTAATGTTTTTACATGCGGGCGGGAAAATGTAGTGTTGACATTTTAAGTTGTCTTTAACATGGCATTCCAGTAAATATATAGGTAGGTTTTTTTTAATACAGATACGGTGGCAGATAAGTAAGCTTGCTTGATGGAAAGCAGGCACCATAGCCTGTGGACGTTTGCGTCACAAGCGATATTGAACCGTTAAGTTTAAGGAGAAACTTTGCTTCCTTGTGCGTGTTCTATCGCTTGTATAGGTTGCGCTCCAAAAGAACTGTTTAACATGATGCCTACGGCCGCTTTCTACAGTCAAAAACTTTTATTTGGGACCCCCTTAAGGATGATTCACAGTAGACCGTTCCGTGTCCGGGCCGGCCCGTTTTCTATGACAGCAAACGCAACGGCCGGCGTATTTCTCTAGAAGAAAACGGGCCGGCCCGGACACGGAACGGCCTACTGTGAATCATCCTTTAATGTAGATAGTAGTAGAAAAAAGTTGCAATATAGGTCCCAAATTAATGAGCGCGACCGTACCATCGCATCGCTTGCCGTTCGGCAGGCATTCATCCTCACACCTTAGAACCTAAGTGGTCGCGTACGATACGGTTCCAGAGGAATATCCTTTCATAAATCTCTGTTTAGCCCAATGGTTGGCTGGTAGAGAATGCCATTTGGCATTAAACCCGCCATTTGTACGATTATATTTTGTGCAATAAAGTTTAAATAAATAAATAAATAATATCCTCCCTCGGTCGCTCCGGTTGTGGAATGAGCTCCTTGCCGAGGTTTTCCCGAGGGACTACAGTAGAAGTTCTTCAAGAAACGAGTGTATACATTTTTATAGGGTCGGCAACACGTACGAATTATTTTCTCCCCCCAACACCACCAGTTTGTATGCTTCCGTACGGCCACCTCCACCATCCATATCGGCAGACTTATATACAGGGTGTGGCCTGTAATAGGACCAAAAAATTAAACGGTACACTATTGAGCTCTCCAGCAATTTTTTCCAAATGATTATTCTTTTTTCGAAAATGTAGCTTATATGTACTTTTTTACTCTACAGGAGTGATATTAATAACAATTTGTTCAAAAAAACACTAAAAATTTATAAAAAAGAAAATTAAAAAATACCAAAAATATTCTTTTTAACCAAAAATGCGACTACGATTATGAGTCATAGACATAACTTGAAGCAACCTCAAAATCATCATTGACTGCCGCGCTATAATCTCTGGGTGCCAAGATCCATTACTGGTCATGACCTTAGATCAAGATTTCTCCCAATTGAAAAAATATAATTTTTTTTGGACACAAGTTTACTGCAGATGCTCTAAGGAAGCGTCCTTTAAATTTATTGCTCCTATTACAGGCCACATCCTGTATACGTCTTCATCTACAATGTACAATACATTGTATTTATATTTATGTATTCAATTAAAAATAAGAATGATGCTGAATAGCCATCTGCAGAGTAGAGATTTAAACATACAACATCTACAGAACTCTACTGATGATGACAGGGGGGTAATTTCAATTGTATGTATGTGTATTTTTTTGGTTCACTATACAGAAAAGTCTTTAGTGCTTGACGGATTTTAACGTATGAGGATATGATGTGTTTAGAATTGTCTTAATCGTGGGAGCGACAGAACACATGAGAGAAATTATACGTATAATTACCGTATTATAATCGTCTAAGTAACGACTGTGAAGTGAGATTGTGGTTTTAGGGTTCCGTAGTAAACAAGGAACCGTTATAGTTGTTAGGCATCTTTAGGCACGAGTGAACAGGCATCTTCTGGGTGAGCTCGCTTCATCGTCGGCCTCATCTTTGCCCCCTGGCTAGATGCTGGCCAAATCCCATTTTTAAATTAAAAAAAAGTTTCACCGTGTTAATTACGTAATTTTATTAGGGTACCTTCCCTTCGTCTCAAATGTTTCAATAAGATATGTCTAACGGTTTTTGAGTTATTGCCAAAAACTGTCCTCTCAACTCAAAAGACTTTTTTAGGGTTCCATAGTCAACTAGGAACCCTTATAGTTTCGCCATGTCTGTCTGTCTGTCTGTCCGAGGCATTGCTCTGTGATTGTTAGTGCTAGAAAGCTGCAATTTCGTATGGATGTATAAATCAATTATTCTGACAGTCGTAAAATAAAGGTAGGTACCTCCCCCACACGTAAATTGGGGATGTTTTTTTTTTGCTTCAACCCTATGGTGTTGGGTATTGTTGGATAGGTCTTTCAAAATGAATAGTTCAGTCTTCATCAAACATTTTTTGATAAATTGAATATTTTCGGAAATAATCACTCCAAAAAAATTGTAACTATATAACTTTTGAACTATGGGTCCAAAAAATATTTAAAAAATTATGAAAGTAAAGCTTAATAAAGACTTTAAACGAAAACTATAGCGGTTATGACCAGTTAAGCTGTTTGAGTTATTGTAAAAAGTTTTTCTTTCTTATTAAAAGACGTATGAATGAAACGCTGCAAAGATATTCCCTTTTGCTTGTTATTTTTTATTGAGTTCATTGGGCAACTAGGGAACCCTACACTGAGCATGGCTTTTGGCCGATTTTTGATTCAATGTATTGCATAGTGGTTTTTTTGGTGTCGGTACGGAAACGGAAACAGAAACATTATTGTACAGAAAAATTGTTGTATTGAAAATTTGTTGTGTCGGAACCCTTCTTCGTGCATGATCCGACACACACTTGGCCGGTTTGTATAATAACTTGTTTATAATAATTAAAAACTCCTAAGTTCGATGATAATAAAATAAATAAAATAACGCCTATAGCAAGCAAGTCTTGTTTCTTAATTTTTTTATGGTCTAAACTCGATAATTTTATCACCTTCACATTCAATCGGCGTTGCGGTGTGGAATGCTATCGTCCTAACTGTATTTGATCGCGTACAGTCGTCGGCACAAAAGATCTCATTGGGTCGACGTGCATCCGTAAGGGCCCTCGTATAAACGTAGTCATCGGCAGAGATATCTACGGAAACTACTTACATGCTCAAAATTATCTGTACGTGTATACGAAAATACCGGTATTTTTTTAGTTCTTATCTTTCTTTCGTCTACTATTTCATGTTTAATCAGGCAATCTACCAATATGAAGTAATAACCCAAAAAAAAAAAAAAAAAAAAAAAAAAAACCCAAATACATTATAGATCCTACATAAAGAGCATAAACTAATTAAAAATATTTGGCTATTACACGATTTTGAGATTAACCGGTTCCGAGCCCTGGTACGTGTACAGTCACCCAAGAAAGACTGCTACTTTTTGTGTGACTATTATTTGTGTCCTGAAGTTCAAAATGGACTAAATAAAGAATGTGCATAATATTTTTCGGACACTGTCATTGACTTGTAACTAATATGTCAATGGGATGTCATCATCCTCCTGGTGTTTTTCCCTGTTGTATCCTAATGCCGGATCCACGCAATAGGCCATAATGGGCAAAGTACAGGACGCAGTTATGCGGTGGAATGAGATGCAAATATGTTTTTTACCTCAGCGGCTCGAAAATGGCGGTTTTGGTGCTTGAAACCAGTGAGTAAAATGCAATTTTGCTGCGAGCGTGAAAACGACTTTTCCTGCTTGAAACCAGTGAGCAAAATGCAATTTTGCAGCGAGCGTGAAAAAACTTACTTTTTAATTTTTCATATCGTAGGTTACTTTAAGTAACTTCATTCTCTCTATCACTATTCCCTTGCGTTATATGTTCTCGCCGCTGAGGTGAAAACTTGTATGTATCACACGAGAGCAAAGATATTTGCACCTCGTGTCTTTGAGTCCCTTGCTACGCTCAAGACTCTAATTTTGAATCACTGGCTACGCTCGTGATTCAATAATAGAATCTTTCGCTTGCTCGGGACTCAACATCAACACTCGCAGCAACCTACTTTGCTCTCTTGTTGAACAAGTAACTATTTCCCCGTTGATGCTTATCTGTGGCCCATCATGGCCCATTGTGTGGTTCCGGCATAAAAGAGTCCAGCAAGCGATGATGGCTGCCAGTTTATCACTTATCGTCGTGGATATGACATTCGTCACGTTCTGACAAGTATGTGAGTGCGAGAGTGAGTGATAAATTGATGAAATGGCAACCATCATTTCCCCTTTGGGTACGCTTTAGTATCAAATGCCAAGATTTGGCGTTCTTTTACGAAAGCAACTGCCAACTATTTTCGAACCCAGACGGTAAACTAGTCTGTTAACTGAGCTACTTGTTAATATTATATCTTTTAGCATAAGCCGCTGTTTTCATGTCTTATTTGTCCTTTAAGTATTTAGTAATATGTTGGTGGCAAACAAGCGAACGGTTACCGTAGCCTATAAAGGTAAAGCGTCCACGGGCCCGCATCGCACGCAACGGATCTTAGTATTCTTTATATAGAAAGTCACACTAGTGCGTCCACTAATCCGCACCGTAGCTACATTAGTGGACGCACTAGTGTGACTTTCTATACAAAGAATACTAAAATCCGTATACAAAGAACACAAAGTACAATATATATACTGAGATAGAGATACCAGTGAAATACTCTACATAGATCGTAGCGCCGTTGTGTTTAGTAAGAACTAACCGCAAGAACGCTGCATCTCTGTCACTTCAATATGCAAGTGCAATAGAGATAGCACCCAGTGACATCTGGTGCAAACAAGTTAAACCAACATTTCCATAGAAAAATTAGTACTTCGAGCTGAAAGGCCCCGTTGCATGCGATTGCGTCCGATGCAGGCCTGTGGACACTTACCTTTAAAATTGTATACACAGTTTTTGAAGAGCCCCAGTACTGAATACTATAAGTAAATACTAGGGTACTTTCACCATGACAAACATATGCACAGTTATTTTTGTATGTCTTTTCCGCTCACGGGACAATGGTGTCCCGGACCTTTGGAAGGCGTGCGCGGGGCCGAAGTACCGAGGTCCCGAAGTACCAACCGAGTACCACATAGCCAACACGTAGAGGCCCTTTTGACAATTTAATGAAATGCAAGGGGTACAAAGTTATTTTTTATTATTATAACACCACGACGCTGGCAAACAAGCGTACGGTCCCCCTGATGGTAAGCGGCCACCGTAGCCTATGGACGCCTGAACTCCAGGGGGGGGGGGCAGGGACCTCGGCAGGGAGCTCACTCCACAACAATAGCGTCCGAGGGAAGAAATTCCTCTGAAACCGTACCGTACGCGACTTCAGAGTGTCTGCACTCAAACAGATATTTATGAGAATTATGAGCACTTTGCTTCGGTGTATTTGAAGTTGACTTTACCACTATATCTACTAACATATCTGTGTGGAACAGGTAATACAAGCCAAGGGCGTAGCTGACCCGATTGAAGGACCGGTCCGGTCAGAAATGACCTTCAAAACCTACTCTGTAGAATCCGGAACTCTTTCGTTAGCTACGAATGTGTGCTTACTTTGCCGAGTCTTTTCGAAGTACATTTTACTACTTCGAAGTACATTTTAAGGTATTTTTTTTGGGAGGTCTACAGCTCAGAGCCACTAGTAATAACTAGTGGGAAACTCGACAAAAATAATCATACTATTCTGTAAGCTGAAAACCTAGCAAAAAAAAAATTTTTTTTTCAAATTTCAAAATTTTCTAAAAATGACTCGTCAAAGGAAATTTATATAATTATCGAACCTGCTCACAAAATTTCACGAGAATCGGTTGAGAAATGCGACCTGCAGAGGAGAACATCCGGACGGAAAGACATACGAAAGAATTTTTGTCAAAAGCTGAAACGGAGACGCTTCGCTCGCTCTGTTAATTATAAATGCGAAAGTGTGCCTGTCTGTCTGTCACCTCTCCACACTTAAAGGATGATTCACAGTAGGCCGTTCCGTGTCCGGGCCGGCCCGTTTTCTTCTAGAGAAATACGCCGGCCGTTGCGTTTGCTGTCATAGAAAACGGGCCGGCCCGGACACGGAACGAATCATCCCTAAACCGCAGAACCGATTTAGATAAAATTTGGTTAGAGATAGTGTGAGACCCGGGAAAGTGCTTAGGATAGTTTTTATCCCGGAATTCATCCCGAACCGGCGGCGAAAAGGAGGGGTGAGTTTGTACAGAAATACAATATAAACGAATCCCAAGCAGACGAAGGCGCGGGCAAAAGCTAGTTCTATATAATTATCAAACCTGCTTACTTTTGACGAGAATCGGTTAAGAAATGCGACATGTAGAGGAGAACAGCGGGAAATATAGGTCAATTAAGGGCGTGCAATGAAAACTGACACGTTCTTTGAAAAGCTGTTTAGACAAGATTAAGAAATAATAAGGATTAATTCTCAAATATACGATTCTTGAGTTTACCGTTCTGGGATTACCTTAAGATGACGAGGAGGATGATTCATGTCTATATTATTGTTTACTAGTGGGTCTGTGAGTTATATGTAAAGCTTTTGTTTTTTAAATTTCAAAATTTCTAAAAACTGACTAATAAAAATCTACATAAATAATTATCAAACCTGCTCAAGTGCTCACATAATTTAACCAGAATCGGTTAAGATGAGAAATGCGCCTTAAAAACAGCGGTAAATCCGCCGTCATCCGGCTGGACATACGAAAGCATTTTATGCGAAGCTGAAACGGAGACCTTCGTTTCACTCGGTCAACAAATTAAACAGCTAGGTAGTTTGAAAATGGGAAGTCTCTTCTTGTATACGGTTATGAAATGGCCACAGTTTTATTCACCTCGTAATGATTTTAGTAGGTAACTAAATAAAATAGTTAAAGCTCAAAATGCATTAAGCCACAGAATATTAGTTTTACTGTAAACAATATAGTGCCGGACTTGGGAACATTTCAGAGAATCTACGGAACTTGGCACCCATTTAGATCTCAATTCTTTTGTCGGTGAAGACGACAACCAAGCATCGCATATTCTTAATATTGAACTTGGCTCCCATTTTCACATTAATATTTTTGATGGGATAAGTTTTTACAAAAAAAAAAATACGGGGTATTTGGCTACAATGGCTAATCAGGACTCCAGTAAAGAAGACATGTAGGTAAGTATTGAAATTGTAACCTAATTTGGTAACCAGCTACGGAGCAGGCTACGAGACGGGAAATTTTATTATTCTCGAACCAAATATATATGGTCACAAAATGGGTTCATAGGAAAGTAGCTGAGGATCCCAAGTGGACACACACGAACAGATTTTATGGGATTGCTTATAGTACATGCATGTACTTATGATCAATATTAAAAATACATATATCCTTTGGATTTATACATACTACTAGCACCTAGCACGTCAAAGGACGAAAGTTGTTGACATAGCTTGGAGAATTAGCACGCTGAAGTGGCAGTGGGCTGGTCACGTTTGCCGTAGAACCGACAACCGTTGGAGCAGACGAGTTCTGGAGTGGAGACCACGGTTGAGCAAGCGTAGTGTGGGACGTCCTCCAACTCGTTGGACTGATGACCTTAGGAGGATTGCTGGCACTGGCAGTGGTTGGATGGGCAAAGCCCAAAATCGATTATTGTGGCGCAAAATGATGGAGGCCTACGTTCAGCAGTGGACGGACTATGGCTGATGATGATGATGATGATGACTAGCACCTAATTTAGCACATAACTATAAAAGTTACTGACGTTTCTATCATTAATTATGGCTAAAATTGCACGTATCCGGATCGTAATAAGAAATATCTGAGTAAACTACCCGCCATAAATTAAAATAATGATCCCACTTATTATTTATAAATAAAACTTACCTCAGCTTAATTAGCTTAATAAAAACAGCTGTTCAAATAAAAAAGTAGGATGAACTTGCAAAAAAAGAACACAGTGTTTTCTTATGAAACCAACTTTCACATTCACACTGCCACACGTCTTAACACTTGAGTAGTCAATAACAATTGGACACACAATTAATTAGTATTTATAAACACACACCACGCTAACAATGCCGAAATTTTAGTTTTATAAAATTTAACAAGTATTTAAATTGTTTATTTTTTACGCCGAAATGTCGGCCATGTTTCAAACATGCGCGCGCAGTATACAACACACGACTGGCTTCATTCAAAATGAATTCGACCGTGCCGTAAGCGAGAACGGGAGTGGCCATACAAGTTGAACGGGAGTGAGGGAGGTGGCTATAGGTGTCATGTAGCGGTATTTTTTTTCTCCTTTCCCGCGTCAACTTTCTAAAATGGTTTGAGGCGATTTCTGTCTTATTTCTATGTAGTTGAGCGCTGTTTCTGTTATGCGTGAATTGTAGCACTATCAAAATGGTCATTTATTAAAAAATACAGGCATCTGTTGTTAGAAAATGCAGACTTTATTGCTAATAGAAATATAGACGGTGGCGCTACCAACAACATCTTTGAAAGAATAATTCGTTCACGAATAAGTACGTTTGCACTAAATAAATATACTTAATGCGTGATTTATAATTATAACTCGAAATTTCGTTAAAGGAGAGAGATTTAATGATCACTGATTGAATAAACCAATCTAGACACGCGGCAGCGTGTCCAGCCAAGTTCACCCCAGGAACTGGCGGACAGCAGCCGTGTGTTACATTACACGAACCGTTTGGAGCCACTTTTGACCCCCCAATAACTCCAAATCTATTAAACATAAAAAAAAAAATTTGGTTACATGTATTAAGATCCGTTAGAACAACTAGAACCCCAAATTTCATAAATATAGGATTAATAGTAATTGAGATATTAAATTCCAATAAACGGCATTTTTACCACTGACTGATGACTGACTGACTGACTAGTAATCAAAAACCTAACCCACTTCCAGGTGACCTAGAAAGCTGAAATTTGGCATGCAGCTTGGTTTTTGTGTGTGTACACCAGAAAAAATCAGAAAACAGTGATTTTTTTATTAGTTTTATTATTATTATTATTTATGCTAGTTATCCGATTTGGAAAATTCTTTTTTTGTTTGAAACGGTATACTTCAGGGGTAGTCTCATAGTTATCAGCTAAGAATCTGATCATAGAGTCCTGAAAAAATCGAGGGAACTCTTCAAATATTTGAGGTGCACCTATAGCGATTTGGGTATTTTGTAAAGTAACTCGTGCTTTCGCTCTTAAAAAGCACCATTTGGCAAAGATTGACAAAAAGTAATGATATCAAAAACATAAATGTGACAATGAGAGCCAAGTTCAATATTAAGAATATGCGATCTTTGGTTGTCGTCTTCACCGACAAAAGAACTGAGATCTAAATGGGTGCCAAGTTCCGTATATTCTCTAAAATGGTGCCAAGTCCGGCACTACATTGTTTACGGTATTATTTTTTAAGAAAAAAAAACCGACTTTAATGGGGGAAGCCGGTGAAATATTATTACACTTAGATGGTGCACTCTTAGATTCCATACAATAAAATAAAAATACCCTCAATTCCTCATGGAATCATGGAAAAACCTTGCTTGCTTGACAAACAAAACGAAGAGAACAAATCGCCAAACTTGAACTACGCGTCGTTGAAGAGTTCCGTTCTGATCATCATCAGCAGTTCCACTTCATCAAATGTCACTTTTATGAATGAAAATGCTTGATTAGTTCATGAAAATACTAAAATTACAATTTGTGTACCTTTCAAATTTGAGGAGTTCCCTCGATTCCTAATGGATCCCATCATCAGAACTCGAGCATGACAAAAATCAATCGTGAAAATAGAACTTGCTTAACAAACACAGCTAGAAGGACAAATCGCCAAACGTGAACTTTTCGTCGTTAAAGAGTTCTGTTCTGATCATCATCAGCAGTTCCACTTCATCAAATGTCATATTTTTGTACGAAAATGCTCGATTTGTTGATAAAAACACAAAAGTCACTGTATGTTTGCCATTAAGATTTGAGGAGTTCCCTCAATTCCTCATGGATCCCATCATCGGAAATCGAGCATGACAAAAATTAATCGTGAAGATAGTACTTGCTTAACAAACATAGCTAGGAGGACAAATCGCCAAACGTAAACTTTTCGTCGTTGAAGAGTTCTGTTCTGATCATCATCAGCAGTTCCACTTCATCCAATGTCACATTTGTGGATGCAAATGCTTGACTTGTTGATAAAAACACAAAAATCACTATATGTTTGCCTTCAAGATTTGAGGAGTTCCCTCTATTTCTCATAGATATCATCATCAGAACTGCGTTTTGACAAAAACGGGACTAACTTGGATATATATACTTACAATCAAAAAAATAATTTTCCAAATCGGTTAAGAAATGACGGAGTTATGGAGTAACAAACATAAAAAAAAACATACAACCGAATTGATAACCTCCTATTTTGAAATCTTGAAGTCGGTTAAAAACTAATTTACTGCGGCTTAATGCATTTTGAGCCTTAACTTGGCAGTTTTCTATGCAGTATGTTATAATACCATAAAAGCTGTTGGATATTTAAGAAAACTGCCAAGTTAAAGCTCAAAATGCATTAAGCCGCAGTAAATTAGTTTTACTGTAAACAATGTAGTGCCGGACTTGGCACCATTTCAGAGAATCTTCGGAACTTGGCACCCATTTAGATCTCAATTCTTTTGGCGGTGAAGACGACAACCAAAGATCGCAATATATTCTTAATATTGAACTTGGCTCTCATTTTCACATTTATGTTTTTGATGGGATTAACTCTTTCACAATTTATAAAATAGTATAAGTACCTGCATAATAACAATTAGCACGACTACCTACTTCCCTGCGATACCATTTATATATGAATATGTTGTAAAAATGTAATGTAAACTTACTTATGTGTGTGTTTTATATTATACTTACAGCACATAATTCAAATAATCAGTCACTGAAATGTTTGTGGATATGTTTTGATATGGTGTATTTGATAATTAGCTTATCAAAATGGTTTGCATTTGGACCAATTCCTTTTAAAACTTAATACGTCATAGGTTGTGCGAAGTGATAATGTATTTCGGATGATACTGACATGGCTCGTTGGTCTAGGGGTATGATTCTCGCTTCGGGTGCGAGAGGTCCCGGGTTCAAATCCCGGACGAGCCCGGATAAATCCTTTTTTATTAGTATTTTTATTATTTTAAATACATTGTCACACTAATTATACTTTTTTTAATACAAGCAAAGAAACAATATTCAATCGAGTCTAAAATATGAATTACTCTATTATATCCATGTGAAAGTATTGTTTTTTTGGAAATTGTTATTTTTATTCTTATTCTTGATTCTGTGTTCTTAGGGACATGGAAACTTATAAATTAGACTGTTAGAGCGAAATACTACACTTTATTGGCTTTTATAATTCTGAGTCGAGAACATTTGAAAGTTAATAAACTTATTTCGGTGTGAAAACTGTGAAACGAGGGACTCATTAATTATTTTATTCACAAATATAATAAGACACGTGCTGCCATCTATTACTACTACTCATAACTATTAGTGAATCGTGAAACTAATTAGTTCAACGTAGCTCGGCTAGATGGCAGCGCATACACCAAAACAGTTAGACGCCACAACCCGATTAAATTAAAAATACCTCATTCACTTCTAAAAACAACACTTCTTTTAGTCTTTTCGGCATAGTTGGGTTATAAGACAGGTGTTCGTTCGTTGAAACCTCCCCTTCCCCCCCCCCGCTCCGCAAAAACCCCAAAGCTACTGTTGTAAAGTTCATAGTAAAGTACAACAAACTTTTTAACAAATTTTAAGACAAAATAGAGCTTTGTGCTTTGCAAGAATAACTAAGTAAAACCTTGAGACACTCTTGAAGAATGTGTACTTGTGATCTGTGATGTAATTTAGTGTTTTTTGTGAGTTAGAATTAATAAACAACAAATATGTCCGACTCTTCGGCAAGTGGCAGTTCTAAATCGGCTCCTATTGTATCAATTAGTGAAGTTAGTGGATTATTCGAATCTGCGAAGAAATATGAAGAGCTGAATGTTATTGGCACAGGTAATGTATTATTTGAAAACGTTAATATGTAATGTAACCTAAATAAATGTTTTCAATTCACCCATGTGCCGGTTATTATAATTTCATTTCACGCATATCTTATTTTTTGTATGTCTGTATGATGACAGTCAAAATCGAATATTAATTAATGTTACTAATATTAAATAATATTATCTCAAGTTTAAGACAACAGAGAGGATGCTACATATTTATTTAAAAAAAAACACGCAAATTGCCTTTGGTCTAATTTTAGTTCCGTGCATCATAAAAAGTTATGTTATGTGTAATGAAATTAGACCGGATTTGACTAAAATTGAGATGAAAATTTGCTGTCAATATTGTATGCTTGACCTTGAATAGATCTTGTTGGCCGAGCGAGCTAAGTCTCCGTTTCAGCTTTCGTCAAAAATTCTTTCGTATGTCTAGTTATACACTACAATTTTAAATTTTGACACTTATTCTCCGATTAAATCCTTTGGGTTGGCCAAATACATGCCGTAATTTGACAATTTTTGAAATATGTTATACAATTATGCACATTGAGTCATTGGAATAAGTAGACTAGTGGGTCTGTGAGCTGTGGATATCGCAAAATTTTTTTTTTTCAGTTTTCATAGTTACCAAAAACTGACTTAACAAAAAAATTCTTTATAATTATCGAACCTGCTCACAAAATGTAACGAGAATCCGGACAGACATACAAAAGAATTTTTATATAAAGCTGAAATGGAGTTGCTTTGTTCACTCAGTTAAAAATTGTTACATGTTTGATAGGAATAGTACATTACTATAGAGGCCAGAAAACAAACGGTTTTCATGAAACGTTTCTCGCCGAGATTTGTATAGTGCTTTTCTCAAACATATGCAATGAAATAAAAAAATACACCACTCAAAAAACAAATTTAACAGATTATTATTTAGTAGTAGTAGTCGTAACTCTTTATTGCACAAAAACACAACAGATAGAAAAATACATAAGGAAAAGTAAAGCTCAAAGGCGAACTTATCCCTTTAAGGGATCTCATCCAGTTAACCTTTGAGCAAATGAGAGTAAAAATGATAACTAAAGAATAATTTAATGTTATATATTAGATAAAATTCTTAATCAATACCTCAAGAGACTTTGTTGCACATCAAGTCAGAACTTCTGAATCAGGAAAGGTAAAGAGGTGGTTATGGCGACAGTCAGCAAGGTTCCTCTCTGTCACCCTAACCACCGCTATGCTAGCTAAAGCCCCGTCTCACTCTTTTACGTTTTTATACAGATATTATACATCCTTACACGGCAGGAATAAGAAGATGAAATTTTTTATGAATTTTGCATTTTATGCAATGTATAAAAAATTAGACAAAACAACATCTCAAGTTGTCAACTTCTTCCCACCATGTACGGAAATATTATAATTTAAGTCCTTAAATAAATAGTATAGATAACATTTGCTCATCATCTAATTTACAGGTGCCTATGGAACGGTGTACAAGGCTCGGGACCTGCTGAAGGGCGGCCAGATAGTTGCCATGAAGAAGGTGAAGGTGGCCCTGACAGAAGATGGGATCCCGCTGTCCACACTGCGGGAGATAGCCTTGTTACAGCAACTGGGGGCTTATAAACACCCCAACATTGTGAGGTGGGTAGCTAGAGATCTTTTATAGCGTTCTAGAGACAACATAATCTTCTAGTTTTAGAAACCACTATCATAATTATAAACACCCCAACATTGTTAGGGGAATATGAATGAATGAATGAATGAATGGTTTATTCATAATGAATATATGGTTACATCAGATCTTAAATATTCTTAGATACATATTTCTTCCCATGATATATTCAGCCAGGTTAGGCATATGAAAACTTAGGTCAGTGATACTTGAATTTAAACTTTCGTGAGTCATTTCAAAATTATATTACGCAAACGGTTAGAACTCACGTATAAATTGTCACTCCGGGCGACATGTTTCGAACTCTTCGGGAGTTCTTCCTCAGGACGAGTGCACCTGCGACGAACGCGCCTCGCACACTGACAGTCTCCCCGCCGCCCGCCGCAAAGCTCGCGCCGCACGCGCCGTCGGGGTGGGGGTAGGGGGGCCGTTCTGTGCTGCAGGCGTTGTTTGAGGTCGTGGTAGGAGATCATCCTCCCCGATCAAGGGCAAGCACACTGAACTCACTGTGTCCACGCGATTGTCATAACACACTTTCCGCTCTATAAGCGGAATAACAGGTTTCCATGCTGGCGGTAACACCCAGCCCCCGTCACGATTAAAGTTAGGGTGGCGCCCAATTTCAATCGCCTCTCGAATCATGCGTGGTAACACTTTTCCCGTACCAGAATCCTCGCCTTGTCGAATCGAATGAAATGGGACGCACCTGTATCGCAGCCATGCTCCGCTATTGCGGATTTTCTAGTATCCCTGTTCTTCACGCTACGTATATGTTCCGACAATCTCGTAGAAACGTTCCGTCCGGTTTCTCCTATGTATACCTTACCGCAATCACAGGGTATCTCATATACTCCCGGGTTACCGAGGGGCTCCTGGTCCTTAGGAGAGCGCAGCACCTGCCTGACCTTGGTATGGGGTCGGAAAATTGTCCTAATGCTCAACCTCCGGCGTAATAGGCGTCCAATTTTATCCGTTACCCCCTTAATATATGGCAAGTACGCAGGTGCCCTCTCCGCCCTGTGTACCTGCTGCAGGTTGTATGTACTTACCGCTCGCTGACTCTGCCTCCAACTATACCCATTCCTTTCTAACACCTGTTTTACATGCTGCAGCTCATCTTGCACGTACTGCGGGTCACAGAGCCGTAGAGCCCTGTTAATGAGCGCTCGTGGGACCGAGAATAGATGTGCGGGGTGATGATGTGAGTCCGCCTGCAGGTATCGATCTGTGTGTGTGGGTTTCCTGTATACTTTATGGGACAATCGCCCGCGCTGATCCCGTTGTATCAAGACATCCAGAAACGGGAGTGCGCCATTGCACTCCTTCTCAATGGTAAACTTTATCTTGGCATGTCTACCGTTAAGTTAGTCCAGTAACTTATCCACATCACTACGCAACACCACAGCAAATACATCGTCCACATATCGCCACCAGAACCTGGGTCTGTGAGGACAGCCCTCTAATGCCTTCCCCTCGAAATCCTCCATGAAGATGTTGGCCACCACAGGTGCTATCGGAGAACCCATTGCCACACCTTCAATTTGGCGATAATATTCACCTCGCCATACAAAATATCCACTCGTTAGGCAAAACTCGATTAGACTCATGTACTCGGTAGGTAAGTCGTTACGTGTGGCCATTTGTTTTATTATACCTTTTGTTTCCGATACCGGTACATTCGTAAATAGAGATGCCACATCGAAGCTTACCATCAACTCATCCTCGTGTAACGTAACCCCCTCAAGTAAATGTACGAAATGCGTGGAGTCCCGTACAAAGCTGGCCGTGTTACCTGTAAGAGGTTGTAGCATATCCGACACGAAACGGGAAGCCTTGTATGTGGGTGAATCTATCTGACTCACAATGGGTCTCAGGGGCCAATCAGTCTTGTGAATCTTAGGCAACCCGTAAATCTTCGGGCAGGTGGGGTTCAATTGTCGCAGCCTTTTAGCCTGGTCCTTGACAGGTAAGTTGCTAGCTATTTTTAACCGACTTCAAAATTTCAAAAGAGGAAGTTATCAATTCGGTTGTATGTTTTTTTTTAATGTTTGTTAGTCCATAACTCCGTCATTTCTTAACCGATTTGGAAAATTCTTTTTTTTGATTGTAAGTATATATATCCAAGTTGGTCCCGTTTTTGTCAAAACGCAGTTCTGATGATGGGATCCATGAGAAATTGAGGTAACTCTTCAAATCTTTAAGGCAAACATATAGTGATTTTTGTGTTTTTATCAACAAGTCAAGCATTTTCATCCAAAAATGTGACATTGGATGAAGTGGAACTGCTCATGATGATCAGAACAGAACTCTTCAACGACGAAAAGTTCACGTTTGGCGATTTGTCCTCCTAGCTGTGTTTGTTAAGCAATTTCTATTTTCACGATTAATTTTTGTCATGCTTGATTTCTGATGATGGGATCCATGAGGAATTGAGGGAACTCCTCAAATGTGAAAGGCACACAAATAGTGATTTTAGTATTTTCATGAACTAATCAAGCATTTTCATTCATAAAAGTGACATTTGATGAAGTGGAACTGCTGATGATCATCAGAACGGAACTCTTCAACGACGCGTAGTTCACGTTTGGCGATTTGTTCTCTTCGTTTTGTTTGTCAAGCAAGCAAGGTTTTTTCATGATTCCATGAGGAATTGAGGGTACTTAGTCTTCTACCATTATAAACACACATTATAGCCATTTTTATTTTATTGTATATCTATCTAAGAGTGCACCATCTAAGTAATAATAATCTTTTACCGGCATCCCCCATAGAAGTCGGTTTTTTTTTCTTAAAAATTATATTTAGCCTAGTCGCTACACGCGCCGTAGGATCATATGGAACTTTCTCGTAAGTGTTTGAGTCGTCTACTAGCTGCGTAACTTTTTCCTCGTAGGCTATCCTATCCACGACCACTGTAGCATTCCCCTTGTCAGCCGGCAACACCAGAATGTCATCATTCCTGCGCAGTGCTGAAAGCGCCTGTCTCTTTTGCTTACTGGTATTGGGCTTGGGCAGTTTACTTCGTCGCAACAATGACGAGACATCCTGCCTAAGACATTCAGCATCTCTGTGTGGCACTCTGTTGCGTACAATTGTATCCTCCACGCTCGCGACGATGGACTCAACAGGTAGAGAGGTTGGAGTTAAAGCGAAGTTTAAACCCCTCGACAACACGCTACACATGTCAACCGATAGCGACTGATGCGAAAGATTTATCACACTCCTATTACTAGATTCACTAATGTGCGACACAATATTGCTACTTTGCGCTTTGCTCTGTGTGTTTATCAGGCGCTTGAATTTATTGTGGTGTGTATTTATTGTGTTCGCTTTAATGGTCTGCGCCCTGCTGAACGTCATCGCATCAAGCTTCTCCCATAGATTAAATTGGAAACTACATGACAGCTCTAAATGAAGATCCAAAAGCTCCTTGTTTACAACGGAGATATTTCGACGATAATCTCGGATTACCCTCACTAGAAATTTCTCATTTGTTGTTTTGAAGAAAGTTTCGTAATCCCGAATGCACTTCACAACTTTAATACGCGCAAACTTTGGTATTACACCATTATCACGGCACTGTATCACGTATCGAAGACCACACTCGAGTTTGTTACGTTTTATTCTCAAAGCCGCAAAGTGTTTCACTCGCGTTTGCCATACCTCACCGTAAAGGTTTGCAATACTTGAATTTAAACTTTCGTGAGTCATTTCAAAATTATATTACGCAAACGGTTAGAACTCACGTATAAATTGTCACTCCGGGCGACATGTTTCGAACTCTTCGGGAGTTCTTCCTCAGGACGAGTGCACCTGCGACGAACGCGCCTCGCACACTGACAGTCTCCCCGCCGCCCGCCGCAAAGCTCGCGCCGCACGCGCCGTCGGGGTGGGGGTAGGGGGGCCGTTCTGTGCTGCAGGCGTTGTTTGAGGTCGTGGTAGGAGATCATCCTCCCCGATCCAGGTTCTGGTGGCGATATGTGGACGATGTATTTGCTGTGGTGTTGCGTAGTGATGTGGATAAGTTACTGGACTATCTTAACGGTAGACATGCCAAGATAAAGTTTACCATTGAGAAGGAGTGCAATGGCGCACTCCCGTTTCTGGATGTCTTGATACAACGGGATCAGCGCGGGCGATTGTCCCATAAAGTATACAGGAAACCCACACACACAGATCGATACCTGCAGGCGGACTCACATCATCACCCCGCACATCTATTCTCGGTCCCACGAGCGCTCATTAACAGGGCTCTACGGCTCTGTGACCCGCAGTACGTGCAAGATGAGCTGCAGCATGTAAAACAGGTGTTAGAAAGGAATGGGTATAGTTGGAGGCAGAGTCAGCGAGCGGTAAGTACATACAACCTGCAGCAGGTACACAGGGCGGAGAGGGCACCTGCGTACTTGCCATATATTAAGGGGGTAACGGATAAAATTGAACGCCTATTACGCCGGAGGTTGAGCATTACGACAATTTTCCGACCCCATACCAAGGTCAGGCAGGTGCTGCGCTCTCCTAAGGACCAGGAGCCCCTCGGTAACCCGGGAGTATATGAGATACCCTGTGATTGCGGTAAGGTATACATAGGAGAAACCGGACGGAACGTTTCTACGAGATTGTCGGAACATATACGTAGCGTGAAGAACAGGGATACTAGAAAATCCGCAATAGCGGAGCATGGCTGCGATACAGGTGCGTCCCATGTCATTCGATTCGACAAGGCGAGGATTCTGGTACGGGAAAAGTGTTAAGTACCACGCATGATTCGAGAGGCGATTGAAATTGGGCGCCGCCCTAACTTTAATCGTGACGGGGGCTGGGTGTTACCGCCAGCATGGAAACCTGTTATTCCGCTTATAGAGCGGAAAGTGTGTTATGACAATCGCGTGGACACAGTGAGTTCAGTGTGCTTGCCCTTGATCGGGGAGGATGATCTCCTACCACAACCTCAAACAACGCCTGCAGCACAGAACGGCCCCCCTACCCCCACCCCGACGGCGCGTGCGGCGCGAGCTTTGCGGCGGGCGGCGGGGAGACTGTCAGTGTGCGAGGCGCGTTCGTCGCAAGTGCACTCGTCCTGAGGAAGAACTCCCGAAGAGTTCGAAACATGTCGCCCGGAGTGACAATTTATACGTGAGTTCTAACCGTTTGCGTAATATAATTAGGTCAGTGATTTACATAATCACTCAGTCTATAGCTCTACTATCTAAGAACCCAATGTCAACACTGCAGCAGATTGGAAGGAATTGGAATTCCACAAATAGCCTTATGGCTAGACATATATAGTGATGCAGAACTACAGAGACCATGACACCACATATAAAATAGTTTGTATTTGTTTTCACGTGCTGGTGTTTACCCTTTACAATAAATAAATAAAATACCTAATTACTTGTGGACAATTTTACACAAACCAACCTAATCTCAAACTAAGTAAAGCTTGTACACTATGCAGGGTTCGAAATTGTCAAGATAATTATGGTCTTTGATAATTATCCGATAATTCTCAGATAATTTCCATGGAATCCAATCCTTGGAAACACATCAAATTATAGGTTATAATCAATTCGGTAATTATCAAACTATAAAAATCACGATAATCGTCGTGATAATTATCAAGATAACCTTTAACCTTTCGAACCCATCTGAACGTAGATAAATATCATCATCATCATGTCAGCTGAAAGACGTCCACTGCTGGACATAGGCAAGACAAAGACTTCCATAATGACTGGTCCTGCGCTACTCACTGAAACTAGGTTGCTTACTATGGGCCTCATAAGAAGGCTCAAAGTCTCCCAAAGAGCAATGGAGAGCATCAGGAATGAGGCCATCCGCAGCAGAACCAAAGTGACCGATATAGCCCTCCAAATTGCGAAACTTAAGTAGATAAATATGTATTTGCTTCTGAGCCTTGGATGTTTTTATTTTGTATTTACTTAAAAAGAAAACATCCAAGGCGCGGCAACAAATACTCGTGCTCATCCCACAAATTAATGCCTGACCAGGATTTGAACCTTTACCCTAACCTTTAGGCAATACAGGCCTGGGTTTTATGTATGAATTTATCTTGTCTTCAGATTGTTGGATGTCTGCCACGGCGGACACTCCATGGAGCGCGAGCAGTTGGTTCTGTTCCTGGTGTTTGAGCATGTTGAGCAGGACCTGGATTCCTACCTGAAGCGGGCGCCAGGACCACTGTCCGAGAACAGGATCCGAGTGAGTATCCTTCCATCATGACGATGGTGTCCTGATCGATTTTGCCTTTAGTTTTGGCGCAGACCACTATTTATGTCATCACGACATATCCCTTGCGTACAAAAGTATTTCAAAGTCAAAGTTATATATTCTTCAATTTAGGCATATTATATATGCACCTACATATGAATGTCAATAAACAACCACCGGTTCGGAAAAATAAAGCTCTGCCACGAGAAAAGCCGGCGTAAAACCAATACAATACAATTACAGTACTTACAATTTTACAGTAGAAAAACAATTTTTGCGATAGACTGTGAACGCTACCACTGCCAAACATCCCTATTCATGATGTAATCGTTTCACATGTACAGGGAAATTATGTGTATACAAAAAACACCAGAAAACGGTGATTTTTCAAGTTCCATTATTATTATTATTTATGCTACAATCGACCCCTCCGTATTTCCCTTAACGGTTCACTTAAGCGCCTTAAGCTTAAGCTTCCGGCCAACCTAGGCCTCCTTTAAAGGTGGCCTTCCGCCAGTCTCGTGCGTATCGTTGGTCCCAACTTCCACGTTAAAACGCGAATCGGAAAAATAATGATAAATTAATTTGATTGGTTAAAAATAACTTTTTTTACCCCCCATGAAATTGGGGGAGGCCTATGTCCAGCAGTGGACGTCCTAGGGCTGATATGGTGGTGGTGGGTGGTTAAAAATTAAATCTTTATTATCCCCAGAGCATGTCCTACGATATCCTATCAGGCGTGGACTTCCTCCACTCGCACCGCATAGTCCACCGGGACCTGAAGCCGCACAACCTGTTGGTGACGGCCGAGGGCCGCGTCAAGCTCGCCGACTTCGGCCTCGCCAAGACTTACGACACCGACATGAAGCTCACCAGTGTGGTGAGTATGACAACTGGTTCCTTCTAGAAATCTTGGTGTTTGGAGCTGAAATTTGGAGGGTAGTTTCAGAACTGCTGGCAATTAGGTAGGGTGAAGTTATATTGTATATTTCTTCAAGGGTTTATTACCTGTGTGTAAAGTTTAATAACTAGTCTCTTCTAGAAATCTTTAATTTTTGAGCTGAAAGTTTGAGATAAGCTTTAGAACTCCTGGCAATTACGTAGGGTGAAGTTATATGGTATATTCAATAAAGTGTGTAACAGGTTTCTTCTATAAACTTTCAAATTATAAACTGAGGTTCTGAGGTAAGTATAAGAAACTGCTAGCAATTAGGTAGGATGAAATGATTTGGCATATTCCCTTTAGTGTATGACAGGTTTGTTCTAGAAACGGAATTTAATTACGGATTATACTTAGGACTGCTGGCATCTAGCAATCAAGTGGGGGTGAAATTGTGGTTTTAATCGAAGAACGATAAATTAGGTCTTGAACTGCTAGCAATTTAGGAATTAGAAATCGAAATAATCTGTTTCCCTGAAGTATGTTATGGGTTTATTGTAGGTACTTTCTAATTTCATTCTAAGATTTAGAGGTTTAGTTCAGAATTGTGGTTTTCTTCTAGAAACTTGAGTTCCTGAAGCAAGTGACAAGTTGACAACAGGGTGGTTGGGGACTTCCTGTACAATTAGTTATCATTTGAAATGTTGATAGATTTCTTTATAACATAGTTTTGTTATCTTCAGGTGGTGACCCTCTGGTACCGGCCACCTGAGGTCCTCCTTGGAGTCTCCTATAATACTGGTGTGGATGTGTGGTCTGCGGGCTGTGTGCTCGCTCAGCTGCATTCCCGCGCGCCGCTGTTGCCTGGGGCGTCTGACTCCGACCAGCTGCATTGCATATTCAGGTTAGTGTGTACTGGTTTCTGCTGGATTTTTTGGAGTTTTAGGCTGTAAATTTGGTGTTGGGTTTAGACCTGCAGGCGATTAGGTGTACCGCCTTCTGCCATATTACCAAAATGGAGTGAGTAGTTTCTTCAGGAAAACTTTAAGGTTTGAATTGAGATTTTGGGATCAGCATAAGAACAGCCTGCAATTAGATGGAGGCATATTCAAATCAGTGTCCTAGAGTAAGTTTACTCTGGTACCGACCTCTCGATATTTTATGGGAGTATCCTAATATACTGTCACTTGCGCACGCCGCATTTGCCCAGGGCATCTAACTCCGACCACCTACTCTGCATATTCAGGTTAGTGCGAACTGGTTTCTTTGAGAAACCTTTGAATTTTGAGCTGAAATTTTGGAGTTAGCTTAAGAACTGCTGGCAATGCAGTGTCATGGTCAAAAAAGTCAGGTCCCAACTGGTTTGTTCAGGAAACTTTAGAGTGTTGAGCTGAAATTTTTTGTTTAATTTTAGAACTGCTGGCAATCAGGTGATGACTGACGTAAAGCCACATGGTAGTTACTAAGCCAAGTATGATCAAGATCATGATCTGATACTGCCACCCGATGTCGTCAAGAGCATTGACTTATGGTATTACCAACTAGTCATGTCATGGTGACATATTAAAAAAATATTTGTGGACAATCTTATACAAATCGACCTAGTCCCAGACTAAGCAATGCTTGTACAGTGAACAGCAAAAGTAGATGATCATTTTAGTACCTTGTCACTTTCACTATTTTGACGCATCCCAACTGTCGCAGTATTGTTACATTAGTGCGACAAAGTACTAAAATGATTATCTTCATTTGCTGTTGACTGTATTATGGGTGCTCGCAAACTGCTCTAAATCCATGACCCCATTACAGTTTGACAACATTTCATTTTCTTAAGCAGTTTTTTTTTCCGATGAAATCAAATAGAGGATAAAAAGTTAAGTAAAACCATATTTTTAAGTTCTCCAAAATATCCCAATTTCATATAAATAAATCAATTTGAAAAGTTCCTCATTCTAAAAGAGAGTAAGTGACAAGTAAGGTGTCACAGCATAACAAAGCATACAGAAGTACTGTTACTAAGACAGATTTACCAAAGAAAGTGAACTGCTGTTCTTTTTGTGCGCTGTGACTGTCACAATTTCATAGTAGTGACGTCATTACTACGATGGTAGGCTTTGTTCAATTTTCGTGAATCTTTAGACAAACAAACAAACAAACAAACAACCTCTCACCCTAAACGCATATACCTTCTCCGTTCCGTCGTGGGTAAAAACTAATAGCTATAAAAATATAAAAAAAATATTTTGGGGTTTCTGGTTAACAAATTGAGAAATTGAGGGAGGCCTATGTCCTGCAGTGGACGTCCTTCGGTTGAGGTTGTGGTGGTGGTTAACAAATTAAAGAAATTAGTTAAGATTTCATACTACTTACAATTTTGAAATGTTGTCAATTAGGTAGCCTGACTTTATTTGTGATCATTTTTAGTAATCATAAACTCACAACTTACTTGTCTGCCTGTCTGTTCCAGATTGATCGGGCGGCCTCCCCGGGAAGAATGGCCCGAGAACGTCTCCATCGTGGCTGACAGCTTCCCGGACTACCCTCCTCAAGACTTGGCGGATATCCTACCGAGGATTCACCCTCACGCACTGGATCTCATCAGGGTGAGTAATATTTATGTTAGATAGAAGTCATCACCTATAGGGTGAATTTGGGGTTGTGATCCGGAATGATTGTACATGGTCAAGAATTCAAAGTAGACAACATCACAGTTGGTATGACGGTTTATAATTCAAATAATTCTCTTTATCTTCAAATTCTAATGGAAAATAATACTTTTTCATACAACTTGGTCACCCTACCCCACTGTCAACTCTCCATTCTATCCGTCAAAGAGAGAAGGGTAACCATGATTTCTTGAGGTTATAAATTTTTGTCATCAAAATAAATTAAAAAAGAATTACGTTTGTTTCGTGTCACTAAAATTTTTTTGAAATGGCTAACAGATACCAAGTCGTAAAACTTATTCTTGATCCACGACCCCGAAATCACCCTGTATAAGGTGCTTCTACTTTCAGAGCTGATAGTACTCGTCCTTAGAAGTAGACTTATAATAGTTATTTGTTCAACAGGAGAGCAAAGTAAATTTTTGCTGCGAGTGTTGATGTTGAGTCCCGAGCAAGCGAAAGATTCTATAATTCCATCACGGGCGTAGCGAGTGATTCAAAATAAGAATCTTGAGCGTAGCGAGGGACTCAAAGACACGAGATGCAAATATATTTGCTCTTGTGTGATACATACAACTTTTCACCTCAGCGGCGAGAACATATTACGCAAAGGAATAGTGATACAGAGAATGAAGTTACTTAAACTAACCTACGGTACGTCAAATTAAAAAGTTAGTTTTTTTCACGCTCGCAGCAAAATTGCATTTTGCTCACTGGTTTCAAGCCGGAAAAGTCGTTTTCACGCTCGCAGCAAAATTGCATTTTGCTCGCTGGTTTCACGCAACAAAACCGCCATTTTCGAGCCGCTGAGTTGAAAAACTAATTTAAAGTTTATGTTAACTTTAGGAGAAAATTAGGAATGCAACTATGCCACGTAATAACACCTTGTTAATGAGACAATCAGTATTCAATGATTGAGACTTCTTTGATTATCGAAAGAAACCTCTTTCCATTGTGTAAGCTCACTTGACAGAAAGTGATAACCATGTCAGGTAAATGCACAGGATGATTATGTTAGGGCAAATTTTCAATTTAATTATTTTGTTCGGGAAATGAAAACAAGAAAATTAATATAAAAAGTTTTATTAATTACTATTTAAAGTAAATTATTTTGATGTGATCAAACGTTCTCTCCCGGCTATGTCCTGAAACTACGATCAAGACCACCGGGGGATGGGCAGCAGCATCCCTGGTGTGCGGTGGAGATACTGCGATCGCCAACCCGCATGCCAAGCGTGGCGATTATGGCATTTGCCCCCTATGAAATTGGGGGCGGCATATGTCCAGCAGTGGACGTTCTTCGGCTGATATGGGTGGAAACGTCTCTTAAAGTATTGGAATCTAATTTCAAGTATATAAGATTATACTTATGTTCTGCTGTTATGCTGGACACAGGCCTCTCATGGATGACAGGAAGAAAGAAAGGGGAAGAGAGAGACAAAGAGATTGCGAGAAATGGAGAGAGAATGAGTGGGGGAAGAGAGAATGTGTGACTGGAGGTATAGATAATAGCTTCCCTCCATTAGGTCGGGCGCACCCTGCTTACTACTACCCAGAGGCGTATTTAAAGATTTGGCGCCCCGGGCGAGCTAGCTTTCCCGGCCCATAATAGTAATAATAATGATAAGGTGAATAATAATCATATTGGGGGACAATCTTACACAAATCGACCTAGTCCCAAACTAAGCAAAGCTTGTACTATGGATACTAGACGACGATATACATACTTATATAGATAAATACATAGAAAACATCCAAGACCCAAGAATAAATATCCGTGAAAAATGCACAAATAAATGCCCTGGCCGGGATTCGAACCCGGGACCTCTAGCTTCGGAGGCAGAGTCACTACCACTAGGCTAAACAGGCCGTCAGGTCAAGGGGTTTGCAATGGGCGGAGCGCGTCGCGTTTTATACCCACCGCTTGCAAACCTCGGGGTGATCAGTCAGGCGAGGGCCGTCGCCGCGCTCGCACGTGCGCGTGTCGCGATCCGCCTCCGCCGCCGACTTGAATTACGACGAACCGCGCGTAAATAACTCCTATTCATAATGTGGATGTCTTTACAGGGAATCAAATAAAAACAAGTCACTTATATTACTACTACTACTAATGTTACATATTCATTTCCAATTAGAGTCTTTTTTACATTTTTTTAAATATGATTTTTTACTCCTGTTTATTCTGTGGTTTATAAACCCACGACTAAATTGTTAATGAATTATTTGTAGCCTCTCTTGTACCTTCTTATGTGAGTAAATGCAGGATTTTACGAAATAATTTTTACCTTTCTAATATAAAAGAACGTATCCTCATTAGAAAACTACGGCATTTACGTCGTTTTGTGTAAGGAGGAGTCTTCCGGTGATACGTAACCTTTTTGGGCTATACTAAATGGCTATACTGTTCAAAATAATCTTCTATAAAATGGGGTACGAAACCCTAAAAAGAGTATCTTAATAGAACCGTAGTTATACTTTTTGTGTTACTCATTTACAAATTAAAGTTACAAGAGTTCAATGGAATTTCCGTTCACGAGATCAGTATTATTATGGGTGTTATTCATACCTACATGTGAAGAATATGTACTTATTAATGTATTCATGGAGTGACAACCTTAAAGCTACACGTGCCGCGCGTGAATGAATACAAGTTATGCGATAGACAGAGATGCAGAGAGTAGGTACGTTTCTTATGCCTAAACGCCGTTTTTGTTAGGAAGTGAAATTTCTGTATGTACTATTACTTATTCTGTGGTCAGGTCGGCGAGGTTATTAAAGTGAAAACCAGCAATGGGTATAGTCTATGTACGGCTTTGCCGCCCCTCGCAGCCTGCCGCCCCGGGCCATGGCCCCTTTGCCCCTAGGGTAAAGTTTTAAATTGCCTGATATGATGAAGATGATTTATTGCCCACAGCGCATGCTGGTTTTCGACCCGGCGAAGCGGCTCACAGCTCTAGACTGTCTGGAGCACCCATACTTCACCGACGAACCACTCACGTAACACTGTGTATTTAGAAAAAAGTATTACGTCATTGTTAATTAGAAGTAGAACACGGCAACTGACAGCGACGAGATACGAAAAAAGTAAAAAGCGTACAGTCAAGAACTTTAATTTGGTATGACTCCTACATCTGATCATATTTCTATGATAGTCTAATATCGGACGGTCCGGTCTGTTAGGCACTAATTTCAAAATACACCTTTATTCAATACGCTCTAATATCAAAAAGACCTTATCCCATAATGAACGAAACCCGAAACAATGGGTCCCCATTCAAATATTCCCTGGTAAGACGGCCATTAAAAAACAATTGTATTTTGGGATTAGGGTTTATTTATTTAATCATATGGCATTTATTTACAAACCGTGAGATCTTCGAGAAGACAAGTACGGTTGCCAGTTTTTGTTGCACTTTTAGCACCACCCAGGGGTCATGTGTAGGGTAACGGTGGGTACTCCCTACGGATGTGGTGCAACTACGATCCCCCTTTGTCAAGTGAGTGGGCAACTTGACTGTTAGAAGTTCTCAAGCCGCCCGAAGGCCTTTAACTTGTCTCAACGACTGCTGTTGTAGATAGCAGCCGGGATCAACGGCTTAACGTGCCTTCCAAAGCACGAGAGCGCTCAGTTAGTAACCACTCAAAGCGGTCACCCATCCAAGAACTGACCTGCGCTCACATTGCTTAACCTCGCATACCGCACGCGGTGCGCGGGCGCCGCTGGCCCACGAGCGCTCTAATTGAGACTGGGGCTTTGTGGGAATAGATTGTTTCGGGTTTCGTTAATTATGGGATAAGGTCTTTTTGATATTAGTTGTTTTGTTATTCGCTTGATTTGATAAGTTTATTGTTTGAGACCGGTGGGGTCGACCTGTAACTTACATTACATTATGGGTGTAATAAATAACTAATTATATTCCTTGTTTTATTTCCTAATGCCTCTGCCTCACTGGCAGGCCATTGGTGACGTCGCCAGCTACCGTAGAAAAACAATTCATACTGATATGTATGGTAGCTCACTCACTTGACGGTTTGGCGACGTGGTATTGAATAAAGGTGTATTTTGAAATAACTTAAAATAAGTGCCTAACAGACCGGACCGATATCGGCATGACCAAGCGTTATTGACGTTTCGTAAAAACTTGCTGATTTGACTCAGTAAAAAGCCGTATTGTGTAATTCTCGATTAAAAAGTATCTCATTGTCGATGTTCATAAATGATGCAAGTTATAGTTAAAACTAGTTGTAAGTTTGTTAAGCTAATATAGTATTTCTTTATAAGAATCAATGCAACTTTAATTATATACAGTGTACTAATGTAGAGGCCTTCGGGCAGCTTGAGAACTTCTAACAGTCAAGTTACCCACTCACTTGACAAAGCCTAAACCCAATAAGGTCTAGTTTCCCCCTTCGGTTGGAAGTTCAGATTGCAGTCGCTTTCGAAAAAACTAGTGCCTACGCGAATTCTTGGGATTGGGCAGCGGACCCTAGGCATCCTTCAGGATGCAACTGTACTGGGAATAACGCTAGGATGATGATGACAGTGTACTAATTGTAAACCAAATTTTTTAAATATCTTATACTAAATATTGTGTCCCTTAATATCAGATATCAGCGGTCCATTTTTGCTATGTGAAAGAACCAATATTTACTGCGAAATCCTCTTTTTCTGTGATCTGAAAAATATCTTGATCATATTGAACTTTTGACGCATATCAAACCTTATTATATTAGGTATATTTTGTTTGGTCTAAATAATAATTGTAACAAGAATTTTAAATAAAATAATTTCCTATTATAAGTTGTTATTGATAAGTATTTTTGATAAATTCGCATTTTTTAATGTTAAGTATTAATAAAATGATTCAAATAATTGTACAATAATTGAATGTTCCTTTTCGAATTGTCGCCAAATAAAATTATTTTTGTATTGTCAATATTTGTTTCAATATTTTTTTTATATTACTACCACAGCTAATAGACTTCCACTCAATTCTTTAGTATGACACAAGTGCAGGTCCCTCAATCAACGCAGCGTAGCCTGGGGAGCTCTGGCGACCTTACTCACCACCAGGAACACAACACCACATTCCCTAGGGAACAGCCAAACTATGGAATGAACTGTCTCCTGCGGTATTTCCGGACCGATTCGACCTTCAAACCTTCAAGAAAAGAGCGTACTCCCATCTTAAAGGCCAGCAACGCACTTACAACCCCTCTGGTGTTGCGAGTGTCCATGGGCGGCGCTAATCGCTTACCATCAGGCGATTCGTCTGCTCGTTTGCCACCTATGTCATAAAATAAAAAAACTACGTGACCAAGCTTTTACCCCCCTCTCAAGCGTAGTATATGCCAAGTTCCGTTTCAGTTTGGGTAACAATGCTTATGTATTGCATGTCCGGCGGATTTTCGAATGTTCTCTACAGGTCGCATTTCTCAACAGAATCGAGTGAAATTTTGTGAGCAGGTCTGAAATCGAGTTTTACTGTTCAGTTTTTGGATTTTTTTCAAGATAGCGGAGCCATGGGGGATGTAAATCTAAAAAATATCACTCGCGACGTCTATTGATCATAGAGCCACAAGTTAGTAGTTGATAGAGTGAACCCACCTCTAAAGTATATTCGCTCGCACAGAAACTCACACAATGGGGCCTGTTACGCGGTGATTATTATAACGCGAAATACTATATCACGATACGTATCAAATGAATATTGAAGCAAAATTCAAACTGAACACCGCGATAATATTAATATGCCAGTATTGTTATTTAATCGTGTAAAGAGCCCCATTGACTAGATGAGGGACATGTTTATTCTAAAGTTATTCGGCCGGCCTATTCGTTTGTAGCTATCTTCACTCCGTATCAGCGCCATCTACCGTTGACTAGCGGAACTAAACAAGTCACGAAGGAGAAAACGCAACTATGAATTATGGCTTTCATGAAACTCCGCTGTTAGAATTAGATGTACAGTCACCATCATAAATATGTACACACTTTCCGACCTTATTTATAAACAATATGGTCCTGCCCGGCTAGTATGATAGCTTATACCGTCACGTTTTTTTTTGGCCATATAACGTAACGGTATAAGCTATCATACTACGGGCTGGAATATATATAAGTACATGTTTTAAGTACTGTCAGTATCACAGTTAACTGAGCGAACGAATGGTCAGTTATAGTTAAAATTATGTCAAGTCCGAATTGTAGCAAATTAGTCTGTTCAAAGAAGACCTTACTGTCTAAGCAAGAAGGTTCAAATTATAAAGGCAGTTTTTATAAGTCGGACATATTTAAATAATTTCAACTATAAATATTAGAGGACATTATTATATTTTTTTTTAGGGTTCCGTAGCCAAAATGGCAAAAACGGAACCCTTATAGATTCGTCATGTCTGTCCGTCCGTCCGTATGTCACAGCCGATTTAATCGGAAACTATGACCACTACAATTATGAAATTTGGTGTGAAGGTGTATATGTTATGAACCGCTATAGAAATATTATGTAAAATTACGAAAAATATATTAAACTGGGGGGGGGGGGGGGGCACCCCATATATGTAACAGGGGGCCAAAACTTTTTTGTGTATGCACATAGGCGTGTGGGTATCAATGGATAGGCCATCAAAAATGACTTAGACATTTCTAAATAACTTTCCCATTTAAATCAACCGTTGGAGAGATATTTATTAACTGTCAAAGTCGTAAAAAGTGTGCCGCCTTCCCCCCTCTAATTTCCAAACTATGAAGTTTAAAATTCTGAAAAAAATCAAGATGAAGTGCATTAATAAATTCTTTCAACGATTTTTGGTTTGAACAAGATAGGTTTAACGGTTTTTGAGTTATAGCTGAAAAACTGTCTTGCCAAACAAAAGGGTGTAAGTGCCGTAAGTTTCCTATGAAGATACGACCTTTTTTGATTTCATGTATAGTGGTTTTAAATGTAATTAGGAGGTGTCGGTACGGAACCCTTCTTTGTGCGTGGTCCGACACGCACTTGACCGGTTTTTTGACTGTAACTGATGATGATAGAACGTATTGTGAATTCACTTTTGTAGGCATATTCTACCATAAGTAGATGATGGCTAAGATTGGTTGGGTATACTACACCCAACCAATCGTATAGTGAAAGTATACAAAAACTGGCGCGAAGTTTTACATCATTTATATTTAACTTGCACTGTTCGCGTGTACTGCGTGCACTGGACCCGGGTCTGTCCTAAAACTACGACCAAGACCACCGGGGAATGGGCAGCAGCATTCCTAGAGTGCGGTGGAGATACTGCGAACTGAGTGCCAGACCTGCATTTGTCTCTACAACAAGATCTAATGGCCTAGGTCAGGTTTCTTGTTGAGCTCAGCTCTCCATGCTTCAAGCATTGTCGACAGTGGCTGGATGGAGAAAGCATAGAGTTGAATAGGTAGGTATTACGGCGCAACACGAAGGAGGTAGGGCACAGGGAAATATCGTCTTGCTCCTATTCGGAGCAGCCCAACTGGGGAAGTACCTCCACCTTAAAGAAAACAGCAGCTAAAATTTATTTAAATTTTTAAAACATGTTAACATGACATTACAGTTACACTAATGCGTCATGAAACGAAACACATTAATAACTAGATACAAACACATTAAAATTACATTTAACTAACTAAAATACAAACACATTAAAATTACATTTAACTAACTAGAAACAAACACAATAAAATTACATTTAACTAACTATACACAAACACAATAAAATTATATTTAACTAACTAGATACAAACACAATAAAATTACATTTAACTAACTATACACAAACACAATAAAATTATATTTAACTAACTAGATACAAACACAATAAAATTACATAGGTACAGTTGATAACTTAGCATCCATCTCCTCACAGAATCTCAGACATTCATAGCACACATCCATTTATAATAACAATACTAAGTAATTTCTTTGTAGGCATGTGGCATTGTACAGTCAACAGCAAATGTAGATGATCATTTTAGTACTTTTTCGCACTACTACGACAGTAGTAGTAGTTTGCTATAAGTATGTTTATAATGGTAGAAGACTTAAGTACCCTCAATTCCTCATGGGATCCTCCATCTGTCTTGAAAACCTAGCTTGCTTGACAAACAAAACGAAGAGAATAAATCGCCAAACGTGAACTAGGCGTCGTTGAAGAGTTCCGTTCTGAGCATCATCAGCAGTTCCACTTCATCAAATGTCACTTTTTGAATGAAAATGCTTGATTAGTTCATGAAAATACTAAAATCACTATTTGTGTGTCTTTCACATTTGAGGAGTTCCCTCGATTCCTATTGGATCCCATCATCAGAACTCGAGCATGACAAAAATTAATCGTGAAAATAGAACTTGCTTAACAAACACAACTAAAAGGACAAATCGCCAAACGTGAACTTTTCGACGTTGAAGAGTTCTGTTCTGATCATCATCAGCAGATCCACATCATCAAATGTCACATTTTTGTATGAAAGTTCGCGATTTATTGATAAAAACACAAAAATCACTATAAGTTTGCCTTTAAGATTTGTGGAGTTCCCTCAATTTCTCATGGATCCCATCATCAGAACTGCGTTTTGAAAAAGACGGGACCAACTTGGATATATATACTTACAATGAAAAAAATAATTTTCAAAATCGGTTAAGATATGACGGAGTTGATAACCTCCTCTTTTGAAATCTTGAAGTCGTTTAAAAAAGGCCTACGATACCATTTAGTATCAAACTCCCATACAAAGTAAACCGGTTTCATTTTTCCCGAGTATATCTTATCTAACGCAGGCCTCAGTCCATAGTATATATGCTGACGTAATTGCTGTAGCATCCTGCAATTTCCGCCATCTTCGCCATTACGTCTCAAATTATACCGGCCATTACTCACGTACTCATTAAGCGCAGTTATTTCTAGCTGATAACACACCTGGTTAAATGTTTTGGCTACTCTGTATCAGGTATTCGTCATTCCTACCAGACTATTAATATATACAGGGTGAGCCTTGTAATAGCAGAAAAAAATTAAATGGTCCACTATGGAGGAAGCCAGCTTTCAAGTGGAATAAAAAAAACAATATTTTTTTCAAAGATGGCTAAGGTGTATTTTTTTACTCTTCTAGAGTTATATTAATAACCATGTATTTAAATATTTTTTTAAGAAAAAAAAACCGACTTCAATGGGGGGGAGGCCGTTGAAAGATTATTATACTTAGATGGTGCACTCTTAGATTCCATACAATAAAATAAAAATGGGTATAAGTATGTTTAAAATGGTAGAAGACTGAGTACCCTCAATTCCTCATGGAATCATGGAAAAACCTTGTTTGCTTGACATACAAAACGAAAAGAACAAATCGCCAAACGTGAACTACGCGTCGTTGAAGAGTTCCGTTCTGATCATCATCAGCAGTTCCACTTCATCAAATGTCACTTTTATGAATGAAAATGCTTGATTAGTTAATGAAAAAACTTAAATCACTATTTGTGTGCCTTTCACATTTGAGGAGTTCCCTCGTTTCCTAATGGATCCCATAATCAGAACTCGAGCATGACAAAAATCAATCGTGAAAATAGAACTTGCTTAACAAACACAGCTAGAAGGACAAATCGCCAAACGTGAACTTTTCGTCGTTGAAGAGTTCTGTTCTGATCATCATCAGCAGTTCCACTTCATCAAATGTCACATTTTTGTATGATAATGCTCGATTTGTTGATAAAAACACAAAAATCACTATATGTTTGCCTTTAAGATTTGAGAAGTTCCCTCAATTCCTCATGGATCCCATCATCAGAAATCAAGCATAAAAAAATTAATCGTGAAAATAGAAATTGCTTAACAAACACAGCTAGGAGGACAAATCGCCAAACGTGAACTTTTCGTCGTTGAAGAGTTCTGTTCTGATCATCATCAGCAGTTCCACTTCATCCAATGTCACATTTTTGGATGAAAATGCATGACTTGTTGATAAAAACACCAAAATCACTATATGTTTGCCTTAAAGATTTGAGGAGTTCCCTCAATTCCTCATTGATCCCATCATCAGAACTGCGTTTTGACAAAAACGGGACCAACTTGGATATATATACTTATAATCAAAAAAAGATTTTTTTAAAGTAAAGAAATGACGGAGTTATGGAGTAACAAACATAAAAAAAAAATTATTATAAATCGGTTAAAAACAAAAATACCAAAATCATTCAAAGACTATTATGACTCGTAACTTGATACTACCTCAAAAACTGCATTGACTGGCGCGCTATAATCTCGTGGTATCAAGATTTATTACTTGACGGTCATAACTTTAGATCAATACTTCTCCGAATAGAAAAAAGAATGGGATACAGGGAGTTACTGCGGATGCTCTAAGGAAGCATCCTTTTAAAAATTTGCTCCTGTTACAGGGCCCACCTTGTATGTAGATTGTTCTTTACGTATGTGGTGTTGTGTTCCTGGGGGTTACCTAAGTCAACAGAGTTCCCGAGGATTCGCTGTGTTGAGAGACTTGAGTGCGGGGGATCTGCACGTCTGGCGGTCAACACAACGAATCGTCAAGTAAATAAAGGGTTGGCAACGCGCTTGTCATGGTCTGAAGTCCCAGCGTATAGGGCTACGGTATCAGGTAGACTGTAAGCATGTATTCCACTGTCCCGTATTTGATCGTAGTATTCCTCTATAAACTTGTAGGTACCTGTAATTCCTACTGCCGTATCTATGTATTGTGGCCAAGATAAGGGGAAGAAAAAAAAGCGACGAATTGAGAACCTCCTCCTTTTTAACCGACTTCAAGATTTCAAAAGAGGAGGTTATCAATTCGGTTGTATGTTTTTTTTAATGTTTGTTACTCCAGAACTCCGTCATTTCTGAACCGATTTTGAAAATTCTTTTTTTGATTGTACCTATATAAGTATATACCTGTATTATATCCAAATTGGTCCCGTTTTTGTCAACACGGAGTTCTGATGATGGGATCTATGAGGAATTGAGGGAATTCTTCAAATCTTAAAGGCAAACATATAGTAATTTTTGTGTTTTTATAAACAAATCGAGCATTTTCATACAAAAAAATTACATTTGTTTATCTCCTCGTTAACTCTTAAGGCACTTTTGCATTCAGCCTTGGTATAATTAATTATTTTGTATGAAACTAACGGTAAAAACGAAATATACTACATCGTTTCTATGGCTGTACACGGCTATATGCTTGAAGGAACGGAAATCAATAAAAACACCCTGCATAACAGCCAGTGTAGGAGCACCATAACGTATTTCCTCTAGACATTTAAAAAGTAGATAAATTTGATCTCCACGACAAAAGCATTGACTGACATCATAAGATTATATTGCCTATTGTAGTTCTAGCAATTCTTTTCATGCACGTACTATTGCGCAACACCTTTCAATAGAATAACACTACTTCAAATTCGCGATTAGTGTTTTTTATTTAGATCCTATTACGTAATAATAATGATGCCATTAGCCACTTGCCAATATGTTTTGGTACTTGTACTACTACTTATTATGTGTTCTTGGTCTCTGCCTAAAATATAATAGTATATATCAAATATACGAGTAAAGGATGATTCACAGTAGACCGTTCCGTGTCCGGGCCGGCCCGTTTTCTATGACAGCAAACGCAATGGCCGGCGTATTTCCCTAGAAGGAAAACGGGCTGGCCCGGACACGGAACGGCCTACCGTGAATCATCCTTAAAGCGTTTGCACAGAGCGGGCGCGGCGCGTTGCCGGGTGGCGGCGGTTTTCATTTATGATACTTATTTCCGAAACTGTTGATTGTCGATTACTGTGTCATACGACGCACACGCTGGCTCCGTTCTACCGCGCTACAGAATACCGTGCGGATTTTAGATGCGACGTGCTCAGGACCGCGTTCGCTTAAGGATGACTCACAGTAGACCGTTCCGTGTCCGGGCCGGCCCGTTTTCTATGACAGCAAACGCAACGGCCGGCGTATTTCTCTAGAAGAAAACGAACAGGCCCGGACACGGCACGGCCTACTGTGAATCATCCTTTAACCGCAGAACCGCCTCCGCCCCGCAACGACGCTGCACTGCGCTCTGTGTGTTTCATGCTTTAATGTTTAAATTAAAATTTTCGTGTCATGATTAAAACTATACCCATCAAAAACATAAATGTGAAAATGGGAGCCAAGTTCAATATTAAGAATATGCGATGCTTGGTTGTCGTCTTCACCGACAAAAGAATTGAAATCTAAATGTTTTCTTAAATATCCAACAGTTTTTATGGTATTATAACATACTGCATAGAAAACTGCCAAGTTAAGGCTCAAAATACATTAAGCCGCAGTAAATTAATTTTACTGTAAACAATGTAGTGCCGGTGTTGGCACCATTTCAGAGAATCTACGGAACTTGGCACCCATTTAGATTTCAATTCTTTTGTCGGTGAAGACGACAACCAAGCATCGCATATTCTTAATATTAAACTTGGCTCCCATTTTCACATTTATGTTTTTAATGGGTTATCATTACTTTTTGTCAAACTTCATCAAATGGTGCTTTTCAAGAGCGAATGCACGAGATACTATACAAAATACCCAAATCGCTATAGGCGCACCTCAAATATTTGAAGAGTTCCCTCGAATTCTCCAGGACCCCATGATCAGATTCTTACCTGATAACTATGGGACCACCCCCGAAGTATACAGTTTCAAACAAAAAAAGAATTTTCCAAATCGGTTAATAAATGACGGAGTTATGAGGTAACTAGCATAAATAATAAAACTAATAAAATATTTTTTTAAGAAAAAAAAACCGACTTCAATGGGGGAGTCCGGTGAAAGATTATTAATCTTAGATGGTGCACTCTTAGATTCCATACAATAAAATACAAAAATGGCTATAAGTATGTTTATAATGGTAGAAGACTAAGTAACCTCAATTCCTTATGAAATCATGGAAAAACCTTGCTTGCTTGACAAACAAAACGAAGAGAACAAATCGCCAAACGTGAACTACGCCTCGTTGAAGAGTTCCGTTCTGATCATCATCAGCAGTTCCACTTCATCAAATGTCACTTTTATGAATGAAAATGCTTGATTAGTTCATGAAAATACTAAAATCACTATTTGTGTGCCTTTCACATTTGAGGAGATTCCTCGATTCCTAATGGATCCCATCATCAGGACTCGAGCATGACAAAAATCAATCGTGAAAATAGAACTTGCTTAACAAACACCGCTAGAATGACAAATCGCCAAACGTGAACTTTTCGTCGTTGAAGAGTTCTGTTCTGATCATCATCAGCAGTTCCACTTCATCAAATGTCACATTTTTGTATGATAATGCTCGATTTGTTGATAAAAACACAAAAATCACTATATGTTTGCCTTAAAGATTTGAGGAGTTCCCTCAATTCCTCAAGGATCCCATCATCAGAACTGCCTTTTGACAAAAACGGGACCAACTTGGATATATATACATACAATCAAAAAAAATTTTTCAAATCGGTTAAGAAATGACGGAGTTATGGTTTAACATTAAAAAAAAAAAACAAAAAAAAAACATACAACCGAATTGATAACCTCCTCTTTTGAAATTTTGAAGTCGGTTAAAAATCACTGTTTTCAGATTTTTTCTGGTGTACACACATACTTAGTCGGCTCATAAGTTCTGTCACTGGCCTTTAAATTTGGAACTCCTAAAACAAAAACCGTCGTGCATTTGAATTTCGAATCTTTTTTAAATATTTGAGTAGTATAATTTTGCAATTTTCTGTTTTCTTTAACATGGAGTGGACGCTTAAAGATAGCCGTACCGCAATAATTGCACTATATCGTTGTGGACACTCGCCGACTAAAATTTTTAAGCTACTTGAAAATTTAAAATTCTCTCTAAGATTTGTGTATCGTACCATAGAAAGATACAGTGAGGTCTCTAGTTTAAATGACAAGAAAAGAAGTGGTCGTCCGCGTACAGCTAGGACTCCAGCGGTTGTACAAGCAATTAGGGCACGCATTGCCAGAAATCCCGCTAGGAAACAAAAAGTTATGGCCCTCCAGATGGTTTTGAGCAGAAACACGGTGAAAAGAGTGCTTAATCAAGACCTGAGACTTCGTGCTTATAAACGAAAAACTGGCCATCTTCTCAATGGTCGGCTTAAAGCTTTAAGGCTTAAAAGATCTAAAGCTTTATTGAAGAAGTACGCTAAAAATAAGCATCGTTGTATACTGTTTTCGGACGAGAAAATTTTTGACATAGAAGAAAACTGTAATAAACAATATGATAGAGTGTACGCTCGCAATAGTAAAGAAGCGTCTAATAGAATTCTCCGTATTCAAAGAGGTCATCACCCTTCATCTGTAATGGTTTGGCTGGGAGTTTCTTATGCGGGCGTCACTAGTATGCATTTTTGTGAGAAAAGAGTAAAAACTAGTGCCAAAGTGTACCAAGACACGGTGTTGACTAATTTTGTGAAACCACTATCCCATACGATGTTTCTAAACCAGCATTGGGTTTGCCAGCAGGACTCTGCTCCAGCCCATAAGGCAAAGTCTACACAAGCCTGGCTCGCCTCCAATAAAATCGACTTTATACGGCATGAAGATTGGCCCTCCTCTAGCCCAGATCTTAATCCGTTAGACTATAAAATATGGCAGTATTTAGAGGAAAAGGTGTGCTCAAAACCTCATGCAAATCTAGACTCGCTGAAAAAATCCCTTGCTACGGCAGTGGCCAATATCGACATGAAAGTGGTGCGTGAATCCATTGACGACTGGCCACGCAGACTTCAAGCCTGTGTAGATAATTATGGCGGTCATTTTGAATAAATGTTATACATTTAGATTCTCTAGTTTATAAGCTTTCAAACGCTGTACAAATTATACGGAATAAACTTAAACTTTTGTTTTTATTTGATACTATGTATATGACAGAACTTATGAGCCGACTAAGTAATTACCAAGCTGCATGCTAAATTTCAGCTTTCTAGGTCACCTGGAAGTGAATAAAATAATAATTTTTAAGAAAAAAAAACCGACTTCAATGGGGGAGGCCGGTAAAAGATTATTATACTTAGATGGTGCACTCTTAGATAGATATACAATAAAATAAAAATGGCTATAATGTATGTTTATAATGGCAGAAGACTAAGTACCCTCAATTCCTCATGAAATCATGGAAAAACCTTGCTTGCTTGACAAACAAAACGAAGAGAACAAATCGCTAAACGTGAACTACGCGTCGTTGAAGAGTTCCGTTCTGATCATCATCAGCAGTTCCACTTCATCAAATGTCACTTTTATGAATGAAAATGCTTGATTAGTTCATGAAAATACTAAAATCACTATTTGTGTGCCTTTCACATTTGAGGAGTTTCCTCGATTCCTAATGGATCCCATCATCAGAACTCGAGCATGACAACAATCAATCGTGAAAATAGAACTTGCTTAACAAACACCGCTAGAAGGACAAATCGCCAAACGTGAACTTTTCGTCGTTGAAGAGTTCTGTTCTGATCATCATCAGCAGTTCCACTTCATCAAATGTCACATTTTTGTATGATAATGCTCGATTTGTTGATAAAAACACAAAAATCACTATATGTTTGCCTTTAAGATTTGAGGAGTTCCCTCAACTCCTCATGGATCGCATCATCAGAACTCGAGCATGACAAAAATTAATCGTGAAAATAGAACTTGCTTAACAAACACAGCTAGGAGGACAAATCGCCAAACGTGAACTTTTCGTCGTTGAAGAGTTCTGTTCTGATCATCATCAGCAGTTCCACTTCATCCAATGACACATTTTTGGATGCAAATGCTTGACTTGTTGATAAAAACACAAAAATCACTATATAAGTATGTTTGCCTTAAAGATTTGAGGAGTTCATTTTTTTTTTTGTTTTTTTATTTAATGTTTGTTACTCCATAACTCCGTCATTTCTTAACTGATTTGAATTTTTTTTTTTTATTGTATGTATATATATCCAAGTTGGTCCCGTTTTTGTCAAAAGGTAGTTCTGATGATGGGATCCATGAGGAATTGAGGGAACTCCTCAAATCTTTAAGGCAAACATATAGTGTTTTTTTTTTATTGTATGTATATATATCCAAGTTGGTCCCGTTTATGTCAAAACGCAGTTCTGATGATGGGATCCACGAGGAATTGAGGGAACTCCTCAAATCTTTAAGGCAAACATATAGTGATTTTTGTGTTTTTATCAACAAGTCAAGCATTTGCATCCACAAATGTGACATTGGATGAAGTGGAACTGCTGATAATGATCAGAACAGAACTCTTCAACGACGAAAAGTTCACGTTTGGCAATTTGTCCTTCTAGCTGTGTTTGTTAAGCAAGTTCTATTTTCACGATTGTATTTTGTCATGCTCGAGTTCTGATGATGGTATCCATTAGGAATCGAGGGAACTCCTCAAATGTGAAAGGCACACAAATAGTGATTTTAGTATTTTCATGAACTAATCAAGCATTTTCATTCATAAAAGTGACATTTGATGAAGTGGAACTGCTGATGATGATCAGAACGGAACTCTTCAACGAGGCGTAGTTCACGTTTGGCGATTTGTTCTCTTCGTTTTGTTTGTCAAGCAAGCAAGGTTTTTCCATGATTCCATGAGGAATTGAGGGTACTTAGTCTTTTACCATTATAAACATACTTATAGCCATTTTTATTTTATTGTATGGAATCTAAGAGTGCACCATCTAAGTATAATAATCTTTCACTGGCCTCCCCCATTGAAGTCGGTTTTTTTTTCTTAAAAATTATTTATCAACAAAACAATTCTAATAAAATAAACATAGTACTTTGATAGCGTAGAGATACGGTCAAAGAGACGGAAACGAATCGGAAAATACTACCCTAGGAGGATGAAGACACAAAATATTCTTAAGACGGATATTTAGAAAATAAAAGCACTCCGGGTATGCTAAATTGCAGCTCAATTGGTTGAAGATATCTGCTTCAAAATTGAGTTGCAAGTTTCCCCCCGATATAGTTACAGGTAAATTACTTTCGAGATGTTTTTGCATCTGTAGTAGTATTTGTATGTTTACAGGGACACACGTACACGTTGACGTATACAGACACACGTCAACTTCAGAGGTCACAACTACAAATACAAGAATGTATGTACAAGGGAAATTAGTTTCGAGACGAACTAATTTCCCTTGTACATACATACATACATTGCTTGTAACAAGTGTATGATGACTTTATATGGTCAAACAGCATTTTTCCTTGATTTTTCGTGAGTTGGTTTATTGGTAAAGGAATATTAGTTTATTTTTATTTTATCAACATTTTCAATTATATACAAATACACCGTGACAGACTGACGTCCCATCAAGATTCGTCACGCGCATGCGTAGGCAAATTAAAAACACCACGATTGCAAAATGATACTTTAATTACACATTGCAAAATGTCATGGTCGTTGCCTACCTACATATAATGAGTACATTACATACAATGTAAATCAAAAACGTACATATTATTTACAAATGCATTGTTTCTTACATTATTTGTGCAATTCTCAAGGAAAAGGGCCCATTTATATCAATAGGTACTTATATGTTCTAAAACTAAAATACGACCAAGACCATTGGGGGATGGGCAGAACCATCCCTGAAGTGCGGTGGAGATACTGCGATCGCCAACCCGCATGCCAAGCGTGGCGATTATAGCATTTACCCCCCATTAAAGTGGGGGAGGCCTATGTCCAGCAGTGGACTTCCTTGGGCTGATATGGTGGTGGTGGTATATCACAATGTCTATGACTTTTTAAAGGGGCCCCTTTTGTCGAGATGGTCACATTTATTTAAAACACGTTTCAAGTGCTGTCCATAAGATTCTCTTATTAATAATGTCTCTTATTAATTGTACGCCTTAAAGCTCGAAACACACAGAGCGGGCGCGGCGCGGTGAGGGGCGGAGGCGTTTTTGCATTTTTAGGGTTCCGTACCGTACCCAAAGGGTAAAAACGGGACCCTATTACTAAGACTTCGCTGTCCGTCCGTCCGTCCGTCTGTCACCAGGCTGTATCTCAAGAACCGTAATAGCTAGACAGTTGAAATTTTCACAGATTGTGTATTTCTGTTGCCGCTATAACACCAAATACTAAAAACAAAATAATAATAATAATTAAGGGGGCTCCCATACAAAAAACGTGATATTATATCCCTTTTCATGGCTACCACTCGCCGAGCTAGATCTCAAGAACCGTAATAGCTAGACAGTTGAAATTTGCACGGATTATGTTATTTTTTTTTGTGGCTACAACAACAAATATTAAAATCAAAATAATAATATTAAGTCCGACTTGCACTTGGCCGGTTTTTGATCATTCAGAAACTGTCGACTGTCGATTACTGCTTCCTCAGAGTACCCCAGAGAAGGCGTCAAATATCAATACCGCTACCGAGTGGTAGCGGTACATGGTCATATACTAAATTGAATAAGAGCGACAGAGAGGAATATATCATTTGCAGTCCTTGTTATTATAGTTCCGCTTTTCTTTATTTGCCTCAATGTCATGCAAACGTCATGTGAAATAGTTTGAGGCAAATAAACGATTGGCTGCCCAAATTAAAGAGGCTGTTTATGGTAAGCCGCCAGACGTTTAACAAAAGTTTTCAATTTAGTTGCATAAGTAGATATATATAGACAATAGAGTTTTTCTGTCCCCCTTGGTGGAACTTGTTTAGGATCTCTATAGAAATCCTTACTCTGAGCCTGCTTCATATGGTGACATATGAAGCACAAGCGGCGCGTGTGATCACGTCTCCTTCGCTCTACCTAGCAATGTACCGAGGAGAAGTTTCATAAGTTGCGAAACTCCTATGGAGAAAATTCTCGGGAACTTAAATTTAATAAACAATCTTATCGTGTCAGGACCGACGTAGACACACGCCATTTTAAATATTATGCCTGCCTGGTTTACTAATATGTGGCGTGTAATATTATATATTACACAAAATGTTAAAGTTCTCATGGGAATATTCTCACAGAGAACTTTCTAAGTTGCTTTCATGTAATTTCTCGGAAATTTCCGAGAACATTTCTGCAATTTCTGCAATTTGCACATTGCTACCGCGCGGTTTTTTGATGCGGCGTGCCCCGGCCCTCGTTCGCTTTATTTACCTACCGCAAAACCGCCTCCGCCCCGCAAAGACGCTGCGCCGAGTTCTGTGTATAATCTATACTATCTATACTAATATTATAAAGCTGAAGAGTTTGTTTTTTTGTTTGAACGCGCTAATCTCAGGAACCACTGGTTCGAATTGAAAAAATATTTTCGTGTTGGATAGTCCATTTATCGAGGAAGGCTTTAGGCTAATATATACCATCACGCTGCGACCAATAGAAGCGAAGACGCAGACGAAGTCGCGGGCAACAGCTAGTAATATTATAAAGCTGAAGCGGTTGTTTGTTTGTTTAAACGCGCTAATCTCAGGAACTACTGGTTCGAATTAAAACATTATTTTTGTGTTGGATAGTCCATTTCTTGAGGAAGGCTTTAGGCTATATAACATCACGCTCCGGCCAACAGGAGCGAAGACGCGGACGTAGTCGCGGGAAACAGCTAGTGAACTATATAATTTTATGACACATGTATTCATGTAAACGCCGCAAATGCTCAACGCCTTAAGGCGCTGCCTAGATCTAAATTGTCTTCACTTTAACAGTATTTAGACAAAAACCGTTTGGTAGGGCACAGCGAAACGTCATCTCGCTCAAATTTGGAGCAGCCTAACTGGGGAAGCACCTCCACCTTACAGAAGACCGCAGCCATAATAGGTATGTGGTGTTGTTCCTGGTGGTGAGTAAGGTCGCCAGAGCTCCCGAGGATGGGCTGTGTTGGGAGTGTGGGACTTGCACATCTCTACCTTGACAGCTGGAGACATCTGCGGGTCCCTCACTCTCAATACAGCGCATCCCCAAGTCAATAAAGGGTCGGCAACACATTTGTGATTCCTCTGGAGTCGCAAGTGACCATAGGCTACGGTGTCTGCTTACTATCAGGCAGGCCGTAAGCTTGTTAGCCACCGTCGTTGAATTAAAAACAAAATTGGCACAGCGATGTCATAACAAGTAAATTTTTAACAAAAAGAAATCTACTCCAATAGTTTAAGGAGTTCCCTCGATTTCTTTAAGAGCCCGTCTTCAGATCCAGACTTGATGACAATGGGATCAATTAGAAAACATACACTTTCAAACAAAAAAAGAATTTTTGAAATCGGTCCAATAGTCTCAGAGTGACACACCCCCTCGGTCGTAAAAAAATATATTCCGACGAATTGAGAACCTCCTTTTTTTGAAGTCGGTTAATAAACATACAAATGGGCTGTTTCTACTTAAAAATATGTAGTATTTTTAATACATATTTTTACGTAGACATTGAGGAGCAACTTTTTCACTTTGTACTCGTATAGGGGAAATTGAATCATATGTTGATGTCACCTATACTAGAATACGAATAGTATACTCATGAATTTATTAGTCTAGCAGACTAACTAAACTAAACCAGCTTTTTATTAAAAACGAATTCCATTGAGTTCTGGTTATGTCTTGTAATAATCAAAGTCTATTGTTTTGTCCTTGCACATAATTTTAAGCATGCCATAATATCGAAATACTACCCGCCTGCGGCGCTCCTCCTTACAAGGAACGCAATCCAAGCCGCGGGAGAAAAAAATAGTCATGTACATGTATATGTCCATCCAGAAGCTTTACTGGTGAAAGATTATCTCACACCTTAGAACCTAATTATACACCAAAACCATCCGGAAGGATCAAGCTACACGTTGGTGAAAGCCACATCTAAAACTATCAAGCCGTTTTAAACTTTATCGCGAACATACAGACAGACAGACGAGGCGTGAACTTATTTTATAATATGTATTGATACTTACGGCCTACTTACACGTCGTTGCCTACTGACGCTTGCGACTACAGAAACACTTGCCCCGCCTATTGATTTGAGGATTCGTTGTCGATAGTTAGAGACAACACAAGTCACTCACTCAACACAGTGCATCCTCGGGGGATCTGGCGACCTTACTCACCACCAGGAACACAACACCACATACCTACAAAGCAAGTATTGCAGCCTTTATATTTATGATTTCCTAGTCCCTGATTATAACAAGAATTTGAACTTGCACTGCAGCATTTGCAGCGAAGCTACACCGTTAGAATATTTCTCAGGCTGTCTATTTATAATCTAGACCGGTTCTAGGCTTGTTCCAGCCTTTCTCATGTGAAGCCGTCAATGATTTTTACCATATATAAATTTACCTAAAAGGGTAACCGGGGCAAAAGTCTGACCATACTGGCTTTTCGACCTTGTCACAACTAAATTCCTTTTAAGCTTGAAACACACAGAGCGAGGCGCAGCGTCGTTGCGGGGCGGAGGCAGTTTTACGGGAAAGCGAACGCGGACGGGGGCACGTCGCACCAAAAAACCGCGCGGTATTCGGTAGCGTGGTAGAACGAAGGCGGCGTGTGTGACATATGAAGCAGTAATCGACAGTCGACAGTTTCGGAAAGATCAAAAATGCAAAACCGCCTCCGCCCCGCACCGCGCCGCGCCCGCTCTGTGCGTTTCGAGCTTCAGGGACGAACAGATTTAAGTGCGTTTTTTTTAATTGAAAGCCGCTTTCCTAGCGATGGTTCTTAGAACTTTGATGTTTTATCAAAATCGGTACAACCGTTTTTGAAAATGTCGGGGGTTATTCAATGGATTTATAGAATCGGTTTTAGTCGTTTTTGAGAAATGAAAATGTCGGGGTAAGTTGGTTAGTGGTGGTCAATAAGGCGTTTTGTTTATTGTCGGAATTAGAAAATAATCCGTATTACGGACGACGGAGGTACTTACCCCTTGGTTGGGAGTGACACAATTAGATCACAGTTATGACTGTTGCCTATTAGCGACGTTAAGATATAAACAAATGTACCAGGTAGGGTCAATGCGCCGGTTACGCGATCCGCTTCGGTTGTCGGCCACGAAGGGGATGAAGGATAAAGCTTCTTCAATTAAAGAATATATCATTTTTACAGACGATTGACAAGCTATCAGTCATATGTACTGCCTAGCTGTGTAAATACCTAGTTGTATTAAAGGCTAGGTACGCTATAGGGTAGATGTTGTGTGTTCTAAAAAACAACTTATGAATCGATAGTCTAAAAAACAAAAAAAAACCGGCCAAGAGCGTGTCGGGCCACGCTCAGTGTAGGGTTCCGTAGTTTTCCGTCCGTCACATTAAGTTGACATATTAAGTACAGAAACACAAAACCCTAAAAAGCACGTCATTTCATTGTGATTTTGTAGAAATGACAGGTACAATAAACACCTGTTTATACGGTTAAATTACAAACTTAGTTCAGAAATTATTTTTGTATTTTTTTCAAAAACTATTCAACCTATCAAGTTCAAAATAATTTTCCTACAAAGTTTTTATAAAGTTCTACTTTTGAGATTTTTTTCATATTTTTAAAACTTATGGTTCAAAAGTTAGAGGGGGGGGGGACACATTTTTTTTTACTTCTGGAGCGATTATTTCCGAAAATATTAACATTATCAAAAAATGATTTTAGTAAACCCCTATTTATTTTTAAATACCTATCTAACAATATATCACACGTTAGGGTTAAAATGAAAAAAAAAAATCACTCCCCACTTTACGTATAGGGGAGGTACCCTAATAAAATATTTTTTTCCACTTTTTATTTTACCACTTTGTCGGCGTAATTGATATACATATTAGTACCAAATTTCAGCTTTCTAGTGCTAACGGTCACTGAGATTATCCGCGGACGGACGGACAGACGGACGGACAGACATGGCGAAACTATAAGGGTTCCTAGTTGACTACGGAACCCTAAAAAGAAAGAAAGAAAGAAAAAAAACATTTATTAATGACAAACACAGGTAATACATAGAAGTTTACTAAGATAGGACGAACACTGTTTGTCAGAAAAGGGCCACAGCTCAGCATGAGGCTGGCAAAGCGAAAAAAGCGATTTTATTTAGGAATTTATAATAAGAAATCTATCAAAAAAACGTGAAAGTATTCATCTAGTACACCAACTCATCTAAGTGGTCGAAAACCGGCACACTAAATTAGGTGGCCGCTAACCGGTGCAATGACCATATCACGACATATACAACACGTATGTGATAAGAAGAAGGTCAATCATCAGAATCAAAATAGGTGTCATCTTGTTATAATCACGCCAAAACGCGGCCATGGACAGTCACCATCAAAAACATCCGCGTGAACGAGGCGCGCAAAAATATCAGAACATGACACTTGAAGATGCATTTCACATTTTAATGATCATCCTGAAATGTGCAGACGTATAAGCCCAATTAGTACGATGGATTTTATTGTCATGTTTTTGTTAATTTTGACCGTAAAATGTGATCATAAAGCTAATCGTGCTAGCTGGGATGATGGCGATTGATTAAGTAAAGCGATTTTTTATTAGTCACTTCCCGTCGGGTTTAAACACTGGGATGTGTATGGTGGGGACACTAATAGTGGGATTACGAGGGGGAAGCGAGTCTCTTGCGAGTAATTAATTACCCTACTAAATAACAAATGAATATGGAACAAAACGCCCGCACCCTGACCGCACCTGTGTAGACCACGCCTTGGTTATTTATTGAAAGGGCTAAAATACTACACTGCTATGTAAAGGCCCTATCGGACATGCCTTGTAGAGTTGTGACCAGTCTAAAAATACCGCATCTACTCAACTTCAAGTTACAATGTCTAAGGGGAATCTAGGGAGGTTTCGACTCCGCTCGCTGAGGTTAAATTTTAGTTTGAGATTAGTCACGTCACACGGCTTAAGTCTCTAAGCCCCCTCTCTTGGTGCACTAGTGACGCTAGACATAAAAGCTAAGGGTTTTGTTTACGCCAAAATAGTTCTAATATTTATATTTACATACCCACAGTTAGCATCTCGCAGTCACTGGGTATGTTTAGCAATTAACATTAATGTAAACACCAGAATTGCTTACAGTTGAGTTACCATAGGTTTAAAAAAAAATTAGATCATGGTCTTGTGAGTATTCCATTGAGTTTACTTGTGATTCATGGCTTGATATTATTTTTTGTACTTAGCAGTAACGAATAATTAGTAAAAGAGTAATCGAAAATTTAAATGTCAAATTAAAATTAGTTGCTTCGAGCAGAATTCGAACCTGTGAGCTCCTGTCCCAGGTTCGAATTCAATACGCTGTCAGTCGCTGCTACCAACTGACCTATCAGAACCACATCATTCTACCAGTTTTCAATTTTTGTGGCCTTTGGCAAAGATGCATCCTTTATTCTATTACAGACCCTGTTTTGAAGAAAAGTACTAACGCGTAATGTAATAACTGCTTTACAAAACATTTTACAACACTCATTGCATGAACACATTACATCCATTTTCACGTCAATACAATACAATCAATTCGACACAGTAAACTGTTTCTTTTGCTTGTACTTGCCGCAAACGGCAGCCATTTTTGCGGGTCATTGTCAATTGCCTCAGTGTTTTTGCATTTACTTTTGACCACGACTTAAAGGTTAAGTACCTGGGAGACCGAGCTTTGCTCGGTATCGAGTGTAAAAATCGGGAATAGATGATTTTTCCCGAAAACGATACCTAGCCACCTAGCTATTTTTCGACACCGCAAACCTTTGTATGTATATCGAGAAGTTGTTAGAGCCGTTTTCGATAACCAGTTTGCAAACAAATATTATTAACTAAAATGTTACTCGTTACAAAGCACCTATAGTATAAACCAGTTTTGGGATAAAAACTTAGGAAACTCGACTAAAAATAGAGTTTATTCTTATATTAGATCATAAAAAATTACGTTCAATCTCAGATTAGTATTGTTTGGTCAAATTGATAAGTAAATTGTGTAATCTATTCAACCAAACAAGAATATGTACAAACAGCAATTACAATACTAGTCACAATATTAGTCAATACAAATTTGAAATTTATCTTCAGTTATATTATAGTTGCGGCACGATCTAAGTATCAGTCATATAAATAAGTGTCCCACTACTCAACATATAATTTCCATTACAATATAAAAACGCTGGCTTATAAATTGTTCAGCTTAAGACACATCAAGTAATTACAGCCGTTCAGAGCCATAATGAGCAATTAAACTCCACTCGCTACAAGTAACCACCGCTTCACAACACTTTCACGTTTTTTACCGCAATTAATGCGCATTTTCACCGGCATCTTCACTTTCCTTCGCATCTTTCCCGAAGTTGAAAATCGTCTCAAAATTGATGTTGTTTTGATTGTATATTGTGTGGTCAGGCGTGTCGCCCCAGCTTACTGGGGTCGCCCGGCTTGTGTCGTTCATTTGTACATGTATTTCAGGGATCGTATTTAATGTTTCTGATTGAACGCTGGGAGTTTGTTCAGGGTTGGATACTTCGGAAGAAGCGCAGCGGTTCAAAAAATTCATCATCCTTTCTTTGTATTCTGAATTCGTCTCGTCCTTTTTCGAATTCTGATTTTTCAAATAAAAACCGTTGTCGGTTTGCGCTAAAAATATACGTTTTATCTTGCCACTTGAATAATCAATTAAATCTGGTTTAGGTGGGATGAGTTTTAAGTTTCTCGGTAGTTTTTTGGTGTTGTTCCCTTTTATTTTAGTAACTACGGAAACACAGTTGCTCCTCGGTTCTGGATCGTCTTTGTAGTTAGTTCTCATGCCTTTGAAAGATATTTTTACGCTTAGAATCGACCATAGTAGCTCCAAAAAAGCAGCAATCATGATGTTAATTGATAAAACTCGCTTTGTAAACACATACGACTCTTCCTCGTTGTTGTTAGCGGTGTTGAGAGCTATAACTAAATGTGTTTCATTCTTTACAAGCACATCGCTATGTTTCACCACCAATTGATCTTTAAATGGTATTTTATCTTTGTAAAATTCCGAAAAATCCGTGTCCGATGTCGTTACAAACCAGACGATGATCATTGTGAACGAAACGAAAGCGAATATAGTCGATAAAATAGACATTATGAACAGCCACGTTATATTATGGTCTATGTACCATCTCACAGACGCCATTATTGAGGCAATTCCCGCTGCTGTTGCAAATACAGTAATTAAAGTAGGTGCCAGGACCAATATGTAGCTGCTTTCATGAACTGTTTCATAATTTTCCCTTGTAATGTTTTCAAATGTATCGTTAACTTCAACGGAATCCGTTAAATTAAATATAAGCTCACTCTTGTTGACAGTTCGCTCTTCTGTATCATTTAACGTTAGTCTCTTTATACCTGAGTGTGGGTTTACTAAAGCTAAACATGCTAGCAGGAAGGACGTAGCTGCCAATGCCAGATGGACCCAAGCTAGCCCAGAAACTGTAGATGCAGAGTATCTCCTCTCAGAAGGATACAAGTTCCTCGTATCAGGTTTAGTCCTCACTTTGATCGTGTAAACGTCCTCCATTTTGTATTATTTTAATTACGAAACATGCTACCACTACGTCCTTGCGTTTAAAATTTCACTAGTCACTTAAAAACAGTCGTTAACTGTAACACAAACCAATTAAAAGTTTTGGTGTCTATGTTTTAAACACTAACTGTCACTTTTGTCTTTAAAAACGGCCGTTGTGGAATTAAAAACAAAGTATTTCCGCGTGGCTAAACGGGCGCGGCCTGTGCATCGCACGGCGGTTCGAAAACTAAACACTAATGGCTGCGCTGAAGTTATCTGCGTTTGCGGCTATTGATATGCTTAACTGGAGAGTTGCTCTGATTAATAACACGCTGTAGAAAAGGATAGATATAATTATTAGTAAATTAAGACTAATTAATTAATGATTATAAACTAATACTTATTAGTTAATTGATAGTTATTTTATTAGTTAATTAATACTTATTTATCATCATCCTCCTAGCGTTATTCCCAGTACAGTTGCATCTTGAAGGATGCCTGGGGTCCTAAAAAAAATACTTATTAGTTCAGTAATTACCTCGCGTAATTTCCAGCCTACCTCGAGAAGACTGCAGCCATAATAAAACTACTATTTTATTTCTAGGTTGAAAAATATATGTTTTCCTTTAGGTGGTCGCTTACTAAAGCTGATCGCATAATCGGCACAATGACCCTTAATTTACAAATTTTGTGTCAGTTTTTTTGTACTATTTCACCCTTATTATGTCAGATAGTAACTATTGCGCGTATGTAGAAAGCCGTGTTAATAAATAATAGATTCTATAAAGGCGGCCACTCTCGTGCCATCTCGCTCGCGCCGAAGTGCTATTATGTATATATGCACTATTCCACGATTCTTTATCGTGACTTTTATTTCGGTTCTGATATCCTTCCTTCCTTATCAGCCCAAAGACGTCCACTGCTGGACATAGGCCTCCCCCAATTTCATGGTGGGTAAATGCCATAATCGCCACGCTTGGCATGCGGGTTGGCGATCGCAGTGTCTCCACCGCACTCCAGGGATGCTGCTGCCCATCCCCCGGTGGTCTTGATCGTAGTTTTCGGTTCTGATATGATCAAACAAAATTAAGAACTTAACCTGAAATAAAAATTCAGGATGGGAGTAAACCAATGTTCTTGTTCCGGCGATTGACAAAGACAAGACGAAAACATTTCAAAAAGTAAACATACACCCACTGGCAATCCTATGATTTACACCAATATCAACCATTGGAATGCAGTACCAAAACAAACTAGCTTTTTCGGAACACGAATACAATACCATACAAAACTCAACTTTATACCAAACATATAAGGGCCACATACAAATTTTCCAGCGGCATTGTAAACTTTGTTTATTTCGAATCAAACGCCATAACGGTTTTATGAATAAAAAAAGTAATCTGTGGTTTTTTTGTACATTTTACGCATAAAAAATGTCGGCTCCTTGCTTCATGGGTGGTGCAAGTTATTCGCTATTTGTTGTATTTCATAACGATATGGTTATTTGTAATCTTTGCATTTTAGTAGAACGTGCGTTTAAAGTAGATTTAAATTTTACCTTACGCCACTTTTCAATACCTACCGTGAAAACAAGAAGCCCGTAATTGATATAGGGTCACTGCGCCAGTTACAATTAGCAACCACCTGAAAGAAATTTACAGTAAACATACGACATACATACATAAACTCACGCCTTTATTCCCAAATATAATGAATTGTAATTAAACTATGGAACTGACTGGATGGTGTACCTACACTTGACTTTAGACTTTTTGTTTAGTATGTAGGCGACTAGGTTGAGTAAATGAGTACTGTTATGCTTACGTATGTCTAAATAAATAATTAAAAAAGGGGTAGGCAGAGCCAAATGAAAAATTATTTTCATTGCCACTTTTAGCTATTGTAGGTTTATAGATGGAGAAAATGTGATATTGCAGTGACAGGTTACTAGCCCATCGCCCACAACACACTTCAACCTGGTGCCCATAATCGACTCTTACGACACCCTTAGTATAATTATATTATTTATCGCATTTGGACGCTCAGAACGCTTTTGTTTATTCGGACAGATACCGTGGACGTCCCTAATATTACCTTCAAATTTTTATAATGTCTTGTAAGTTTATTTTAATTGAATGACATAAGTTTGTTTATCATTATAATTTTGAAATCATTATTATTATTGACAGTTTTTGTATATATTAAATATAATGAAACGGGTCACTAACGTCTTAAAGGTCGAATATCGCTCGACATGTTTCAGACAGTCCAGTTTTTGTATAGTTAATGTTTTGACTTGTAAAAGTGCCCTTGTGGCCTATTTGCAGAATACATTTTTGATTTTGATTCATGGGAAGTAAGGGGGTGCATGGTGCTATTTCTAACCCGGCACCATACAGGGAATAAAATATAAAATAATTCACTTGGGTAAGCAGATACCGTAACCTATGGACCCTTGCGACTCCAAAAAAATCACAAGCGCACTGCTGATCCTTTATTGACTTGAGGATTCGAATGCCCGCCCAAATAATGCACAGCCTAGTAATCCATATACATAGGACGCGGATTACTGGGCCGGACATTCTTGTGGCCGGGCTTTATCATGGCCGTACAATATAGGGACTCCTCTCAACACAGCGCATCCTCGGGAGCTCTGGCGACCTTACTCACCACCAGGAACACAGTACCACAACATAGGTACCGAAAAACCAAGTAGTGGTGTTATAATGAGTATATTTTTTTATTAAAAATGGGATTGCTCTTGGCCAGCATCTAGCCAGGGGGCGAAGATGAGGCCGACGATGAATCGAGCTCACCCAGAAGATGCCTATTCACTCGTGCCTTAAAAAGGTCCAGGTTATATGAACTCTGAAATACAGACACCGACAGAGAATTCCAAACCTTAGAAGTGCGCATTATGAAGGATGATGCACAGCGCTTGGTATAGAACAATGTATATAACTTTGTATAGTATTGTATTGCATATAAATATAAACATAATAAAATTATACATACCTAAGTAAGCCTATACCTACACGCTAAATATCATTGAAAATCATCATACTAATTTATTTATTTATTGCACAAAATAATAATTATTATTGTTTATTTATTTATTTAATCGTTATTACACATTACATTACACAGATAATCAGCTACACCTGCCACACCCTTAATTTTACTTCATACAATATTTATACTTAAACACAGCGCATCTAATAGTATCATATCTCACCAGAAGATCCTCATAAAAGGGGCCAAACTGAAAATCAGCGCTGGACCCCAGGCCCAGCATATGCTGAGGATGGTACCCATTGCCAAAATCAGACACTTAACACTTACTTAGCAATGATGTAGTGTAAGTTAATTAGGTTAAGAATTTTGTTTATCTTGCCCTAGTTCACATATTATGTAGTTTATTTTTAGCTATGTGATTTGCTAACTGTATAATCATAATAATATGGCAATAAAGTTAATTTGAATTTGAATAGTATTTCTTCCTATTCAGTAACTGTACTATCAAGGTAGGACTACCGCACCTTCGTGGATATTAATGATATTAGTTGCCGTCCCAAGGCAAAGCGGTTCTACGATCATTTGATCACATTTGTCTATCAACAATAAATAGGTACCTAGATGCAGTCAGCCAAAAAATTGGTCGGACAGTTTTCGATTCTATTATGTAAACATTAAGTATCAAAAGTGCTACCAATATATTTCTTGGCCTACTGTATACACCAGTTCGATTTCTGGCCCACTTCGTACGTTGTCACAGTGATAATCAATATGAAAGCTGGTAGAGATCTTATATACGTGTACCCGGGAGATGGACAGATGCGGTCCAAGAAGTTACCAGGCAACTGTACAAAAGGCTCAAGTCGGAATGGCCAGGCGAACAGTTGTCGAAAGAGTCACCCATAGATGTCGCGTCCCTCAAACATGAGGTTGAGGATACAATCAACAACAAGTAGGTAGAATATGTATGTGATAATAATTCAGCTTATGCGCATTGCTATCATCCGCTTTTTCGTGGAAAATCAATTTATACCTACGAGTCACCTACTTAAGACAGTCCGCCATATTGCCCCCAAAAGGAACCGTTACTATCAAATAGCTCGTGACCCCGCGCTGTATCATCTTTAACTGCGTAATAGTTAACGGTCACAACAACATATATTATCTGCCGGTCAATATGACAGGCGAAATTGAGTTGATATTCACGTTGATCAACTCATAGACTAAACTAGTGTCGTACACTCCAAGAACGGAGTTAAGAGTCTTGCGGCTTTAGCGGATGGTATGAGTCTGACCTCTGAGTTCGTTGTGCCGTTACACGACCACTTGAAGGATAAGGATTCTTAAATTTGACGACCACTTTGCGTTAGCTGGTGAAGTGACCCTGCCTACGAAACCGGAGGTCGCGGCAAATAAATAAATATTGGGGGGCAATCATGCAAAAATCGACCTAGTCCCAAACTAAGCAAAGCTTGTACTATGGGTAGTATGGGTACTAGTCGACGGTATACATACTTATAGAGATAAATACATACTTAATTACATAGGAAACATCCCAGACTCAGGCACAACTCAGGATCAATATTTGCAATGCACAAATAGTGCCTTGACCGGGACCTCGGGCTTCGTAGGCAGGGTCACCACCAACTAAGCCAAAGTGGTCTTCAAATACTCGGATTAGTTGCCGCAGACACCGAGCTTCTTAAGAATCAATAGGGTAAACTCTAGGATGTTGGGTATCGTCGATACAATAATATAGGAATCTACAAAAAAAAATATTTTTTCCCTTTTGAAAATATTATTTCCGTAAACCAACTCATTTAGGGTAACAGCACAAGGACAAATGATGCACATTCACTCTTATTTAAAATTGTACTAAGATTTATTAATTTTGTATACAACAATAAATTTAAAACCGTGTGATCTTTGAATTAGGAATGAAAGTGGCCATTACTGGTGCTTGTTAGTTTAAAGCGTCCAACACTGGTGCCGTTACCCTAAGTGGTCGTAAACCGGGACACAAAGTTAGGTGGTCTCTAACCGACGCAATGAGCTTGTTATTACGAATTCTGAGGTCAAGATATACTAGCTAGAGTTTAATGGGCAAGTAAGTCGCAGCCGATTGTGAATCTCACGGCTAGTAACGGTCATCGTTGTACAATACAACGCGGCAGCGTGTCCTGCCAAGTTCACCCCAGGAACTGGCGGACAGCAGCCGTGTGTTATTTTATACGATCCGTTTGGAGCCACTTTTGACCCCCCAATAACTCCAAATCTATTTAACATAAAAAAATAAATTGGGTACATGTATTAAGATCCTTTAGAACAAATAGTCACGAATCTCAATTATTTTGTCGGTGAAGACGCCAACCACGCATCGCATATTGAACTTGGCTGCTATTTTTACATGTTTTTGATGGGATACACTCAAGAGCAAAGAACACAATATTCGTTACAAGGTGTACACCTTACCTTATACGAGCAAAGATGTAGAATAGAAGACGATGTAGGACTAGAGAAGAACTTTTTTTCACATTAGAAAATTCTTGTATACAGAAAAGGTTTGTATGACGCAGCAATCGTGGGCAATAAATTTTAATAAGCTTGCTTAAAAGAGCTAATTGTACGAAAAAAAAAAAGTTAAACTATACTGTTACAATGGAAGCACTAATACTACCTATTAAATAGATAAATAACTCCCACTCGGGTACGGAAACCGGTCGTGTCTATGCATCGCAAGCTGTGCAATTGGCGACCCATTACGGCTCAACTGTCTTCTGACTCCAGCCAGCTCAGTGACCTCGAGTCTCATAAACAACTGTACTTAGTCAGAGGTCACTTTACACCGGTTAAAACAGGTGAGTTAAACTATTACCTATATTAATCTGTGACTAGAGTTGAAAAAAGGTATTAATCCTTCCATGGTTTGGGTATGTTGAGAGGATGTGTGAAAGTATGACTGACTAAGAGAATTTACGTCCAGGGAAGGAACCGAAGGGCCACAAGTGTATCTTGGCCAAATTTCTGCGATACTTACTGAAGAAAGGCCAGGTCAGTGGTCAGACTTAGGTATTAGGTACCCGCAACTGACGAGCTTGTTTGAGATGTATGGATGTGATCGAAGCGAAAGAAGTAGGATGCACGGACAGTATAGTAGGTATATGGCGTTCTTTGGTCTCTGTTTACCCCAATGGGATACCGGCGTAAGTATATGTATGTATGTAATCATATGTAAATGTACCGCTAGGGCTCCGTCAAGGCAGGTCGTCTCGTCGGAAACGTTTCCCCATATTTCCCATCACGTTTTAGTCTTGAGCCATTTTCTGAATCCGTTCCCACTTATATGCAGTGATCGTAACTTTTGTAGCATTTTCGGTGCAGCGTACTGTTAACGGAGTTGGTAAGGACAAATACAATTTAAACGGTTAATTAAGGTTAATATTAACGTTATTAACGCTAATGAATCATAAGAATTTAAATCATTTATCCCAATTCCGTTAACACTACTACTTACGCTGCACCGAAAATGCTACAAAAGTTACGATCACTGCTTATATGTATGGTATGACGTGGTATGTTTTATTTTGCCTAGACTTGTACTAAGTATTACTTATTCTGTGCCTAGACAAGCAATAGCACCACATAGCACACTGTCCTCTCTTGCCTAAGAAGGTCAGGAAGCTTAATTAATAATGGTTTGTCAGAGTAGCTGCAATAATTACATTAATTTGAAACTAATTATACGGTATTTATTTAGTTAGTTGATGACTCGGGAGCATATTCATAGTCAAAGAGAATATAATCACTGTTCATATCTAGTAGGTAAGTATTTGGCCATAATTATACGGTATAATAATGTGAAAATGGCAGCCAAGTTCACCGACAAAAGAATTGAGATCTACATGGGCGCCAAGTTCCGTAGATTATCTGAAAAGTTGTCATGTTTGGCACTAGATTGTTTACAGTAAAACTAATTTACTGCGGCTTAATGCATTTTGAGCCTTAACTTGGCAGTTTTCTATGCAGTACGTTATAATACCATAAAAGCTGATGGATATTTAAGAAAACTGCCAAGTTAAAGCTCAAAATGCATTAAGCCGCAGTAAATTAGTTTTACTGTAAACAATCTAGTTCCAAAATTGACAACTTTTCAGATAATCTACGGAACTTGGCGCCCATTTAGGGCTCAATTCTTTTGTCGGTGAACTTGGCTGCCATTTTCACATTTATGTTTTTGATGGGATATCATTACTTTTTGTCAAACTTCATCCAATGGTGCTTTCCCAGAGCGAATGCACGAGTTACTATACAAAATACCCAAACCGATATAGGTGCACCTAAAATATTTGAAGAGTTCCCTCGATTTCTCCAGGACCCTATGATCGGATTCTGACCCGATGACAATGGGACCACCCCGGAAGTATACCGTTTCTAACAAATAATTTTTAAGAAAAAAAACCGACTTCAATGTGGGAGTCCGGTGAAAGATTATTAATCTTAGATGGTGCACTCTTAGATTCCATACAATAAAATACAAAAATGGCTATAAGTATGTTTATAATGGTAGAAGACTAAGTACCCTCAATTCCTCATGAAATCATGGAAAAACCTTGCTTGCTTGACTAACAAAACGAAGAGAACAAATCGCCAAACGTGAACTACGCGTCGTTGAAGAGTTCCGTTCTGATCATCATCAGCAGTTCCACTTCATCAAATGTCACTTTTATGAATGAAAATGCTTGATTAGTTCATGAAAATACTAAAATCACTATTTGTGTGCCTTTCACATTTGAGGAGTTTCCTCGATTCCTAATGGATCCCATCATCAGAACTCGAGCATGACAAAAATCAATCGTGAAAATAGAACTTGCTTAACAAACACCGCTAGAAGGACAAATCGCCAAACGTGAACTTTTCGTCGTTGAAGAGTTCTGTTCTGATCATCATCAGCAGTTCCACTTCATCAAATGTCACATTTTTGTATGATAATGCTCGATTTGTTGATAAAAACACAAAAATCACTATATGTTTGCCTTTAAGATTTGAGGAGTTCCCTCAACTCCTCATGGATCGCATCATCAGAACTCGAGCATGACAAAAATTAATCGTGAAAATAGAACTTGCTTAACAAACACAGCTAGGAGGACAAATCGCCAAACGTGAACTTTTCGTCGTTGAAGAGTTCTGTTCTGATCATCATCAGCAGTTCCACTTCATCAAATGTCACATTTTTGTATGATAATGCTCGATTTGTTGATAAAAACACAAAAATCACTATATGTTTGCCTTTAAGATTTGAGGAGTTCCCTCAACTCCTCATGGATCCCATCATCAGAACTCGAGCATGACAAAAATTAATCGTGAAAATAGAACTTGCTTAACAAACACAGCTAGGAAGACAAATCGCCAAACGTGAACTTCTCGTCGTTGAAGAGTTCTGTTCTGATCATCATCAGCAGTTCCACTTCATCCAATGTCACATTTTTGGATGCAAATGCTTGACTTGTTGATAAAAACACAAAAATCACTATATGTTTGCCTTAAAGATTTGAGGAGTTCCCTCAATTCCTCATGGATCCCATCATCAGAACTGCCTTTTGACAAAAACGGAACCAACTTGGATATATATACATACAATAAAAAAAAAAATTCAAATCGGTTAAGAAATGACGGAGTTATGGAGTAACAAACATTAAAAAAAAAAAAAAAAACGTACAACCGAATTGATAACCTCCTCTTTTGAAATTTTGAAGTCGGTTAAAAAAGAATTTTACAAATCGGTTAATAAATGTCGGAGTTCTGAGGTAACTAGCATAAATAATAATAATAATAAAACTAATAATAAAATCACTGTTTTCTGATTTTTTCTGGTGTATACACATAATTACCAAGCTGCATGCCAAATTTCAGCTTTCTAGGTCATCTGGATGTGGGTTAGGCTTTTGATTACTAGTCAGTCAGTCAGTCAGTGGTAACAATGCCGTTTTTTGGAATTTATTATCTCAATAACTATTAAACCTATATTTATGAAATTCGTGGTTCTAGTTGTTCTAACGGATCTTAATATATGTACCAAATTTCATGTTTTTATGTTAGATAGATTTGGAGTTATTGGGGGTCAAAAGTGGCTCCAAACGGTTCGTGTAATATAACACACGGCTGCTGTCCGCCAGTTCCTGGGATGAACTTGGCTGGACACGCTGCCGCGTGTCTAGATTATTTTGTATGAAAATGAAAAAAAAACTTGAATTTTAAAAAACTAAGTATGCTATGTCGTTTTTATGGCTATACACGGCTATGTGCTTGAAGGAACGGAAATCATTAAAAACACCCTGTATATGCTGCGTCCACATTGAATCAACAAACGCAAATGAATAGGGATGAAACTATAGGTCTACCCGGGTGGCCCGTGCGTCAACAAACAAACAGAAAAACTACCTTAGTAAAAGTGTCACCAATTTCAAGATATTGGGTTTTTATTGTTTTGAGTTTTATATGGTTACTGGGGACAAATATTAATAAGATAGTTTTTTTTTCTGAATTTTACTTACAGTCGAATAATGTGGACAATGTGGTCTGCCATATTCAAAAAACATTTTGTGCAATTTTGATTTAAATCGTTGAGTAAATAAACGTTTTCTTGAAAAAAAGGAAATTGAATTTTGCTGTTTGGTATTGGTAGGTGATCCGCCCACATACATAGGTATTATGCCGCCCTTAAGTTAACAATTCAGGTGAATAATTTTTGTACGCGATTAAGTTCCGTTTACCAATCCATACTATACTATACTATACTATACTATACTATACTATACTATACTATACTATACTATACTATACTATACTATACTATACTATACTATACTATACTATACTTTACTATACTATACTATACTATACTATACTATACTATACTATACTATACTATACTATACTATACTATACTATACTATACTATACTATACTATACTTTACTATACTATACTATACTATACTATACTATACTATACTATACTATACTATAATATTATAAATGCGAAAGTCACCCGTCTGTCTGTCTGCCTGTTACCTCTTCACTCTTAAACCGCTAAACCGATTTAGATGAAATTTGGTATAGAGATAGTTTGAGTCCCGGGAAAGGACATAGGATAGTTGTTATTCCGGAAATAGTTCCGTAGAGGGTGAAAAGGGGGGCGAGTAGCACGCGGACGGAGTCGCGGGAAAAAGCTAGTAATTTAATAATGCCTTTAAGTTTGTCGTACCGTACTACTTACGGGACATCCTGTATATGCGTTTGTACTTGTCAGTATGTACTTAGCCTTAAACTCTTTATATCTTCTCTGTTATATTTTGACCTCTCCGCTACGTATATCTATTTGATATCTATAGCAGAAGAAAAACCAAAACGTCATACGTATTTCAATGTCATGAGTTGAAATTGATTTGACTATTTTAAATTCAAAATTATTTCTGTTTTTATTTATTTACAGATATCCCACGTTTTACATCTATTTCGATTAATATGTAAGTTATTTTAAGTAATATTTTAATTGAATAACCTAGTTTAATTTAACGTCTGCAAAAATTGTATTAGCAATATGTCACTCAACGTTGCTTTTCTCGGAAATGTTAAGGCGCGTTTGTGGTTAAATTACCCCTTTATTCACGGGCGGCTTTTGGGTTTGGCGAGCTGGGCCTCGCCCTTGCAGAGGCCTCGCGTACCTGCGCAATCCACGAAAAATACTAGTACCTAAACCCGCCCGGAGCCTCGCCAGAGGCGTCTTTACCTGCCACTCATTCCTTTAGTTGTTCAAAGCGACTAAAGGGCTTAAAAGAATAGATAAAGAACTGAATGGTGAAGTTCGGTGAAGCAAGGTACCTGCTAGGCTATCCATATTTGGGATTAATGCAATTTGACGGGCCAAAGTAAGACGCAGACACAAATGCATTAGGCATAAAGTCTATGACTTCTATGAGTCTATGATTTCCAAAAACAAATTTACAAATTTGCCTTCAAACTAGAACTCTACTTCTTAATAGGTGGAAACCTGTGCTATTGGATAGCAGCATTGCTACTACTAGGTACTAGCATAGTCTATATCGTATAGTCTATAAGCTATGCTTACGAAGAATTTGCAGCTATACAGGGTGATTCGGGAGACGTGAGCAAGATCAACACTACAGATTCAGTAGATCATAAGCTACTGCTTCGTGCCACTATTAGTGAAATTAACGTTCATTTATCTTTGGTGTTGAAAACAAAATGTTTTAAATTATTTGCGAAATTCATGTTCACTCTACAATCAGAATACTTCAGTCAAGTGATACGTGTCAAATTTAATGTCATCCGAGTCCGATTACTTTTGAAATATCGTATCTCACTCAATGTGACAATTTACTTTCTTCGTAATCAAAGTGCTGTCATAACAGGTTTAATCTTTATAAACCAGTTGCTGTAGGGTGACCATAATTGTAGAGAATTAAACTTTAACTTAACAAAAATTTAAATACGGGAAAAAGGTATGGGTGTTTCACTTAAATACAATGGTGAGCGATTCATTGCCATTTACTATGTATGTAGTGTTGGTCCTGCTCACGTCTCCAGAATCAACCTGTATACATTCGCGACCGCTCTTTTGTTGCCGATTTCATCTAATATACATATACCATGTCTCTTGCAAATAAACCTATTCTATTCTATTCTATATGGATTTGAAGAGCTGTATTGATAGCCAGGAATATGCCGGTCCTTCTCAATATATGATGTTTTAATATTACCATATCATGAGTCTCTAGTGACCAGAAGGCTGGACAATATTTCGCACAAAGAATAAGCATTGCCATCCAGCGTGACAATGCAGCAAGCCTTCTGGGTACTGATGGCGAGCTGGGACAATTTTTTAATTTAATTTTTTTTTTAAAAGGTAGTTTTATAATGTGTATTGTCTTTTTGAGAATTGATTAATAAAATATATCATATATGACATAATATCGAAATACTTTCAGGCCCATTCATCATCACGACGCGTGGCAGGGCTGTTCTAAGCCCGAGGTGTGCTGTTCCTCGCTACGCCTAATCAAAATGACCGTAATGTATCCCTTCCGGCCGCCATAGCAACGAAGTTTCGCAACCAGTTGTGCAGGAGGATTTTTTTATTCTAGTTGTGATAGAATAATTTTTAAATTTCACGCAACTGGTTGCCTAAGTGGTGCCAAAAAGTCGGTTTTTTTTTCTTAAAAATTATGTAATTGGTCAATCTATATTCAAACTGTTTCAATAGTGCAGTTAATGGCCAAACTTCTGTCATGAAAAGAAAAATGCAGTTATTGATAATCTTAACATTTCACTGTCGGCATATTAGGACAGCGAAATCCGTATTTTCGTGAAAAAAAAAGTAGGGGTTTTACGCGATCTGGTGGTAGGTGCCCTGTACTTATTTGAATTTGTTTTCGCGAAAGAACGGATTTAACGTTATTGGAAAAATGATAAATCACTGATCTAGGTAGTAGGTACTAGTGGCTCTGACTGAGCCACGCAACTACGAGTATGCGATTTTATGTTCAATTTTCAAAATTTCCAAATACTGGATCATTTGTAATATTAGTATGGACAACGTTTCCAGCACATCCCCCTGCCCCCACAATGATGGAGGGTGGGGGCGAGGGCGTGGTGGCTGTGGTGCGGTGGCTGTCAGACGCGGGGCTGGCCGTGGGGCTGCTGGCGCAGCGCTCGCGGCCGGTCGAGAGAGCCCTACGGGAACCTGGTGGAAGAGGTAAGCCGCGATGACATTTATAATTTCCAGTCAAAGGACTCAGTTTTCTGACCAGCGATTGGCCTTAGCCTCACCTGGTGGAAAACGATGACAAGGCCTAAGATGTTACTCACTGATTCAGTAATTGCCTATTCACTCTTGTCTTGAAGAGACCCATATTGTATGTATATTTCAAGAACTCTACTCTTATTTACGTGACTCACACTCGTTATTTTCAGCGACGCCCCGTCGTGCACTGCGCGAGCCCCGCGCCTTGCAGACCTTCCCTGAGCGAGAGCTCAAGCGCCGACCCGTTAGCCCTGAGCCCTATGCCAGCACGTACCAGGTAACTGGGAAACCTCATTAAGGTTGTCGAACACGTAACCGCTCGGCACCGGATCGGCGCCGCCTCAACTCGAGCCTTCCAGTATTATTTTTAAGAAATTCCATACTGTAACGCACATCGGAACAGCATCGCCTAGCCTGGGCACGAGCTAATAATCCGCAAGCGGCGCGCGGAAATCTCGCAGTCGTCGAACTTACGTCGGGCCGCCGCCGCGCTACGCTATCGCCCAGCCTAGCCGTAAGCGCGATGTCACTTAGCCGCAGCCGCGCGGATATCTACGCTGCTGAGCCGTTTCTGTTACTTGCATTGCATGCGTATGTTTGCCGCCTGGTTGACGGCGAGCCGATGAGGTGAGGCGGCGTGGACCCGTTGCCGAGCGGTTACGTGTGCAACAATCTTAAACAATAACCCACGAGCCACGAGAATTCAATATCGGGTCGCCAACTTGTGATTCTTCTGCAGTCATAAGCTTTCATAAGCGGCGGTTGCTTACTACCAGGCGGTCCGTACGCTTATTTCCCACCACTGTAGTGTAAAAATGACAAGCGCCCTGTCAGCCCTGAGCCACAGAAATACAAGTTACCTGCTGATGCCGGCACCACACTTCGCTATGCGCTATTCTTCGTGACTGTGCCATATTTGCGAAAATATTTGTGCGCGAACAAAACAACAAACATGCCTACTACATTTCGTACCGGTATGCCTATTCGACTTATTCGTGTCCTTTGATGTGTACCAAAAACCGATGAGACGACGGACACTCGTATCCGATATTCGCGCTTATGCGTTATGCGTGCGAATAAAGCAAACGTAGACGAATATACCTGAATATACCCTCCACACTTCGCAGAATGCAGACGCATGAGCCTAATCTAATACCGGATAGCACATAGCGAAGTTTGATGCCGGCATAATAGATCTTGAGACGCTACCGCGAACCGAAAACGAAATATCTGCCTCTCTGTCGCACATGCCTATTCGAGCGAGATACTTGTGCACGAAAACGGGGCGTGGCGGCGCGCTGATACGTCTGTTCCACTCTTACGCTCTCGAAGGCCAGCGTTTATTTATAAACCACGTCGGTGGCAAATAAGCGTACGGCCCGCCTGATGGTACGTGGTCACCGTAGCCTATGGACGCCTGCAACTCCAGGGGTGTCACATGCGCGTTATCGACCCTTTATAAATTTATACACCCTTTTCTAAAAGAGTTTAGCCGCAGTCGGATCGAAAAGGTGACATTTATCGTTATATATTAGTCAAATGACACGAAACCTCAAATCAAAACTTTATCGCATACAAACAAAGGCGGCGGGGGACTTTCTTTTATAATATGTATAGACATTGGCGGTCCTCTTGTCTCTTGATTACTTAAAAATTTGGTGGTGTCATTCGACGCTGCGTAGGACACTGATGCGCCAGTGGGATCACAGGGTGGGATTAACGAAAACGCGGCGCGCGGACATCCGCGGGTGATTGAGGCCTTGCAGAATTAACGTTTGATCTTTACTCATCTCGGACTTTCTTGGCTGCAGGTGGCCCACTGTGGCGTCGACGCCTGTTCCCCCGCACGTTGGCACACGGAGTTCCCGCCACAGCGACAGAAGCCATCACCAGGTTCTACTTATATCTACCTAAATCTCCAGTGACTGAGAAAAAACGCCCATCCTATTCTTTGAGAGCTAGGTGTCCAGTCATCGGGGGACAACTGGGTTATGTGATATTAGAGGGGCGACGTTAAATGGTGCCGGGAGGGTAGCGGTAGAGCCCTACCATACCAAGGGTTGTACAGCCCATGAATTGACAGGAGCTAGGGATCCCATGGAAGTCACATCACGGAGCCCTGGACTTGATTTTCCTCGATAGAACGTGATATGGGTAAAACCATGTTGTGTCTAATTGTACCATTTTAAATTAATTTTGTACTAAAACAGTAATGCTCCGAGCAGGATACGAATACGAACCTGCGACATCCTTATCGGAGCATAAAATTTTTAAATTTTTCCCTGTAATTTGAAATTTTCGTTAGCAGCGTTACTGCTTTAGTACAAAATTAATTTAGTATGGGATGGCGCATCGTTACTGACGATTTCTCAATTTAATTTGAGACGTTCGTTGGTGCCGTTAATAGAAGCCTAAGTCTTCTACTCTACGGTAGATATCGCTGTACGCCTCCCTAAGGCGTTGTAAGAGGGAACTAGTGAAGGATTTCGTGGACGAGCTTGGTTGTTCCGATAGCTCAGAGGCTAGAGCGATTGGCAGTGTACCATTTTAGTTAGTGTATGCATTGTAGTTATTGGCCGGTCCACACTGCTGCTTGCCTTTCCACTGGAGATATGATTTGCAGCTATGCTTCGAGGATGTGTGAGCTACGCTACGAAATGCTGTTTCCACTAATGCTATATATTCATATTCATTTATTCATAATATTAATGTTATATGTCAAAAATATATGTTATGTATTCTATACTATGTGGACCAATGAATGTGATTGGTGGATTAAAGTAAAACTAGTTTATTCTTCAAATTAGGCATATTATATTACATGCACCTATGAACGTCAATAAACTACCACCGGTTCGGAAAAATAAACCTCTGCCACGAGAAGTACCGGCGTAAGAAACTCGGCGAGGTGTCATTTTTAACCGACTTCAAGATTTCAAAAGAGGAGGTTATCAATTCGGTTGTATTTTTTTTTTTTTTAATGTTTGTTACTCCATAACTTCGTCATTTCTTAACCGATTTGAAAAATTCTTTTTTTGATTGTATGTATATATATCCAAGTTGGTCCCGTTTTTGTCAAAAGGCAGTTCTGATGATGGAATCCATGAGGAATTGAAGGAACTCCTCAAATCTTTAAGGCAAACATATAGTGATTTTTGTGTTTTTATCAACAAGTCAAGCATTTGCATCCAAAAATGTGACATTGGATGAAGTGGAACTGCTGATGATGATCAGAACAGAACTCTTCAACGACGAAAAGTTCACGTTTGGCGATTTGTCCTCCTAGCTGTGTTTGTTAAGCAAGTTCTATTTTCACGATTAATTTTTGTCATGCTCGAGTTCTGATGATGGGATCCATGAGGAATTGAGGGAACTCCTCAAATCTTAAAGGCAAACATATAGTGGTTTTTGTGTTTTTATCAACAAATCGAGCATTATCATACAAAAATGTGACATTTGATGAAGTGGAACTGCTGATGATGATCAGAACAGAACTCTTCAACGACGAAAAGTTCACGTTTGGCGATTTGTCCTTCTAGCTGTGTTTGTTAAGCAAGTTCTATTTTCACGATTGATTTTTGTCATGCTCGAGTTCTGATGATGGGATCCATTAGGAATCGAGGAAACTCCTCAAATGTGAAAGGCACACAAATAGTGATTTTAGTATTTTCATGAACTAATCAAGCATTTTCATTCATAAAAGTGACATTTGATGAAGTGGAACTGCTGATGATGATCAGAACGGGACTCTTCAACGACGCGTAGTTCACGTTTGGCGATTTGTTCTCTTCGTTTTGTTTGTCAAGCAAGCAAGGTTTTTCCATGATTTCATGAGGAATTGAGGGTACTTAGTCTTCTACCATTATAAACATACTTATAGCCATTTTTGTATTTTATTGTATGGAATCTAAGAGTGTACCATCTAAGATTAATAATCTTTTACCGGACTCCCCCATTGAAGTCGGTTTTTTTTTCTTAAAAATTATTTCAAAACAATATACATTGTAAAGTTAAATATAAAATTACAGTGTCAGCTACTGCGTAATAACAATGCTACAGTAGAAAACCTATTTTCGCGATAGATTAGCCGTGTAGGACACTATCACTGCCAAACATCCCTATCCATGATGTAATCGTTTATCTTATAATATGCTCTTCAAATAAGTGTTTGTTTTACTACAGATTTGAATTTAGAATTGCTAAGTTCAGTAATGTGTGTTGGAATTTTATTGTAGAATTTGATACTATTTCCCATTAACGACTTTTTCGCTTTTGATGGTTTACCATGCGTATACCATGTTATAAATATTAACATAATAATTTTACATGTGGCAGGTACCCAACTACACTCGCGGTCAAAAATTTAGAGCGAAGTGTTTGTTAACCGACTTCAAGATTTCAAAACAGGAGGTTATCAATTCGGTTGTATGTTTTTTTTTTGTTTTTAGTCCATAACTCCGTCATTTCTTAACCGCTTTGGAAAATTCTTTTTTTGATTGTAAGTATATATATCCAAGTTGGTCCCGTTTTTGTCAAAATGCAGTTCTGATGATGGGATCCATGAGGAATTGAGGGAACTCCTCAAATCTTTAAGGCAAACATATAGTGATTTTGGTGTTTTTATCAACAAGTCAAGCAAAAATGTGACATTGGATGAAGTGGAACTGCTGATGATGATCAGAACAGAACTCTTCAACGACGACAAGTTCACGTTTGGCGATTTGTCCTCCTAGCTGTGTTTGTTAAGCAAGTTCTATTTTCACGATTAATTTTTGTCATGCTTGATTTCTGATGATGGGAACCATGAGGAGAGAAATTGAGGGAACTCCTCATATCTTAAAGGCAAACATATAGTGATTTTTGTGTTTTTATCAACAAATCGAGCATTATCATACAAAAATGTGACATTTGATGAAGTGGAACTGCTGATGATGATCAGAACAGAACTCTTCAACGACGAAAAGTTCACGTTTGGCGATTTGGCCTTCTAGCTGTGTTTGTTAAGCAAAAACGCAAGGGATCCATTAGGAATCGAGGGAACTCCTCAAATGTGAATGGCACACAAATAGTGATTTTTGTATTTTCATGAACTAATCAAGCATTTTCATTCATAAAAGTTATATTTGATGAAGTGGAACTGCTGGTGATGATCAGAGCGAAACTCTTCAACGACGCGTAGTTCACGTTTGGCGATTTGTTCTCTTCATTTTGTTTGTCAAGCAAGCAAGGTTTTTCCATGATTCCATGAGGAATTGAAGGTACTTAGTCTTCTACCATTATAAACATACTTATAGCCATTTTTATTTTATTGTATGGAATCTAAGAGTGCACCATCTAAGTATAATAATCTTTCACCGGCCTCCCCCATTGAAGTCGGTTTTTTAACCGACTTCAAGATTTTAAAAGAGGAGGTTATCAATTCGGTTGTATGTTTTTTTTTTTTTTTTAATGTTTGTTAGTCCATAACTCCGTCATTTCTTAACCGATTTAGAAAATTCTTTTTTTGATTGTAAGTATATATATCCAAGTTGGTCCCGTTTTTGTCAAAACGCAGTTCCGATGATGGGATCCATGAGAAATTGAGGGAACTCGTCAAATCTTCAAGGCAAACATATAGTTATTTTTATGTTTTTATCAACAAGTCAAGCATTTTCATCCAAAAATGTGACATTGGATGAAGTGGAACTGCTGATGATGATCAGAACAGAACTCTTCAACGACAAAAAGTTCACGTTTGGCGATTTGTCCTCCTAGCTGTGTTTGTTAAGCAAGTTCTATTTTCACGATTAATTTTTGTCATGCTTGATTTCTGATGATGGGATGCATGAGGAATTGAGGGAAATCCTCAAATCTTAAAGGCAAACATATAGTGATTTTTGTGTTTTTATTAACAAATCGAGCATTTTCATACAAAAATGTGACAATTGATGAAGTGGAACTGCGGATGATGATCAGAACAGAACTCTTCAACGACGAAAAGTTCACGTTTGGCGATTTGTCCTTCTAGCTGTGTTTGTTAAGCAAGTTCTATTTTCACGATTGATTTTTGTCATGCTCGAGTTCTGATGATGGGATCCATTAGGAATCGAGGGAACTCCTCAAATGTGAAAGGCACACAAATAGTGATTTTAGTATTTTCATGAACTAATCAAGCATTTTCATTCATAAAAGTGACATTTGATGAAGTGGAACTGCTGATGATGATCAGAACGGAACTCTTCAACTACGCGTGGTTCACGTTTAGCGATTTGTTCTCTTCGTTTTGTTTGTCAAGCAAGCAAGGTTTTTTCATGATTCCATGAGGAATTGAGGGTACTTAGTCTTCTACCATTATAAACATACATTATAGCCATTTTTAGGGTTCCGTAGTCAACTAGGAACCCTTATAGTTTCGCCATGTCTGTCCGTCCGTCTGTCCGTCCGTCCGCGGATAATCTCAGTGACCGTTAGCACTAGAAAGCTGAAATTTGGTACTAATATGTATATCAATTACGCCGACAAAGTGGTAAAATAAAAAGTGGAAAAAAATATTTTATTAGGGTACCTCCCCTATACGTAAAGTGGGGAGTGTTTTTTTTTCATTTTAACCCTAACGTGTGATATATTGTTAGATAGGTATTTAAAAATAAATAGGGGTTTACTAAAATCATGTTTTGATAATGTTAATATTTTCGGAAATAATCGCTCCAGAAGTAAAAAAAAATGTGTCACCCCCCTCTAACTTTTGAACCATGAGTTTTAAAAATATGAAAAAAATCTCAAAAGTAGAACTTTATAAAAACTTTGTAGGAAAATTATTTTGAACTTGATAGGTTGAATAGTTTTTGTAATTAAAAAAAAAAAAAATGTGACGGACGGAAAACTACGGAACCCTACACTGAGCGTGGCCCGACACGCTCTTGGCCGGTTTTTTTATTTTATTGTATATCTATCTAAGAGTGCACCATCTAAGTATAATAATCTTTTACCGGCCTCCCCCATAGAATTTTTTTTTGCTTAAAAATTATATTTCTCCATATTTGAATTTGGAATTGCTAAGTTCAGTAATGTTATTAGGAATTTTATTGTAGTATTCAAACACATCCATAGCAACGATGTATGTATGTTACGACCACATCTCTGGTGGAAAAGCACCCTAATGCGTGAACCTATGGTGGCCTAGTGGTTCAAGCATGCGGCTGTCAATAGGCGGTCGTGGGTTTGAATCCCAGTTCGTACCAATGAGTTTTTTGAGCTGAGCGGAGCGAAGCTCACTCTTTGGCGACAGATGTATTTCGTTTGAGTTCGTAATACTCCTCCTAGACGCTTCAACCGATCACGCTCACATTTAGCATGTCATACGTGACATCATGACCGGTGTACCCTGTCATGACGATGGTTTAGATAAAAAAAAATGAAATTCGGACATATCCCGGGGGAATAATCAATGTCAGGGAGTTTGAGACGGCAAACTGCATTACGTACCTAGTCAAAACTTATGTACGAAATGTCATTTGACATTTACCGATAGCTTTTCGGCGATGAAAACATCGTTGGGAAACCTGCATACACACATCTGCGAATAAATTCAAAGGTGTATGTGAAGTCCTCAACCGCACTGGTCCAGCGTGGGGAGTATGCCCAATCAAATGAGAGGAGACCCGTGCGCAGCAGTGGGACGTATGTAGGCTGATGATATGTGTAACGTCTACTGTTACGTGGGGTAAGTTAGGGTATTAAATGAAACACAATATTTCATATGGAAAAAGCCACCGGGAGCACGACCGCCCGGCGCGGATGACAGCTGCCGAGTGTCACACCCCCTTCTGCGCGCCCCACTCCCGCCGCTATACCGTTTAATCGTTACAATATGCATTTTCCAGCTCTGGGCAACTTTGAAGTGGGTCATCGGAGCCACTCACCAGCTCGCAGCGACGTTTACAGTTGCCGAGTTGAGAGAGATACAGGTAAGATTTTAATATTAACTCATCATGGAGTGCATGTTTCTTTTACTACTAGACAGTCTGCAGCAGCTTATAAGTGTTTCTCTACACCATAAATATGTAAACTGCGCTGTGCTGTAAGGAACACACATACAGATGTGGTTGCAGTTTTTTGTAATGCCCCAGTTAGGGTGTTCAGAATTTGAGCAACATGACAATCAACTTCGCCCTACCTCCTTTAATAGCTAAATATATCTAAGCTACTAGACGAATTGATTGGCTTCACTTCGCTCAGCTTATTGTTAGGCGACAGATGTATTTCGTTTGAGTTCGTACCTACGCCTCTTGCACGCTTCAACCGATCACGCTCACAAACAGGTGGCGAAGTACTGGCAGAACACAATCTAGGTTTTAGAACTAAAATGATCACTTTAACAGGTTTTACACGAGTATGGAGATGATTTTCCCAAATAGAGACAGTTAAAAACGTAGTCGTTGTCACCGGCTTCGGCGAGGATGACTATATATATTAACACTTTTCCAGGCCGCGCCAATCTAGAAGGCTTTACAAAAAAACAAAATATATACTCAAAATAGTTACGTTACGGTGATTCATTTCAAGACGAGTCAATTTTTACGAAAATGCAATGTAATTTGATCAGAGAACTAGGATTGAAATTCTATTGACACGTATGTAGTCGATGAAACGTGTTACGCCTGGAAAAGGGTTAAAAGCTATACGGCAAATTTCCATTTTAATCCCTCATGATTGTTCCACCGTGATCAAGTTTTTTTTGGGCTTATATAGCATACGTTCTATGCTTCTCTCATTAATACCCAGGATGCCAGATACGACCACAGCACGACCGAGACGTAGAGGCTTTCGTGAGCTCGCTCCGAAAATACCCGAGCAGCACCGAGCGGACTCCTTCCGCGGAACTGCTGGAGAAACTGCTGAAGAACTCACAAACGAGTACGTCAAAGCGGGCCACTGTAGGACACAACAACAAGATCTTGTTGTTTGTTGTTGTGTCCTACAGTGGCCCGCTTTAGCAGCTAATCCCGAGGATTGTTGGGATTAGACCACTACTACTCGTAGTATCTGATACGATATGATGTTTCGTAAGTTGGTTCATAATAGAGTTCAATATTCGTAATTGGCGAGACAAAATCACACAGAATACGCTGGTTGGGCCATCTACTGGGAATGCACGAATAGGGGAGGAAGAGGGAACTAGTGAAGGTTTTCGTGCCTGAGCTTGGTTGTTACGATAGCTCTGTTGACTAGAGCGATTGGCCGCGTATGCCAAGATGACACAGGTTCAAATCCTGCTCAGAGAACAACATTTTTTCTTAAATTTTCCCTTCGAATTGAAATTAAATAAATATGCGTTTTTAGCCTTGGTAGCGGACCCCAGGCATCCTTTAGGATGCAACTGTACTGGGAATAACGCTAGGATGATGATTATGCGTTTTTAATTACCTCCAGCGTCAAAAGAATCCCCACCGCCATCAAAGAAACGACGCCAGCACTGGGACAAACCGCAGCCCCTCAGCCCCCTCAGCTCCCTCAGTCCCCTCAGTATCTACGTCAACAGGATTAACGACAGGAGAGGCCACAGGAAACCAGGGCGGGCTCAGTCTGATCCGAAACAGTCTGGCCCTGAGAACTATCCGCTTCCGGGATCTGTGAGGTACATAAGTCTTTCTTTATAACAAAACGCTGTCAAATGAACATAGGTACTTATGACCAGTTAGTTATGCGCAAAAGAAGTATCTACCTAGGGAGGCACATCATGCAACCAGAGGAGATACAAAAAATTGATACCCAAAGAGTCCGGAGCACACTAGTTTCATTTATTGTAGCGTAATCAATCATAGGTGCAAAATAACCGTTACATTAGGGTTGGTTCACACAGTAGATTTCTTAAAATTAAAGCTACAACTAGGAGCTGCAGTCATACGCATAGGTAAGTTCATAGTTACATTATGGCCGAGGCTCGGAAAGTAAGCGATTGCCTGACGAGGTGGTTGGCGGCCGAGGCTTATACCGAGCTTACTCATATGACTTACACTGAATCCGTAGTGTTGATCCTACTCACGTTTCCCGAATCAACCTGTTACTACAACCAGATCCAACTTTCTTACAAAACCCTGACAAATAAAATTGAATATTAAGTTGTAAGTCGCAAGACGTTTTTTTAATTATTCATAGATAAGCTTGGGCTCGCGTTTTCGGCCACAGTATCCGTAATGCTCAACCAATCCGCAATGCCAAATGTGGCAGTAAGTATTTTACTACAACACGCGGTATTAAGGGGCCTTTTCTCATAATCGGGATATAGCAAATTGCAACTTAACTAAATAAATACTAACAACGCCGTGTAACAACTGTGTCCCGTTTGTTTTACCAGTATCACCGCCTTCGACTACCTGAACAGTGGAACACCATCGCCAAAACCGACAGATAAAAAAATCGAGAACCAGCTACATAAGAACACTTTTCGTGAGGCGCGCCGGGAGAAAAGACCAGTGGTGAGTTGCGTAGTTGTTATAGCATTTTGGACCTCCAGGAGGTGACCTCCCAATTACCTGCCTCCCGACATTCAGAACATATCTTGGGGGCTGTCATGCGGTACCCGCTGGTTCGGCTCTTTAGCGCACGCTTTTGCTTGTCGCTCTACAAATTCTGTTAAAAATGAAATGACCCATGCAGCCTTTGTAATTATCGGGACAGGTTCTAAGAGCAACCTTTTGGAATACGGGGAAACAGTTGATTTTCCGAGAAAACGAATAACACAATAAAGTGTTGCAGCTGGGCACAACTTGCTGCCAAGTTGCAAGACATGCGGGTAACGGCCCTTTGCTTACTCGCACTGTGCATTTAGAAATGGGAGAGCAGACTGTCTCGTTACGCTTACTTAAAGTGCTAAAATTTTGCCACTGATGAAAAGATTCTTAGTCTTTATCTGTTTGGCATCATATAAAGCCGCATCGCAGCAGGTCGGACCCATTTAAAAGTACAATTCTGGCTTTACTTCACCATTGATAGCAGTGTATTTTTCAATATAATTAATAATTATTAATTATATGTGTAATTTAATTAGGGATATTAATATATTTCAGACGGCCTTCCCAATGTGCCCTATGCTTCGTAGCAGATTTGAGAAGCATATGAAACAATACCACCCGGTAAGTGATGGAAGAAATATATATTTAACGGAAAATTTAAAATTGTCAAAATTAGGCTTAGCAACATCAGAAGCTTTTCCGTAAAAAGATACATTTTTAAGAATTAACTATAGGGTACATTTTTGGTGGTGCTGATGATGATAATGATTATGTGGTTTTCGTAGACGACATCTAAGACCCCCTACGTGGACTACGCGAGCCTCGACATGTGCAGCAAGTGTCTGAAGAGGCGGCCGTGCCCCTGCGAGACGGGCAGAAATATGAGACGAATCGTCGGTGAGTCTGTTATGACTAGCTGCCAACACCTGTTACTCAGCCTCACACACAGCACAACACACGCACTTCAGGACACTCATGCTGTAGACGAACTCCCGATGGGCTCGTTAATTTAGGGGTGCCACACTTTACCTCAAAACTGTGCTTTGAAAGTATTTAAGACCAAACATTTTCCCAAGCCTATAAGTAGAGTGTCCCACTGCTGGTAAAGTGGCTCCTCTGCCGAGTAAGGGGGCCGATCACACATCTTACAGGCCTCGATCTAACCTCACCTGAATGTGGTACACCCTATTAAGCAAACGAGGCGCTTGCAACCGCCAACTCGTACTGGAGCAGCGTGGTGGACTCAAGGTCCATACCACGTCGAAATCTTATGGCGGAGGGTCGTCGTGACACTCGTGATAGTCTGTTTAGTCTAGAGAGCTCTTCAAACAAAGCGAAGAGCCTTGGAATTTAAAGGGCGTGCCATAAGGCCGATATTGCTCTCATCTTTATTTTATCAGCCGAAGGAGGTCAACTGCTGGACATATCCCTCCCCCATATCCCTCTCATGAAATGAAAAATTCCTTGTTAAGATTCAATATAATGTAATTATTTATTTCCTTTTCTCTCCAGATAAAGAGGAACGTGAAAAACGACAGTTAGAAGATGTCATATTTTCGTGGCTTAGAGATATACCTATCTACCCAGAAGAAAACCCACATGACAAATATATAAGAGATGTCATTGTTAAAAAATTAGCAGAGACGCTCAGCGGAATGGGTGAGAGGCAATTTGCTAACCAAGGCAAAGAAGAAATTTCACGAGCTTTACAGAAAATGCCGATGTGGTATCCAAGTGATGAGAAAGAACGAGAACGTTTTAAAAATATGATTACTGACAACCTGCTAGTGAAAATTAAAAGTATTAAAGAGCTGAAAAGCTTTGATCAGGCTGTGGAAGATTTCTTTGATGGGATAATATTTGATAAAGAAATCAATAGGCCACAAGTATTGAACAACGTAATTGCGGAGCTGAATAAAATAGCAGTCGATCGGCCTGAGGATGATACCACTTATAGAGATATGTTGAAAATGAAAGCGTTTGAATTGTTGGACCAACTTCCTTTAAAAACCTCTGGAAATAAGTACGAATATTTGAATCAATTGTCTGATGAACTCGCTGATCACTTGATAAATCCACATTTAGATCAGGAAGCAAAACAAATTATAAAAGAAGACATAGGAGTTATCCTGGACGACTCCCATGTGCCCGTAAAGAACAGAGCCATTGTTGAAGAAGGACTAAGAAAGCTTGTAGCTGATATAGCTATAAAAGATATGGACGAAGACAAAGCAGAATCTCTGATCAAATGTTTGCTCGAAGGGAATGTCTCGGATGATAAAATCGAAGCTATGACGACACAAGTACTAGCTTTGGCTGATAAAGTAAAACCAATACATGCAAAGATCAATCAAGAAGCAATCCAAAAGGTACGTGACATGCTTGATACATCTGGTGTTGATATCAAAAACAGAGCAAAAATAGAAGAGAGTTTACAGAAGATTGTACAGGCAGTTGCTACAAAGGGTATAGACGAAGACGCGGCTATTGATCAAGTTAAAACCCTACTTCAGGGGTATGTGGCGGAGGATAAACTCGGCGATATTACTGACCAAGTACTAGGAATAGCCAGTCAACTACAACCAATAAAATTAGATCAGGAAACAAAAGAAATGATTACGAGCGAAGTTCGTGATGTTCTTGACCTTTCTGGTGCTAAGATAAAGGACAGAGAAAAAATAGAAAATACTTTGAACAAGATTGTTAAGGACATAGCCACTACACGTATAGACGAAGACGAAGCTGAAGCTATGATTCAATCTCTACTCAAGGGAAAAGTCTCTAAAGATAAACATGATGGTATTATTGATCAAGTATTAAAATTAGCCAATCAAGTAAAACCGGTTCAAGCACAACCGCTGGAAAAGGAAACAAAACAAATGATTAAGGGCAACATTCATGATGTTCTTGATCTTTCTGGGGCTAAAATCAAGGACAGAGAGAAAATAGAAAACACTTTGAACAAGATTGTACATGATGTAGCCACTACAGGTATGAACGAAGAGAAAGCTGAAGATATGATTAAATCTCTACTCAAAGGAAAAATCTCTGAAGACAAACACGCGGAAATAATTGATCAAGTTTTAAATTTAGCTAATCAAGTAAAACCGGTTCAAGCTCAACCGCTGGATAAGGACACAAAACAAATGATTAAGGGCAACATTCATGATGTTCTTGATCTTTCTGGTGCTAAAATCAAGGACAGAGGGAAAATAGAAAACACTTTGAATAAGATCGTACATGATGTAGCTACTACAGGTATGAACGAAGAGAAAGCTGAAGCTATGATTAAATCTCTACTCAAAGGAAAAATCTCTGAAGACAAACACGATGATATAATTGAACAAGTTTTAAATTTAGCCAAGCAAGTAAAACCGATTCAAGCGCAACCGCTGGATAACGAAACAAAACAAATGATTAAGGGCGACATTCATGGTATTCTTGATCTTTCTGGGGAAAAAATCAAAGACAGGGAGAAAATCGAAAACACGTTGATCAAAATAGTACATGACATAGCTACTACAGGAATGGACGAAGACAAAGCTGAAGCTATTATTAAATCTCTACTCAAGGGTAGAATCTCTGAAGATAAACAAGATGAAATTATTGACCAAGTATTAAAATTGGCCAATGAAGTAAAACCGATTGAAGTACAACCGCTTGACACGGAAACAAAAAAGATGATTAAAGGTGACATTCATGATGTTCTTGGTTCCTTTGGTACTAAAATCAAGGACAGAGAAAAAATAGAAAATAAATTGAACAAAATTGTACAAGACATAGCTACTATTGGTTTGGACGAAGATAAAGCTGAAGCAATGATACAATCTCTGCTTAAGGGAAAAGTTCCAGAAGATAAACACCATGATATTACTGATCAAATATTGACATTGGCCAATCAAATGAAGCCAACCCATTCAAAACCGTTAGATCAGGAAACAAAACAAATTATAAAGAAGGATATTAGTGGTATCCTTGATCTGTCCAAGTCTCATATCAAAAACAGAGGTCAAGTTGAAGAAAATCTCCGCGGTCTAATATCCAGTATGCTCTCGAGAGGTATTGAAAAAGACAAAGCTAAGAATCATCTAAAAAGTATACTAAAGGGGCAAGTATCAGATGATGATGTAGAAGATATTTCTAATAAGTTCCTAGAATTAGCTAGCAAAATGAAGACAAAACAGGCAATGGATGATCCTAAATTTCAAGAAACACTTAAGCATGATATAGGTGATATCCTTGTTGACACTGATATTCCGATGAAGAACAAAAGCAGAGTTGAAGAAAGCTTACGGGATATTGTAAGTGATATAGTTATGCGTGGTATGGACAAAAACAAAGCTCAAGATTATATTAATAGTACACTGAAAGGGAATGTCTCGGATAGCCAGGCCAAAGAAATATCTAAGAAAATACTGGCACTGGCTGAGAAAAAATCTTTAAGCCTGCGCCGAGACAACAGTGAACCACTTGCTTCTTCAACTCAATACGAGGATAAAATATATCATGATCAGGTATATGGAAAAACTAGAGATTGGTTAAGCAATATGGATATTGATCTTAATGATAAACAGATAAATGAAGTAGCTGAAGCTATAGCAAATGAAACTTTAGACAGGCAGAAGTATCTACAACTGAATCCGGGAGTTAAGATTTCCGAGATAAAAGAATCGGAAATCTTAAAAGAACACATTTACAAGGCGCTTAATAAATTAATCGATAAGAAATCAGTGCAATTAATTATGAAAAACGCTGATGATTTAATGCATTCTCTAAAAGATATACCACCTCTTCAAGTATCAAGCAGAGGTCTAGTTCAAGATAGCATAGAATTTGTCCAGGAAAATTTAGAAGGAGCTTTGCTAAATTGGCTCAGAGGTTCCCCGATTTATCAAATTAGGTCTTCAAGTAACAAGCAGTCGCAAGAAGAGATGATGTCAAAGTTAGCTAAGAGTCTAGCTGCTGTTCTTAGCTCTCAGACAATGACAAAACCAGGGCCAAAATCTGATGAAGCTTTACTAAAAGAAATCTTGAAACACCTAGAAAACCTACCCTTGGAACCTCAATTTAAATCTAAGGAATATATTCGGAAGCTGGGTGACCATATGTTAGATTACCTTAAGAGTTTACAGTTATTTCAGGATATTTCAGCTAGGGGCAGTTTAGTAAATTCACAACGGACGAACTCTTCTTTAATGCCTACAACAAACCATTTGAATGACATAATCAATGACTGGTGTGAAGCAATACCACTTCCAAGCACCGATGAATCATTTCGGATACAACAAGATCTCGCTACTAAAATAATATTGAAAATAGGAGAAATGAATATGAACCAAGATATATTTAACGACGACTCTTTGTATGACGAAGTACTGCAAGATTTTGTTGATCATCAGGCAAATGCATTGGAAATTGGTCAATATCTTACTGAAGATTACAAAAGAGTTCTCATTGACCAAATTAAGGAAGTGAAACAGAAAGTCCAAGATGATTTGATTGGAAGAGCTTACAAGCAACAACTTCGTGATACTATATCAAACACGTTACCATCAATAGGGTGTCCAACAGTAGATGATTATGCTTCGTTTGAATTAATGAAGGAAAATCTAGCTGACGCTTTCATTAACCTGAACTATTCCGGAGAAGATGAAGCAGTAAAAGCTAAATTTAAACGCAGAATTATGGATGAAGTTAACAAATACGTTAATGACTATTTGAATCGTTGTCCGGCGCCTCCTGTTAATGCTCGAAAGCTCAACGATGATTTATATAAGGCTTTAATTAACGTGCCAGTACCAGGTGATGAATCAATGCGGTCTGAAGTAGAAACAGTGAGAATGAAAGATGTCATAAATGATTGGTTAAAAACCATACCAATGAATAAACAATCTCAAGCAGAACTATTACGTACCAATAAAATGATAACCCTTATGGCACAGAAATTGCAAGAATTGGAAAATGAATTTAATCCTGAATTTGAGGATATTGCAGTGGAAGAAATCATCACATATCTTAAGAAGCTTCCTTTAAAAAATAAAAGTAATCTTAATGGGATGGCAAAAAGATTAGTTGAAAAACTAAAAAGTACAGCTGACTCAAGAGCGTTCATCGATGGGTCGAAATCAAAACTTGATGACTGTTTATGTGCAGATGTGCCTGTACCACCTGTATTTTTAAATGCTCGGGCTAGTAAGCAATCCTGTGCTTCTTTCATTCCACCTTGCGGTTTAAGTAAAGAGGATCAAGAATTATTGCGAAGGATACGAGAGCGGTCACAACTCTGCGAGGCTGGGACACAATTACGAAAATGTAAGGATGCCGCTATCAACCCGCCTCCTTTGGACCACGGGAGTCAGACAGAAATGCCTTGCCAACAAAGTAAATGTTGTCAACATACTGATAAATCTGAACCTGTGTGCTCTAAGTTTGACAGCCACAAAACCAAAAGAATTCCAGTAACTCGGCCTTGCACGTCCACAGGGAGCCAAGCAGATGTCTCTCCATTTGTACTCATTAAAGAATATTACTGGGACTCCCCTTCAGGTAATAGAACAGAATTCGCAACTCAGACTCCTGTTCAGGAATCCGGCAGAATTTGTATGCCTTCGACTCCTATTCAAGAATCCGGAAGAATATGTATACCTTCGACTCCCGTAAGCCCTGAACGTATATGTCGCTCCCGAGATTGTATACCAAGACCTACACCAAAACCTATACCACGATCACCGAGACCTCGTTCACACTTAGAGAATTCCAGTTGTCGGAGAACACCAAAAAGACAGTTTACTAGTGCATGTCCAAATGAATACTTTAGTCGTCCAAAACCGCATAACTGTTTGAAGCCTCGTCCGTGTCAAGAATTAAAGAGTCAATATAGACATGGAGAAACGAATTGCTCCCGAAGGGAACCATCTTGCCTGTCATGTCAAGATGTCCCTAGACTCTGCCCTAATTGCGTCCCCATGAATGTGTGTCCGTATCCTACGTGTCTTTATTTTAAGTGATTGTTTATTTTTATTTTGTGTGACTGTTACAGTTAAATCAATTATATTTATACAATGTATCTGTTATTTTTTGTGTATTTAATAAAACTCGTTGTTACTCTTAGGTATAGTTTTATTTAAGACGAATACAGACGAACAAAGACATCGAAATAAAAATATGAAAGAAACAGTTATTCGAAACATTAATGAGATAAAAAATATATAGAGATCATGAAAACAATTACTCGCTCCCGTCATATCACATTATTAACGTCTATATAATAAATTATTAGTATTTCTTCAATATTTTAAGAACTCTTGAAAACAATTTCATAACAACAAGACATACCTCTAAAAAAGATTAGACGTTACAAGGATTATTTTAGGGGGCGGCTCAATGTTTGCCTAGGCTTGGCAAGCTTTCACGAAAGCAAGCTTAGGCTCGCTGTACACCCAGGTGCACACGGTTGCAAAAAAACTAGTCGTCTCCTGTGGCCAATAGTTAACGGATTATGTGCTTGTAAGTTAAGTGTTAGAAACAACATAGATTTATAGAAACTTAAGTAGTATTGCAAGAGAAGAGATATCTACTCGTACTTTCTTCAGACTGTGAGACAAAAACAGAATATTTGCAACGTGACTTTTTAAAACACGATAAGAATCGAGACTCTTTCAAAATGAAATTACATTGAACGCTTGACTTGATAGTTTTTTACCTTCTACAATGAGGTGGATACGGCGGTGGTGGTCTACCATAAGGCATATAAGGGTAAGGATAGGGCGGATATGGAAATGGCATGGAAGGAAAGTAGCCATGAACACAATCCTCACAAGCCGAGCAATTTGGTCCTCGCATGCGCCATCTCTTGAATCTTTCGCGGCAGTGGCATCTCTCTTCGCCTTCATTATCTTCAGCCTCCATATATAGCCTTCTGGCAGCTCTTTCTTTTTCTAACTGCCGTCTCTCTCTCATATTAGGTGGAGCAAGATTGGCGCGTTGGTCAGGAGTTGAGTAGAAACCGGGCTGGTTGCTTATTTCGGAAGAAGGTGCGTTTGATGCTATGAACCGACGCTCGGATCTCTGCGGTGATGATTGTGCACCAGCAGCTTCAGCAAGTCTGTCAGTCGGCGCATGACGAGTGTGGAGTTGACTAATCTGTGGCTCCTGACTGGGCTGTGGCTGAATGTCTTGAGCTGATCTTGCGCTCCTATTCTGATTGATTATCTCTTGTATCCCTTCACGGTCCGTAGATCTTCTGAATTCCAAAGGTGCTGGGTGTATTCTAATGGAAGGTTGAGCTGCTCGACGTAAAGATTGATTTCGAGCGGAGATTTCCAAAGGTGCTGGTGTTGCATGGTATCGAGCGGAGGTTTGTAAAGGTGCTGGTGTTGCATGATATCGAGCGGAATTTTCTAAAGGTGCAGCTGGTATTTCACCTGGTGGCCGATTTCGACTTGCTATCGATACAAACCCGCTGGTTTCGATTGGCTGTATAACATCGGGCTCCTGTCCATGTGACATTGCAGCTCTCGATACTCCTATTGAAAACCTTGGACCTTGATGTACAGAAGGTTCTAGTGGTTCTTGTATCACGTTACGGTCAATTTCAATCCTATTAGATCTCGAGGCATTAGGCGTTCTTGTAAATCGGGACGCGTCGGAAATCAAAGGAGGAAGCTCTACAAAAGGTTGCTCGTTTCGACCAGATGCATGAAAACTGGCAGCTAATCCTTTTGACATATTGGGGCCAAACTGTGAGCGATGTGACTTGTATTGAGGTTGTCCGTTTGAAAAACGTCGCTCAGACATCTGCATTTGCGGTCCAGGTGGTACATAGTCTTCCATAGATACGAAACCTGATGCTTCATTCGGCTCTTCCCAAACTATATTCGGAGGTGGAGGTGGATTGAAAGGTGATCGTCGAATCATAGCTGGTGCCTGATCAGCATCCATCATTGACACGAAACTATGCGGCCCTTGAACCGATTGGTATTGGTTATCTCTCTGAACTGACTGGTATTGGTCATCTGGAAACGAAGCGTTAGGAATCGAATCCACTTCGCTTTCATAAAACTTTGATCGAGGCGACCCACGGCGAGATGAAACTAGATTAGGATATTCGAACTTATTGGCAAAATGTGGTGGAGTTGGACCTTGAGGGAACTCAAATGTGCCACCGCGAAAACTTTCATGGAATTGACCGGGGTTATAATTGAAATGCGCATTTTGATCGTATGAGTTGTGGAAATGTGGTAGCATGGATGCGTTAACTTCTCCGTAGCCAGCTTGTGGCTCAATCATAGAAGAACATGCTGGTTTGTTTTTGAACAGTGCTCTGTATTGAGCATCCTCATCTTCCTCTATAGCCCATTCATCACCTGGTTGGTCAATTCTTGTCGAGCATAAAGGAGCGTTTTGAAAATCTCTGTATTCAACGTTGTCGTCATTTTGGAGTGCCCATTCTTTGACTGGCGGACACCGCATGTCTGGTCCTATATTTTGTCTTTTTGATCGGCTGGTGCTTTGATTTAGATGGCCATCTTGAAATGCTACAGATTTTCTCCTGCCGCCAGCTGCTTGTCTCTTTAATCTGTTAGTGAGTTCTTCGACCATCTCATTGATTTTCAAATCCTGATCTTTTTCAAGTGGAACCTTTTCCAAAAAGACAGATATCTCATGCTTTATTTGAGTATCCCCACAACAATCAGTGATGTTGACCCTCTTTTCCATTTCTTGTATTTTATTAGTTAGTTCATCTCTTAACCTTCTACGGTGCCGTTGTTCATTTCCTTCGTCATTTTTAACAAGTGGCAAATCTTTCATCCATTCGTCAATTTCTAGTTCAAGAATGATTTTATCTGCATTTTCTTTTATGCTGTCCTCTGTCGGTAAAGGTACCTTGTAAAGTACTTCAAAAAAATCCGATAAATTAAAATAACTTGTAAGATCCTCCATTTCTTTTCTATATTTTTTCTTTAGTTCATCCATATATGCCTCAATCGATTTCTGTAATTTGTATTCATACGCCTTTGCTGAAATTTTATCAGTCTCTTTATAATCACTGTCCGCTAAGAAATCATCAAGAATGCAGTACTTGAGCAACTCTTCGTACATCTTTGTAGGATCCTCGAACTTTGTATTGACAGTTCTTCTGAATTTCTCATCTTCTAGTTGTTTTACTTTTTCAGTCACTAATTCCTTATAGTTCTCCGGTATCTGTAATTCCCTAATCAATTCATTCATTTCGGAATTTTTCTCGAGAAGTTGAGCTTTAAGCGCGTATCTTTTCTGTTGCAACTCTTCCGTCTGCGGCAAGCAATCCAGCAATTCATCTATTTCTTTTCCCAACACGTCCTCGTAATAGAATTTATTTTGAAATACGGCCGGTTGTGTTTTTATCTTCGTTATAATTTTCCATATGCCATTTAAAATACCGAGTCTCGCTTTTTCTGCCATTTTTATTTCCTCTGGAGTGTTTGAAGTTATAGGTATTTCTTGACACCAGTTTTTTAGGTATTCCTGAAAGTCTTCGTGTAGCTGATTGATCAAGGGTCGACCAGGCGGAAGGCGGATGTAGACAGGAGGTGGTCGCCAGTCTGCCATTAATTTGGCAGTTGCACTTGATGGCTTATTGAAATTACTAGATACTGGAATCCTTTGTTCTGAGGGTCCTGGCGGGGCTTGGTCAGCATCTTTTAAAGGTACGAAGACTGACTCAGCAGTGTTTGATTCGTTACTACGTGTGTGCTGTGACTTTTCACGAGAGTTTCTTTTATTCTTTGAACTAGGTTTTGAAGAATCCGTATCCATATTAGTATTACTGTTTTTTCGCCTAGATGTTGACGGTGTTTGATGTTTTTGTTTCCTCAAATCGTTTGTTTTACTATTCGATACTTTATGGACCATATAGTTTATTAGTATTGGATCATTTTGCGTCTCTTGGTCGTTATATTTAATAGGGTTTGTTGTTAAGTTAAGTTTATCATTATTGCTATTGTTAATAAAAGCCGGTTCAAAGTTATCGTCTCTACAACTTACAAAACATTGATACTTATATGGATTATCCTGAGATCTAGCTGTTATAGTGTCTTGGCTTATATGTATTTCTCTGTTGACACTAGTAGATTGGTTTGTTTGATCTTGAGTACTATGGATATCCTCACCATTAGTATTTTCGATGGAATCTTTATCTTTTAATGTTTCACAGGAGTTCTTTAGATTATTAAACTTTGAAAATTCGGAAACATGTTCATGAACACTTGTCCTACTTAGATTAAGTACCACGTTCCATCGATTGAACATTGACTTTCGACCTTGCTCTCTTCTTTGTTTCGGTAAATAGTCTTTTATATTATCTACGTTATCAACTGTATGTGTAGATGCTAAACCGCTAAGAGACTCACGGTTGCATATACCAGAATCTGACTTTGAACCATACATGTTAGTAACGTCAGTGGAAGTACAGGGTCCAAAGCGGTCCTTACAACACATACCGCTATTTGATTTACACAAATGATATTGCGATATATTCATTACTGGAACAGGAATATTTCTAATCATTTCCATTAATTCCACTGCATGTTCCACAGCTTCCAAATTGTCTTCACCGACGTACCTTTTCATCCATTTAAATATTTGATATTTCAAATGTTCAAGTTCATCCACATCTGTATCTCTATCTTTACTAAATTCCAAATATTTCTGCCTGTCGATTATATCTCCGGCTAAGTCTAGAACTACAGCTTGTCTAAAATCTGTGTCGTTTCCTCGAAATACTGCTAAATCAGAAAGCCATCTGTCTATCTGTTGAGCTAGTTTCTTTTTGTATTGCTTTAAGTTATCTTCAATATCCTTGTCCACAATCGAGCCAATACTGTGTTGAGACATGTTAGTGCCTGATGTTTTCGTAAGATAATCTCTTGACAAACGATGAACCATAAAAACAGCCAATGGCTGCGATCTAGCAATATCTGCATATTTGTTGTTAAGATCTTTACAGTTCTCAATCATTTCAGCAGCAAACTGAAAGGCTTCTTTTTCTGAGATTTTTGTGGCATTATGAAGTACAGTAGCTATTTCTTTTAATCCGATGCTAGTATTTACCGGGTTCATTATTTTATCTACCAAATCTACAATCGTTTGTTTTATCATGTTAGGCTTTATCGCGTTTTGCGTTTTCAAAACCTCCACCACTGCCTTATCCACAACATCTTTTGTTTCTCTTTCAGTTCGTGGAGAACGATTTCTCCGTAAATATGTATTAAATTTATCTGGCATGTTGTATTTGAAGGGTTTCGTTTTTATTTGTATTTGTGGAATGTTTCCTAATCTATATACCAGAGCATCAGTAATTCTGCTAAGATAAACTGTCTTATCAGAATTATTAACTTCAATCGGCACTTCATCAAGAATCTCCGATATCTCTGCCCTCAACAGCTCTTCTCTGCAAAGTCTCGATTTTTCAAAAACTACATGCTTCAATCTATTTACGAATGTATTATAAATTTGATCTTTTTTCACAGGTCTCAGGAAAATATCTCGCTTTTTTATACATATATCACTAAGCCAATCTTTTATTACGTCTTCAAAGATGCTCTGATCAGTTTCAATTCTATAGTCCTCAGCACTAAATAATTTATCTTGACTTTCTGTATTAGTCTTAAGTTCACGTTTCTCATTAACCTCGTAGCTTGAGGGATGTTTGCGGTGTAATTTATGTTTCAAACAATTACCAAACTTTACTTTAATCTTTTCAGCTCCTGTTATAGACGACCCTTTTAACCTGTATCTTAAATTTCGTAGCACAGTGTCCTGAATATCCTTAAATTTAGGATTACTGAAATCATCAAGCCAAGCCAGAATCTCACTTTTGAAGTCCCTATTGAGTCTAAAGTCACTGAGACTTTTGCTTTTCTTAATAACAACTTTGACATGACCGCGTCTTGTTAGTTCTGTGGTACTGGTGATGGTGTCTATAGATCTTCGCGGCATTTCGAAGGTCTGGACAGACCTGGTGACGGGAACTGGGAGGTTGTGGGTTCGGTGGGACAATCTGGAGGAAGGTGATGGAGAGACGGGGACCGCTATCTGTAAACAAGGCAGGTTGCACTTGATGGAACCAAACGTTATTTTGCGAAATTCTAAGATAATTTTAATAATTACATTATTTCCTATTCCGCTAGAAAATATTGTACTTGAAAAAAAAATTTTTAGTTCATACGCAGCGGCATAAAAATCAATGGAAGAAAGAACTAGTCCTACCGCTATTATTAGAATGAAATTTTCATTCCAAATTTTGAGACAGAGAGAACAATTTAATCTGTACTTTACTTGTTTAAGTAATGTATGCTTACTGTTCGACTACTTGGGAATTTGGTTTCCACTCCTAGTGAGGTGGTTGGGGCGACAGCTGAAAAAAGTGGAACGCTTAAAAAACTAAAATACGGTATTTTAATGATAGTCAAATCAGCAACTTTTTACGAAACGTCAAAAACGCTCGGTTAGTATGAAGTTTGCAGGCAAATGTGTCTAATGACGTCACAATTTTCTTTGGTCAAAATGCGTCCTTTTTCCATATATATGCATTTAAAATATTTAAATTTGCATAAAGAACGACGGCCCGTTTAGCCTAGTTGGTAGTGACTGCCACTGCCACTGCCTCCGAAGCTAGAGGTCCCGGGTTCAAATCCCTGCCAGGGCATTATTTGTGCATTTAGCACGGATATTGGGTCTTGGATTTTTTTCTATGTATTGAAGTATGTATTTATCTATATAAGTATGTATATCGTCGTCTAGTACCCATAGTACAAGCTTTACTTAGTTTGGGATTAGGTCGATTTGTGTAAGATTGTCCCCCAATATTTATTATATATTTATCATTATAAACTAAAGTTTGATTTTTCCGACTATTATCGTATGATTTGTTTACTGGTAACGAAAAAAAAATAGTGTTGTGAAAGACCCTATTACGAGCATAACTAGCTCAACTTACAGAGTAGATACCTATTTGGGTTTCGGTTGTGAGGTTTAGACCGGCATAGACCATTCCCAAAGAGTTAAAGAATCTAGCATCAACGTTATTGGTACCTAATAATTAATAATGCTCCATACGTAACTACACGTTCAGTCTATGTCTGTCCCTCGTCTCTGTTGTGTCCCTCCTCTTCTTTTAAACTTCGGGTCCAAAAAATATGTAAAAGTCATGCAGCTTTCAATGAAAACTATAGCGGACATGATCTGTTAAGCCGTTTTTGAGTTATTGTAAAAAGTCTTCCCTTCTTAGTAAAAGACGTATGAAACGCTGCGAAAGTATTCCCTTTTGCTTGTTATTGTTTTTTTAAAGTAAGTTCATTGGGCTACTACGGAACCCTACACTGAGCATGGCCCAACATGCTCTTGGCCGATTTATATTTACCTATACCATCAGGTGATTCGCCCGCTGGTTTGCCTCCAATTTCATAAAAAAAAACTAGACGAATACTTTAATTGTTGGGCCATTTAGAGCTCACTTTATACTGGGCATTACTTTATTTTTGGTACCACCATATCAGCCCTAGGACGTCCACTGCTGGACATAGGCCTCCCCCAATTTCATGGGGGGTAAATACCATAATCGCCACGCTTGGCATGCGGGTTGGCGATCGCAGTATCTCCACCGCACTCTAGGAATGCTGCTGCCCATTCCCCGGTGGTCTTGGTCGTAGTTTTAGGACATACCCGGGTCCAGGACATTTTTGGTACAGTCAACAGCTAAGTAGATGATCATTTTAGTACCTTGTCACTTTCACTACTTTGACGCATTCAAACAGCCGCAGTTACGTTAGTGCAACAAAATACTAAAATGATCATCTACTTTTGCTGTTGACTGTCCGATACACAGCTTAGGTATACCATTATAAATATTTACCTTGCACAGTTGTGTTGACTAGATGACTCTGAAAAAGAAAACAAGTATATTTGTAATACCAAGACCCTTTATAAAAACTGGTCAAGTGCGAGGCTCACTCGCGCACCGAGGGTTCCGTAACGATCGTGTACCCGTCCCAACCCCGCACAAACGTAGTTTCGCTCTCATTTTAAAACGCCATGCTAGAATAACATGAAACTTTGTATACACAATGGGATCCGGCATATCTAGGTCGGAAATTAGTTTCTGTTGCTTATAAAGCTTTTATTAATTATAACACATAAATGGAATTTTAAATTATTATTATATAAATTGTATTATTTTATTGTCGGCGTTAAATTTAACCAATTACTTTGTACATATAGTTACTAAAAATGAAAAATATTGTAATCGTATAGGTAATTGTTTATGTATTATTTTTAGTAAATTACATTGCTATATACCCTAACAGGGTTCATGTGAACACTAGCTGTAAAATGCTCTTTGTAAGACCTTATGTAACACATGATTATTAATGCAATAAAATTATTATGAAATTATGAAATTTATTTATTTTTATTTATTTATTTGGCTCACATAACAAATTACAGTCATTTAGGCAATTATATATATGGCTTAAAATCTAGATCTGGACTATAATTCTTATACATGTGTGCACAGACTGATAAACAACAGATAGTACAAATTAATCACTACATTAAGTTGTCTGTTGATTACTAATGAACATACAATAGTAGCGTATACATGTGATGTTTTTAATTAATATTTTGATATGATAGTAATTTATAGTTGATATATATAATCATGCATGACATTGACTTTACTTAATATACATTGCGTTACTTGACCAATAATCACAATAACAATCTAACATTCACGACTCAAGATCCTAATATGATTTACACAATATATTTCTCACAGTATTTTTAAATGTGGGTAATCTCTGTACAAATATGTCCAAAGAAGGATGTTCCGTCACGATATCGTTATACAGTCGGCACATTCGAATAACTGGGTTATAAAAGGATGTATTATTTTTGTAAATTTGGAGCTGGAATAGTTTGCGTGAAGGATTACGTGACTTGTATCGAGAAACAAAGTTCAACAGTGAAAGCAGGGAAGGGCAGTCAATGTGAGAGTGTACTATTTTATATAATATAAATAGTTCGTTGCACTTCCTGCGGGATGAGAGGGACGATATGTTGAAATGATTTAACCTGCTGACATATGATCTGAGCTCGCGACCAAGCTGGAGCCTGTAGGATATGATGTTGAGGAACTGCTTTTGAACCTTTTCAATCCTATCTATATGAATCTTGTAATAAGGTGACCAAATAACACAACCATACTCCACGGTGCTTCTAACCAGAGAATAATATAGATATTTTAAAATACTAATATTTTTGAAATCCCTGGTAGAACGAGATATAAAACCGACCAGTTTAATGCATTTTGATATCAGTTGATCATAGTGTGAATGGAAGGTTAATTTTTCATCAAAGTAGATACCGAGGTCACGAATAACAGAACTGCGATTTAAAGTAAAATTGTTAAGAGAATAATTGAAGATAATTTTATGTTTTGATGTCGTAAAGGAAATAACATTGCATTTATTGGAGTTAAGGAACATACGATTTACCGCACACCAGTCAACTATTACATTAAGGTCATCCTGCAATCTTACACACTCCTCGATACTTGTTATTCTTGAGTAAATCTTAAGATCGTCTGCATATAGTAAACAAGGACATGACAGTTGCTCGACTAGATCGTTAATGAAGACAATAAACAGGAAAAGGGAACCCCTGTGGTACACCAGATGTTATAGTGATGGGCGCAGAGAGATGTCCTTTGATGTTTATAAGCTGACTCCTTTTATCTAGATAAGAACTAATCCATCTCAGCAAGTTACCGTGAATACCGTAGCCTATCAATTTTTTTACAAGGATTGCATGGTCGACTTTGTCGAATGCCTTAGAAAAATCGGTGTATATTGAGTCTACTTGACATCTTTGAGCAAATGCACCACATAAATAATTTTTGTAAACTAGCAGATTGCTGACAGTGGACCTATTAGAGACAAAACCATGTTGACATGGTGACAAAATCATTTTAAAATGGGAATAAAAGCAATTGTACATAACAGATTCAAATAATTTAGAAAATACTGATAAAATGCTAATAGGCCTGTAATTTTGACAGTTCTTTTTATCACCTGACTTATGTATTGGTATTACATGAGCAGTTTTCCAAAGAGTAGGGAAAATGCCAGACTTAATAGATTTATTAAAAATTATGCCAAGCGGCAGGCAGAGTTCATCACAGCATTTTTTTACAAATGATGGAGGTATGCCATCAGGACCAGGACCCTTGTTACAATCGAGTTCTTTAATTTTAGCACTTATGTGATCAGTGTTCACATAGTTATCGTTTAAGCTAATGTTATGTGATGGAATATCCGAAGATGTGTATGTGTCAGCACCGACTGTTTTTTCAAACACGGAACCAAAGTAGTTTGAAAACATTTCACAAACTTCTGTGGGGTTAGACGATACTAAATTATTGTACTGCATAGTGACAGGGACGGAATTAGCACTTCTTTTATCGTTGACATATCTCCAAAAGTGTTTAATATTATGTTTAACGGACATTTGTACAGAGTCTACGTACAATTTATGACAACTATCAATAAGTTTTTTACATCGTGCACGTAAAAGGTTAAAGGTGTCGTAATCGCGAGGGTTTCCAAATTTTTTATAGCGTCTGTGGTATTTTAACTTTTCTTTTAAAGAGCGAACTAAAAAAGGACTGAACCACTTTGGGTAGGTTTGTTTCTTAATTACTTTCATGGGCGTATGTTTTTGTATGATTTTGTTTACATTTTCATGAAATATTTGCACAGAAACATCCACGCTGGCGCCTGACAAAAGGCGCTCCCAGTCAATGGTGGCTAAATCCCTTCGTATTTCATTGTAGTTACACTTATAAAAATTAGGTCTCTTGGCAAGTCTTGAATCTATGACTTTGGGTGGTGAAACAGCAATGTGAATATCTGCCAGTAAAGCAGGATGATGCTCGTCAATTCGACTTAACGGTGCAGCTGCATAGACACTAATATCGCAGAGGCTGGACAGAAAAAGATCCAAAAACCTGTTATTCTTGTTTGGGATGTTATTATGTTGTGTGAGGTTACAAATAGAAATAGTTTCAAGTAACAAATCGGATTTCAAGTCAAGTATAGTAGTAGACATTGATGGTAACATGTGCGAGGAACCAGGCGCTTTTGTCCAATGAATGTGAGGCGCGTTAAAATCCCCTACCAAAATAAACTCGGCTTTATCTGTGTGCGATATTCTTCTCTGGCAATTAGAGTAGAACGACTTAAGTTTGGTTTTAGCAAGGTCTGGTGGTAAATAACAGATACACAAGATCAACGTGCAACAGCTAGAAATCTCAACCCGGAGCCAAACATCCTCGACCTCACTCTCCCATGTACACAGGCGTTCAGCTGCCAGTTGTTTTTTAATAGCAATCGCGACACCCCCGCCCTCCGTTTTGCTGAGTGTCGTATCCCCGCGATCTCTGCGATAAATATCGTAACGAGAATCCAAGAACTCCGAATCGTGAACGCCGCTATTTAAGTTTGTTTCCGTTAGGCAGATAATGTCATAGTTGCAGTTTAAGATGTTAAGATATAAATCTTTTAACTTACTCCTAATCCTATTAACGTTTTGATAGTAAATTAACATGGTTGTAATGCTTATAACATAAATAATTATATAAAACACAGTATGAGCAGGCGTTTAGAATATGCAACAAACTTAAGCAATTTTTTTAAGGCAGTTAATGTCTTTAATATGGATTGCATCGGAATTCTCGTCCTTGCGTATATAAATTTTACCATAACGTGTCCATACAATTTTGTACCCTTTTGCTTTGGCTACTTTTCTAGTCTCCGCGTAGAGCATTTTGCACTCAGGAGAAAGATGCTCTACGACGTAAATTCGTGTGCTTTCACCAGGCACTCCGAGGTGAGAGCTGTTCAGTAGTTCAGCAGCATGATCTGTTGAGTTTCTTATCGATTTGTTGTAGCGGCTGGTCATCGAGAGGACTGTGTCACGAAGAATTGGGGATGATAACGAAACTAAAATATTTCGGGGCCTGGTAGATTTGGTGTCCATTTTAGCTACTCTACGGCAGGCTGTGACGCTGCCGTCCGGTAGTGCCATTTTAATAATGGAGCAAAGATTTTTGAAAAGTAAAAGGACATTCTCATTCTTATTTTCGGGGACTGCCTGAATTTCTAAATTATATGTTCGCGATATATTCTCCATGGTTGACAGACGTGTTGTAACGTTGCGGAGGCTTGACAGCAGCTTATTGTTCTCATTTTCAAGGTGTTTGATCTTATTATTTTGGTCTGTGATAAGACTTTTGAGTGTGTCTTGTTCCGCGCATATATAGTCCGTAGTGGAGGTGAAGTTAGTTTCAAGGTCTTGAACAGCAGACTGAATTTCAGACTGGACCAGTTTCTTGACGTCCTCTTGAATTGCTGCACGGAATGTATTCATGAATGCAGACAGCGAACTGTTTAACTTCTCCTCTATGAGGCTTGACACCGAGGTTTGGATTTTTTGGTCCAGTAATGTGCTTATTTTGCCTAATGTAACGGGATCGCTGTCGTCGCAGAAACGGCTAATTATTATTATTATGAAATTAAATAAATTATAATGGAGAAAAAATACAGCAATTATTAAGATTTTCATACAAGACGTAAAAAACTCAAATACTCGCTGGTTTTTTAACCGACTTCAAGATTTCAAAAGAGGAGGTTATCAATTCGGTTGTACGTTTTTTTTTTGTTTTTTTTTAATGTTTGTTACTCCATAACTCCGTCATTTCGTAACCGATTTGGAAAAGTCTTTTTTTAATTATAAGTATATATATCCAAGTTGGTCCCGTTTTTGTCAAAACGCAGTTCTGATGATGGGATCCATGAGGAATTGAGGGAACTCCTCAAATCTTTAAGGCAAACATATAGTGATTTTTGTGTTTTTATCAACAAGTCAAGCATTTGCATCCAACAATGTGACATTGGATGAAGTGGAACTGCTGATGATGATCAGAACAGAACTCTTCAACGACGAAAAGTTCACGTTTGGCGATATGTCCTCCTAGCTGTGTTTGTTAAGCAAATTCTATTTTCACGATTAATTTTTGTCATGCTTGATTTCTGATGATGGGATCCATTAGGAATTGAGGGAACTCCTCAAATCTTTAAGGCAAACATATAGTGATTTTTGTGTTTTTATCAACAAATCGAGCATTATCATACAAAAATGTGACATTTGATGTTGTGGAACTGCTGATGATGATCAGAACGGAACTCTTCAACGACGCGTAGTTCACGTTTGGCGATTTGTTCTCTTCGTTTTGTTTGTCAAGCAAGCAAGGTTTTTCCATGATCCCACGATGAATTGAGGGTACTTAGTCTTCTACCATTATAAACATACTTATAGCCATTTTTATTTTATTGTATGGAATCTAAGAGTGCACCATCTAAGTATAATAATCTTTCACCGGCCTCCCCCATTGAAGTCGGTTTTTTTTCTTAAAAATTATTTTCTATTACAATTTCTAGCAACAGAAACTAATTTACGACCTAGAAATGGAGGCTCCCATTATGTATACAAAGTTTCGTGTTATTTCAGCAAGGCGTTTTAAAATAAGAACGAAACTACGTTTGTATGGAGAATCGAGCGCCATGGCTACAGCGCCATCTATCGGAGCATTATACAAAATTATATTTTTCCTGTATAATTTAGATCGATATTATCGTTGTATATTTTTTTTTTGTAAACTTCGCCGATGAGGCGTGGGAGGAGGACCGAATTTATTCTTTATATACGTCCATAACGCTGGCTTCCATACAACCTATTCATTGATATTTGATAACCCCCAAAGTACTTTATTTATTTATTTAAACTTTTTGCACAAAAAAAAACAGTACAAATGGCGGACTTAATGCCTCAAGGCATTCTGTACCAGTCAACCATAGGGCCAAACAGAATATACCCATTTCTTTAGGGCGATCATCAGAGTGTTTTAATCATTTTAATTTCGGTGGTCGCTTATTTATTATATCTTATAGGCATAGCATAAGATGTCTGTAGTACTCCATTTTTTAACCGACTTCAAGATTTCAAAAGAGGAGGTTATCAATTCGGTTGTATTTTTTTTTTAAATCTTTGTTACTCCATAACTCCGTCATTTCTTAACCGATTTTAAAAATTCTTGATTTAATTATAAGTATATATATTCAAATTGGTCCCGTTTTTATCAAAACGCAGTTTTGATGATAAGATCCGTGAGGAATTGAGGGAACTCCTCAAATCTTAAAGGCAAACATATAGTGATTTTTGTGGATTTATCAACAAATCGCGAATTTTCATACAAAAATGTGACATTTGATGAAGTGGCACTGCTGATGATGATCAGAACAGAACTCTTCAACGACGAAAAGTTCACGTTTGGCGATATGTCCTCCTAGCTGTGTTTGTTAAGCAAGTTCTATTTTCACGATTAATTTTTGTCATGCTCGATTTCTGATGCTGGGATCCATGAGGAATTGAGGGAACTCCTCAAATCTTAAAGGCAAACATTCAGTGATTTTTGCGTTTTTATCAACAAATCGAGCATTATCATACAAAAATGTGACATTTGATGAAGTCGCACTGCTGATGATGATCTGAACAGAACTCTTCAACGACGAAAAGTTCACTTTTGGCGATTTGTCCTTTTAGTTGTGATTGTTAAGCAAGTTCTATTTTCACGATAAATTTTTGTCATGTCGAGTTCTGATGATGGGATCCATGAGGAATCGAGGGAACTCCACAAATGTGAAAGGCACACAAATAGTGATTTTAGTATTTTCATGAATTAATCAAGCATTTTCATTACAAAAAGTGACATTTGATAAAGTGGAACTGCTGATGATGATCAGAACAGAACTCTTCAACGACGCGTAGTTCACGTTGGGCGATTTCTTCTCTTCGTTTTGTTTGTCAAGCAAGCTAGGTTTTCAAGACGCATTTTTGTCAAGCTTGAGATCTGATGGAGGATTCCATGAGGAATTGAGGGTACTTAGTCTTCTACCATTATAAACATACTTATAGCCATTTTTATTTTATTGTATGGTATCTAAGAGTGCACCATCTAAGTATCTTTCACCGGCCTCCCCCATTGAAGTCGATTTTTTTTTTCTTAAAAATTATTTGTAGTCGAATTCCTAACTGCCCTCCAAAACTGATTGACGATGGATAACTCACAGACACTGAAGCCCTGGGTTCCTGGGGCTCCTGCTCGTGGTCCGTCTCTGAGGTCTCCGGAATGGGTGTGTCACACCATTCCTGGTTACGGTCTAGACCGGAGCTCAACGTCTGGGTGGGAGACTGCGGTAAAAAACATTGTGATGAGGTGGGGTTAGATGGATAGACTTTTGAATTAAGTATGTCTTGTTTAATGTAATATTCAGCTTTTCCGAGTGTATATTAGTCAGAGTTGTATATTTTTTTATTTATCTATGTCTCACTGAAAGGTTTAGGCCCGAATCCAAGCATATCCAGAAAATCAACTGACAGATTCAAACAAAACACAGGACCAAACACGTTGTTCCCGATTAGAACTGGACAACTATATTCTACAATAGATTTTATCTAGCTTGCAATGTATCATACAATATGTATGCATACCTATATGTATGTACGTAACTATGTTTGCTCAGGTGGAATCTTGCAACTCAATTTTGAAAGATATCTTCAAACGATTGAGCTGAGATTTGGCATACTTATGTAATTTCGGTGACAATACAATATTATGGTACCACCGAACTGATCTGACGATGAAGACAACTCCTAAACTACACAAGATAAACCCATCGTGTTCGGGATTATTGAAACATTAGTCGAGTAGGGTCTTTAGTTGGTTTGGGAGCTTTTAAATACCACTCTACTTGGCCACTGACTTGATAAGTGGCCCATGGATCTTGTCCTTTCGGTTGTAAGATACATTGGCAACTGTGTATTCAGTTGCGCCAGTCTAGCTGGATACCAGCGCTGGCAAGTTACTGCCAACATGTTAATCTATTTTCGTACCAGACCAGCGTAAATGAATGCAGAAAAACAGTTTATTGCCAATCTAGAGGTCATCCTCGCCGCCTATTGGCGATAACAGTTGAATTGTGTACATCCTATAACGTCTATACTATAAGTACACCTACTCAAACTTCGTATTTGGTAACCGCCCTCGGCTGAGAAACTTTGAACACCTTTTCGATGCAAAATTTAGTTTTTTGGCGGTGGTTGAACTAAAGCGCAAAAAACTCACATAAGAGGATATACTTTTTAGCGTTTTCCGAAGTCTCCTGGACACTTCGCGGATGAGCCTGATGTCACCTTGCTTTGTGTGCAGTTGCTTCCTGTAAATAGGAGCAACGAATTTTTAAATCAATCGGCAACGCAATCCCTTACGCCTTTATTTAACTTTCCATGTTAGTAACTCTGTGTTTAGTTAAAATTCGACCATTTACTAGTATACCTATGTATGTATATATACCTACCAATACCAACGCACATGTGTCGTGTTTCTATGAGCCGGACCACCGGCGATTTAGTTGCAATAAATTGTCATAAGTCAGTCATTTATTCGTAAAGATATTTTACAGTACATATGGTGCTACATTACCGCACGAGTGCGGTAATCAGCAGTTTACGTGCATATGTCGAAACTTTAAAGAGCCATATGTACTATAAAACGTTGTACGATACACGTGCGAACAGGTAATTCGCAACTCGTGTCGATTTAAATCACTCCCTTCGGTCGTGTTTTAATTTATCACCACTCGTTGCGAATTTCCTGTTCTCTGCACTTGTATCGTAATGTACTATTACACGTTATTAAATGGAACATATTTTTTTTATTTTTTTTTTCATACAGGATTGACACGCATTAATTTTTTTCATCTAACACCTTCACTCGAAAATGTACATTAACGTCTGGTACAGTCTATGTGGATCAAATCTTGAAACTCTAGAGGTATATAGGGCACAGCGAAACATCATTGTAGAGTTCGGGTACAGCAAGACGTCGTCTCGCTCATTTAGAGCAGCCCGACTGGGGAAGTACCTCCACATTACTGAAGACCGCAGACATAATAACGCCACTACTTATTCGTTAAGTATGTGGTGTTGTGTTCCTGGTGGTGAGTAAGGTCGCCAGAGCTCCCTATCTCTAGCTGTCAACACAACGAATCCTCAAGTTAAGAAAGGGTCGGCAACGCGCTTGTGATCCTTCTGGAGTCGCAAGCGTCCATAGGCGACGGTGTCTGCTTACCGTCAGGCAGGCCGTAAGACTTGTTTACCACCGTCGTTCTATATAAAAAAAAATGTTATCCTAAATCGATTGCGCTAAAATTTGGTATACTTATGTAAGTTCGGTGACAATGCAATATTACGGTTCCAGCGACCTGATCTCATGATGGAGACAAAAGGTGAGTTGTGTTTTGGCTCATTGTAACCGTCTTATCCAGAACTTGTACGAGTTACTGGTGTAAAAAGGGAACAGTCGGCAATAAAAGCTTCAAGGACAGACAGACGGACAGACACAGACAGACATGGCAAAACTATAAGGGTTCCTAATCGACTACGGAACCCTAAAAAACGGCATCGACAGCGTCCACAGTAGCCTGCTTACCATCAGTTGTTTATCAGGCCTTAACCTTGTTTGCCGCCATCGCTGTATAGAAAAAAAACCGGCCAAGTGCAAGTCGGACTCGGGCACCGAGGGTTCCGTACAACTAATAAACAAATGTGATTTATCAATATATTGGTATTTGTTGGTAAAATACACATAAATATTATCACCAAATTTCAAGTTCATAGGTCAATGGGAAGTTAAAATCTTCGGAACAAAATATGTGAAACACGAGTGACAGCAATAGGGCTACGTTTGGATCCTTCGGGTACCGAATCTGATTCTGATTCTGATTCTGAATCATAACAAGTAAATTTTTAACAAAAAAACACCGACTCCAAACTTTGCCAGACCCCATCCTCCTGCTATATAATTTGAGGAGTTCCTTCGATATAGCCTTACTTACCCCATCCTCTTGGTATATAATTTGAAAAGTTCCCTCGATTTTTCCATGATCCCGTCATCAGATCCAGACTTGGTGACAATGGGACCAACTTGAAAACACACCGTTTCAAACAAAAAAAGAATTTTTGATATCGGTCCACTAGTCTCCGAGTAATCGGTGAACATACATGAAATAAATAAAAATAAAAAATTCCGACGAATTGAGAACCTCCTCCTTTTTTGAAGGCGGTTAAGAAGAGTATCACTGCAATACCTACTGAATATTGAAAACTGGCACCTGATGTCATCCCGCTTATCTCTAGTAGGGCAGTCCTCAGGCGCCCTAGGGCTCATATTAGCCGCGTAGGTCTCTTCATAGGTCTTTGGGGTGCGGTAGCTGATGGGCTCCCGCGGCGGGGAGCGGCGGGGCGACCGGCGGGGGGAGTGGTGGGGCGAGCACGGGGAGCGATCTATCGGGGAATAAGGTACTCCATGGTCTAAGGCAGGGGTCGGCAAACTTTTTGACCAATGAGCCAAATTCAGTAAAAATACCATCTTTCGGGAACCTCAGAGAGCCAAAATACCAGTTTTAGGTTTTCAATATATTTTTGAGGAGATCTGGAAGAGCCGCACCTGGCTCGCGAGCCGCGTTTTGCCGACCCCTGGTCTAAGGAAACAAGGTCTGCTACTCCGGATCGTGACACTACCCTACGTCACTGCCTGGACACACACGAACTCACACTACGACTGCCAACCAACGATAGGCTCGATAGCAGTGATGACGTAGCGTAGTAGGCTTTGTGTCACTCACACATTGAATTTTCCCCAGAGTGTCATACATTGTATTATTGTGAGTTCAAACCTAGGCTCGTACCACTGGATTGAAAAAAAAACCGGCCAAGTGCGTGTCGGATCGTGCACAAAGAAGGGTTCCCTTTCGACACCTACAAGTCCCAGTGAACGAAAAGATTTTGCGTACGAAGATGACTTTTTGTTGCATGCAACCATCCACCCGCTAAGCCTTGTCGTTGTCGCCGCCATTTTGACACATAAAACGTCAGCGCTAGGATACCAATCACAGCCAGTCATTTTGAAATTTACCAATCTCGTTTATTTGTTTTGGGTAATAGAATATCGGCTGATATTTTTGCCAATTCTTATTGGTACAACACTGCGCGTGCGTATTTAGAATAAATGCCCCGTTTTAAAGTGGACTTTTGTAGGAAGCTCGCGTTCTATGCTTTTTTCGTTCACTGACTACTCCACATTTAAAATTGAATAAAAAAGGTCGTATCGTCATAGGTACTTAACTCACGGATTTTTTTCAGCGATAGCCGATAACTCAAAAACCGTTAGGCCTATCATGTTCAAACTAAAAATCGTTGAAAGTATTTCTTATTGTACACCCGCTCAATTTTTTACAGAATTTGAAATGTCATAGTTTGGAAATTAGCACACTTTTTACAACTTTGTCAGCTAAACATCTCACCAACGGCCGACTTAATTGGAAAAGTAGTTTCTACCTCTACGCCATTTTTAACGGCCTCCTATTAGCATTGAAATTTTTTTTCATCCCCCGGTTACATGTACTGGGTGCGCCCCTAACTTAATATTTTTCCTACCAAATTTCATAGTTTTGATACTTAATGAAATGAGTAAATCGGCTGTTACATACGGGCGGACTGACGGACGGGCGGACAGACATAAAAAAACTAGAAGGGCTCCGTTTTCTCCATTTTGGCTACGGAACCCTAAAAAGCCTATCTAAATAATAGAAAGAGAAGAGCGAACCATCTCGCCGAAATATCTTACCATTATCCGCTCATATGACCCTAGGTACAAATATTACCCAATTAGAAAATTTACTTGCCTGCCCTGGTGTTCTGAGGACAAAACCCTTGTCTGCCCCGACATTTTGGATCAATGGCGACCGGGCGGGATGTGTTTTTCATCCACAAAACAAACCATGAAGACTTGGTTTTAGGTATTACTAATGTTTAGCTATTTTGTCAATAACATAATCAACTTTATCACGGTATTTAATTATTTCAAAAAATTAAGTGGTTGTTTGTAACGCTTAGTATAAACACAAACGACAATGTAGGTATAAATTTCTACCCACTTTTCACTTCACTCTTCACATTAAACATTCACAGATTTATTTTAAAATGCTCTCACTATTATTATATTATATATTTGATGTTAAAATCACTATTTTCGCAGAAATACAGTAATTTACGCACTAGCAAGCGAACCAGTGGATACCTGCCCGGCTAGTATGATAGCTTATACCGTCAAGTTATATGGCCAAAATGTACTGAAACGTAACATAAAACGTGACGGCATAAGCTATCATACTAGCCGGGCTGGTTTGAAACGCGCGCCACAGACTAAAAAATCTAGCGAACTATTGGTCGAATGTTGGTGGCATGTATGAATAAAAGTAGGTCAAAATTATATGGAAGACGAAGCGAGACAGAGATTACGGGTGGGTGTATAGGGAAGACGAGGAAAAATACAGTTTAACAAGCTAGGGCTATGGGATAATAAAGTACACGCGGGCAAACAACTCCTTTTTGATTTTGGGTATAAAAAGTAACCGCGGGCAGACAAGTGTCCTTTTTTCAAAATTGCGGGTCATAGGAGCGGCTATGTGTCTGTATTACCTGCTCTGCCTGCTGTGTGGCTAGAACCTGCACTGCACTGTATTACTTATTAATTGATTAAGAACCTTAATTAGATTAATGTTTATTCCTTATTCTTTTTTATTAATTCCTAGAGGTTCTTAATGTTTCTCATTTCTCATACTCTGAAAGCGCATCATTGTTCCATCTTAGTGGCGTGCTGAAAATGGTACATTTCATCTCTAGAGCAGAGAAGTTTTGAAAAAATTGATTTTTGACGTGATAACGTCTTTAAAATCGTTTTAGTCGGGTGACATGTTCAGAAACTTGTGTCACACCAAAACCTCACGAGCGCGATCGCAGGTATAAGTGAAGTGCAAGTGAAGTAAGACGTTATCACGTAAACATCTCGATCGTAAACCTACTTTACAAACAACCAATTTTTTTTTTATTGCCTCATACCTATTCGAGATGAAAAGAAACCACCCATTTCAGCCCCGAACTATTGCCGCTCGAACGAAGGGAGAAGAAAACATATCTCGTCATAAATTGGTGTCTTTCAGTACTCGGTTAACAATCTACTAATTATGCCAAACTCAACAATTGGTACTCTAGGATCACTCACACGACTTCGGCACCGAGTAATTGACCAAACGCTCGAACACTTCTGACGAGCGTTCTGGGGAGATGGAGGGGTATTTCCGTAGGGAGCTCGCGAAGGAATCCGAACAACGGGACGCGCGGGGGGTGTACACTGCCCCTGGAAGAGAAGGGGAGGAAGTAATAACAGAATATGCAGAAATTCTCCATATTATTCTCTCCAAAACGAATTTGGTAATTCATTTGTTCTTATGAATAATGACGGCGAACCGTTTAATAGATCTGTTTAAAATTGAGCCAATTAATTGTTAGTCTGTCCCGTCAGCGAAGACGAGACAACAGTAACCCAGTTTATTAGAAAAATAAATGTAATTTACAATCTGTCCCATTAACTAAAGTAAAGTAAAACTGGTAAGTGCATCGTCTCTAAAGTGATACCTACTTACCTACATAAAATACACACAAAGCTGGGGGCTGGGGGTGGTAAACCACCGATAATTGAGTTTATCGATATAGTTCCTCGCCTCGCATTAAATATTAACGACTCCCTATACCTGTCATTAAATATTAACCCCCGAATTGCCGTTTGGTCATAAACTTTATTGACACCAAAACAAACATTTGTGCGGGGACTTGGTAAATTTTGATTAACGGCCTCTCAAGTTTGGCATTTTCAGCCTAATTGCCAGGATTCACTCGTGCCTTAAAAAGGTCCAGGTTATATGAACTCGGAAATACAGACGCCGGCAGAGAATTCCAAACCTTAGAATTATAAAAGAAGATGCAAAGCGCTTGGTTCGAATTAGAGGAATTATCTTCGATCTTATCTTTTTACACTAACTAACTATTTTAACAGCAGCGTATTGTAATAACACCCGCATGCCAAGCGTGGCGATTATGGCATTTACCCCCCATGAAATTGGGGGAAGCCTATGTCCCGCAGTGGACGTCCTACGGCTGCTATTTCGGTGGCGGTGGTATTGTAATACAGCGTGAATATTACTTACCTCTGCTAGGCCAGTTGAGGCCTCCCCGATAGGAAGATGACTTGATAGGCATACTGCCGGTCTCCCCGCTCCCTGTTCCCCCCACTTGGAAGTTGTCACCTCCTGGGAACACAATACAGCATTTATCATGGGATTTTTATCTTGTCCTTATCACTCGGTTAAGCCCTCTTGTTTTGAATTTATGACTGGAACATCCGGACATACATACGATAAAATTTAGTATAATTCTACATATTTCAAAATTTCCAAAAACTGAATCGGCAAAAAAATCTATATAACATTTCTGATGAGAATGCAACCGGTAGAGGAGAACATCCGGACAGACATACGAAACTTTTTTATTAAATTTCAAAATTTCCTAAAACTGACTCGACAAAAAAAAACTATATAATTATCAAACCTGCTCACAAAATTTCACGGGAATGGGTTGAAAAATGCGAACTGTAGAGGAGAACATCCGGACAGACAAACAGACAGACAGGCCGACAGACGGACATTCGAAAGAATTTTTGTCGAAACCTGAAACGGAGACGCTTCGCTCGCTTCGCTCGCTCGGTTAATTAATTAATTAAGAACCACAAACCATAGGAAACGTCGGACCGTTGGGGCGGGAACTCAGAGGTCATCAGAGGTGGTGAGGTTGGAGTCATCTTACAGTGGTTGACCTGTAATCGTTCTCTTTTTAATTTTAACTTTCTCTTACGCTTGTCTATGCCGACTCGTACCATTGGGATTTTAACCTTTTGGCCACCACTATTATCTATACTTGACCACAAATACAGTTTGAAATGAACCTTAATGCATTACCAATGAGGTAATATTGCGTGTTATATAAAAATAATCCTGGCGTTCATTAAAAGGTTAGATAAAAATATCATTTTATATTTAACAAGTACCTAGTAAGCAGTAGCTTTTCGGTGAAGGAAAACACCATGAGGAAACAGTCTGATCCCAATAAAGTCAAAGTTGGGGTCAGAGAATAGTCGCTTTCGATACCAATCCATACGCCAAATATTTAGGTGCCAATGCCAATACTGCAAATGCCGACCCTGGGTCAAAAATGAGAGAAGGCTTTGATAATGATCTGAAGATCTGCCCTAAGATAAGAAAAGATGGTCACTACCAAGAAAACCTCAAATAATATGAAGTACTTGCCTTGTAAACGGTAGCGTATCGTCCGTCGATCGCCTGCGTAGTGCTGTTCGCGTGCGCAGGCGCAGCCGAGCCGACGTTCATCCGCACGTTTTCCGGCCGAAGGCGCTGCAAGCGATAATTATGGACGATTGAGGGCCTACGCTAGCTGGCGCGGGTGCACGGAGCGGACGCACGCCTGCGGGTATTCGCTCTATGCTACCCGCCCCGGGTCAGTTAGCGCCGCTCATACTATTTTTCGATAGGCGTGCTCCGTGTATCAGCGCCAGCTAGCGTAGGCCCGCACACCAAACGGCCTAAGTCGGCTCTCACGCCACCATAGATAGTCAAAGGAATTCGAACCCTTCATACAGAAGCTAGACTTCGTATCCAAACGGCAGCGGCAGAGCGGGTGGCAGCCGACCGGTTCCAACCGGCTGCCCGCAACCCATTCAAATGTTATATCTAACTTCTGTATTGAGGATTCGAATTCCTTTGACTCTAGTGGGGTGCGCGCCGACTCCAGCCTTTCGGTGTGAATCGTCCATTAGATCACAGTTAGGCTCGCCACATAGCTATAGGCTAAAATACTGCATTCCCGGAATTCAACCGCGTGTCTGTAGCAGGATCATACATTTTATATGGAGCAGCTACGGGCGGAATCAGCCCACCTGGTTCCGGTCGTGAAATTCAGTCTCTACGTGGTGAGCCTAAGGAGTTGCCTTGCCACAAACCGTATGTAGTTGTACTGATTTTCAATGGATCCTACAAATTAAAAATAAACTTAATAGCAATTAAAGTAGGTTATTCTATTTTTAACCGACTTCAAGATTTCAAAAGAGGAGGTTATCAATTCGGTTGTATGTTTTTTTTTTTTTTTTTTTTTTTTAATGTTTGTTAGTCCATAACTCCGTCATTTCTTAACCGATTTGGAAAATTCTTTTTTTGATTGTAAGTATATATATATCCAAGTTGGTCCCGTTTTTGTCAAAACGCAGTTCTAATGATGGAATCCACGAGGAATTGAGGGAACTCCTCAAATCTTTAAGGCAAACATATAGTGATTTTTGTGTTTTTATCAACAAGTCAAGCATTTGCATCCAAAAATGTGACATTGGATGAAGTGGCACTGCTGATGATGATCAGAACAGAACTCTTCAACGACGAAAAGTTCACGTTTGGCGATTTGTCCTCCTAGCTGTGTTTGTTAAGCAAGTTCTATTTTCACGATTAATTTTTGTCATGCTCGAGTTCTGATGATGGGATCCATGAGGAATTGAGGGAACTCCTCAAATCTTTAAGGCAAACATATAGTGATTTTTGTGTTTTTATCAACAAGTCAAGCATTTGCATCCAAAAATGTGACATTGGATGAAGTGGAACTGCTGATGATGATCAGAACAGAACTCTTCAACGACGAAAAGTTCACGTTTGGCGATTTGTCCTCCTAGCTGTGTTTGTTAAGCAAGTTCTATTTTCACGATTGATTTTTGTCATGCTCGAGTTCTGATGACGGGATCCATTAGGAATCTAGGAATCGAGGAAACTCCTCAAATGTGAAAGGCACACAAATAGTGATTTTAGTATTTTCATGAACTAATCAAGCATTTTCATTCATAAAAGTGACATTTGATGAAGTGGAACTACTGATGATGATCAGAACGGAACTCTTCAACAACGCGTAGGTAGTTCACGTTTGGCGATTTGTTCTCTTCGTTTTGTTTGTCAAGCAAGCAAGGTTTTTCCATGATTCCATGAGGAATTGAGGGTACTTAGTCTTCTACCATTATAAACATACTAATAGCCATTTTTATTTTATTTTATGGAATCTAAGAGTGCACCATCTAAGTTTGATAATCTTTCACCGGCCTCCCCCATTGAAGTCGGTTTTTTTTTCTTAAAAATTATTTTATTTTTTATCATCAGCGCCTGGGAGCTATAATAAAAATGTACCTTGTTAGTGTACCGCTCATCGGCGGCCTGCGTGGTAGCATCGTATCGCGCCTGACTCGGACTCGTCCCGGTGTTCACCGTTGAGGATTTGTTCTGCGATCTTGGCAGTACTTCCACCTATAGCGGGCGTTGATTAGAGTTCAATTCATCGTGGGGTGCGACTGTACTGTGCGTACGCTTGTGTGACACGGCAGACGTCGTTACATGCGCTCTTAAACACACAGTGACAGTCCCAAGCTCAGACACACAACAGGATGAGTTAGTATATACCTATAGATAGTCCTATCTATATGTGGCCACACACTCGTCGATTGGCAAGGGAAATCGCGAGCAAAAGGAGGCAGAAACGTAGAGGCAACATTATTCGTCATGACGAGTGCGGCATGCCGCAACTCATGTTCCTTGTCATGCCCACCGCTCCCTGATTTTATTTTAACTGCTTTGACACGACAACATACAGAATCCGGTATGATTAGTGACACCGCGAATCCCTCCTCTGACCGCTTCCTGATTGGTCGATTTTAGTGCAGCTGATTTCTGGTCGGTTGCTACCCGCTTGATAAGCCTAATATGATATGACACCCTTTCGAGCATGAGAAGTGAATAGAATATTTGTATTGTTTTCTATGATGATGATAGGGTTAACTTACCCGAAGATCCGCATCGAGGAAGCTCTGCAAGACGGCTTGCATGAACTGTTCTGTCTCCATGTCACACCTGGTAGACGAAGCTGTTCTGTAAGGCAGTGTCACCATCATTAGACCTAGCATCAAACTAGCTCCAGCAGCTAATATTTTATACTACCTTTTGCGACTTCGTACCGTGGTGGGATTCAGTTCCTAAGGGTTTCGTAAAAAAAGTTTCTGTCAAAACTTTATTTTTTGTTTCAACCTTTTATTGCCCACTCGGCACTGGATCCGCGCCGCCTCACCTCATCGGCTCTCCGTCAACCAGGTGTCAACCATATGCAAGAACGTAACGGAAACGGCTCAGCACCTAGGTATCCGCGCGGCTGCGGCAAGGTGACATCGTGCTTACGACTAGGCGACCGCGCGCTTAAAGCAAGGCGGCGGCTAGAGCCGGTGGTCGATTATCGTCGATGGCCGTGGGGGGAATGATGGTGGTCTGCGCGCCGTCCCCGTTCCGGCGGCGAGACGCAAGCGTGGCGGCGGCCTGACGTAAGCTCGATGACTGCGAGTTGCCCTCGCATCGCTTGCGGATTACTAGCTTGTGCCGAGGCGAGGCGATGCTGTTCCGATGCCGATATGTGTGCGTTACAGTATGGAATTTCTTACAAAGAATGCTGGACGGCTCGAGTTGAGGCGGCACCGATCAGGTGCGGAGCGGTTACGTGTGCGACAACCTTATATCTTATTAACCGACTTCAAAATTTCAAAAGAGGAGGTTATCAATTCGGTTGTGTTTTTTTTTTTTGATTTTTTTTTTATGTTTGTTACTCCATAACTCCGTCATTTCTTAACCGATTTGGAAAATTATTTTTTTGATTGTAAGTATATATATCCAAGTTGGTCCCATTTTTGTCAAAACGCAGTTCTGATGATGGGATCCATGAGGAATTGAGGGAACTCCTCAAATCTTTAAGGCAAACATATAGTGATTTTTGTGTTTTTATCAACAAGTCAAGCATTTTCATCCAAAAATGTGACATTGGATGAAGTGGAACTGCTGATGATGATCAGAACAGAACTCTTCAACGACAAAAAGTTCACGTTTGGCGATTTGTCCCCCTAGCTGCGTTTGTTAAGCAAGTTCTATTTTCACGATTAATTTTTGTCATGCTCGATTTTTGATGATGGGATCCATGAGGAATTGAGGGAACTCCTCAAATCTTTAAGGCAAACATATAGTGATTTTTGTGTTTTTATCAACAAGTCAAGCATTTTCATCCAAAAATGTGACATTGGATGAAGTGGAACTGCTGATGATGATCAGAACAGAACTCTTCAACGACAAAAAGTTCACGTTTGGCGATTTGTCCCCCTAGCTGCGTTTGTTAAGCAAGTTCTATTTTCACGATTAATTTTTGTCATGCTCGATTTTTGATGATGGGATCCATGAGGAATTGAGGGAACTCCTCAAATCTTAAAGGCAAACATATAGTGATTTTTGTGTTTTTATCAACAAATCGAGCATTATCATACACAAATGTGACATTTGATGAAGTGGAACTGCTGATGATGATCAGATCAGAACTCTTCAACGACGAAAAGTTCACGTTTGGCGATTTGTCCTTCTAGCTGTGTTTGTTAAGCAAGTTCTATTTTCACGATTGATTTTTGTCATGCTCGAGTTCTGATGATGGGATCCATTAGGAATCGAGGGAACTCCTCAAATGTGAAAGGCACACAAATTTTAGTATTTTCATGAACTAATCAAGCATTTTCATTCATAAAAGTGACATTTGGTGAAGTGGAACTGCTGATGATGATCAGAACGGAACTCTTCAACGACGCGTAGTTCACGTTTGGCGATTTGTTCTCTTCGTTTTGTTTGTCAAGCAAGCAAGGTTTTTTTCATGATTCCGTGAGGAATTGAGGGTACTTAGTCTCCTACCATTATAAACATACATTATAGCCATTTTTATTTTATTGTATATCTATCTAAGAGTGCATCTAAGTATAATAATCTTTTACCGGCCTCCCGCATTGAAGTCGGTTTTTTTTTCTGAAAAATTGTTTTTACTCAGTCATCAACTACTCGTTGAGGTTGAGGTGAGGGACGACGAGAACACCGCAAATTTCCTGATGGCAAGGGCTAACGACGCCGCGCCCCGCCCCGCCCCGCCCCTCCGTCGCCGTCAAAGAGGGAGGGGGCAAAGGCGTAATAAAGACACGCCCACCGACCCGCCACCGCCGACACTACCGGCTAAACCGGAAGCCGTACGACTCAGCTCAGACCCGCCACAACATCAGGACGCAACCAGGAATAAGGTGATAGCCAGCTGCATCACCATCCTGCAAGACGTCCTGAGCGCAATCTAGACCGGCAACAACCCCGTCCCCAATAGCCTCAGGGGACTTGCCGGTCTGTATCAGGACGGCTAACTCTCGGACTCAGAACGGATGTACCTGCAGTGCCGTCGGCGCGAGTGTCGCTCGCTGGGCCTCCCCTAATGGGGACTCACCCGGCAGGGCTCGACCTCGCCGGCGGACGAAGCGGACGACCCCAACCGGACTCGACGAGCTATAAGCTCACATAATTTTTAAGAAAAAAAAACCGACTTCAATGGGGACGGCCGGTGAAAGATTATTATACTTAGATGGTGCACTCTTAGATTCCATACAATAAAATAAAAATGGCTCATGGAATCCTCCATCAGAACTCAAGCTTGACAAAAATGTGTCTTGAAAAACTAGTTTGCTTGACAAACAAAACGAAGAGAACAAATCGCCAAACGTGAACTACGCGTCGTTGATCGTTGAAGAGTTCCGTTCTGATCATCATCAGCCCTTCCACTTCATCAAATGTCACTTTTTTGAATGAAAATGCTTGATTTGTTGATAAAAAAACAAAAATCACTATATGTTTGCCTTTAAGATTTGAGGAGTTCCCTTAATTCCTCATGGATCCCATCATCAAAAATCGAGCATGACGAAAATTTATCGTGAAAATAGAACTTGCTTAACAAACGCAGCTAGGAGGACAAATCGCCAAACGTGAACTTTTCGTTGTTGAAGAGTTCTGTTCTGATCATCATCAGCAGTTCCACTTCATCAAATGTCACATTTTGGTATGAAAATGCTCGATTTGTTGATAAAAACACATAAATCACTATATGTTTGCCTTTAAGATTTGAGGATTTCCCTCAATTCCTCATGGATCCCATCATCAGAAATCAAGCATGACAAAAATTTATCGTGAAAATAGAACTTGCTTAACAAACACAGCTAGGAGGACAAATCGCCAAACGTGAACTTTTTGTCGTTGAAGAGTTCTGTTCTGATCATCATCAGCAGTTCCACTTCATCAAATGTCACATTTTGGTATGAAAATGCTTGATTTGTTGATAAAAAAACAAAAATCACTATATGTTTGCCTTTAAGATTTGAGGAGTTCCCTTAATTCCTCATGGATCCCATCATCAAAAATCGAGCATGACGAAAAATTATCGTGAAAATAGAACTTGCTTAACAAACGCAGCTAGGAGGACAAATCGCCAAACGTGAACTTTTCGTTGTTGAAGAGTTCTGTTCTGATCATCATCAGCAGTTCCACTTCATCAAATGTCACATTTTGGTATGAAAATGCTCGATTTGTTGATAAAAACACATAAATCACTATATGTTTGCCTTTAAGATTTGAGGATTTCCCTCAATTCCTCATGGATCCCATCATCAGAAATCAAGCATGACAAAAATTAATCGTGAAAATAGAACTTGCTTAACAAACACAGCTAGGAGGACAAATCGCCAAACGTGAACTTTTTGTCGTTGAAGAGTTCTGTTCTGATCATCATCAGCAGTTCCACTTCATCAAATAAAATAAAATAAAAAGAAATTTATTCAATAACACAAACAAGTTACAAAAGAGATGATACATGCACAAATATAGTATGTCTGCGTATTGAAAGGGTTCGAGACTCAGCGAGACCGCTGATTTTCAGTCTCTACCCATGGCCTTACAACTAAGTCTTAAGCCTAATGATAACTAACGAAGCGAGTTCGCTGTCATGACGAGGAGATATATATGTAACTAAATTTAAACGGAAGTGCGTGGGGCTTTTTCTACATTTTATGGGGCTAAATTCGAAACAAGAGAGTGTATTGTTAATTAGTTAACAAGAGTATAAAATTATTCATACATCAGCTGGTGTATGCTGACAACTGTCACGTTTTGGTTATGTTACTGGTAGCCAGTTACTCGAGGTTTTTTGCTGTGACAGAAGCCAATTTTTGCATCCTTTTTTAAACATGTATAGAGTTTTCGTTTTCTTTATAGGAGGTGGTAAATCGTTCCAGCATTTCGATGCTGCAAAACGAAAACTGCCCCTAAACGACACTAACCTATGAATGCGCGGTACGCCTATTGACCCAGTTCTACTGTCATTTGCTCGCCATAACAATTTGTCATACAGATGTAGACCCTGGGACAGGGTCCACGGTGAAATAAATAAACTATATGTTTTAAAATTGTGTTTTCTTTTATTTGCTCCGATCAATACAACGTTATTTTCGTTCGACTGTCTTACACACACTGTCCTCCGTCAACTCGTTCACCTTTCGAAAACAATTCAAACTCCATCCGAACGTTCCTTATTCATCATCTAGCAGCCAGCACCTTATACAACTATCAAAAAGTATCAATCCCACACTCGGCCTTCCTACAATCATGTACTGGTCCCTCAGTCATGCACCTTCAGACACCGCACTTACCCGTCACCAGCAGTCACATCTTACTTACGTCTTCACAGCACACCCTATTTACATCATCGTAGAAAAACACATCGAAAAACACTAACTACTCAATAATACACCGTACAAATAAAATCGGAACTTCAAAAAACACAAAAACACGTAATACAACATTGTAATTGACGCCGCCGCTGTGCCGCATCGTTGAAGCGCCGTTGGTTCGTCGTTGGTCTTTACCGTGCCCGTATTTTTTAAACCTTTATTGCGTGAACGCTCTTCCATATATTCCCGCATTCCGATTCTGGTGGACTTGCGGCAGCCTGCATTCGTAAGCAATTCCTCACTCCGCTGCTCCTTGATCTGCTGTCTATTCTCACCGTTTTTGAGGATATGGTCGCATTGTTGTTGGTCGAGTATGCTGTTATTGAGGTTTTCATCGCCAATTTCGTCGGATTCTCGTATTTCGCATCGCTCTGAAATCATGTCACTTGTTTTTTCAATTGGACACAAATCAGCCGTCAATGTCAATTTATTATTATTCGTAGATTCGACCTCTTCTGTCACCTTTTCCAAAAGTGACACTTGTGTGATAGATTGCACGTCATATTGTTTATTTTCGGAAGTATTTATGCCATGAGTTGCAGATATGTCGTCGTGGTCACCGCTTATTTCTTGTTTTCTAGGCAAATCTTCATAGTCACTAAAAAGGGTATCTTCGTCAAATTCGCGCAGCAAGGCTAGCTTGAAATCTTGCCAATCGCTGAAAGATTCTGTCCCCGCAAGCTCTGCCCGCAGCCACAGCTTCGCCGTGCCGCGGAGCCTCATCTTAGCTATTAGGTATTCATGCCTCGGTGTCCAGCCATATAAGCAAGCCTTATGCTCTACGTCTTCTATAAATTTATGTACGTAGTAGTCGTCTTGAGCCGTAAAAATAGGTAATGTCAAAATTTCTTGCCATCTGTTCATGTTTTCTCTTCGTCTTCAGCTTCTCACGTCGTTATTCCGTCTTTAGTAATTTTCGTCGTAATTTATCGTCTTCGTCTTCTTAATCTTCATCCGTCTCCATTCTTCGTCTTCGTTCTTCGTAAATTTTGTCGTCGTTCACCGTCACTTTTGCCGTCGTTCACCGTAATTTTTGCCGTCGTTCACCATAAGTATTCGTCGTCACCGTTCATTATTTTTTCTCCATCCCGGACGAGCCCCCAAAAATGTAGACCCTGGGACAGGGTCCACGGTGAAATAAATAAACTATACGTTTTAAAATTGTGTTTTCTTTTATTTGCTCCGATCAATACAACGTTATTTTCGTTCGACTGTCTTACACACACTGTCCTCCGTCAACTCGTTCACCTTTCGAAAACAATTCAAACTCCATCCGAACGTTCCTTATTCATCATCTAGCAGCCAGCACCTTATACAACTATCAAAAAGTATCAATCCCACACAGATATGTCGGACGGCCGCTGCATTTAATATTAAACATTAGCGTTGCCAACTTCAGCCTGCGTCTGTTTTTCATATTGAGTATATTATATGTGTTCAAATATGGAGTGATGTGAGACCTTCTGTTAATATTAAAACAGTAGCGAATGCATGAATTCTGCACACGCTGCACCCTTTTCTCCGTTTTTTTTGTAAAGACATGGACCATAAACTATGTCGCAATAATCCAGATTAGATAAGACTAGTGATTCCGTTAACTTTACTCTGATTGTCACAATGTCACATTTTTGTATGATAATGCTCGATTTGTTGATAAAAAAACAAAAATCACTACTTATATGTTTGCCTTTAAGATTTGAGGAGTTCCCTTAATTCCTCATGGATCCCATCATCAAAAATCGAGCATGACGAAAATTTATCGTGAAAATAGAACTTGCTTAACAAACGCAGCTAGGAGGACAAATCGCCAAACGTGAACTTTTCGTTGTTGAAGAGTTCTGTTCTGATCATCATCAGCAGTTCCACTTCATCCAATGTCATATTTTTGGATGAAAATGCTTGACTTGTTGATAAAAACACAAAAATTACTATATGTTTGCCTTGAAGATTTGAGGAGTTCCCTCAATTTCTCATGGATCCCATCATCAGAACTGCGTTTTGACAAAAACGAGACCAACTTGAATATATATACTTACAATCAAAAAAAGAATTTTCCAAATCGGTTAAGAAATGACGGAGTTATGGACTAACAATCATTAAAAAAAAACATACAACCGAATTGATAACCTCCTCTTTTGAAATTTTGAAGTCGGTTAAAAAGCTACCCGTCCGTGGCAGCGGACGGCGCCCGACCCCGCTATAAGCGGCTCAGCCGCGCAAAGCTTCCCCGGGCCCCACAAAGGCCTGAGAGACGACTCGACGTGGTAGTGAGGTCAACGAACGCTAGCATTGAGTGGAGCTTCAATGGAAGTATTAAGTTTTAGTTGTATAATTTGGACTAAGAGTATAATGTTATTGGATACAAACCATGTAACTTGTGTAAGTGCATCAAGGAAATAAAGCATCATAATTGTCGTAAGTCGGTGCATTTTTGACCCGGGTATGTCCTGGACCCGGGGACCCGGGTATGTCCTAAAACTACGACTAAGACCACCGGGGGATAGGCAGCAGCATCCCTGGAGTGCGGTGGAGATACTGCGATCGCCAACCCGCATGCCAAGCAGGGCGATTATGGCATATACCCCCCGTGAATATGGTGGAGGCCTATGTCCAGTAGTGGACGTTCTTCGGCTGATATGGTGGATGGTGGTGGTGCATTTTTATTATCAGTCGTAATAGTGTCATCGGGTATGAACCCGGTAACTTCTGAAAGTGCATAAAGTGAGACACTAGTTGTAAGTTTGAGGAATCTTCTTACACTAAACCAGTAAAGATTCACTCTTCGGAAGTTCTTCCTCAGACAATTTGTACGTCAGTTTTGACCGTTTTTTTTTTGTTCAAATTATCTATTTATTTACAAATCTTAGAATAAAAATGCACACTAAAAACACAAAATCGCTTACAAATTAGGAAAAATATCAAATAAAAAATTAGTTGTATTATAGTTTTAAAAATGACTAACAAGAGTTTAAATTCAAATTGAATTCGAATTGAAAAACCCGGTTCAGTTAAAATCGGTTAATAGTACATTACACAACTAGGGTGGTAAAGCAAAGAAAGGCTGAGATCGCAGATTTTGCGGCCCGAGCTGTAGGCGAGGGACGTATATATATGCGTTCGAGGGCTTTATTTATTACCTCCCGTGTTGTGTACATCATTTTATTACTACACTTGGCCAGAAAGCGGCTTTTTACGTACGCGTAGCGTGCGGTAAAAGCCAGTTTCTGGCCAGGTGTGGCATAAAGTAATTTGTAATTACCGTCACTTTAAGCCACTTAGATACAAAACTGAAAAGGTCGGGTCGGTAGCAGCCCTGCTTGCTTTCTCCCAGCCTGTAAATAATTTACTACGATAATAGTACATTACGATACAAGTGCAGAAAATAGGAAATTAGCAATGAGTGGTGATAAATTAAAACACGACCGAAGGGAGTGTTTTAAATCGACACGAGTTGCGAATTACCTATTCGCACGTGTATCGTACAACGTTTTACAGTACATATGGCTCTTTAAATAAATAAAATAAATAATAAATAAAATAAATATTGGGGGACAATCTTACACAAATCGACTTAGTCCCAAACTAAGCAAAGCTTGTACTATGGGTACTAGGCGACGATATACATACTTATATAGATAAATAAATACTGAAATACATAGAGAACATCCAAGACCCAAGAACAAAATCCGTGCTAAATGCACAAATAATGCCCTGGCCGGGATTCGAACCCGGGACCTCTAGCTTCGGAGGCAGTGTCACTACCAACTAGGCTAAACAGGTCGTCAAGTTTCGACATATGCACGTAATCTGCTGATTGCACTCGTGCGGTAAAGTAGCACCATATGTACTGTAAAGAATATAAAGACCCAGTAGGTATTCCAGCATATTTTGCGTCAAGAAAACCTGCGAACCAGTAATCTAGACATCGGGGAATGACTGGAATTTGTGTTTAGAATTTTTACCCATTAAAAATTAGCCAAGTGCGTGTAGGGTTCTCTAGCCTCTAGCTGTCCACCCTTGAGATTATGCGGATTTAAAATGTGTAAAACTTATATTTAGGTACTATATATTTGACATTAACTAACAAAAATAGGTAAGTAATTAATGAAAATCGTACGAAAGTATGGTTTTTCCAAATTCATTTCTTAAGTTGGGCTATAATGTCTATTTAGCTGTGATAATTTTCCTTTTAAATTCATCATGATTTGTTTCAGATACCCAGTAGCAACCGTTTAGCTGGCAAAGGCACTTGACACCATAAAAAATGCACTTTCACTGTAAGGTACAGTATAAGGTACATATAGGATAACTTACATGGCCCGCAACAAATAAGGTACACAGAGTGTTTCACTTCGATACAGCCGATTTTTAAAATAATTTATATTACATTCAAAATATGTACAAGATAGGATTTAGAATTTTAGACCATGACGATTTGACGTGATGTGACAGAATACTATGCAGGGGCCTTTCAGCAAAGAGTAAAGAAAGTATAATACCTTTCAGTTTAAAGAACGACCTTTTCTAAGGAAAATTTAGTTTAGCTCCTTTTTAAGAGCGGACACCACGCAAAATTTCAGTTCGCAGATTGAATATTTACCTATCACAATCAAGTGAAAATGCCAGGAAAATCATCACACGAAAACTAGATCATATTATCTATTTTTGAGTCTGAACAAAACCATACTAGATTAAAATTGACTAGATAGACAAAAATCGCCAAAACATGTCTTATTAACCGACTTCAAGATTTCAAAAAAGGAGGTTCTCAATTCGGTTGTATGTTTTTTTTTATGTTTGTTACCTCAGAACTCCGTCATGTCTGAACCGATTTGGAAAATTCTTTGTTTGATTGTAAGTACATATCCATCCAAGTTGGTCCCGTTTATGTCAAAACGCAGTTCTGATCATGGGATCTATGATGATGATATGATAAGGAATCGAGGGAAATCCTTAAAGTAGGAGTTATCGTAAAAAGTCTTCCCTTCTTAGTAAAAGACGTATGAAACGCTGCGATGGTATTCACTTTTGCTTGTTATTGTTTTTTTTAAGTAAGTTCATTAAGCAACTACGGAACCCTACACTGAGTATGGCCCGTCATGCTCTTGGCCGATTTTTTTTGTTAAATATTCACTTGTATTTTACTAAAGTTTCTTTTATTGCATCAGTTTTAGTAATGAACTTGAAATGTATTTTAGTATTTAGTTCAAACTAAAACCACAGCGGCGCTATGATCTACGTGGACCATTTCACTGGAATGACCATTCTCAGTATTAATATTCATAGAGAATATAACCTGTACGTTCTATTCTTTGTGGCTTAACCGTTGCCATTTTTGTCGTGCTCGCTCGCTAGTATTAAGGCTTGGTCACACAGCGTGCGCGACGCAAGCGGGAAGTCCGCGCAGCGCGACCGCTACGCACCGATATACAGGGTAATTTCGGGGTCGTGGATCAAGAATAAGTTTTACGACTTGGTATCGGTTAGCCTTTTCAAAAAAGTTGTAGTGACACGAAACAAACGTATTTCTTTTTTAATTTATTTTGATGACAAAAATACAAAATCTCAGAAAAACATGGTTACCCTTCTCTCTTTGACGGATAGTATGGAGAGTTGACAGTGGGGTAGGGTGACCAAGTTGTATGAAAAAGTATTATTTCCTATTAGAATTTGAAGAAAAAGAGAATTATTTGTGTTATAAACCGTCATACCAACTGTGATGTTGTCTACTTTGAATTCTTGACCATGTACAATCATTCCGGATCACGACCCCAAAATCACCCTGTATATGGTAACTCCGCCTGTACACTTTCGGCGAGACTGAGCGAGACCCGTATGCTGTACTCTTCAAACGATATGTAGGTAAGAAACAAACGGCACGTAGGTCTCGCTGTGTCTTGCCGAGAGTCACAGACATGAGAGAAAAACAGACTCGCAGTATTAAGCCAGATGATTTTTCATATAGTTGTCTCGTTAAATCCTTATGGTGCACGAAAATGCGTTAGAATGCGACAGACAGTACAATAATATTCGGATGTTAACTAATTGTCTCCATTTAAAAGCACACCAGGATGACGCAAGCACACCACGACGTCAGTTGAATACAATTTTCAGTTATGAAGAGGGATTTGTCACTTGTCTGTCTCTCTCAAACTTTCTGATTTGTGCATTAGTGAGAATAGATCAGATGGAGAGAAATCACTCAACCTAAATGAGCGGATCTGCTTTACACTGATACCTGTGGTGCAAGCGACATAACAGTAACAGGTTAGCGACACCACAGGCTGCGCTACGCAAGCAAAACTTTACCGAGACGTTACCATGGATTCCGGTGCGCAGCGCACGTTGTGTGACCAAGCCTTTAGCTCGATACGCTGTTCTCGTTGCGCGATCCTGAGAATAAAGACACATAAAGATTGATCTACCTTCATAATGCCGGCTGTCAGGCAGTGTCATTCTGAATCAAGTCTCACTGTCAAACCATGACGTTTGCCCTGTAGTTTTCCCTATTTCCTAAAATGAAACAAACAAAATCTCTAGTCTTAAGTATATTAAACATCCAAGAAACTCTACAGCCGAAATTCCAAAAAGCAATGCTATGATACACATAACAACTGCAGCAGTCGGTCTAGTCCTTGTGGGGGCGTGTTCAGCTCTCTTATGTATATCCTATCCCACATTATGTCCAACAACTGGAAGGACTGTTGTCGAGGGAAAATGCCATGCTGGAAAAACTAAACAGCAAATCTTTTATAGTAGAAATCCCAGTACAATGTAGAAGACATCAAGGTACCTAAATAGCTGTAGACCTCGATAGGGTTTTTTTTCGTCGAGTCAAGTCTTTGGAAATTTTGAAAAATGGTACATCGTGAGGTACCGGGCTAGAATAGCACCACCACCTTTCTTCCCTTGAGTGTCGTTAGAGTCTAATAATGGGAACAAGAATGAAGTGCGTTGTGGGCGTTGGGCTAAGCAACCTGTCACTGCAATATCAAATTTTCTCCATCTATAAATCTACAATTGCTAAAAGTGGCACCGAAATTAATATTCGTGTCCTCTGCCTGCCTCTTTTTGGGAATATAGGAGGAATTAGGTCTAGTAAAACATTAGAGCAAAAGTTAGTAGGTCAAATGACAGGATCACAAGACCTAATGCATATTTCTGCAAAATGTGTGGTCTTTTTGGGTTTCCTTTCAATATCGCCAAATACGAGTATAAGTAATGACTTATACTGGTAACCTAATGAGGTTACGTTTGTTTTGCAATAATCGTTTACTATTAATCTATTAAACGCATTGGGTCTAATTACTTTACTTTATTTATTTATTGAATCTAAAGTAACAACAAAGTACAACACATAACAGTAAAGTTTATTTATTTAATCGTATGGCATTTATTTACGAACCGTGAGATCTTCGAGAAGACAAGTACGGTTGCCAGTTTTGTTGCAATTTTAGCACCACCCAGGGGTCACGTGTAGGGTAACGGTGGGTACTCCCTACGGACGTGGTGCAACTTCGACCCCCCTTTGTCAAGTGAGTGGGCAACTTGACTGTTAGAAGTTCTCAAGCCGCCCGAAGGCCTCTAACTTGGCTTAACGACTGCTGTCGTAGACAGCAGCCGGGATCAACGGCTTAACGTGCCTTCCAAAGCACGAGAGCGCTCAGTTAGTAACCACTCAAAGCGGTCACCCATCCAAGAACTGACCTGCGCCCACATTGCTTAACCTCGCATACCGCACGCGGTAGGCGGGTGCCGCTGGGCCACGAGCGCTCTAACAGTAAAGTAATGGAACATTAGGCCAAGTGAAGCATTTAGGGCTAATTAGGTCTAACAATGGAGAATCCTATAGAACTACACAACCAGTAACTAATAGAATACTAGTGGATATGTGAGCTGTAGACCTCGCAAAAAAAAATTCACTTTACAGGATTTCCAAAAACTGATTCGACAAAAAAAATCTATATAATTATCGAAACTGCTCAAAAAATTTCACGAGAATCGGTTCGAGAAATATGAGTAGAGGAGAACATCCGGACGGACAGACAGACAGACATACGAAAGAATTTTTGTCGTAAGCTGAAACGGAGACGCTTCGCTCGCTCGGTCAATAATACTTTTGCCTGTTACGAAACCAGATCATCATCATCATTCCCTCATATTAGCATGAGAATAGCTCTTCATTTGTTCTTCCTTATGTCTCGCTTATAGATATTAGCGGCCAGCACCACATTTCAAAGCTACTATCTCTATCTAGCTGGGTCAAATGTTCACGTCTCGCTTCGGTACAGTTTTATGCTTCAGCGGGTCTACTCCGAACTTTGTTTGGTGCCGTCTCTGTCACTCTCCTGCCTTACACTATATGAGTGAAAGGGACACCATACGAAGTTCGGATTTTGAATTTCGAAGTAGACTCCAGCCTAGTTAGCACGATAACTACAATACAAACTTCTATGCAGGGGAGGTCACGTTTCTCTGCAGCTGATTGTATTACAACGCTACATAACAAACAAATGAACATTACGGTACCTATGGTGTAGGTTTATCATAGTAGGTGTATAGATGGAGGTCTTAATAAATCGTTCCCTGACGTTTCTAGAAATCTATTGCACCAATTCCAGAACAGCCAACATGTGCGCCAAACGTTCCAAGAATACGATGAGCACGTGGCGTTGTGAGGAAAAGGGTGAGAGGTGGAGTAGCAGGGTGTGCAGAGATCTGTTGGAACTTGGGTTTGGTAAACAACCGGTACTCATACTCATTATTTGCAATACTTTTTTTTACCGACATCAAGATTTCATAATTTTTAAGAAAAAAAACCGACTTCAATGGGGGAGGCCGGTGAAAGATTTTGATACTTAGATGGTGCACTCTTAGATTCCATACAATAAAATAAAAATAGCTATAAGTATGTTTATAATGGTAGAAACCTAAGTACCCTCAATTCCTCATGGAATCCTCCATCACAACTTAAGCTTGTCAAAAATGTGTCTTGAAAAACCTAGCTTGCTTGACAAACATAACGAAGAGAACAAATTGAAGAGTTCCGTTCTGATCATCATCAGCAGTCCCACTTCATCAAATGTCACTTTTATTAACCGACTTCAAAATTTCAAAAGAGGAGGTTATCAATTCGGTTGTATGTTTTTTTTTTTGTTTTTTTTTTTTTTTTTTTAATGTTTGTTACTCCATAACTCCGTCATTTCTTAACCGATTTCAAAAATTTTTTTTTTGATTGTATGTATATATATTCAAGTTGGTCCTGTTTTTGTCAAAAGGCAGTTCTGATGATGGGATCTATGAGGAATTGAGGAAACTCCTCAAATCTTTAAGGCAAACATATAGTGATTTTTGTGTTTTTATCAACAAGTCAAGCATTTGCATCCAAAAATGTAACATTGGATGAAGTGGAACTGCTGATGATGATCAGAACAGAACTCTTCAACGACGAAAAGTTCACGTTTGGTGATTTGTCCTCCTAGCTGTGTTTTTTAAGCAAGTTCTATTTTCACGATTAATTTTTGTCATGCTCGAGTTCTGATGATGGGATCCATGAGGAGTTGAGGGAACTCCTCAAATCTTAAAGGCAAACATATAGTGATTTTTGTGTTTTTATCAACAAATCGAGCATTATCATACAAAAATGTGACATTTGATGAGGTGGAACTGCTGATGATGATCAGAACAGAACTCTTCAACGACGAAAAGTTCACGTTTGGCGATTTGTTCTCTTCGTTTTGTTTGTCAAGCAAGCAAGGTTTTTCCATGATTTCATGAGGAATTGAGGGTACTTAGTCTTTTACCATTATAAACATACTTATAGCCATTTTTGTATTTTATTGTATGGAATCTAAGATTGCACCAGCCCCATTGGTAGGGCAAAGCTGTGAGCTACTACCGGGGTCCATAGGTGGCGGATAATGGAACGGCGGTAAGATATTACCGTTAGCTGCCTCGGCAGTCCCCGACCATACAGCGGCAGACATTGGAGGGTGTAGCGGGTATTCCTTGGGAGAGGATACTCTATAAAATGCTACAAGAAACCCAATGAAAATTCTGTGACATGGCGAGTAAGTGCCGCCGGTAAATAAGCACTCCCTGTGCCTGAGCAGCTGCAGGTACAGTAGGCCATCGGGTGGAGATCAAGTGGATCGGTACAGTCGGCGGACCACAATTGTTGCTACAGTGTGACAAACAGCGATGTGGAAGGCAAAGGGAAAACCACCACATTATTTTTCTCAGGATAATCATTATGGCAAGTACAAACAAGAAAACGGCCCTCAGTAACCGGCAGACCTTAGATGGTCAGAGGGTGCTAAGAATCACCGGGTACGCCATAAAGATTGCAACGTGGAATGTGAGAAGTATGTACCAGTGTGAAAAGCACAAAAATATTGAGCAAGAGATGCAGAGATTGGACATTGATGTCCTAGGGATTAGCGAAGCACGACTGAAGGGCACTGGGATGCAAATTTCAGATGACACCCTTACCTACTACAGTGGTAATAATGACAAAGAACATAAAAATGGAGTCGCTATTATGATTAAGAAACACCTCAAGTCCTCTGTTCTAAATTTTCACCCAGTAGCAGACCGCATTATGCTGCTACAATTAAGAGCCAAGCCCGTTAATGTCAACATAGTTCAGGTTTACGCCCCCACTGCCTCTAAAACCAAGGATTCCCTGATTGAACCTTTTTATGAAGATATCAGACAGGTTCTTAAAAATCTGAAAGCTCACGAGTGTAATATTGTCATGGGGGATTTTGACTCAAAAATCGGTGAAGGGGTAGTTAGTGGGACGGTCGGTGGATTTGCTTTGGGGGAGAGGAATGAACGTGGGGATCGTTTAGTCCAATTTTGTCAGGAAGAACAGCTTGTGGTAACAAACACCTTTTTCAAATTACCACCTCGTCGTCTTTATACTTGGACATCACCAGCTCATACCCCGGAACACATCGTGAGGAACCAAATTGATTTCATATTAGTGAACCACCGTTTTAAAAATAGTTTCAAATCCGTCAAAACATATCCAGGAGCAGATATAAGTTCGGACCACAACCCGGTGGTGGCAACAGTTTCAGTTAAAATGAAAAAGTTGTCAAAACCCAAACGTAAACCAAGAATAAACACTGCAAAATTAAGACAACAGGACATACGTTTGGAACTACATGCTAAACTTAATTCACGGGTGAATGAACTACAGCATCGAGAACTACTTCTTCCTCAGGAACCAATCAGAACGTGGAATAATCTCAAAGCAGTAATAATTAACACTGCTTCAGAGGTATTAACTGCTTCAAAGGAAGTGAGGAAGAAGGATTGGATTACAGATGATATTCTCGAGCTTATGACTAAAAGAAGAGAGATGAAGAATATTGATCCATCTAAGTATAAAGCATTGCACAAGCTAATTGGACAAAAATGCATAGAAGCCAAAGATAAGTGGATCAATGATAAATGCCAAGAAATAGAGAAAATGCAGAATAAGCATGATTATTTCAACATGTTCAAAAAGATAAAGGAGGTTATAGGTTCGAAAAAACCAAACACGTCACTCGCCCTTTTGGATGAGAACGGAAAAGTCGCAATGTCAATTGAGGAAAAATTGAGAATTTGGAAGAATTATGTGACTAAACTATTCAGTGATACACGAGGCCATCAACCATTGAGCAGTGCAGATAATAGTGGACCTGAAATAATGAAGGAGGAAGTTGTTAACGCAATAAAAGCAGCGAAGACAGGGAAAGTAGTTGGACCTGACGAGATCCCTAGCGAGGTTTTGAAGCTATTGATGGATGAAAATTTGCCGATTATTGTCCGTTTTTTCAACGGGATATACAATAGTGGTACAATACCTATTGACTGGTTACATTCAACTTTCGTAACTCTTCCAAAAACTAGCAACGCCAAGACATGCAACGAATATAGAACAATATCATTAATGAGTCACGTGTTGAAGATATTCCTAAAGATAATTCACCAACGAATATATAAAAAAGTGGAAGAGAATATTTCTAACACACAGTTTGGTTTTCGAAACGGATTTGGGACTCGTGATGCATTGTTTGGTTACCAAGTACTATTACAGCGTTGCTGGGATATGAACAGATGTGTACACATCTGTTTCATTGACTATGAAAAGGCGTTTGATAGGGTGCAACATGATAAGTTAATAGAAATTCTTAATAACTTGCGGCTTGATGTTAAAGATCTGACAATCATCAAGAATCTTTACTGGCAACAAAAGGCACAAGTACGAGTAGAACAGGAATTGACCGAGAATATTGACATCATGCGTGGAGTACGCCAGGGATGCATACTTTCCCCCCTGCTATTCAACATTTATGCGGAGACAATATTTGCAGAGGCTTTAGAACATGCCAATGAAGGGATCCTGGTTAACGGTCATCTAATAAACAACATAAGGTATGCTGACGATACTGTTTTACTGGCGTCAAACCACAATGACTTACAAAATCTCCTACAACGTGTGGATGTTGTTAGTGCGAGTTACGGGCTAAGCATTAACTTGAAAAAGACAAAAATCATGGTAGTCGGTAAGTCACAATCTTCTACTTCTACAACAACTGATATAGTTGTGAGAAACCAAAAAGTCCAAAGGGTTCACTCGTACACCTAGGCTGTATTGTAAATGATCAAAGTAACCACAGCGTCGAAATAAAATGCCGGATAGAACAGGCGCGTAATGCTTTTATGAAGATTAGACATCTCCTCTGCAACCGTTCGCTGAAGATCTCTACTAGGGTGCGTTTAGCATGGTGCTATGTCTTTTCGGTTCTTCTGTATGGTGTTGAATCATGGACGTTAACCCAGACTATGCGCTTAGCTATAAGCGCTTAGAAGCTTTTGAAATGTGGGTATACAGAAGAATTTTGAAAATATCATGGACGGATAGAGTATCGAATGAAAGAGTGCTGCTGCAGTTGGTTGGTAGTGGTGTCGAGGTTCTCAAAACTATCAAAAAACGCAAACTGCAATATTTAGGCCATATTATGCGTAATGAGAAATACGAACTCCTGCAACTCATTATACAAGGGAAGATCCAAGGAAAGAGACCACCCGGAAGAAGGCGCCATTCGTGGCTGAAGAATCTTCGCACTTGGTTCAACTTAAGCACAAGGTCTTTATTCCGCGCGGCCGTGTCAAAAGTCCGTATAGTCCATATGATAGCCGGCCTCCGGTAGGAGATGGCACTTGAAGAAGAAGAAGAATCAAGCATTTTCATTCATAAAAGTGACATTTGATGAAGTGGAACTGCTGATGATGATCAGAACGGAACTCTTCAACGACGCGTAGTTCACGTTTGGCGATTTGTTCTCTTCGTTTTGTTTGTCAAGCAAGCAAGGTTTTTCCACGATTTCATGAGGAATTGAGGGTACTTAGTCTTTTACCATTATAAACATACTTATAGCCATTTTTGTATTTTATTGTATGGAATCTAAGATTGCACCATCTAAGATTAATAATCTTTCACCGGACTCCCCCATTGAAGTCGGTTTTTTTTCTTAAAAATTATTAATGAAAATGTTTGATTAGTTCATGAAAATACTAAAATCACTATTTGTGTGCCTTTCACATTTGAGGAGTTCCCTCGATTCCTAATGGATCCCATCATCAGAACTCGAGCGTGACAAAAATTAATCGTAAAATAGAACTTGCTTAACAAACACAACTAAAAGGACAAATCGCCAAACGTGAACTTTTCGTCGTTGAAGAGTTCTGTTCTGATCACATCAGCAGTGCCACTTCATCAAATGTCACATTTTTGTATGATAATACTTGATTTGTTGATAAAAACACAAGAATTTTTAAAATCGGTTAAGAAATGACGGAGTTTGATAACCTCCTCTTTTGAAATCTTGAAGTCGGTTAAAAAGTAATGTGAAGTGAATAAATTTTTCACCTTACGCCCATGTGACGGTAGCGGAACCACATAATTTTGACTGAGATATAGAGTTTGTGCGGGCTTGTATAGAGTTAAGGCGTGTAGAGTTAGAAGCTTAGCTCTAAATGAGATCTGATAACTTTTTGACAGTACGAGCCATGTGGTCTCGTCTTGGCAACATTTTACATGAAAATGTTTTTGGTGGGACTAAATATGTCAGGGTCTCTTTCAGTAGGTACAGACAGTGACGACACTAGCCATGAGCATGGTAGAGCGATTAATTCAGCGCTACTCAAAAATTATCTGCTCCTTGTTTTTTTTTTTATTTCATGTCGGTGGCAAACAAGGGTACGGCCCGCCTGATGGTAAGCGGTCACCGCAGCCTATAGACGCCTGCAACTCCAGGGGTTTCACATGCGCAATTGCATCATGCACATGCGTGATTTTTTTTAATTCGAAATTTAGGCACCTCGTCATCTTGTCGCATAGAGCGGCCACACTATGCATTTGTTTTTAGTTATTAATTTGAATGATGTAATTTTTTTTTTAGTTAACCTGAGGGTTGAGGTTACGATGTTAAAAAAATACTGATGCAAATATTATAACATCGCCCTGCCGACGAACTTCGTTCCCTATCCGACCCGTTCCGTACAAAATGTATGAGAAAATGTTTTTTTTTTCGTATAGGTTTTCTTTTTAGGGTTCCGTACCCAAAGGGTAAAAACGGGACCATATTACTAAGACTTCGCTCTCCGTCCGTCCGTCCGTCTGCCACCAGGCTGTATCTCAAGAACCGTAATAGACAGTTGAAATTTTCACAGATTGTATATTATTTCTGTTGCCGCTATAACAACAAATACTAAAAACAAAATAATAATAATAATAACTAAGGGTAAAATAAAAAAGTAAATCCCATAAAAAAAACGTAATATTTTAGCCCTTTTTCATGGCTACCACTCGCCGAGTTAGATCTCAAGAACCGTAATAGCTAGACAGTTGAAATTTGCACAGATTATGTATTTTTATTGTGGCTACAACAACAAATACTAAAATCAATAGTTATTTGTTATACAAGGGTGCAAAGTTGTATTTTACCCGCGAGTGCGGAATTGAAACACGAGCCAGCGAAAGAATTCTATAGTTGAACCACGAGCGAAGCGAGTGGTTCTAAAATAGAAGCCTGAGCGTAGCGAGTGTTTCAACACACGAGAAGTAAAATACAACTTTGCACCGTGTGTAACACAAAACTTTTCTCCTCACTATAGCCAGGAAAGTGCAACATGCAAAAGAACACAGTTCCACAGGCATGATTTTCATCACTGAAATCACTGATTTTTTTACGATATTATAACAGAAAACTCTGAAAGTTGTGTATAATATTTACGCGAGTCGGAGTCGGGGACAAGTTGTGTATATTTTAGTTGACATTGACAATGATAACATTTCTGACGATGCGTTTTGAAATTGCATCGACTCAACTTGTGCGTTTACAATTATACTCAAAGTCATTATAAAAAATGGTACTTATAGAATTTTAAGGTTTACGACTTAAATCATTAAATAAAGCTAAAATTGGTATTTTTTATTAAATTCTCAAACCATTTATTCAATGATAATTGATATCAAACGAACCATTAATATGAGCGTTTTACGTTTTGTTATCTGTCAAAAGCTACTCAAACACGCTCCAAGGTCAAATTAGTTTCCCCACTTGTGGATAAAATGCGTTTTTACCCGCTTGTTTCAAAGGATAAAAGACGGCTTTCCGAGCTAGTGAGGGGAAAAATAATAATTATAATTAAGTGGGGCTCCCATACAAAAGAGTAGTTATTGGCGTTTTTTTTCTGGTACGGAACCCTTCGTGCGCGAGTCCAACTCGCACTTGGCCGGTTTTTTATACCACGTCGGTGGCAAACAAGCGTACAACCCGCCTGATGGTAAGCGGTCACCGCAGCCTATGGACGCCTGCAACTTCAGTAGTGTCACATGCGCGTTGCCGACCCTTTAAAAATTTATACACTCCTTTCTTAACATCTATTCTGCTATTTGGAACTAAGAAAATCCAAAAAATCTAATATAATAAAATTCGGCCCTGCTGTTATAAATGGTGTACGAAACTAACACGACTCTGTTTTATATATATCCATCATAATATAGAAAATAATATATAACCAGAACTCAATAATAATACCTCAATTCTGAGTCCTCAATAATTCTATAGGTTTTTTAATCATCAATTTTTTTTATTAACTTTTGTCCGACTCGCTCTTGACCAGTTTTTTTTGCCCTAGTGTTGCAAGCAGGCCCTGTGCACCAAGATGAAAGAGAGGCTGGATTTGCATCGGATGCACTGCCCTGCATCGAAATCACGGCAGGGAGGAGAAAAAGTAAGTGGGTGCATGCCAAAATATTTCAACCGCCCCCTATCAACCGCAACCTATCATATCTGCTACCCGCATAATAGAATAAATAAATAAAAGAAATAAAATATCTGCGCAATTGCTATTTTAATCGAGATATACTGCAATTAAGTACGTAGTTGTTGTACAATTTATTGTTTATTAATTCTTGTAAATTCTAAATTATTTTTGTATGAAGCAGTAACGCTGCTAACGAAAATATCAAATTAAAGGGAAAGTTAGTTCCCTCTTATATGTATACAATGCCTTAGAGCTGTACAGTCACCGGCAATAGTATATTCCTGCACGAAGGCCGCAAAAATATGTGACACGCTCTTATTTGTAGGGTCATAAGAGCGTGTCACATATTTAAGCGGCCTTCGTGTAGGAAGATATTATTGCCGGTGACTGTACGCCTCTCTAAGGCGTTGTAAGAGGGAACTAGTGAAGGATTTCGTGCCCGACCTTGATTGTTCCGATAGCTCAGAGGCTAGAGCGATTGGCCTCGTATCACAGATGTTCGTTCGCAGGTTCGAATCCTGCTCGGAGCGCTTAATTTTTCCCTTTAACTTGTAAATTTTATTGGTAGTCTCACAGAACATGGTAGCCTTTATTTAACTTTTAGATGATAATAAAAAGATCGACCAAGAGCATGTCGGGCCATGCTCAGTGTAGGGCACCGAGATTGCCCAATGAACTTAATTAAAAAAAAAACAAGTAAAAGGAGATACCTTCGCAGCATTTCATACGTCTTTTACTAAGAATGGGACGACTTTTTACGATAACTCAAAAACAGCTTAACTGACTTCTTTCATTGAAAGTATTTATTACGGTTTACTTTCATGATTTTTTCCATATTTTTTGGACTAATAGTTCGAAAGTTGGGGGGGGGACAGTAAGTTTTTTCTTTTGGAGTGATTATTTCTAAAAATATTCACTTTATCAAAAAATCTTTGATGAAGACCTGTATTCATTTTGAAAGACCTATCCAACAACACGCCACACCATAGGGTTAAAGCGAAATAAAAATATCATCCCCATTTTACGTGTAGGGGAGGTACCCATAATTTTTTTTTACGACTCTCCGTTTTATTGATTTATATATCCATACCAAATTGCAGCTTTCTAGCAGTAACAATCACGGAGCAAAGCCTCGGACCTCGGACAGACAGACAGACAGACAGACGGACATGGCGAAACTATAGTCCTAGTTCCTAGTTGACTACGGAACCCTAAAAAACCAGTCTAAATTGAACTTCCCCTGTTTTACAAATGGTGTGTCTTTGAATTCGGACCCGGGTATGTCCTAAAACTGCGACCAAGACCACCGGGGGATGGGCAGCAGTATCCCTGGAGTGCGATGGAGAAATTGCGATCGCCAACCCGCATGCCAAGCGTAGCGATTATGACATATACCCCCCGTGAATTTAGGGGAGGCCTATGTCCAGCACTGGACGTCCTTTGGCTGCTATGGTGGTGGAGGTGATGGTGTCTTTGAATTACTCGCTTTAAATGAAACATTTATTTCTAGGGGGCGGCCAGCAAATCTCAGGGTAAGTTAAGTTTTTATTTTTATACACTGACGGTGGCAAACAAGCTTACGGCCTGCCTGATGGTAAGCAGACACCATCGTCTATGGAATAATCGCAAGCGCGTTACCGACCCTTTATTAACTTGAGGATTCGTTGTGTTGAGAGCTAGACATATGCAGGCCCCTCACTCAACACAGCAGATCCCCGGGGGAGCTCTGGGAACCTTACTCACCACCAAGAACACAACACCACATACCTAACGACTAAGAAGCGGCGTAAACATGGCTTCTGCAAGGTTGTGGAGTTCTTACTGAGCTGAGCAAAGCGAAGCTCATTCTTAGGCGACAGATGTATTTCGTTTGAGTTCGTACTCCTCCTAAACGCTTCAACCGATGACGCTCATATTTTGCATGTCGATAGGTAATATCATTCCGATAGTTTAGATTAAAAAAAATGAATATCGAACGTACCACGGGGGAATAATCACCGAAAATTTCAATGGTGAGCGAGTAACTGTCAGGGAGTTTGAGACCGGGTAGACGCGCTCAGCTCAACATTTGCAACCAGCAAACTGCATTGCATACCTAGTATTGTTTTCCACTAGTGGCCCTGTGGCTGTGGACCTCACGAGTGCTAGCTATTTGTTTACGTTTTCAACCCCAAGACTCAGCCTTTTGAAACATTTCCAAATATTGTATCGACAACATAAAACGTGGAATCATACTCAAGCAACTGGCACTCTTAGGGATAGGCCTGTGTGCAGCAATGGACGTCCTACGACTGGTATGATGATGATGATGAATTATCGATAATGCTGGAAAAATTCCACGAGAATTGGTACAGATATGCGACCTGTGGAAGAGAACAGCGTTACATCCGGATTCCGGACATACGAAAGCATTTTTGCCCAAGCTTCGCTCGCACTTTGTGGTCGCTCTGTCAACTAGGTATAGTTCGCTAGAACTGTGAACTCCCTGTATCTCGACCACCCGTTGACCGATATGGTTCATGTAACTACGAACTTAACAAAAAATATTCGAAAAATTACAATGTAACTAAAATAAAACGTTAATAAAAGTAAAATTTTTACAAAACAAGTAAATTTTTAACAAAAAAAACCGACTCCAAACTTTGCCAGACCCCATCCTCTTGGTATATAATTTGAGGAGTTCCTTATTTTTGCCTTACCCCATGCTCTTGGTATATAATTTGAGGAGTTCCTTCGATTTTTCCAAGATCCCGTCATCAGATCCAGAGTTGGTGACAATAGGACCAACTAGAAGACACATACACCCTTTCAAACAAAAAAAATAATTTTTGAAATCGGTCCTCTTAGTCTCCGAGTAATCCGTGAACATACGATACATAAAAAATGAAAAATATATTACGATGAATTGAGAACCTCCTCCTTCTTTTTTTTGAAGACGGTTAAAAACACCGGCTCCAATCTTTTCTAAATTTTATTTATTTATTTATTAGCGTTAAATTGCAGGATACAATTTTACCCGAAGGGTGTAGCTAAATATTAGTTATACCTAAACAAAACAAAAAAAACAACAAAACAATACATTGACACTACTTAAAACTATTGATAATAAATACAGTCGTTATTAAATGTCATTTTATTATACTATACCCTAAAAAAAATTAAATTATATAAACTAACAAATCCCATCCTCCTGCTAGATTTAATTTGAGGAGTTCCCTCGATTTTTCCAAGATCCCGCTATCAGATCCAGACTTGGTGACAATAGGACCAACTAGAAAACAACCCTTTCAAACAAACAAATAATTTTTGAAAACCGGTCCACTAGTTCCGAGTAATCGGTGAACATACATAATATATATATTCCAACGTATTGAGAACCTCCTCCTTTTTTTGAAGTCGGTTAAAAAGAGACAATAGTTATTTGTTCAACAAGAGAGCAAAGTAGATTTTTGCTGCGAGTGTTGATGTTGAGTCCCGAGTAAGCGAAAGACTCTGTAATTTAATCACGAGCGTAGCGAGTGATTCAAAATTAGAATCTTAAGCGTAGCGAGGGACTCAAAGACACGAGATGCAAATAAATATCTTTAAAAAAATCGAAATCAAAAATAATTTATTTCGGACATATTCTAGTATCCATATCGGGTTAGTAAAGCAAAAACTTATATTTATGTTAAAGACTATGGCTCATATTTAAACACAAAATTAAATAACAAAATAATTTTTAAGAAAAAAAAACCGACTTCAATGTGGGAGGCCGGTGAAAGATTATTATACTTAGATGGTGCACACTTAGATTCCATACAATAAAATAAAAATGCCTATAAGTATGTTTATAATGGTAGAAGACTAAGTACCCTCAATTCCTCATGGAATCATGGAAAAACCTTGCTTGCTTGACAAACAAAACGAAGAGAACAAATCGCCAAACGTGAACTTACGCGTCGTTGAAGAGTTCCGTTCTGATCATTATCAGCAGTTCCACTTCATCAAATGTCACTTTTATGAATGAAAATGCTTGATTAGTTCATGAAAATACTAAAATCACTATTTGTGTGCCTTTCACATTTGAGGAGTTTCCTCGATTCCTAATGGATCCCATCATCAGAACTCGAGCATGACAAAAATCAATCGTGAAAATAGAACTTGCTTAACAAACACCGCTAGAAGGACAAATCGCCAAACGTGAACTTTTCGTCGTTGAAGAGTTCTGTTCTGATCATCATCAGCAGTTCCACTTCATCAAATGTCATATTTTTGTATGATAATGCTCGATTTGTTGATAAAAACACAAAAATCACTATATGTTTGCATTTAAAATTTGAGGAGTTCCCTCAATTCCTCATGGATCCCATCATCAAAAATCAAGCATGACAAAAATTTATCGTGAAAATAGAACTTGCTTAACAAACACAGCTAGGAGGACAAATCGCCAAACGTGAACTTTTCGTCGTTGAAGAGTTCTGTTCTGATCATCATCAGCAGTTCCACTTCATCCAATGTATTATTATATTATATATATTATAGATTAGCACGAACTAACGTGAAACGGCAGGCTCCACTAACTAGACTAATAACTGATTTTAATAAAATCGCCAGCAAAGCCGACTTTGATATATTCCATGACTGTCTCCAAAGTTTTAAAAATAAGTTAAACCTTCTCGTTACCAACAGTGATGTAAATAAAGATATAACTAGAAACTAAACATTGATAAAGTAAATACTTATAACTTTGAAATTTCGATAAATTTTCAATCTAAATTGAATGTGAATGGAAACTGAAATGTAATGGATAATACTTTAAATTTATTGTGTAATTATTAATTGAGTTAAATACATATTCAAATATAAACCCTCAGAAAATGTGTAGTTGTAGTGAAATTTTATGATTAAGTTCTGACAAATGATGTGTTCACCTGTAATTGGGGTGCATAATAGCCCAAAGACAATTAGCATGTATAGTCACTTATAGTTATGTACTCTGTTGGTGTCCCGTACAAATAAATAAATAAAATAAAATAAAATGTCACATATTTGGATGCAAATGCTTGACTTGTTGATAAAAACACAAAAATCACTATATGTTAGCCATAAAGATTTGAAGAGTTCCCTCAATTCCTCATGGATCTCATCATCAGATCTGCGTTTTGACAAAAACGGGACCAACTTGGATATATATACTTACAATCAAAAGAAGAATTTTCTAAATCGGTTAAGAAATGACGGAGTTATGGAGTAACAACATACAACCGAATTGATAACCTCCTCTTTTGAAATTTTGAAGTCGGTTAAAGAAACATACAACCGAATTGATAACCTCCTCTTTTGAAATCTTGAACTTCTTTTTACTTCTCGTGTGATGAAACACTCGCTACGCTCAGGATTCTATTTTAGAACCACACTTTTCAATTCCACACTCGCGGGTAAATACAACTTTGCACCCTTGTATAACAAATAACTATTTCCCTTCACTAGCTCGGAAAGCCGTCTTTTATCCTTTGAAACAAGCGGGTAAAAACGCATTATATCCACAAGTGGGGAAAGTAATTTGACCTTGGAGCGTGTTTGAGTAGCTTTTGACAGATAACAAAACGTAAAACGCTCATAATAATGGTTCGTTTGATATCAATTATCACCCTTGTGTAACTAGTTATTTGTTATACAAGGGTGCAAAGTTGTATTTTACCCGCGAGTGTGGAATTGAAACACGAGCCAGCGAAAGGATTCTATAGTTGAACCACGAGCGAAGCGAGTGGTTCTAAAATAGAATCCTGAGCGTAGCGAGTGTTTCAACACACGAGAAGTAAAATACAACTTTGCACCCGTGTGTAACACAAAACTTTTCTCCTCACTATAGCGAGGAAAGTGCAACCTGCAAAAAAAACACAGTTCCACAGCAGGCATGATTTTCATCACTGGAATCACCGATTTTTTTACGATAGTATAACAGAAAACTCTGGAAGTTGTGTATAATATTTACGTGAGTCGGAGTCCGTGACAAGTTGTGTATATTTTAGTTGACATTGACAATGATGACATTTCTTACGATGCGTTTTGAAATTGCATCGACTCAACTTGTGCGTTTACAATTATACTCAATATCATTATAAAACAAAAGTTACTTATAGAGTTTGACTTAAATCATTAAATAAAGCTAAAGGGTCTAGCAGGCTAAGCTAACCAGAGTGGCCCCCGCAAGGGATTTGGTTGTAATTTGAGGTGCAGTAGTGGCAGGACCTAAGAACACTGTATGCGTAATGTAAGCCTTCGATCTTCTTTTTTTTCAGACTTATTCTCGAAAATGTCAAAAAATCAAGGTAATTTTTAAACTGTTATTTTAGCTAAACCAAGCAAGCGAGAGTAACCAAATAAATTCAGAATTAAGGAGCATGAAATGGGGTTCATAATGTATATTTTTACAGACAATTATATCCTTGAACTAGGATGAAAAAAAATAAGTTATTTTTTTCGCTTCATTTTTTTGCCACTTCTCGCGGAGGCACAACTATCAAAAAAATTACTTAATAAGCCACAATTGTCAACTACGTACACATTTAAAAACATTTTGAAAAATCATGGTGCGTCATGTCAAAAAAAAACATTTACGAACGTATGTTTACTATATCATATCATTTTTTTGATAGTTGTGTCTCCGCGAGAAGTGGTAAAAAAATGAAGCGATAAAAAAACTTATTTTTTTTCATCCTAGTTCAAGGATATGATTGTCTGTAAAAATATGCATTATGAACCTTATTTATGCTCCTTAATTCTAAATTTATTTGGTTACTCTCGCTTGCTTGGTTCAGCTAAAATAACAGTTTAAAAATTACCTTGATTTTTTGACATTTTCGCGAATAAGTCTGAAACAAAAGAAGATCGAAGGCTTATATTACGCATACAGTGTTCTTAGGTCCTGCCACTACTGCACCTCAAATTACAACCAAATCCCTTGCGGGGGCCACTCTTGTTAGCTTAGCCTGCTAGACCCTTTGGTATTTTTTTTTATATTCTCAAACGATTTATTTAATGATAATTGATATCAAACGAACCATTATTATGAGCGTTTTACGTTTTGTTATCTGTCAAAAGCTACTCAAACACGCTCCAAGGTCAAATTACTTTCTCCACTTGTGGATAAAATGCTATTTTACCCGCTTGTTTCAAAGGACAAAATACGGGTTTCCGAGCTAGTGAGGGGAAAATAACTATTTCAGCGGCTCGAACGTGGCGATTTTGCTGCTTGAAACCAGTGAGCAAAATGCAATTTTCCTGCGAGGTTAGAAAAAACCTTACTTTATAACCGACTTCAAAATTTCAAAAGAGGAGGTTATCAATTCGGTTGTATGTTTTTTTAAATGTTTGTTAGTCCATAACTCTGTCATTTCTTAACCGATTTGGAAAATTATTTTTTTGATTGTAAGTATATATATCCAAGTTGGTCCCGTTTTTGTCAAAACGCAGTTCTGGTGATGGGATCCATGAGAAATTGAGGGAATTCCTCAAATCTTCAATGAAAACATATAGTAATTTTTGTGTTTTTATCAACAAGTCAAGCATTTTCATCCAAAAATGTGACATTGGATGAAGTGGAACTGCTGATGATGATCAGAACAGAACTCTTCAACGAAGAAAAGTTCACGTTTGGCGATTTGTCCTCCTAGCTGCGTTTGTTAAGCAAGTTCTATTTTCACGATTATTTTTTGTCATGCTCGATTTTTGATGATGGGATCCATGAGGAATTGAGGGAAATCCTCAAATCTTAAAGGCAAACATATAGTGATTTTTGTGTTTTTATCAACAAATCGAGCATTTTCATACAAAAATGTGACATTTGATGAAGTGGAACTGCTGATGATGATCAGAACAGAACTCTTCAACGAAGAAAAGTTCACGTTTGGCGATTTGTCCTCCTAGCTGCGTTTGTTAAGCAAGTTCTATTTTCACGATTATTTTTTGTCATGCTCGATTTTTGATGATGGGATCCATGAGGAATTGAGGGAACTCCTCAAATCTTAAAGGCAAACATATAGTGATTTTTGCGTTTTTATCAACAAATCGAGAATTATCATACAAAAATGTGACATTTGATGAAGTGGAACTGCTGATGATGATCAGAACAGAACTCTTCAACGACGAAAAGTTCACGTTTGGCGATTTGTCCTCCTAGCTGTGTTTGTTAAGCAAGTTCTATTTTCACGTTTGATTTTTGTCATGCTCGAGTTCTGATGATTGGATCCATTAGGAATCGAGGGAACTCCTCAAATGTGAAAGGCACACAAATAGTGATTTTAGTATTTTCATGAAGTAATCAAGCATTTTCATTCATAAAAGTGACATTTGATGAAGTGGAACTGCTGATGATGATCAGAACGGAACTCTTCAACGACGCGTAGTTCACGTTTGGCGATTTGTTCTCTTCGTTTTGTTTGTCAAGCAAGCAAGGTTTTTTCATGATTCCATGAGGAATTGAGGGTACTTAGTCTTCTACCATTATAAGCATACATTATAGCCATTTTTATTTTATTGTATATCTATCTAAGAGTGCACCATCTAAGTATAATAACCTTTTTCCGGCCTCCCCCATTGAAGTCGGTTTTTTTTCTTAAAAATTATTAATTTTTCATATCTTAGGTTAGTCGCAGGTCATCTTTTCAAACTGCGGGGTATAATACAAACTTGGAACATTTAAACTTCATTCTCTCTGTCTCTATTCCTTTGCGTTGTATTGTATGTTCTCGCTGCCAGGGTGAAAAGTTGTATGTATCACACGAGAGCAAAGAAATAGTCTAGTCATGGGCTTGTGTACAACTCCAGCAAGAGTGTGGTGATGGTTTTTAAGGCAGGTAGAATTAAGCCTTACTTTATTCCGCCAGTAACTACTTTACTCCGCCAGTAGTGGAGAGTTATTAAGCGTAGTGGATACCTTTAAATACTTGGGTCATATAGTCTCGAGTGATTTATGTGATGGCCATTACATTAGTTTCATGGGTTTAAGCGTGAAGAGGTAGCAGACTAACTTTCGCGTTTATAGTAGTAGTATGGAGGTTACGCATAAGTTAAACAAATTTAATTTACTAGCTTTGTGAGCTGTAGACCTCGAGAATATTTTTTCTTTTCAGATTTCAAAATTTCCAAAAACTGATTCTACTAAAAGAATTCTAGGTACCTATATAATTATCGAACCTGTAGATGATAACAAGCAGAAATCCAGACATCTGGGCTGTTAGATATCCAATCATTCAGCTGTAACAGATAGACATTCATTCATAGAGAGCACCCCTTCTCTTGCTCCTGGTCTTTATAACGTGTGTCATCCAGTCCTGTATTTAATAATAATAATAATAATTTTTAAGAAAAAAAAACGACTTCAATGGGGGAGGCCGGTGAAAGATTATTAAACTTAGATGGTGCACTCTTAGATTCCATACAATAAAATAAAAATGGCTATAAGTATGTTTATAATGGTAGAAGATTAAGTACCCTCAATTCCTCATGGAATCATGGAAAAACCTTGCTTGCTTAACAAACAAAACGAAGAGAACAAATCGCCTAACGTGAACTACCTACGCGTCGTTGAAGAGTTCCGTTCTGATCATCATCAGCAGTTCCACTTCATCAAATGTCACTTTTATGAATGAAAATGCTTGATTAGTTCATGACAATACTAAAATCACTATTTGTGTGCCTTTCACATTTGAGGAGTTCCCTCGATTCCTAATGGATCCCATCATCAGAACTCGAGCATGACAAAAATCAATCGTGAAAATAGAACTTGCTTAACAAACACAGCTAGGAGGACAAATCACCAAACGTGAACTTTTCGTCGTAGAAGAGTTCTGTTCTGATCATCATCAGCAGTTCCACTTCATCAAATGTCACATTTTTGGATGCAAATGCTTGACTTGTTGATAAAAACACAAAAATCACTATATGTTTGCCTTAAAGATTTGAGGAGTTCCCTCAATTCCTCATAGATCCCATCATCAGAACTGCGTTTTGACAAAAACGGGACCAACTTGGATATATATACTTACAATAAAAAAAGAATTTTCCAAATCGGTTAAGAAATGACGGAGTTATGGAGTAACAAACATTAAAAAAAAACATACAACCGAATTAATAACCTCCTCTTTTGAAATCTTGAAGTCGGTTTAAAAGAAACCTGTGATAGCAGGCAGAGTACGATTAAAATAAAAATAAAAATGGGATTTATGTAAATTGAATTAAATCTGTAAGAAGCATGGGAGTTTAGGAGAAAATATATATCTATTTTTGCTGTTTCAAAAGGTTATACCTCGATAATGTAATCTGAATTTATGTTTGTCTACCCACGCCTAACGGTAGGTACGAGTATGTAGGTAGCCACCACTCGAGAACCTTTCCGCCCCAATGGCTATCGGTTCTACGTGCAACGTGCCCCGCCCAATGTCACTTTGGATTAGCGATTCGGAGGGCTATATCACTACTTTGGTTCTACTTCAGATAGCCTCATTTCTGATACGATCACGCAGAGAAATCCCCAGCATATTTATGCCTTTATCCCTTTCGATGAGTTTGAGCCTCTTTATGAGGCCCATAGTGAGCGGGTGTCCTCAAACTGTCATATTCTTTAATATTTTTTTCTTTTAGTAAAATTCTCAGATCAATCAACATCCACCACAAGGAAGTCACCGATCGCAGTAGCTACTCGCAGAAGCTCTCCTCTAACGAAAAAGTCTAAAATTCATTCAGCTCAAACCAATGTAACATTCGCTGACTTCACAACTTCATTTCATAGTCGTGACAATGACGTGCAGTACGCTCAAACGAATTTGACCCTTATCGATGATGTTAATCCAAGTCTTAATAAACCAAGTAATCTAGCTGAGGAAAAAGAAAATCGCTTGCAAGATAATATTCCTATTAAACTAACTGAAATGAATGAGATATATAACAAACGTCTAAATGATATAATACCTGTAAAAGTAACTGAAACACAGATTTTATCTGGAAGGAATCTATACAGAGATGAACTCAATAAAGAGATTCAAGAATTCTTTCATGATATACCAGTTTTTCCAAATACTAGTGAGGCCGTTAAACTAAAGCGATTGAATATTATTAATAACTTTGTCTATAAAATTGCAGATCTGTTTGTATTTATTAATGATGAACACTATTATGATAAAGTAGAAAATGAGATAGATGAATGTTTGCGCAATTTGCCCATGTGGGAACCACAGGTAGAGAAAGATAGAAAGGGATTTAGAGACTGTCTAAGTGACTCATTATTCAAATTCATAAAGACATTTAATGAAAAATGGTACAATAACAAAAAAATGCAATTATTAGAAAAGTATCCTAAGAGTTTTGTACCGCATTACAACTATGGAGATTATAATCTGGAAAAAGAAATAAATGATTGGGTAGAAATGAACCTTCACGACTCCAATAAAAAAGATTATGTAACTTATATACTAACTAATAAAATAAAACCTTTACTGAAAGCTGCGATGAACGGAAAACATTTAATGAAAGAAGAAATAGTTCAGATTCTAGAAGGATTATCACCGTATTTGGATTTTTCCAGAAACAAAGAGTTGTGTGTAAATATATTGGCTAGTGATTTAAAAAATCGCTTAAGTGATTTAAAAAAGAAATATGACTTTATCGACATATATCCTTATAGAGATACAGCTGAAAATGCCAAGTGTGGAGATAAGATTGAAAATGAAACCATAAGTCAAATCTCTGAAATTTTGTTTAGTAATGACGATTTAGCTTTGCATCCTAATAGACACGATATTGTTAAAAATATTTGTCGCAATCTGAAGTCTTCAACAGATTTCACTGATTCTGAAACATCAAGTTTGGCTAAAAATCTGGTAACAAATTTAAGAGACTTTTTTCCTGAAAATATGTATTCAAAAGCAGATAATCAGAACCATTCGAGCTCATTTATTGTATTGACATCAGAACATGATCTATCGACAAGAAGCGGTCCAAAATTTCATTCGACTCCAAATACTGAAAAGGGACATAAAGAAATCTCGAAGTTAAATAATGCAGAAAAACTCTTCATTGAAAAGGTATCGGCCATCATCAGAACTTGGCTCGATACAACTGATATAACTTTTAAAACCATGGCAGAGCAGATATTTAAAGAAACTATAGTTGATGATTTAACCAATGATGTTCATGGTATCGTAAAACAATCGCTACAATCACAAGAACCTAAAGCAAAAATAGATGAAATACAGTTAAATGAGATAATAATGAAAGGAATAATGAAATATAATTTATTTATAGCACACGTAACCGTAAAGTCACCACATGTAATCGATCTCCGGCGACGTATTATGGCTTTAAATAACGAAAATATATTAAATTCGTCCGGTCTTTTGGAACCACAGCATGGCAACAGACAAGCCATGGCAAATATAAAGTATAGCAATATGAACGATATGAGAAACAGACAAGAATTTTATCAACCAAAAGCATTAGATATCTTGGAAGACAATATATCTGTCTGGATGAATGAGCAACCGTCTGAGATATATAAGATAAATGACAAACCTGCCAGAAATAAATTGTTACGAGAAATTGCTACAAATATCCAAGACAAAATGATTAACAAAAAACCGGAGAATGACATTAAAAAAGAACTACTGAAGTGGCTGCATAAAATTGTGAAACCACAAATAAAAAATATTGATGGCTTAGCAGAAAACCTAAAAGATAAGATAATGAAGTTACCTCAGGATGAGACTCTGACTAGAGATTTTCAAAAAAGGATTAATGACTCTCCTATAAAATTTGTGGCGCGCCAAGATAGCTACGAGAATGAGCCGGATGAACAACTTAACGAATATATTGAAAAATATATACAGCACAACTATAATATAGATGATGATGTAGTAAATGGCGTCTTGAAATTAATGTTGAAACACGAACTATATAAATTGAGTCCCTCTGTAAGGGAAGACCTGTACAATAATGACATTTACGATGTATTCAACACTGACAAGGTTCGAATGGAACTGGAAATAGTAACGGTAGTATATGATTGGTTAAAAGACATACCTTTTTATTATAGCGCTTTCAAGCCGGGTTCAGAAATAATAGAATTCGTTCATAGTCTAGCAAGAAATATTGCTGAAATAGAAAGAGAAAGAATAAATTATCCAGATCGAATGAATTACAATACCTGGTTGCATACAGAAATAGCCACGTTTATGCTTCAAAAGGAAGCAGCGATCACTAACATTGAAGACAAAATGAAAATTGATCCCTGCGCAACTCAATTATGTTTTCGAATAATGAATCTTCGGAAAAGAGATGACGAACCATCTGATGAACTATTTAAAATAGTTACAGATTATATGAAGAAACACGACAGTCTACTTGCTAAAGACTATTTGAAAAAAGTATTATGGCATCATCGCCTTGGTGAAAATGTGAAAAAACTGGTGCTCGCAAATCCAACAGCATCTCTGGCTGATGTGGAAAACGCATTGAAAATGGTTCCTTTCCCACGCGACGAATCAGTTATCAAATATAAATTGGAAATGAAATATAACGTAACAATTCATGATTGGCTGCATGGTCTTCCACTTGTGCCAATAAGAACTGATGAGGAGGAACTTGTACGGAAAAACAGAATTCAAGAATTGTTACGTAAAATAATGGAAACCGATCATAGGAAAATTGAGAATCCTCATGATACACAAGCAGATGATGACTTGGATAATTATTTGGCTTATTGGATAGCGCAGTTGCCATTTGAAACGGGACACGTTAATGTGCCCGCGGTGATTGGGCAACTAAGAATTGCTTTGGAGTATGTGAAATGGTCCGAGATACAACCACAGCGGCCGCCAGATATACCCGTGCAAAATATTAGTAGGTTCGTATAGCTCACCTTCTATAAATTAAAGACTTAGTTGAGGTAACTAATTGCCACAATTAAATTCTAAGTGGACGCGAAGTGAGTGAGTGTAAGTGTGGCGATCCTTAGACTGTCGTATAAGTACTGACGAAGCAGTATTTACAGAACAGTCTAATGATCACCACACACAGGCCCAATTGCGCGACAGGATATGACCACTTCAAGCATGCAGTTCTCTCCACCTTATCCTATCCAGAGCCATTTCCTTGAAATCATCACCTCAATCATCCCATCTTATTTTCCAAAAATATATATGTACCTAATTCATTACAGGTCCAGACGTCACTCAAAATCACATGATTCTAAACAAAAAGACCCCGGAGAGCAAATGATAGAAGTAATAGAAGACTGGTGTAATAATCTACCAATAATAGAGGACAACGAAGAAGCTATACAAGCTACTAAAAAACAAATAGCTACTAACGTGTTCCAGATAGTGGGATCCCACATTGATGATCCACGAATATCTAATGATGATAAGAAACTTCGAAGCGTGTTGGATAGTGAAATTGAGATAGAATTACAGAATTTATCAGAACATAACGGTATTCAAGAGAACAAGGATAGTTTGAAGGCTACCTTGCTTAATAATATAATGGACATTAAAAATACTATTAGAGACATAACTTCTGGCGATGATTATGTACATGCCCTTGAAAATAGTATTGATGAGGCACTGGCCAACACACCGCACCGGTCTTCTAAAAATAACCCTGGTTACGAACTATTTAAAAAGCGAATGGTCATGTTTTGGCTACTCGAAAATTACGATTACGCTGTAGACTTTCATTCCTTGAAATACAAGAAGGTACTATCGGAAGGATTAAGTTCATTATCAGAGGAGGTTCAGAAGAAAAACCTACTCCCAGACAAGGATGAAATGATGGCTGATGTAATGAGCACTTTTTATAAAGCTCGACCGCCCTGTGAAGATGCAATAATTGATGAAATTGAGAATATAAAACTAAGGTGTGAAATTGAAGTATGGGCTAACGAATTGCCATTAAAAGAAGCTGCAAATTATAACACATTGCTAGAACGTGATCAAATATTGACCATATTAACTAAAATATTGTTCGATATTGAAAGAAGTGAAGAGCCTAATGCAGATGAGAAAATGCGCATGGAAATAATGAAATGGGCAAGCAAGCTGCCGTTTATATCTGGAGAAAAGAATAATTTATCTAGATATGTTGATTTGCTAATGTGCTTTCTAAAAGCATCTTCAGGTTTAAGGAAATGTCAAAGACAACCAGAGCCTAAAAATCTCACCATTGTAGAAGAAACATTGTCAAATTTGAAATCTGGCGAAGAAGTAGGCGTACCTAAAGTAAACCAGGAATATACAAGCCAAGTGGCTGGACCCAGTGCATCAACAAATAACAACGACCATGGTGTGTCAGGAGAACAACTTGCTTTCCTAATAACTAAAGCTATAAACAATTGGTGTATACAATTGCCACTACAATTCAGGAATGCTGAAGAACAAAATGCAGTGCAAAGAATGAAAGAACAGATTTCTCAGAGATTACTACGTTTTGTAAGCGAGTTACACTATCGACCGAACACGCTAAGAAATGAAGGACTATATGAATACTATTTGAATAATCAATTAGAAGTTATACTTGCGCAACTCACCAAAGATCGGGTGTACTGGGAAGCACAACAGGGTAGGAATGAAAGAAAAAGCCAGCTCATCAATGCTCTCAAAGCAATTAGACCTTTAATTCAAGACATAAAAGAACGAGAACAGTATAAAGAGCAGTTGAAACACACCATCTCAAGCTTCCACGAATCTATGGCGCCAGGTGTAGATTTAAGCAAAAACACGCAACTAGCTATTTTAGAAGACTTCATTCAATACCAAACCCATAAAGGAGATTTTGAGAGTCAAGAGCTTTACAAATTGAAAATAAACGAAGCTTTAAACAATGAATTGAACGGTAACGATATAGATCCTTTGTTAGGAGCTAATCGGCTGATTTGCGAATTGTCAAAAGTAGAACCTCCTAAGAAGGACAAAGCACATAAAAGAAGAAGGTTTTCTCAACCAAACCCTCTTGAAAGATTTGACCGTTTAGCCACAGGTCCGGTCTTAAGACGTCAATCTCTACCCTATTCTCCACAACATTCTTCTCCTAGATTTGCACCAACTCGAAACCTTCCCCCACGACAACTTAATATGTCATATCCCGGTCCATCCTCACAGCGACCTCACAGATGCACGCCTTTGTCAATACCTCTCCCTTCAAGAGCTTCTCAAACATCAGTTTCACGACTTCCACCGGTTCCAGCAGCTTTTCAAACACCACAACTTTGTCCACAAATTTTACCTCCTTCACCGCCTTTAGCCACATCCTTTTATATACGGCCATATCCTCTTCCTCCTCCAGTGTACGACCTGTCAGATTCGGACGCGCATGAGTCACCAAGACCTCAGAATAAGCACTATAGAGAACCGGAGAATCAACCAGTGCTGGTTCAACCAGGTTTCGTTGAATCATCCAGAGAAGCACGGATTGAACAACAAAGTGTGCCTTTTGGTGCTGATGCGGGGAGCAGGACCACCGCAAGGGCCCGTAACAGTCCACGCTCTTTAACGGAATGCCCAGAAGAACAACGAGGCAGAGGGAGAACGAGAAGGGCAGCTCGCGGGCAAGATTACTGTGAAACGTGTGAAAGAGACGACGAGTGTGCTATGCGACCGGATCCGTACATGTACTATTGACATTGTAGAGATTAGGTAATTTAGGTATTATAAGTATAATAACATTTAAAAAAATGATATGCGTGTATTTTTTCTTAAATAATAAAACCAACCCACTATACCTTGTAATCTGTTACTTCAACCATTTGGCATTTATGAATTGACATTTGTAGTGATGAGGCTAAGTCGTATCGTTTGTCAAATGAAGCAATTTTTAACGAATGGTTGATTGAATCGATTTTACAGTCGATTTTTGATGCCTTTATAAGTATAATTTATATCACATGATTGTATCGGTCTCCTCAAATAAAAAATGTTACTTATTATGTTTGGCGTTCTATATTACATACAATAAGAAACATTTTAAGAAGAAATAAGAAAGGTAGACATATTCTCTTAATCACGTCATCGCTATGCTGATGCCGTAGCTGGTCGGTATGTCTGTCATTTATGTCAATAAATAAATTTTGCGCATATTTTCAAACTTTACACAGTTTTACTAATATTTAGGTTTACAGCATCAACAGATTTTTTTTGGTTATATCGTTATAAATATATGCGTACCTAATCGATTTCTATCAATTTACGAAAATATCTTCTGATTCGAAACAACAGACTTGGTCACAACACTAGTTTTAAAAAGAAAACGACATAACACGTAACTGTTCGGGTGGTACATTATTATCGTTAAATACTCAACAACAATGAACTAAAAAATGTAACATAATTTAAATTATGTTTATGTAAAGCAAAATATTATTTTTATTTACTTAAAAAGCCCTAATACTATTATGTCATTTTATTTATAATTCCGATAAGCCTTGCGTGTTTACGTTCTATGGGTGTTGTGATGTGTCAAATGGTTGAAGTAACAGATTACAAGGTATACTATTAAGTATGTATTTATTTATTTATTTATTTATTGCAGATCACATTAACATTTAACAGGTGGAACTTATAATTAGGTATTCATGTGACACCCTGCAAGGGCATAGCAATAGAAGTGAGAGAGGCGGTTATCGCCTTTACATACCTTATACGTCTCTGAGAATATTAAATTACTTAAGTGCTATTTTAATTTACTACTTATTTTAATTTAGACGGTTAGAAGGACTTAGGAATAATGGACGCTCAGAGACCATATACATCTCTGAGATATTAAATTTATTGTATATACTTTTGTGTATTCGGACAGAGTCCGTATATATACGTCACTATTTTTTTTTATATATAATGTGTTGTAAGTTTATTTTTATTGAATATTGTAAGTTTGTTAATCAGTATAGTTTTGAAATCATTATTATTACTATTACTGTCCACTTTTTTATTTTAATATTTATTTATTTTTTAATTTTAATTTGTTCTGCAATTCTGTTTTGAAAACAATAATTATTTTTGTCAATCTATTTAATTGTATAATTCACGTGTTGACTTGTAAAAGTGCCCTTGTGGCCTATTTGCAGAATAAAAATGTTTGATTTTGGTTTTTGATTTTTTTTTACATTATTAAACTA